>CM060833.1:129022500-129725000 GCA_030762175.1 Metallyticus violacea | reverse complement strand
TGGTTATTTCTATGTTTAGCACACAGGTAAACATTCACAGGTACGCTATAGATAGTTTGTTTTACCCAATAATATCATTCCCAAAAGCAAATAAGAATCTCCTACCATGTATACATATACATGGTAGGAGATTCTTTTAATTTTACAACTCCTACCATGCATCTGTCACATAAAATGTAAAGGTTTTTCCTTACTGCTACAGGCCATAAAAATGGAAATTGGAGGAGCGGTGTAACATGCAGGTAAACATAGTAATTTTACATAAAGCAAGAATCTTTAAAAAAAACTTGCTAATGTTATGGCTTACAGATCACAGAGGATTACTTTGTGGTAAATTGCCTATGATATGTCTCTTATTTCAATTTCCAAAAACACATGATACAGAAATAAAACTTTCTTTAATAGCATTAAGAGCTTTATAACTCAAAAGGATACTTGTTAAAGTTAAAAAACATACCAATAACCCCCATTTACCTGGCAATATTTTTCAACCTTGATGAATCATATGAATCACCAATAATTGTAATTTTTCGGCCTCGTTTTGGGGGTCCTAGAACTGCTGTTGAATGCAGCTGATTGCTACATTAAGGAATAATAATAATAATAATAATGGTAGTGATAACAAATAATATATAACAACTTTTATAGCTTTACATACAAATGCTACTCAATTGTCTGTAATTGTACTGAATAACAAAGGATACAATAATACCAGAAGGCAAGGTTAAATTTTCTCCATTCTTTAATTTGCTATATAATGGTCCAGGTGGGATCCCAAGATTTTTCAACAGCATTGCATTTAATTTTCCAGGCTCATCCTTTTCAGTTATTACATATCCAAAAGATGGAATTCTATGCAACACCAATCCTGCTTTAATTTTCCAGGCTCATCCTTTTCAGTTATTACATATCCAAAAGATGGAATTCTATGCAACACCAATCCTGCTTTGACAGAAATATTACTGCTTTCAAACCTGCAACAGTAGAGGCAATACAAAGTGATAATAGTATTAATAATAATTACTGATCAAATAACTTAGGCTTTCACAGCTGGTGTCAGCAAAAGAAGATAAATTTCCTGTGGTTAATAAGCCATGGTGTACCTACTTGAACTTAATCTTCCAGACATTTCATTTGTATTTTGGCAAACATATTCAATTGTATGGTGATAGTATTCTCATTGGTGCTTTGGCAAATAATAACTGTATAATGATTAGTGCATGGCTAATTGCAAAATATTTCACATATCTGCTAGTAATTGCACATATAATAGGACATCCTGTATTGATATCTATCACTAAAATGCATGGCTGATAGCTCTTTTATCAATAGTATAGAGTACTATATATAATTGTTATTTATTAATTTATTTAGTGCTAAGCATATGGCTTGGTTCTAGTCCCAGCTTTATACCAAGTCATACATGCAATATTACCTTAGTAAAGAAATATAACACGAGTAAAGCAAGCCAAATACAATAATAAGAAAATAAGTTTATGCCTTATATTCTTAACCTTCCATCTTTTTCTTCCTATTAACTATCCACTAACATTATCTTAAGGTATTCTCTCTGCTTTCAGTTGTTTTAAATTCAAATAAAGTTAGTTACATCCTCCCTACAAAAAATCTTCTGTTCAGGTTCCTCACAGGCTCCTTAATCTTCAAATGCATAAACATCTTTCTTTTTAATAATTTCTTAGGAGTCAAAATATTTAGAACACTCTTTATGGTTTCACTTACACAAAACCTATCTACCTACCTACCCACCCAAATTCTACAAATGATCCAATATTCGTTTAATAGCTAAGGATGTGAATAATTGTGCCATGAAACATGTTTAAATCATGTAAGTAAAACCATAAAAAATATGTTAACTCAGAAGAGATTATTAATGCATGCTTCACTGTGCCTGATTCCAAATTGAATTAGTATTGAAATTCTTTCTTTGTTACATGTGTCAAAAAACTTTTCCCTCTCGCATGTTGTGATTTATTATTCATAATACATAAGAGATCCTTTCTTTCTGATTAAAAATTATAATATTTTTCACCCACATTATCAAATTTCCTTCTAATATCCCTGCAAAACACACTCAATTCTTCAAACTCCTAAACCATTATTTCCAAATTACCAATACCAGTTCATGAACTTGTCCTGATGTTATTTTCTTGCTATTTTTAAACATTCCTTTAGAATAGGATTATTAATAACCTTTCTATTACCATACTTCTAACACTAACTTCTGATATAATACCCACATTCGCTGTATTCTGCAGCATACACAATAATATTCTACAAAACATTTTAGGTATCTATTGCACCTGCTTTCTCTCAACTCTCATCTATTCTCCAAATTTCCATCCCATAAGACTATTGATTCTGAACTGGGTAGTGTTTAACGCCCGTTTTTACTACTGAGGCACCACAGGCGGTACTATTGATTCTACAAACAAGAAACATGTCATATCGAAACATACCTCAACAATTTTCCAGAGTCATCTATGTGATGTCCATGTTCCAAAAATGAGTTGCTGTTTACAACTGGAAGTACACTAAAATTAGTTGAAAAATTCTTGAAACATATAGGGAACATAACATGGTACTGTAGAGAAGGAAGTGGGCTACCCTGAGGAGTGACAGTCTTTCATCTGCATGTGCATAAATAACATATATTACTGCCATGCATATTGAATACCCAGCCAGTATCAAAAGAGGCAGATAACTTTTGATAATGACCGTTACTCGATATCCCAACAATAACACTGATAAATCTCTCGCAACTGCACGTTTATTTCTTGTTAATCCTAGAATATTATTGGCTGAAGCTAAAATATTATTGGTGTGGTAAGACAGAGAAATTATATTGTTATTTTTACTTAAAGGCTTTGAGAAAAACGTGGCGACTATAGGTTGCCATTCAACTTCACTCCAAGTGGAGTATGTAGGTCTGTTGTTAAATCCTAGACTACATTGGCTGAAACTAAAATATTATTGGTTCGGTAGGATAGAGAATTTCTATCACTTACTTATCAATGGCTTGGGAAAAAAATGTGGCGATGCAATTGTTTTACTCAAAGTAAGTCAATTGGGCACAAGATGAATGCGGCAGTTATAAGAATGTGAAAATGATATGATTATTTGTTGTGCATACTGCTAAAAGAGCTTGTGTTTTAATCACTGCATCAAAACCAGTCACTTTTGTTTTGCTTTCATCCCTGCAAGATACTAACAGGGATGGTCAATCGTCTCCACGCATCCAGAATGCCAGGCTGCAGTGATGTCAAATTCCTATTCTTCCACTGCATCAACCCGACATTTTCCAGTTTTGATCTCAGATGCTTGTAGTTGAAAACAGCAGCTCATTTTTAGAACATGAAGTTCTTATAGCACATAGATAACACAGGAAAAATAATGAGGTATGTTTTTCGATATAAAAGCATTAACATGTTCCTTGTAAGCATATGTTCTCTCCAGCAATCCATGTTCATATAACATTACAGTACAATACAAAAACACTTTTTTATCAGTTCACTACTAGTTTCCCCTTAGTCAGAATAAACAGTTTATGTTTCCTCCAGCTCTCTTTATTATTCAGTTTTATTCCCAAATTAACAAAATTCTTGATTGTATTTCCTTCCCATGCATTTATCACTTTCCTTTTTTCTTCAACTTACCACCTTTCTTAAATACCCTTTCCCCTTAGTCCAATATGTTTAATTTTCATGCAATTTGCACACTTAAACCTTATTACTGATACATGCCTTACCATTGTCCTAGTATTTCAGTATTATTAATTATTGGCATATGAATGGTATTTATCAACCAATATCACTACAACTAAATACCCCTTAAGAGTGTCAAAAAAGGCCACTTTGACCTGAGAAACAGTTTTATGTTCATTTCATCATAAAATAAATGACTTGTTGAAGTTTCTACATTAAATCTGAGTCATACATTATGTATAGGCCATTAAATGTTGCTCAAGAAAGCATCATATTAATGTTTTACATAGTTAGTAATGTTTTGTACAGAGCCCATTTATGTTCTGCAACGGATATGCTCTAAAAAAAATAAAAATACATTATGAGCAATAAAGGAGATGAATATAAATTATATCTAATCTGTCATCTAACAAACTCTTATGCTGTACTTACTAACATTTGTATAAAGCAGTCCTATTTTACATTTGCAGGCGAATTCTATAAACAGAAAACAGAACTCATAATGGGAAATCCTCTGTCCCCCTTTCTGGCTGATTTATTTATGAGTACATTTAAACTAACATAATTTCCACCTTCCCACATTATTTTAAATGCTGGTACAGATACATTGATAACATTTTTAGTATAGTGAAAAAAGAATTTGTTGAAGATGCTTTGAATCTTTTAAACATACAAGATAGGAATATATCCTTCACACTGGAAACAAAAACAAAGGGAATGTTGCCATTTTTAGCTA
The DNA here is from genome assembly GCA_030762175.1 of Metallyticus violacea. Lineage (NCBI taxonomy): Eukaryota > Metazoa > Arthropoda > Insecta > Mantodea > Metallyticidae > Metallyticus > Metallyticus violacea. Next base: position 129,720,542 of record CM060833.1, on the reverse strand, counting down.
TAAAAATTAATAAGAATCATAGAAATTTAGAATTTTAAATTAATAGAAAGGATACTCACACAGATAACTATATAAAATCAAATAGGTTTAACCCCATAGCTCACAAGCAATCAATTTTCAATGGCCCAACATATAGAATGGTGAATTTACCAATCAGTAAAGAGAGATTTATTAAACAAAAAACTTAATAGATTCCTAAAGAAGAAATTGATCAAGAATATCACCACACTATTAACTGAAAAAGAGAGTCCAGTTTTTAAAAAGTTCACCTACCATCCAGTAGCTATAAATAAATTCCAAAATATTTTTAAATTGGCACCTGTTAACAGAGACACTCTGAAAAATGCTTTAGTGGACAACAGTTTTAATAACATCCCCCAGGAGAAAAAGTCAGGCATCTATAAAATAACATGTAAAGAATGTGATAAGATATACATTGGAAAAACTAAAAGGAACATAGGAACATGGTTAAAGGAACATCTCAGGATCGTAAAGTATATACAGATTGATAGGTCAGCAGTGGCACACTATTTTTGGAAAGATAATCACAACATAAAAAGAGAAAGTTACTTAAAGAAGCACACGGACGTACAGAATTGGACACATGGGAGAAGATTTACATTCATAAACATAAGGATCATCTTATGAATTTCGACATTACAGGAGAATGTATACAAATTTCCAGTTTATAAAGAAAAAAACACCATCAGGACGGAGCCACAGGTCCTCATAGATGTTAGTTTCTCATACCAGTCGTCAAGTTGGTTGAAGACGGAGAGGATGTCTCTTCAAAACCGGTCCCACCATATTTATAAGTAAGTGGAGCATAAGAGTGTGTTAGATGACAGATTAGATATAATTTACATTTAATAAATATGTGAATTACAACAGAATTTTTTAAAAATGTCTTAGTTTTCGAAAGTTCTTAAATGAAAGGAGGTAAAGTTAACATACTTAGAAAGAAAACTGTGAGGACCATTTCATAATAATTTCATGGTTTATTAGCTTAAAAAAGCCTAACCTACCCACATATTCACAATTACAAAGCATATACTTATGATCCACAATAATCTTAATCTGCACCTCTCTTAGGTTTAAATTAACAAGTACATACAATAGTATAATCTAGTGGAACAATACAGATGGCTTTAGTTACTAAGTTATAGACTTGTGAACAGAAAGTATCCATCAGGACCATCCTCCCTGAGAGGTTATTTCCAGATTTTTTTCAGTCTTCATCAATGGCAAATGCTGGAGAGATACTCTAAACCTAATTCAGAAAACACTTCCTTCTCAAAATTTCTTTCCAATTTATAATTTCATTTCATGTATCATCAGTGTCCACTGCCTGTAATGTCTCATTTGTGTATTAAACACTATTAAATAAAATACATCCAAGCAATGCATTTTCTGGATGGTACAATCTTATTAACAGAACAGCCTGTTTAATGTACAAAACAGTTGTTACACATTATATTTTATTTCAACATAGCAGCAACATTAATGTTGACCTGCTACTTTTAAGCTTGTAATCTATGAGGTAGGAAGGAGAGAAGGAAGGAAGGTGGATGGGGAGATAGGAGGAAAGAAAGGGGGGAAAAAAGAAGGAAAGATTGCCTTTATAAACAAACTGCACATTTCATAAACTGTGATTTTAAAATAAACATGATATTTTCCAAATCACATGCATTATTTAAAAGGCAAAGGCTTACAAAATGTTTGAAAAGGTTACTTCTAGAATAGTATACATAATATATAATAACCCTAAACTCTACATAAAAACAGCATTACATATTTGTTCAATCTTATATCTACGAATTAGTATTAATTGCTCCATTCCGACACACAAGTACCTTCCATGAGGGAGTGAGGTTCCAGTTAACAAGGAGAAATTTCAATTGCACTTATCTTCTTACACCATGTAGAGGGACAGGTGGTAAGCCCATTGCCTCTATTGCCATCTGACAAGAAACTAAGGATATGAAATAGCCAATTATATTGTCCAGGGATTTCTCTTTTTTCAAATATGGAGTTCTGTAACATGCCATAAATTTATGATTTTGGACTCATGACTTAAAGTCAAGAGTACTTCCACTCAAGATTTTACTCCTGAAAAATGTATCCCCTCCACCAGGTTTGAAACCATAAACCTTGGATTCAGAAGATAACATGTTTCACCTAGATCACCAAGGCAAGTGGAGAGGAGGGTTTAAGATAATTACAGGAAAATAATACTAACACAGGCCATACTCCCTCATCTGCAACAATGTCACTTCCGTGGTTCTCTTGTGGATGAAGTTCACCTATTGCTTCATGATCTACAGGCCATTCTTGCCAGTCACTAGGGTATTGCTCTTCAACAGGAATCAACTCATTCACCTATTGAATGCAACAACACAACTTCCAACAGGTATCATTTATATTGTATAAAATATAGTGAACTTTTGTAACAGTGGTGTCAAATATTAACATTTTTAAAAAAATTGAGTCGAAATTGTAACATACACACCACTAAAATTCAATAAAATGGAAGACTAGTTTCGGGAGCCATCGCTCCTATCATCAGTTCCTGGTCAACTCAACCAGTCGACTGGTTGAGTTACAATTTCAACTGTATGTTACAATTTCGACTCAATTTTTTAAAATGTTAATCATTTATATTACTAATTGCATCCGAAAAGAAAGAGGCAGAAAATAAAGGGAAAGATTATAACAAAATTGGAACAAAGAAAGGAGGAGGAACAGGAGGAGGATAGAGAAAGTAGGATGCTGGAAACCAAAATAGAAGATCTAAAAATTGGAGTAACAGTTTCACTATAATACATAGATCAATAAAACATCATATTATTTTTGCAAATTACAGAAATTTTTAGGTAAATTAATTTTTTTGGAAGAAATGCAACATATTGTTGAAATGCAATGTTCAAGGAAAATGAGCGTGGAATTTTGTTCCAAAAATTTGTTGTGTGAAGAAGGAAAATAATAAAAGAAATTACTAAGTTAATAAAAAATCCTGGTTAGGCTTAAGATTCTTGAAAACTCCTTAATTATGTAACATGTTGGATATAGTGATGTATTATTACAGTGTGACCAAAGCCGTATATTTGTCATGTTTTTTCCAACAGCTCAATCAGCTATACAACAATAAAGAAGATCTCAGTAATCCAAAATGTTATTTAATTTTATTATATAAATGTCATTGTCATATTACGCATTTAGTAGACCAGCATCATAGTCTAGATTTTTACAAACAACTGAGAAACTTAGATCACACAGTCCCCTGAACTCTTTCAACCAAGTTATCATCCATAATCCATCATTTGGCATAATAGATCTTAGACCTTGGTGCTATGGTCATTATAAAAAATGGTGTTTGAGTATCTGACTCAAAAGGCATGATGTGATGGAAAGCTAGGTAATATTTACACAGTTCCTATCTTAAAACATATGCACATTAATATAGTATTATAATATACATAGATTACCAATTATTCAATTTTCAGTTATCTGATTCACAAAGGACAGAAAGGTGATAAAAGGATTGAATTTTTACTTTTCATGCAGATTGTGGGCCCTGCAAAACTTTCTATGTACTGGTCTTCAGACATTGAAGAAATGAACTCAGCTTCTCTTTATTAAGTTTCTATTAACACCATTGATTGTCAACAATAATGCACCAATAAGCCTCTTAGAAGTCGGCAAATTGTAACAATGATGTATGTATATAATTTTAATGCGCTCTCTTCTTTGTGTCATCAGTTGAACAGTAACACAATTCCATAACAGCTCTGAGATTCCAACTGTGCTAGTCAACAAGTCTTTCATCCACTGGGAAAGATGTATACATGCATCACAAATTATGTTCCAAGATCCATCTGAACTCTTTGTGTGCAAGCAATAATGCATTTTTGCTGTTTTATGTACCACATCACATGGGAACAAGAGCATAGCAGCATAACACAGAGTTTTGCATTTGGTACTGTGGTATTATGCATTATGCTGACGCCCAACATCAACTAACACAAACACTACATCCTGGATCTTCTGTACAAGAGGATGTGACTTGTACAGATTGTGATAGCTCAAAAGAGTACTCACAGAATCAGAACTAATTACAGAGTCCCCCAGCCACTGTTCGGATGCATGTAAAACCATATGATAAATGGCGTAAAGTTCCGGCATAATAATAGAGGTTGCAGAGTTAAAAGCAAAAGTAAAACTAGCTCTATTAAAAACGAAGGCACATCCAACATCTATGGCCGCTTTCGAGCCGCCGGTATAGGTAAAACTGCATCTCGAAAATGTGGAGAGTATAGCGCTAAAATGCTGGCGAATAATGAAAGATACGGTCTATAATTTAGGTGAATTAGGGTCTCTGCTAAAAACCATGAAAAAAAGCAGACAACAGTATGTCCAAAGTCCTTAACATCTCCTGACAGCGACAGGCGGGAGGCTTAGGAACCAGAGACCTAGCAGAGTAAAAACTATCAAGCTACATATTAAAAACGGCTCATTCGTGGCATGTCGAGACCAATCGGCAACCGTATCCACCAAGTAAAATGTTCCTACGATGGGATTGAGGAGGTTCACCAGACTTCGCGCATAGACTGAACACAGGACTCGTAGGAAACGCTCCTGTCGCGATACGATTCCCTGACGATGAATTCGGTTAAGGGCCGAAGTACTAAAAGTCGCGCCGAGCCATAAACAATACAGTCATAATCGATTTTGGACCGGATGATAGAACGGTAGAGTCGCAGCTCCCTAGGATATGCCACTTCAAACACATAAAAGACACAGAGAACGTTCACACTGGCCTTTCAGTCGTGCTATATGCGATGACCAGAGTTTCTTATTAAACACCAAGCCAAGGAACTTTACTTCGTCTGCGAAAGATATAGTATCTGGGCCAAGATAGAGAGATGCAGAAGGATATTCCTTGCAACGCCAGAAACTCATGCAGGCGATATTTTCAGCAGAAAAGCGGAGCCCATAGTTGACACTCCAAGCATAGAGACGGTCCAGACATAAATGCAGACGGTGTTCCCAAAGACAATGCGCTGAGAAGAAAGAGAGATTGCAAAGTCATCGACGAATAAGGACGATGTTATCCTTGGCAGTAAACGCTCTGTGATGGAATTAATAGCGGTGGCAAACAGTATGACACTAAGTACTGAGCCCTGAGGTACTCCGTTTTCCTGAATAAAACGAGAAGATAAAACAGAACCCACGCTTACATTTAAAACCCGATCTTTCATGACTCCTGAATAAAAATTGAAAGTCGACCACGTATATACCATTCATGAAGCGTTCGAAGGATACCACTTCTTCAGCAGGTATCACAAGCTTTCTCTAGATATAAGAAGACGGTGCTCGTTTGGCACTTTCGTACAAAACCGTCCATAACATGGGGTGGAAAGAGAGGCCAGATGGTCGAAAGACGAGCGATAACAATGAAACCCACAACGTACATTCGCCAGAAGGTGCTGTGATTCTAACCATTAAAAAAGTCGCCCGTTAATCATGTGTTCCATCACCTTGCATACGCAAATTGTGAGGGAAATAGGACGGTAACTGCAAGGAAGATGCGGGGTCCTTTCCAGGTTTAGGTATTGGTACGAATGTGACCACTCGCCAAATGCATGGAAAAGTGCCGTCACATCAGATGCGATTAAAAATCTGCAGTAAGAAAGCCTTACCTTCAGCTGAAAGATGCTGTAACATAGCAACATGGATACCATCTGGCCCGGGAGCGCAATGCCGAGAGGTAGAAAGCGCATGCTTCAATTCCCTGGCAGAAAAGTGGGCATTATAGCACTCCTGACGGTCGGAGGCAAATGCGAATCCTCTAGATTCCATCTGCATCTTAATTGTGCGAAAATTGGGAGGATAATTAGTGGAGCATGAAACATCAGCGAAAATTTATTGACAATGTTCATAGGAGTATAAAGCACTCGGTGTTGTACCTGGATACTGTGTATAGGCGAAAATGCAGTCTATCTTATTCCAGACAACAGACGAAGGCGTAAAGCGGTTAAAATGTCTTTTTGCTGTCCTTCAGTATTCGACGGCGTTTGGCAAGAAGCTATTTATAACGAATCATATTTCCCAGCATAGGGGTGGCGAACAAAAAGTCTCAAAGCACCTCCGCGTGCAAGCAATGCGTTCCGGCATTCATCACCAAGGAACCGGAAAGCGTCTGAGGTGGGAAGACACCGGGAAATAGCTTGATCTTCGGCAGTAATGACAACGTATCGAGATGTTTGACCATGGCGTCAATAAATATAAAATCATACCATGGAAATGACGCTAGGGATTTAAAAAGACCCAAATTCCCCTTGTTGATAAGCAACTTCGAAGCGTATTATGGATGTACGTGGGAAGACACAATATGCATCTGGCACTGAAAATGATCACTGAAGTAGGAATATGAGAGGACGTTCCAGGTAAAATGAATAGAAAGAAAATCAGAACAGACAGAGAGCTCCAAATGAGAGAAGCTGTTTGCACTATAGAATAAAAAAGTGGGCTGATTTGTATTAAATAAAGTATGATTATGGAGAACCAAAATTTCCGCTACTGTTCTACTCCTCTCACACTCTGAAGATCAACTATAGTGCGCGTTTTGGTCCGCCAAAATCCGTCCTGGTGATGTAGTGGTAACCATAGTTGTCTCCTAAACCCACGATCGCGGGTTCTATCCCGGCCATGATCGATGGTTTTTTCGGGCGTAAAATTTCAAAGTATGGGTTCCTTCGGAAGGGAAGTAAAGCCGTTGGTTCCTTGTCGTAGATTTACGGCACGAAAAAGAACCTCAAGCCTGAAAGAAGAGGCCTCTGAGTAAAACAACTGAAAAGTAACCGCAAAGGACAAATGAGTCCTGTGGTCGAAGCTCGGTCTCCTGTTCAACTACGGATTCCGGTACATTTTACAAAAGAATAGCCACTGTAAAAGTCTGGAATAAAAAAATAGACCAATTTATTTTTTGGTCAGTCCAGGACGAAGTAGTCGTCCTTTCTTTAGACACATGGGACTGGGTGGTTTAGCAGGAGCAAGCACATCCTGCTCCATGACATCCTCCGAGGGGAAGCTCTCCCGCCGAGAGTGGTCAACCGATTCCAATATCTGGAGATGGAAATGTGCGGTGCGGGCTACCGCCTGGCGGGTTTGCTTCTTGGACCGTCAAGGGAGATTGACCACCGAGGAGGAGAAAGGATCGAATTCTTCTTTTCAGGGGCAGTGGACTTTTTCAAAACGTAAGTCTTGGTATATGCAGTTTTGAAATTAATGGCTGGAGCATCAAAAACTACCGGTTTGGGCTTTTCGGTAAAGCGCTTGGTGGAAGTTGGTGCAAGGGACCCGAGTAAAAACAAGATCGTAGGTCTACGTGCTGCATCGCAGAAGAGGCTACAGCAGTGTGCGTACCGGTCTTAGGCATCACAAGCTGGCGAGATTGAAATCGATTCCGGGCATCAGAAAACAAAAGATTTTCCTTCACCCGGAGCTTCTGGATACAGCGCTCTTCCCAATAGCGAGGATGTCGCGGGAAGAAGCTGGATGATCTCTGCGGCAGTTCAAGCAGACGGAAGGAGTACATGCTCCTTCATGACTTTCTACCGCTGGTTGCACATACTGAATTGGCACTCTTACAAGACACGCGAGTGCGGCCGAAGAGTTGACACTGAAAACATCGCAAAGGGCTGGAAATATATGGGTGCATCTCTATAATCTCACATCCTGCTTTAATTTTCTGCGGTAGTTCAACTCATCCTGAGTAAATCTTATGTAAGTGAAACCATATAGAATGTTCTAAATATTTCGACTCAGAAGAGATAAGTATTGACAAAGTATTTCTTAAAGAAAAAGTTAGCGATTCTGCTACATAACATTTATTGGCCTTAACAATTTTAATATTTGAATTTTGTTGCTACTTCCATTTATTTTAAACAGTGATTTCAAAAATATATACAGAGCATTTGGAATTTGCTGTTAATGACATTTAAAAACAAATTCTAACAAAAATATTTGTTCAGATATTGTCTTTTGAGTTTTTAATAAGATTTAGAAACAATGCAGCATGAGGAGTTCACTGTTTCATTGCAAATTAGTGCTAATTATTTTTCCCTTACAAGGATGTTTTGCTGTTACTAGTGTTCACTGTTGCAATAATCAATGTACTCTCTCATCTTAATTGATGGTTGTTATTTTTTTCAGATTCCAGCCAATTTAGCAAACGGAAAAACTACAACCAAATAAATCATAATTTGAGCAAGTTAAATATTAAAATACTATATTAGTATATTATAATTGTTATTCATAGTGGCATATATTTTCAAAGTCCTTCATCTACTACAAAATTACCAATTTTTCTAAAATGGTTGAGTAGTATCATAGTTAAATCTTTAATAAATTTTGTACCTTCATTGATATTGGAGTCTTCTGCCCAAAGGTATCAGACTCCAGCAAGAAAACGCCAGGTCTTAACACACATGCCGTCATAACGATATTGCAAGACATGAAGTTTGCAATCCTGCCATATGAATTCCTGGAGAACTCAGGTAGCTCGCTCATCCTTATCACACGAAATCTCCATCCTTCTCCTACTATCATACACCAGAGGAGAATGTATTTTAATCATTCAATGTAGAGTAGGTATCTTTATTTAATGATAGAAATGAAATGCACATTGGTGAAATATTATTATTTTTGATTACAAGTTTTCCTGCTTGAGATATAAACTCAAATGGTGTGCCACTTATCATGAGTAAGAATGTGATAAATTATACCAGCACAGCAAAACAGCAAGGTGTTTATACAGACTCTGATCTAGAATGACACAGCCAGGTAACCCATACATGTAATGAAATATTCTCTTTGATTCACACATTAAAACATGTACCAAAAAATCTGCCTCTCAATCTCAAAAAGAATCTCATTCAAATGCTTGTAATGTCTCACTTTGATTATTGTGATTCTTGCATTCTAATGTGAAACTAGGCAGGTCAAAAGATTACAGCACGTTCATAATGCCTTTGTTTATTTCGTCTTCACCACTTGTAAATTTGATCATGTGGCACCCCTACGCAATCAACTGTCATGGCTACCTGTAAAAAAATGTAGGACTTTCAATTCCCTTGCACTCCTGTTCAAAATCCTCCATATCTTCCTTCACCCCTCTTGCCTCTTATACCTGTCCCTTTCTTGGACTCAGAATATGACTTTACTGTCTATCCCTCACCACAACCGAGCACAATTTCTACTCAACCTCATTCAGCTCGTCAGTTCCCAGAATTTGGAACTCCCTCTTTAAGTGAGTGATTGTCCGACAATAAAGCAATTTAAATGCAGATTGTCATCTCAACTCTGGGAATAACAATAGTTAATCTCTCGCTTCTTTTTATTGTTCTTCCTCCTTTTCTTCTTTACCTCCTCTTTCCCCGTTGTGCTTGAGAAAAATTACTGAAGAACAAATGGAATTGTAACACTATCTTTATAGCTTTCTAGCTATATTAAAATATGTAATATTTACATGCATATATATTCACAGGCATTATTAATTTGGCTTTTCATTTATTTTATACAACAATGTTATACTGTATTTTGTATTTTTATTGATTCTTCACCTAATATAGTGGAAGAGAAGGCCTAACTATTGCCAGGGTAAATAAGTATACATATATAACAATGTTATTTTACTCCAAATTTAGAAGAACAAGAACAAGAACAAGAAGAACAAGAAGAAGAAGAAGAAGAAGAAGAAGAAGAAGAAGAAGGAGGAGGAGGAGGAGGAGGAGGAGGAGGCGGAGGAGGAGGAGGAGGAGGAGGAGGAGGAGGAGGCGGAGGCGGAGGAGGAGGAGGAGGAGGAGGAGGAGGAGGAGGAGGAGGAGGAGGAGAAATAGTGTCTTCAATTTCTTGCATTTTTATGAAGCTATTTACATCAAGGAACTTCCCGAATTTTTGCACCTTTTGCTGTTTACTATTTTATCAATTCATGGTTAAATGTTCAAACAACTTACATGCTATGAACACACTAAATGTTTGTTCGTAATGCTATTTTGTATATCATTCTTTTGGTGGTTTAGTCTGCTGTAAAACTGTTTTCAAACATACGTTGAGCCAAAAAGTGCAAAGATACAATCTGCAAAATGGCAAAGCTGTTGTTAGCTTTGTGCTGGCAGCAAACAAAAGAGTTCTGAATCTCAAGCCTGTTGTTTGCAGAGGAGTACCGTTCTGCATATTGATAATCTCAAGTTGCAATAATTTGGGAACATTAACAAATAGTTATCAAAGTGGTTGTGAAAAAACTTCCATCCTTCATTCATTGCTTTCAGATATTAGAATTTAAAAGTAAATTCATTCAGCAAATCTTCTTTAATGCGCTTATACCTCAAACATTCTCTTCTCCTTTCTGTAAAACAGACTGCAGAGGAGGGAAGTGGTAAAAGTTATTATGTCTAATTTGACACATCCATAGTAGAATTTATACATGAATGCTTTCAAATGATCTGCTAAGGCAATAATTATAATGTCTTTTCCTTAAAATTCTATATTTAAATTATTCAGATATTCTACAAGATCTGTTAGAAAAGCTAAATGAATTACAGTCCTGCACATTCTAAGTTGTGTTCTTTCAGAAAACTTGCTACATGACCGTGACACCACTTTATTTGCCACATTAAACAACATTTTTCCCCTTTCTTAATATTAACCCATTTCCACATTACTAATGTTATGCATGCTTGTCCTATGAGAAAATTAAATATGTATAAAATACATATTACATACTACATATTTATATGGGAGAGATGACCTGGAAAGTATCATGGTTTCTCTAATAAATTTTCTCAGTCCCTTTGGTCCATAAATTTCTAGCAGGAAGTCTTTTCTGTCTGGGACCATGCAACCAATAGTGCACAGCAGTCCAGGCAGACCAAATAACTGCAAATAAAAAAAAGCATAATTACCAAAAAGTATAATAATAATAATAATAATAATAATAATAATAATAATAATAATAATAATAATAATAATAACAACAACAACAACAACAACAAAAACAACAACAACAATGGCGCAGCAATTCCAAAAAGCTATCCCTTCAAAATCTGTACATAAAATAGAATATAAAACACAGAAAGCAATTTAATAACATTTTCTAACACCTTAGAATGTTCAATTTCATATCAGAATTCAATTGAAAAAATCTGGCTAAGATATTGGCCAGAAATCAAACTACAGATTGGGCAAGGCACAAGGGCCAAATGGTTAGAGTATGCACAGTAAGACTTAATTCTATAACTTAAATAATATTGAAATTGGTAACATATTCTACTAATAAAGTAATTATTAACATCCATTTGCTCTAATATACAGTATAATGCATTCTTGTAGCTCAACAACTATTTGTTGTACAATTTGCTATAAAGTACATTTCTAAATGATCAGATCTGAAAGCTCATCGGTGATCAGAGGAAATAAAGTTTAATATTATTCTTATTAAAAATCATTAGTCAATTCAGTACTTTAAAAATAAAAACCATTTGAAGTTTAAATTGCCTGGACCAAACAGGATTAATGCAAAACTTTCAAAATGTGGACAAACAGCACTTCATGAATACATTTTTTTAATAGGTCAGGAAAGAAAAAAGGATTGCTGAAAATTGATATGAAGCCCACATTATTTCAATATTTAAAAAATGAAAAAGAAATATTGGTTTTAACTATTAAGGTATGTCTCTAAATACAGTTATAAATCACATGCAAAAATTATAAATGAACATTTAAATATATTCACAGATTCATTATTATTAGAAAATTATGGGCTTTAGAAAAGAATGCTCCTACATTAATAGCATATTTGCAATTAATCTGATAATTGAAGAGAGAGGGGGAGAGAGAGAACACAATTTAAAAACATATGTAGTTTTTGTCAATCTAGAAAGAGCATTTGATTAACCTCTTCCTGTATATGGACATGTGTAGACATCCACAGTAAAATGGGCCCAAGCAATATGGATGTATATACACATCTGGCAAGTGCTGCAAATCAAATGATTTTCAACCCGTAATTATTTTAATATTTCTTTAAATAATAAGCTGAAATAAATTCTAAAATAGTCAACCTTGCCTTTCAAATGATATACCTCGTAGCATGAGTAGTGACATAAGGGCACATCTCCCCATCACCGCAAATCATCTTGGTTTCCTTGCATGTGTCACTTTTGCAGCATACCGCAAAGGACACTACTTTTTTCCCATAGATGGTATCCTTTTGGGAAAATGTTTTTCTGTCAATTTGACGGTATCAGGGGTTTTAGAATTTCTAACCCCTTTCTGAATTTCGTAACTTGCAATTAGCCTGCAAGCAATCAAAAATCCAGATATTTCATTGTTTTTTTGTGAGTTTAGAGCTCTCCAAATTACCAACCAATTGTATATGGTGATGTCGGTCCTAGTGGTGTAGTGGTAACCATGCTTGTCTTCTAAACCCAAGATAGCAGGTTCGAACCCGGATAGGATTGATGGATTTTTTCCGGTGTAAAATTCCTAAGTATGGCTTCCTTCGGAAGAGAAGTAAAGTCATGGGTCATTTGTCGTACATTTACAGCATGATAAAGAACCTCAAGCGTGAAAAAAGAGGCCTCTGAGCAAAATTTGTCAGCCGTTTCACACCCTGAATAGAATGGAATGCTGATGACCTGAGATGTTAAAGAGCGTCCATAAATAAATCAATTCAACAACAAATATATGGTGATATCCAACATGTGAAAAAATAGTTCTTTGTTATCATTTTACAGTTTTTTCACAAAGAGGGTTATGCCCACAATACCTATCCACTAAATCAACACCACCCACATGCATGTTGTATTAGTGTATAATATCAGACTTGAAATATGTCATTTTAGTTTTGGCTCTAACTTTACCATAACAAGCATCAAAATTTTGAAACTGCAATTAGATAATGCAGTAACTACCCTTCTATCATGCCAAGCAATATAAGTCAAAGGTGGAAGCTGACGCACCTTCACTTCCCTTCTCTTTAGAGCCTGTGCTTTGGCAATCCACTAAGATCTGAACATATTTGACTTTTCAGGTGAGATCTTCATGTACTTTATGCTCATATACATTTGTTCCAGTAACTGTGAGAGCTACTAAATCTATAGTAAAAAATGTTGGTAAAAAATCAATTGGTCAACTGTCGCTTGTGACCTGAGTATGAGGCTGTATACCACAGGATGTAATCTGAAAAATGTGTCTTTTTGCGCTGCAATGGTTTTCGGAATGCATGACCCTGTCTCGCTAGTTGAAACCATGATTAGAACTGGGAATAACAAGTTTGTAACTTTGCAGTTACTTGCCAAGTGAACATTGTCTCATTAGTGTTTAGCTGAAATGAAAGTATTCCTAATAAACAAACCCAAACATGTAGTGCCAAAAACAGATTCCAGTATGAAATTGCTAATTAATCTATCTCAGCAGTGAAAATTGTATAACTAACCTGAACATACAAGCTAAGCTTATTGTGTCATGCAAACGTAATCATATGACTCAATCACTTCGTCTACAGCCACACACACATTGTATTTAAATCCTACTCTCAACGAACGATAAAGAAATGTGCGCACAGCTGCTTTGCATTAAGTCAAACATTTCAATATTTATTACATGCTGGGTGCTGGCTCAGCTAAGAGCTTGCAATGCTTATATAAACACTAGTGTTGAATGGTAGCAGCCTTTGAGAGAAAAAAGTAAAGAATTCTTTTAGCTCCACAAATAGCAGCCCAACAGCTAAAATACACTCCAAAATTGCATTTTTTTCATTTTGCAAATAAATGCAATAATACTTGGTGTAGTTAGTATACTGCATTTAATGTCCTTTAATTCAGTTTTTGTTTCATTACAATATGAAAAAAAAAATTATATATATAAAGGCTTGTTCTGTAGTGTAGAAATTTAAATTGTAGACCATTTAAATATCAGATCTGTTTATTGGGTATCTGGGAACAGTCAATGGTTTAAATGGCCAGAGGACAACCGGTTAAGTGAATATGGCAAAACTTTGGACAATATTACACAGGAAAGAATCCTAAACATTAATAAATGTACTAAAAAATATACATAAACAATTATGAGAAGGGTGCAGTTATCTCCACTATTGTTTAACATCCATAAGGATGAAATTCTCTAAAAACTAAAAGAAAAGGCACTGCATGGAAATAAAGTCAAATAAAGGTAATTCTATGAATATACTACTCTTTACAAAAGATATAATGTTATAACATAAATTGACAAAAATAAATTATAAATAAGCATGTATGAATTACAAAAATTAAGTAAAGAGTGTGCATGGCCTTTAAAGGAAAAAATATAGTAAAGTCAAAGATATTTATAAGTAAGAAGTATTAGAATAGGTCAGAAATGTTAACTTTTTAAGTTGCAACATTTCATAGAAAATGACAATGAAGAATAAAAGAGCAAATTTAACTATTTCAGCACATGGAATGACTGCAAACACATTTAAAGAAAACACATCTTAAGTTTTATAAACCAAGTAAATTGCATCGTATGGTTCTAAAATTTGGAATATAAGTAAGAAAAACTGGAGAAACATACAAGCAGCAGAGATGAAACATCTTAGAAAAGTGAAGGGTATCAGATTAGACAAAATAAAAAATTAGTTTATTAGAAATGACTTGGAAGTATTTTCATTAAATGTAAAATAATTAACATATAGAGAAAAATGGAGAAATTATCTGCTAAAGATGGATGTATTACATAGCTACCTTTCAGGCATAAATTCATAGGATATAGAGATGTAGGAAGACCTATCAGAAAATGGGATGAAACATGAGGCTGGAATAAGACTTCTCCTAATCCTTGAAGAGTTGATAATATTGATATTTCAGTTCAAGATGTTTTTCATTTCTTACAGTTTGATACTTCTTTGTAGCTCGTTACAAGAAGCTCTGCACTAGGTCTGAGCAATCTATCAATTCAGATAACAAAATGGAGGGATGTATGGACTTGTTGTGGTTCATAGCTGCAGGTAAGACAGCATTTTCCAATGTTAAATTTTCCTCCCTCCTTCCACCACCCACCCACACACCCACTCACTCACTCACTCACTCACTCCCTTCCTTCACTACCTTCCTTCCTTCACTTCCTTCCTCACTTCCTTCCTTCCTTCACTTCCGTTCTTCCTTCTTACCTTCCATCCGTCCTTCCTTCCATCCCCTCTCTCTCTCTCTCACTCCCACTTCAGTCTTGCTTGAAATAAATTTCAGTAACATTTGTTATACCTTGATGTATAATATGCATGATAATTTCTGAGCTAGAGATACAAAAGTTACCATTAGCATCAAGGCATGCCTAACAATCCCCTTCATGTTACAAAAATCAGGAATCATATTCTTAATTTCCTGCCAAATTTTTTCTTACAGTTCCATAAGAATACTACCACTTATTCCTATACAACTTTCTTATCAGCATGCCCCTGAGTAAGAAATCCTGTATCTCTTTTAATAATGTTTAACATCTTTTTTTATTAATGTTGCTTCACAGGCAATGGAACTGATGATAAATAAAATTAAATGATAAACAGGAAAGGAATTTTTTGCTGTAGGAAGCATTTCAAGTCAAGTTTAGGGCACCTACTATTGATGTGGACTGAGGAAACCTTGAAATAAAAGACCATATCAGGGAAGACAGCCCCAGCAACATTTTAATTCCACACCTCTCTTATTCATGAGTTTGTGCATTAATTAACTTGCCTTCCTTTAGATTAAAAAGGGAGACAAAGATAATCTTCGTGGCTAAAATCCTATAGAAATAATGTAATCTTCAAAGAAGGAAATAATTTCAGTCAAGTTGGCAATGGAGATGTGGCAGGTGGCACCAATAGGATATTGAAAATGATCAGAACGAGTTCCAGTCGAACTGATTCAAAACCCATGAAAGATTTACATGTAAACCACAGTATCCATCACTGTATGAAAGAAGATGAGCTGAATAATATATACCAATTCATACTGCTCTGTATATAATGAATTGCTTCTAAGACAAAGACATGATGACTGTAACAGCATGTAATAACAGCACATCATATCCATTTCTCTAATGCCAATAGCAATCAACCTTCAAAGGATGCATCACACACAAGCTAGAGAATAGCCCAGCTTTTCATACACCGAGATAAATCAATGTAAAAATTATCATTGAAGTAGTTTCTTAGTATGAAAATTATAATGAAAAATTTAAGCGCCAATACCAAGTAAAATACCTAATACCTACTTTACTGCAAGAACGAGTAGTTTTGATGTTCAGTATTATTAACAAAATAATTAAAACATTTTATCCACATACTAAAACTATTTGAGTATGGACATAAATTGAAAATCTAATATTTTATATGTCTCTTCTGTTATTCCCAATTAAAAGAATGCAAAATCTATCATATCTGTTAATATTTATTTTAAAAATATTTTCCTTAATAAATTCTCTAAATGCTTTATAGGTTTCAAGAATGATTATCAAATGCTATTTCTTTCAGTGTCTTTTTGAGGAGGTCTAGATAAACTCATTTTCCTTTTAATAAGAGCAAATCTTTTAGGTTTCATTTTCTTACTTTTGGCTTTGTTGTTTTCTTCTTTACTCTGTGTAAGTTTTCTCTTAGCTCTCAAATGTCTAGTAATGTTTATAAATGGTATTATGTGCTTCAGGAAAATATCAGTTGTGTCTCAGAATATGTCAAATATATTATTCTTATACTTCCATTAGCATTTTTATATTTTAGTCTCAATGATTATTGATGCAGATGCTATAATTTGCCTTACAAGAGTTTGCTCCTCAGAAACCTTCTGTATTTTCTCACTAGATGTTCCTTATTAGTGACTTGTCATTGTTCAATTCAATTAAGGCTGTTAAAATCAGCTTTTGACATCATAATAGGTGATGAAACATGAATTTGCTCAGAAAACAAATCACAATTGGCACAACAGATCTTCTTAGACAAGATAAGCCAAAAAATGTCAAAAGAGGCCCAAGCATTGGGAGAAAGATGGTTGCTTCACTCTTTTGTCAATCTTGTCCTGCCACCTCTGTTCCATTGGAAGATCATCATATAGTTAATGCCAAGTAGTTTATCAACACTCTTTAAAAAATGCATACCTACAGAACAACTTCAAAGCCATGTCATCCTACATTACAATGAGTTTTTTTTTTTTTATTAGCATTTAATGCCCGTTTTTACTGCTGAGGCACCACAGGCAGTGGACACTGATGATACATGAGATCAAATGATATATTGAGAAAGGATATATATATTTTTTTAAAGGAAGGAAGCGTTCCAGGCCTAAGTTTAGGGTCATCCCCAGCATTTGCCATTTATGAGGACTGGGGAAAACCTGGAAAAAACCTCAGTCATGGAGGACGGCCCTGGCGGGATTCGAACTCCACACCTCCCGCTCACGAGTCTGTGCCTTAACACCTTGGCCACCCGTGGCGGTGTACAATGAGTTGCCCCATATTGAAGACAGACTGCAACTTTATGATTATTTCAGGTGTGAAATTAATGACTTATCCACCCAACACTTTTGATCAGACACTATAGCACTTTTCAAATAACAATAACAAAATACATGGACTGTCCTTATAAACAACTGTGGCTGAAATTGCAGTCTTCAATGACAGGTGCCTGAAGTGCCTCTAGAAAAGTGGGAAGGATTTTATGACTAATTTCATTGATTGGATAAGTGCATAAGATTTAAGGTAGAATAATTTAAAAGAAATGAAAATGAAAAGCAGAAATAATAGTTGCTATGCATATCAATTTCAGAAACTTGCAATTCAATATTTACTTTAATGTAATTTAAGGGCATGCAGCAGTATATTTATATAATGATGGTGACTGATTACTGGATTAATTATTTTAATTAACATTTAATTAATTAAAATTTGTGGAAGAGAATACTTTTGAATGTTTGGATATTAAGAAATGGTCACTTGAAGAGTGACTCTTATCTCAGGGATATATCTTCTTCTTCCTCGCCAATAATTACCAGCTGTCTTACTGTTGCTCCAAGTCTTGCTAAAATTTTTGTTATCCATGGATAATAGGGAAAAGGATATTACCAGGATGTTGATGAGGGAATGAATTGAGTAGTTGTATTTTGTGATGAACTGCACTTTATTGTTTCAGGTCTATTGTGAAGCAGGAAATGTTGTCTCAAAATTTCCTATTTAATTATAATTGCTTCTGATGACTACTATAATAATAATTGTATCTTGTTTCAGGTAATCAAGGATATTAATATTATAATTAAAAGGAGGACCCCAATATTATATGTGTTAGGGTATGTATGTACAGATATGTCTTTTTACTAGTAAGTAATATCCAAGTTATCTTTCTGTAATACCATGTCTTTGTTATGTTTTTATAAAAGCAATGGACATGCTGTTCTTTGTCGGGGGACATTACCTGAGAAAAAGGTCTTTTGTTAACTTTACCCTTTGTCAAACCCTCACAGGCAGTCCAGCCGGCCCATGTTCGGCGCCAGAGGTCATAAGACTGTAAATGGCTAGGATTCAATTGAAAACAGTACTTGCAGTCAAAAAGAAATACCACATACAGAAACATGCGTTTTCATAGAAACCAAGGTTTAGCAAGTTCAAAGGGAAACTGCAAATAGGGGTAGAAATGTGCTATATCTCAAGAATCTAGTGAAAGGGCAGATGTACTTTTTCCTTAACATGGGAATAAGAAATATTTCCAGGTAAAAAACCAGAGTCTTCAACCAATCCACATGTTTAAAAATCCGACGTATAGAAGCAAACTTGTAATAGATCATGTGCTAGTGTGATCCAATAATGTTCTAGAAGGAAACAAACTCAATAATATTTAAAGGAATTAAATTTTCGCGAGGGTGGAGCGAGTTGGCATAAGAGATTTAATATTAACTATGAGAAGTTTAAGTTCTGAAGCAGTGGTGACAGGAAGCAGGTCTAACAAGTAAGAGTAATAACAGCTGTAATGGTAGCAGCAAGATGATAATTACTTAGTATATGATTATTCAGTATCATAGCAGAGTAGTTAAAACCATTGCGAAGAGTCAAGGTAAATCGTTCGTTCAGTGAGAGTCAGTCAGGCAGTGCAACGTAATAGTAAGAATAGTCACAACCATGTTAAAGTGAATAAATATGCAAGTGAATACAGTGAAGTATAATCCGCCGAAGCACAGCATGTTCCAGAACCTTTCAAGTTGTCAAATAACTGTCAAAGTTGTCAAATTAACTGTCCAACCAGTGCCGAACTTCATTATTACTGTGAACAATCTCCTTCCTCCCTAATGACATTATGTCATTAAAACAGTCCAAAATTACCCTGAGATCCCTTTCCTCTGCATTGGAACCAGAGAGTTAGGAAGCATCGAACTCATGACTCCAAGAGCCGAGGCAAGACAAGAAGACATCAAATTGTCTGATTGAAATAACAATCAATCACCCATTCAATTCCTCTGCAATTGAACCACAATAATTGTCCAAAATTGTCGATCAAAGTGTGGGCAATAATCCCATTCTAATTGTGATTGTGTTACTGCCTGGAGAATTTGGGATGCTGTGTATGTCAATTTTGCATCACCATTAGATTTCCATTACGGCGTCACCAGCGATGTTTCGGCCGCAACTTTTACTCAGGCACAATTCAATATTAACACAAAAGTTCACAACTCAAAAGTTTTAAACTTTACAAACTTACACTCAGATTACTGGTATGGTATACATGATTATTTGCTTAACTCACTGGTACTATACTGATGTTGAATTAGTAAACCCACGCTACACTCTCTCGCGGGAAACTTAGTAGAGTTGAACACTGGACTCTCTTCGTAAGAACTAAAAAAATTGAACTCTCCCTAAGATAAGAACTGAAAGAATAACTTCGCTGGTCAAGGATACAGCATTTTTTCTGTTCTCAATTCAGGTTCTGGGCTCTGGTTGCAGGAATTCAGAGAACGGCATATTTTCCTAACACCAATTTTGTTACTGTCCTTAGACTATAGGGTACACACATAAACTGGCAATTCTATTATTTAGAATAACAATTACCTTACAGCTATGAATGAATATACATATTACTTGGTAATAATTAATTAATTCATTATCATTTATTACCTAAATCAATTATTTCAGTTTCAGGCACCAATTTTATTTTACAATTTAAGGCTTCTTAAAATATTCTTTCAAACCAACAAAACAAATTACTGTTGCAATTGTACTTACATGGTCACCATGAAGATGGGTGATGAATACTTTAGTTATCCGACTTGGTCTGACAGATGATTTCTGCAGCTGTACTTGCGATCCTTCACCACAATCAAAAATCCACACATTACCATCTGCCAAGAAAATATATCAGTGTTGAATTGTGCATTTATAAAAATAAACATTAAACTTCCTAAAATATGCTATCGAAGCTGTGAAAAAGATTTTCAGACAAAAAAATACATTCTGAGCACAAATTCGATCAGTGACCACTTGCATTACTGAATATGAGGGTTGAAAACAAAAAATTGCAACACATTGCATAGTAACAAGAGCACTGCAATTTCTTGCATTGGTAGATGGAAGGTTGTGCCTACTTGACTACTTCAGACCTTTGTGTGTGTACATCTGTTATACCTGCAATTCTTTGTTACCACATCCCAAACATGATATTGTTGGGCATATATTTTGTTCTTCTAGTCTTTGCCTGCCAACTTGAATATGTATGAAAAATTTTCATTAATATTATGATTTAGAATCCTTTACATAAATTACATTTACTGAATATCAATTAGCCTTAGCATATTAGGTCTGCTCAAAAAAATAACTACTTTTACTTTTTTAAAATGCATCCTACATGCATACTTTGGCTCCTATGCAGTATTGATACACTTGTCCCAATGGCATTTCAGCCCATGATAGCAGTTCTGACATGAGTTGTTTTAGATTGCATATAATTTTGTCTCCAAATTTTGTTTTATCTCAACTGAGTTAAACCTTTATCCTTTAATCATGGATTTCAGCTTTGTAAATTAAAAAATAAATACAACAGGTGATTAGTCAGGAGAACATGAAGGGTAGGAAGAACCCTTATCTTTTTTTTTTTTTTTTGCGCATAATCCACACCCAAATAATTATGAATGCAGTGGTGCATTTTCCTGTTGCAGGTTCCATGAATAGTTTCTAAACAATTCATATTTTCTTGAAGACTTCTGAGGACTCTTGGCAATACCAAAGCTCCAGAGTATGGCCCTCTGGCAGACCTCCATGATGAACAACATTTTGAATGTCAAACAAAACTCTCAACAGCACTTTGACATTTGGTTTGATCTGACAAGCTTTTTGGGTCTCGGTGAACATTTTCCAACTCATTGAGGAATTACACAATATATAATCCTTAAGACACATGTAACTGTTAGTGGTGTGGTAGAGAGTGAGCAATGATGATTGGACTTTAGTCTCAACTTTGTAACTACGCTTTTCTATCAGGACTTTATGACACAATCCTGCAAAAACGTTACACTCTTCAGCAATATTTCGAAAATTCAGGCATAGATTTTCATCAATAATCTCATTAATTTTGAGTATCGTCAGTTAATGTCAATGGGTGTCACGGATTATCAACTACAAATTCCTGATCACTTTCAAACTGCATATACCATTCATAGCCCCTTAGTATGGCTTAAATAATTATCTTCATAAGCTTCTTTCTTCATTTTGGTAAAGCATTCATGAAGTTTCACACATATATTTAATGTTAATGCACTGCTCATGGTAGCCTGCCCTCTCAATGATCACAGAACATTCACAACAATGTTATAAAGAAAGTAGCATGGAATTTGAATGAAATAAAATAAAAACTCGTGGCAAACACATGACAACACATCAAGATCAGAGCTAATCAGTGCTACCAATCGCTTTTTGCTACGTAAGTTCTATAATGCAGAGTTTTGAAAGTTCAGATATTTTTAACACACCTGGTATTAATGCTTAGAAACTAAGCTACTTTGTTTCAAAATAATAATTTTTATAATTTTTTCTTGATTGTTCCTAGTGGCATGATTTTTTTTTTTTTTTTTTTTTTTTTTTTTTTTGCAGAAAGATTATGAAACTTCTCTATTCCAAATATTGACATAAATATTTAAAATTAGTTTCATCTGAAAATGTTTATGATTTGTGGTCTGTATAATAATTATTTTCTAGCATTCACAATTTAAAAGTACCTGCAATTATTTTCTCTAATTTTCCACAGTTAGTATCCAGAGTGCTACTTTCTGCAGTACTATATTGCACATTGAGAATAATAAGACTACAATAAAAAAAAATAATGTTTGGTTTATTGTGGTTTTCTAATGATCTACATGCGTTTCATTGGGTGTAAGAAGATCATACTTATATTTCTGTTAATTTTTATCAGAGATCACTTAAGAAAATAATAATTTCTTTATTTTATATTCAGAATGCAAAACTTTAAAATGCTCTCTGACAAAATTTTGTTTTTATTAGTTGGGACCATATTATTTTCAGTACACAATATGTAATCAGACATATACTTAGACCATTTTCTAACTTTTAAACAAAAGTTCAGTTTTAAGTTATTTCTGATCCTGGGAAACTAAAATCATTCACTTTGTGATTTATAACTGAAATATTTTTCCCATCTATTATGTTAACTTTTGAAAATAACTTTTTGCTGTCTATAAAAAAAGAGTCTTATCATCTTCTAATATGTAAAGACAATGAGTGCGTGAAAATATACTAGTTATATGTCTCAACTATGGTTAAAACAATTTTTTCCCATTATTGCTGGATGAAATAAGGTGAATGTGACTGTGACATGGATCCATCTGGACTCATGACATCCATGCAATTTTAGACTTTCCTGTGCAGGCAGCTCAGTTAGCATTTTCCATTTTTTTAAATTAAATGTTTACATTTCTTTCTCAACTTGGTGTCTCTACATTTTCCAACCACTCCAGTTTCATGGTACCAGCTGTTTTCTTTCCATCTCTTCTAAATTTTTTACCCAGATCAATTATCTTCCTACATCAATTCTTTTATGTCACAATTTTGTATCTTTTGGGAACTGCTTTGGACAAAGAAACAACTATCTTTTCTTCTTTCATATATATTCAGTGTCTACTAGGAAAACCAAAATGTACCAGCTAAATCCTAATTTTGCTTAAAATTTCTGAACATGAATTGTTGTTACAACTATTTGGTAGTAGTCATTAACGTGGAGAACAGAAAGTTACACAGTCCTCCCTAAATTAAAATTTTTATTTTTAATTTAACTGACATTATAGTGCAGCGGAGTTATGACTAGGGCCCAGATTCTTAGGTTTTAAACTATTTTGTTCCTTACTAGCCAAATGTGATATTTAAACTTAATAATATTCATAATAAAATTATTTTTAAAGCATTAGCAAACAATGTGCATCTTGATGAACTTCAAAGATATAATTATTTTTAAAACGTTAGCAAACAACATGCATCTTGATGAACTTCAAAGATATATCATTGCATTTAACTTTGTATTACTATTAATGTCATGTTGTGTTAAAAGCATTGTTGAAATTAACATATTTTTAATTTCATAACACCAATGTTGTTAGTCCCATTCAATGCTATTTTTTTCAAATGACTATTGAACAGATGTCTTCTGTTTCTTTATTGTCAGTCATGTTCTGTTAAAGAAAACTGTCAGTTATAACTTTTATTTAGAGGCAAACTGAAGGCATTATTTAGTAGCTTACACTTCCAGTTTATATAACAGCTTTAGCAAGATGCCAAAAGGAATTTTACCACAGATAAATTGTGTTTTGCCAGGTATGCCAAAAACAAGTGAGCTGTGACCTTAAAATCATATTTTTTGCAGCATAAAGAGTCTGCAGGGCATGTCAGCAGCATTGAGAGGAAGCAGAGGATCCAGTTCCATTAATTTCAGGTTTTTCTGACTCTTCAGAAGACATTTTAATACATTATGTTTAAGGAAGGTTGGAACCCACACATTGAAACTATCGTGAATCTTATTTTGATTTAATACATGTTTATATGATGCACTAGTATACATATATGTGCATGTGTTACAGAACCTAGTATTCAATAAATTTCTTCAAGACATTAGTGGCTGAAAGATATCAGATGAATCAACCTTAAAGAAAAAATATTTGCACTAACTATATACGAAAAAGATTGAATTCATCAGAACAGAACTACATGACTGTAACATCTAGCTAAGTAGATGAGACGACTGATAGTTTTGGTTGCTTCATTGCTAACATCATGGCAGGTAAGTAAGATCCCACAGATCATGGTAAATACTACCTTATATTATCCAAGATGCTGTACAAAATGAACAACAGCACCATAGCTTGCACCATTTGAGATGCTTTACCCATCCCATGGCCTTCAGAAAACTGATAAGAAATTGCTACTGCATGTGACTGACAATGCAGCCTACATGTTCAAGAAAGTTGAAAACGTACTTTCCTAGCATGCTGCATATCACCTCCTTTGCTCATAGCTTACACTTACGGCTTACTCACTGTCACATACAGATTTTCAAGGAAATGCTACCACAAACACCTCTGTCATCAGAACCCATCATCAACCGCTGGGATACTTGGCTACAGGCAACCATCTACTATGCCAACTATCTTGAATACATCAAGAGTGTTTAGACATATTTGACATCAATGAAGTAGTTCGCATAGCAAAGGCTAAAACCACTCTTAACAATAAGAACACCTCTCCACTTGCCTTTATTCAAGTCAATTTTAGTGATCTTCCTGCAGCTATTCAATGCTTCAAATCAGCATCTTTACCATTAAAAGATGCAATGGAACTCATTAACACAATTTCAACATAAAGAAATACCAGGGCCAGAGAGCACAGCCTGTATTTTGAAGCTCACCAAGGTTCTGCAGTGGAACCCAGGGTTTGCAATGATGAAAAATGTATCTGCTGTTCTTCAGAGGGAACCAGTTTCAGATGATTAATAATGGAGACCAGCAGCAGTGGCCTCATTGAAATTTGCATCAATGACTTAATGCCATGTCCACAGAACATTTTCTTACTATAAGAATGTTTTAAAAGATAACATAAAAAGTTTCATAATAGAAAACTTAGCAATGTATTTAACAGTGCAGTGCTGCAGTAGCCTAAATAACTGAAAAATGTTCTAGCTGAGTTTAACTGAAAAATGCTGAATTTGATTAATAAACAAATATTATAATTAAGTTTAATGCTTTACAACTTAAAAAATTAAAAAAAAAAATAAAACTTTTTAAAACTTATAAAAAAATTCAGCACTCTGACATTATAAAAACTTGGAAATTTTA
This sequence comes from Metallyticus violacea, assembly GCA_030762175.1. NCBI lineage: Eukaryota > Metazoa > Arthropoda > Insecta > Mantodea > Metallyticidae > Metallyticus > Metallyticus violacea. Next base: position 129,695,160 of record CM060833.1, on the reverse strand, counting down.
AGTGTTCATATATTTTTGTGTTTCAGAACAATGTAAAATACATGAAAAATTAAATCAAAATAAATTCATGTTATCATATATTTGTTTCAATGTGTTTACTTTACTTTAGTTAGAGAAATTTAAAAAAAATAACTACCTTAAAAGTGTTAAAAAAATTAATTCAGAGCTTATAAAAACATATAAATCAGGGTCCTGAGCTCATGACAATCTCAGATTGGTGTGACATAATATACAAGGAAGTAGCCCACATATAATCTGATTTATATGATCTGCTAGATTTTAGATGAACACTTTCTGAACATTTATCTCGTTCCATCTTTCTGTAAGCACAATTCAGTTCAAAACCCCTTACAATTTGTGCTTGTGCACAGTTTTGCTTGGAATTTATAACATTTTTGGCTCTCTCAGTGCCTCATTTCAAAATTGTCATCATTTAGTGATTTCTCTGTGGTGTATCAACCATTTCTTGGAAGAGTTTGTAATCTCATTGTAATGTGGCTTAAAATGGTTTCATTTTTATATTTTAATTTCCTGAATAAACAGTATTAAACTTTATTTCGTTACTCTTCAGTGAGGTCTACACACTTGTTTTTTCTCTGACTGGGGAACTTTTTTAATTGGATTAGAATGGTCTCAATGAAATTTTGTAGAATTATCAATTAAGTCATCCTGATTTTAACTGTAATGCATATCAATATTAATTCAATATGGAACCAAACACAGTGAAACATGCATTAATAATCTCTTCTGAGTCAAAATATTTATAACACTCTTCATGTAAGTGAAACAACAAAGAGTGTTCTAAATATTTCAATTCAGAAGAGATCGTAATGAATATTTTTCCATATATAATACTTATGTACTAAAATGTGTACTTTGGATACCCTTGATTACGAGAAACTTGGGGCTGCCACATTGATGGTGGCACCCATAAGAATATGACAGAGCACAAAAAGATTATTGATACTGAATAGGAATCCAATGGTTTCTTGTTAGTATTAAAAATATATTTTATTCATAAAACATTTATATAGTGATAGTCTGGATCTCATACTAAGTGAGAAGGAGAAACCATAATAGTTAAGTTTTCATTACAAATAATATAGATCTATTAGAATCCTGATATATTTAGAATTTGTAAACAAAATTTTTCCTTCACTTTCGATACATTAGTATTACTATATCCTCCTGATATGTGTAATCATTTTCATTAGTAATATCTACCGCCTGTGGTGCCTCAGTAGTGAAAACGGGCGTTAAACACTACTCAAAAAAAAAAAAAATTAGTAATATCTGACTTCATCTGTATGTTTCCATTGCTGTTTGTCAGCAATACTTGCTGCATGTTGTTTGCAAACTTATATATAATTCATCTGTAATATATTAAACATATTCATTACATTAATAGTTTTCATTATATTTTTCTAAATTGATATTGTGTTACTATATACTATAGCGTTGTACGTTCAATGACCTTTTTGCATAGCTGCCTACACTCACTGACACCAGCAGGGGCAAAGTTATTAACATCGGTACCTCCCAAGTCTACTATTTTTTATAATAATAGGTATTACCATTGATTTTATGGCAAATGGTTATTACTATTTTAATTGATAATACTACAAAGTTTTAATGAAATTGGACTTGTTCAACCAAAACAAATTATTTTTGCATAAAATTACAATTTTCATTAATGAAACATGAAATCTGTTATAGTTCATGGCTGAGATAGTTAAGAGCTGGCTGTACTTTTAGTTGCTTGGTTAGCAAAGACCATAGTTTTAACCTTTCCTGTTACTATTGTTATCTACTGTCTTAAACTCTGTATTTTATCACTCTCTCATAAAAATATTAAGAAAGTTTCATATTGTAAAAATGTTTTAGTTATTGTCTGCCCTAATGCATCTTTTTCATTGATAATTTTCATATATATCTTAAAGTGTTTGACTCATATTTTTCTTTAATGTCCTGTAATGAATAAAATTAGTTAATTTTCTATTTTTTTGCAGAGAATTCATTTATTTTAATTTGTAAACAATGTGATCTTGCACCTATAAAGAACTAAATTGTTGTTCGTTCTTCACTTTCCATTTTTTAATATGCTGCAAACAGTTTAACTGTATCTATACACTTTTGTTTTTCGCTAGTTGCAACTCTTTTTAACTATCTACATTTTCTACACAGCCAAAGAAATTAGCAGTGAGGTATCAGTCTAATGTAAAAAGTAGTTAGTAATGGAGAAGGGGATTTGTGCAGATTTTTGCATATATATTCATATTTTACCTGGACTTCAAATTGTATTACAACTTTCTGATCCAAAAGTAATAATATTTTATGTATCTCAAGGCATTTCTAAACATTTTGGTCCTAATAATATTGTGAATATTATGATATTTTTAATGGTTTACGTGAAATTTGAGGAATATGGACAAATCACATCATCTTGGAAACAATGAATGCACTTACAATCCTGTGAAATTTTACATCTGATAATAACTTCAATTTCTCTCTTTTGTCACATATTTCTCATTACTGCTTGAAGACATAAAAATGAGATTAAGGGTTCCTAGTTATTTATACATATCTGTCATTGTTGCAGCTGTAAGACCTCCATAGCCTGATGTGACTAAGTTCAATGAAGTCTTCTCTATGACAGATCTATTCTACTGACAGATTCATTCATGAGACTGCATCTGGGCCCACAAGTGACTACTTTCCAGGATTCTGCCCTAAATTGGGGCTGGAGAGGATGTGTTTGAAAGTGGAGTGGACAACCAATTGAACCAAAGAAGTAGGTAAAATTAGTAACCCTGCCTTCCCACACAACCCTGTTAGCTCACAGCACTAGCACAGGTTGTAAGATATGCCAGTCACTTGATAACCTAGTACCACCTAATTCTGCACCCTGCTTAACTCATTGGGGCTGGGCAATACTGCACACATGATCAAAAGCAATTCATTTACAAAAAGAAATGTGCTGCCACCATAGTACTGTTATATTGTTTTCTTTTGTTCTCCAAAGAGAAAGTCAACCCCTGTATTTATATTTTTGTTTTTCTGCTGGCATATTTCTATCTTGAACTTCCTGCAATGCAGGCTTTGTTAATATCTTTATCTTTTAAGTTTTAAAGCTGTTTTAAACATAAATTTTAAAAAATATTTACACATTAATCGTTTTTTACAGAGAATCTTCCATTTTTTTTCTTTATAGTTACAAATTTTATAAAAGAGTTTATATTTTTTCAACTAAAATTCCATTTCTCAATGAAACTAAATAATACTATAATTTCCCTATCCTGGGCATGTCACCTGAGACGGATGTTCTGTTTGTTCCACTCTTTGCTGATTATGTCTGTGAACTGTAGCAGTGTTCAGGGTAGTTAACAGTAAAGCAGGGTACAGGTTTGGTTTGTTTTTTAATTACATACGCTCTTTAATATCTCAGGTCATTAGTGTCCGATTCATTTCAGGGCATGAAACAGCAGACAAATTTTGCTCAAAGACCTCTTTTTTCAGGCTTGGAGTTCTTTTTTGTCCCAAAAATATATGGCATGGGACCCACAGCTTTACTTCCCTTCCGAAGTAAACCATACTTAGAATTTTTACGCCCTAAAAAAATCCATCGATCCTGGCCGGGTTTGTACCTGCAATCTTGGGTTTAGAAGGTAAGTATGGTTACCATTACACCACCAGAACCGATAAGCAGGGTACAGCTTTAGCTAACTACTGCAACTAAAGATTAGGGGCTCCAGAATTTGTACATATCAACACAATCAGTCAACTTTCTCTTTAAGTAAATCAGTCAAATGTTTCAAAATTTCCTGGCCTTATACTTTCCCCCATCATGGAAGGACTATGAGTTGTTAATGATCATACTTTATCATGGTCATGGTGAAGGATTATACCATTTTGTTAATATGGGATCAGTCGGATTCCAGTACGTATTCTCCCCTTTCCCAAAATTGTATGTTACTGTCATCAAAATGCATTGGCTCATGAGTTTTGATGACATCGTTGTTTGGTAATTTTCATTAGGGAATGTCTAAAGTTATTTGTATATGCATAGGAGTGTTGAGCATTTTGCAGTTTCAGACCATTGAATTATGTTTTATTCAGAAATGAAATACCAGCAGAAATTTCTAAAGACTTTTGCAAATACAAACAAAAACTCAAAATTAGTTCATATCTGAATACCGCACTCTTTGCACTGATGTGCAAGTTCAAATTTTCAGAAAAAAATTGTTAGAAACATTTTCTTATGTAACTTTTTTTACATATCCCCTAAATAAATTGTACTTAAGAATCTGTATACAATGGATTGGTAATACATCCTACATTACATCCTACAATACATCCTACATTAATGTAGGATAATATCCCCTATTTAATATACATTCCCATACCGCTGCACCAACTTCTTTATTTACCAGAAAAACATTCTTGGTTGTACCTACAGCTAGGTATGCACCCTTATATGACTTTTCAATTTTTTACCTCTAAGAGTGTTCTTTTGGGATGGAAATAACAAAATCTGAGACAGCAAGATCATGGCTATATCTTAATCTCCAAATAGTGCCAAGAGTTGCAGCAGTTGTATGATAGCATGTATTATTATGGAGAAGAATGCCTTTAGATAAAAGTTTCTTGCTGGCTTCAAGTCTTCTTCCAGCCCTACACTGTTTTAGACCCTTTAACTTCCCTACATTTGGTCCTTTCAGAAGATTACTGCTGAGTAAAAAGATATTCAAGCACATTATGAAGCTGCCTTCTCCAGAAGCTCAAGAAACCTTTTATAAAACCCATGAAAGCTTAGGAACGCCCTTCCTTTTTTTTTTTATCTTTTTTTTTTCTTTCTTTCTTTTAAGGGAGCGAAGGGGTGTATTCTAAATTTACACTGCTAGTATATTAGTGTTGATTAAATCTGGCCATATTTTATTCAGTTATACTTGGAATCTCATGAGGATTGTTAAACTCAACAACTATGGACCTATGGATGGGATATTACTGTCTGCTTGAGCTCTCATGATGCAGATTTATGATATTCCTTACAGAATTAAATATTTAACTTTACTTATAATTTTATTTTAACCACAAAAGACAGTCAACAAATTCTAATTTTCATTGTAAAAACATATTATATTATGCATGGGCCTAGAAATACTGCAACATCCATATTCACTAGCTGCTATGATCAAAATGAAAGGTGCCAAAACTGTAAGTAAAGTTTTTTTTTCCCCCCTCCAATCCCAGCCCCTTGTTCTCATGAACTTGTGGGCATTCCCCATCAGCTTGGCAGAATTTAGCAGACTTCTGAGGCCAGGACACCCTGAGTACCTCTATGTTATCACATGCAGATGGTTATAATGAAGGTGATATGGTTGTGGTAGAGCAAGGGGGGTCCTTAAACCTATGGGATAGTCCTTGGCATCTTAAAACTGTCATTCACCTCAGGATAAGGAAAAACTACGAAAAAACCTTACCCATATAGCTTCAGCTGGCCAGGAATCAAACCCTGGACCTCTGGATTAATAGTCACAAATGCTATCACTAAATCACAAAAGCAGTCTTGTAAGTAAAGATTACCATAGAGTTTTGAAATGGATGTTAACCAATGGCCCAAACCTGTACTGCTATACTGTTTTCAGTTAAAAAAAGTATATAATCATGCATAAATGAACCAGAAACAGCAAAAGTAGCACAAAATTCACACAATATTTGTTTCAAATTGCTATATATCCTTCTTTTGATGTGTACAGATCAGTTCATAATTGCACAATGAGCCTGCACACCTCAGGAGAGTACTTCTTATACATAACTACTTTGTTTACATGCAATGTATAGTGTTGTGATTTCACGTTTTATTATGTGTTTGTGTTGAGCATTGGCCTAAAATAAACAAGAATGCACATTGTAGTACAATATAGTTAAAGGCATAAAAGTGAACACATATTAAGTAAACTGGTAACAGTACACAATGAAAGTGAAAATAGATAAGGCAACCTGCATTTCTCAAATATGCATTTTCTAATGCCATTTAGATTGCTCCTTGTGTTGATCACAAAAGGATAGGACTGCAATTCTGTCTTATGTTAGCAAATAATATGTTTAACCTATATAGATGTATGCGAAGACACTGTTTTCAGTCTAATTGATGTCATGCATAAACACATGGTGAAATACAGCTCGTAATAACGTAAATATAATAAAATTATTTCCATTTCTATGCCTATAACAGATTTAGTTTTTCATCTGCTGTTTTTTGACAATTCAGATGAAAAATAATGGACTTTAATAGAGAACAACGATCCCCAATATTAGTTTTTTCTTACGTCGTATACAGGAAAGGCCTAACATAACGGCCTAAATTTGTTTTCACTAATTAGCTATTTAGTTTGTAATTATCAGTTTTATCTATATCTGACAAAATGAAACAGCCTGACACTTCGAAATACAGCAACAATGAAGGAACTGTCCGAGTTAATGGTTTCAATAATTTATTAAGCAACCACATAAAAAATCCGACGGTACCTTCAAATCTTACTGCAGTACAGCTAACACCTCGCTGTGAAGTGGGGTAGCATGATGCTGTTCCTAGCGTTATTACATACATTTCTTGTATGCACAATATCCAGCTTGAACTTAAATGTTTAACACGAGATGTACGACAATAACATTTATTATCTCTGCGCTTAACCCTTAGCCCGTGTGGTCCATTTATAACTAGCAATCTGTGCTAGCAATTCTGCGATTAGTAAAGAAAAATATATTTCTACCATTTATGTGCATACACCATACATTCATAATTACTCATGGCTATGTTTGTATACACAACAAACAAATGTTCCCAACATGACCAACTTATTATTATTATTATTATTATTATTATTATTATTATTATTATTATTATTATTATTATTATTATTATTATTATTAAGCCTCAATGATAACTTCATAGTGTCTTAAACGGTGTTTTAATAACGTGACAACAGCACTGTGTGTATTTGTGTAACAGTGGTGTTCTTCCATGGGTGATCAATAAGTTGGGAAAGTAAGCGTTCCAGGTTTAATTTTAGACTACCTCTACGGCATTTTTCATTGCCATTTACGAGGAGAGGACTGAGGAAAGCCCAGAAAAAAGTTCGGAGAACAGTTCTGGCAGTATTCCCCAACTCTCTCGCTGATGACCTGAGCTGTTAAAGAGCGTCCTTAAATAAAAAAAAAACCCCAACTCTCAGTTTATTAGTCAAATTAATTTTAGAGACTTCTGCCGCTGGTCAAGGTTTACATGTCAGTTTGACCCACAGATTACTACAGGTATGCAACTAATGAACTCAATGTTAATAACCGGTGACCGCATCGAGTGCCAATTTTTGTGGTATGCAACTCATGAACTCAAAGTTAATAACCGGTGACCGCATTGAGCACCAATTTTGTATCATCCGGGATCGTGGCGGCCGAATCGATAACGCAGGCACGGTTGACAATGCAAGCCTTACTATTTGTTTGTTTATTTATCCCTTATTGCTTTACTTGTGGTTTCGTTTCTTTCTCGGAAGGTTATTGTTAAGCTTTCATTGAAATGCAGACACCAGTGACACAACCACCGACAGCCTGAATAGTCAAATATAAGACTCATGTTCTAAGCTGCTGTTGCAGATCGGATTTTTGCGTATTATCAGGCTGTCGACGTTTCTGTAGCAGGTTGTCTATTGAGTGAAAGCTTAACAATGGCTTAGTTTCGTTCGAAAAAGAAAAGAAACTACAAGTAAAACAAATTAAATAAATAGTGAGATAATCCTCTCAAGCACTCACAGACCGCCACGGGTGGCCGAGGTCGTTAAGGCATGGACTCGTGAGCGGGAGGTCTGCGGTTCGAATCCCGCCAGGACCGTCCTCCCTAACTGGGGTTTTTTCCAGGTTTTCCTCAGTCTTCATAACTGGCAAATGCCGGGGAGGTACCTAAACTTAGGCCTGGAACGCTTCCTTCCTTAAAAAAAAAAAAAAAAAAAATCCTTTCCCAATATATTATTTCATTTCATGTATCATCAGTGTCCACCGCCTGTGGTGCCTCAGTAGTAAAAACGGGCGTTAAACACTACTCAAAAAAAAAAAAAGCACTCACAGACATGATTTCGTATGCTGCCCATTCATTATATGACGTTGCACCAGAAAGCTCATTTTTAAAATCTGATAGTAACTCATCTTCTTAGCCCAATTCTAAGCAGGTAGGAAATCAGAAAGGATATATGAAATAAATGTAATGCTTTTTTTACAAGCCTGTACATAACCTAAAAATGTAAATTTCGTATATAATGAAGAGTGTAAAAATGTAAGTAAATAAACCTCTCAATGACAATGTACTACTATGTACAACAAATAACAATACATGCAATTTTATTTAAAGCACAGAGGAGTATCATAGTAAATGTTATATTGAAAGTTATAGTGTACAAAAATAACATCCCGTCCTCCAGCATTTACATTGTAAAAATCTAATGTTGTCTATAGTTTTAAAAGAGACGCACTTAAAACAATTCCTTGTTGTTTCCCCCGGTGTTGTACTCCACCAAGGCGCACTTCTGTTTTAATAAATAATGGTACATTTTTTCCTTTGCCCACTTCACCACTTTGTAATGAACATGAAACATTTATGAAAACATGCGCCTGTGATTCCCAGGCATCCCAATAACCACTGCGATATCAACACATGATGTAACAACGCACATTTCTTTGTTTCAGAACTTTCAAAGAGATTCCGCATAAAGTTATTCGGTCTTCCTTCTATTTGCCAACTCTAAAGCACATATTAATGAAAAGTATGCTTCTGTTTGGCGAAATAGGTTTAAACACACTTTAAATGTGCAGCTGTAGCACACTCATTATAAATTAAGAGATATCTGTCAAACAATTGAGCAGTGAGTGCAGGGCCAATGTTGTAAGTTTCATCCAAAATGTCTGGTGTTCACATGAGATTCCAAGGTCACCAACTCAGTTGCAATAGCCTGGTTGGACCTTTGTCGATGGGCTGAAAGCACTTAACGCTATAGGTGCCCGAGCGGCTAGCCAGAAGTGAGCGACAGCTGAGAGAGCGGAACTTATTCACACGTACTTTACTTTGTAAATGTACATGGATAGGAACGAGTAAATCACTATAAAGAGGGCATTATTAGGCGGGGAGAAGTATTTTAGCGATGGGAAATATGCTCTTATTCCAATTCTCAATTAATTCATATATACTCTAATCTAATCTGTCGGCTAACCTCGGACAAATCCTAGAAACCAGTGGACCCCAGTGGTTTAGCAAGTAAATCATTGTAATTGTGGCAAACTGCTCTAATTCCAATTCGCAACTAATTCAGCAAGTAAACCATTGTAATTGTGGCAAATATTCTTTAACACCGGCAGAAAAAAAGCACGTAATCGTGGTATTCGAACCCACTATTCTATCTTCACAAGTGTACCGCCTGCGCCATTGCACCTTTGATCCTGCAGCGTTATTATCTAGCTAATAGCTGTGCCAAACACTATCTTCGGCTCCCTCCACTGTCGTTCATTTCTGGCTAGCCGCTCGGGCACTTGGGCTCTTAGTAGCAGCAGCAGAGGTTGTGTGTTTTCATCCTGGTGGGTAACGGCTTTTCCCTTAGCCGCGGTACTAATTTTAGTGTTAGAGGTGCAGTTCCGAGCGACAGCGGAGAAGGCTGAACTCCTCAGTCCCGAACGGGAGATAGCGGAATAGGTATTTTTCTGTTTGCGTGGCCGCTTGTAACACTGTAAATGTGATATGTATTAATTTTTTGTTAAAGGTGATGTAACCTATTCCTATGTAACTTTCTGGCAGGAATATGTTGTTCCTTAGTATAAAACGAAATTTTCACTTTTTATTGAAATTCGCAATGAATTCATACAGGCACGCACACACACACACACACTACAATATTTGACGCTAACCTCGGGTAAATTCGATGGATTCGGTGGTTTGCGCGGCTCGCCACGGCCTTACGACCTACGCTCGCATCCTTTTCGTAAATATAAGTTCATAGGGGCGGGTAAATTACCATAATTTTTACCGCGCGTTATCTTATTGGAATTCACAATTTACACACACATTAGCCTTAACGCTAACTTGGGTAAATCCTAGAAACCGACGTGGCACTATCTTAGCAAGTAAATCATTGTAATGGTGGAAAATCTTTTCCGAAAGAAAGAAATTAAAAAAAAAACATCAGTGTGTGAGAATTCAAAACCTCTACCTTCAAAAATATAGCATGACGCTCTAACCATCTAAGCTATCATACCATTCTTCTAGAAAGTCTTACTATCTAACTATATCTGTGGAAGTAACACTACCTTCGGCTTTCTCCGCTATTATTCGAGACTGCAGCTCTAACCGCTCCAGAATTTAGCTACGGTAGGGATAAGTAATGCATTAACATATAGAGAAATGTGTTTGGTTTTCTTCCTACAGTTATTTCCATCCAGTGTGAACACATGAAATCATTTTAGATTAACTTTTATTGATAGCGTTAATTACGCTTCATTGTTGTGTGCCGGTTAGTTAAGTCCGATTCCGATAGGAAAGAAGAAAATGTTACTTTTCATTCGTTTCCTGCCGACGCAGCTTTGAAAGATAAATGAACAATTGCTATTTCGAGACAAGATGAAAAATTAGGTATACTTTGGTCACCCAAGAACATATCCAAAATGTGTAATTTGCATTTCACTGAATCAGTTGCAGCCTAAGTACAAAAAGGTGACAATTTCTTCCCAATAAAGATATATCAGTATTCACAGGTTATCCCGCTCATAAAATGAAAAAATATTAAGTCTAAATAGAAACGCATGAAAATGCTACTTCCAAAACCAGAAACTGCCCTATAGCAACAATGAAAATAAAAAAACATTGCTCAAAGTATAATTGAAAAGATGTAATTACTCCGCCAGACGATGCAGGCACCACAAAGAAAATGGGAACTCAAGCAGCTATATCATTTGTGAATCAAAAGTTCAACGATATAAAAGCTAAGGGCTTGCTAAAATGCAAATATTTATAATTTTAGGCAAAAAATACGAAAATTAAGTAGTAAATTAAGAGATTTGAAATCCTCGAAAAAATCCACCTTCTGCATTTGACCAAAAGTAAGTAAAATGAAGAAAGGTGTGAAAATGACTATACATTGTTCCTACTAGAACAAATAGAGGCCTACGGAAAAAAGTACGTAAGATATGGAGAAACCTCACTGAAAATTGGTGTACTTTGACACAGAAAGGCACCGTTGAGATATAGATTATTATGAGCTCTTAACTGGCTCAGGCTTCCGCATGCGAAAACTGCAAAGAATTGTGTTTCTATTCCAATGAACTGGAATAACACCTCTGATTAAACAAAGATTACATTACGAAACCAAAAACCTGACAAACATTAAAAAAATGTTGGGTTCCCTTATAATAGATGAAATGATCATGAAGCCCAAAATATCATATGATTGCAATCTGGATCAGTTTCTAGGGTATTTGGAAACTGCGCTTGAAGAATTCGGCGTTAGTGAGAAGATTGCAAACAGACTCTCTTGTTCTTGTTCTTCTTTTTTCTTTGTCTACGCCCTTTTGAGTAGGCGTGGCTTTTTACTTCACTAGCCAATTAACTGGATCACAGTTATACAAGTTCTGCCTAAAAGTACTGTTTGCAGTGAAAGAAACAGGATTTCAAATGCTGTGACTTGTAACTCATAATTGTTTCGTTAACGTTAGTATGATAAAGGAATTATGCAATGGCAAAATTTCAACTGAAATACAACACCCAAATGGCCAAAATCGGCTTCTTTTTCTATGTTTTGATTCTAGTCATGTGCTAAAGACATTCGTTCACAGTTTTTGCAGAAAGATTTTTTTCCACGAGAAGAAAAGGATTTCGAGTGCCTATGTGAATAAACTGTACACCACGAGGAAACAACGCACCGAAAAGCCAGATCGAGGTCTAGTACGAAAAGTAATTTTTCCCTCAAATCTTGAAAAAATTAATTTTCAAAAAACAAAATATTTATTTTCGGCATATGTTAATGCAGCGCTTAAGACACTACCCCATTGTTACTCCAGGGGCAATGACAGATGTGGAGAGTCTTAATAAAGCCATTGAATTTATAGAATGCATTAAAAAATGGCATGACACACACAACGTGTGTAACATAAAGCATTCCTACACATCTAGAAGCACATATAAACAGATTTTCACTGTTGTTGATGGAAGATTAAAATTGTTTAAAGATACATTTTTACTTTATATGCAAGAAATTTAGATATCTGATTTTAAAAATCACCCTATTAGTCAGAAACGAACGAAGCCATTTTCCTTACTATAGAGTAAACTGTATCAAATACTTGTCAGCTGGATTTCATTATACACTCGCAACCTGAATAGTGAGTACATTGAGCTTCTTTTTTAGTCATCTATGAAGACAAGGTGGATTTTATGACACAATGGAGGCAAAGTCTTGTATTTATTACTTGGAAACAACACTAATAATTGGCATGGCAAACCCATCAGACTGTTCAAACATAGAAAGGCAATCTTTTGAGACATTGTCCACAATTAAATGACCCATCATATCTGAAGTATTTTTGCTTTCAAACTAATACGCCGGGAACAAATATTACATAGCACTATACACGGCCTGTCGTGCCTCATTAGTAAAAACGGGCGTTAAACACGATTAAAAAAATAGCACAATATTTTCTGGGATCTCTTTGACATACTCCCAGGACTTCTTTTGTAGCCATCAATGCGCACTAAAAATAGTGTAATTCAATACGTTAGAAGCACATGTGCGCAGATCTTTCCCATTCAATATAAAGCGAAGGCTTAGGAAAAAATGAAATGGCTGATTCTGCTATCCGCTTCGGGTTAACTGGAATGAGCCAATCCTGCTACTACCTTTTCCCTCTTGCATGGAAAGCTTAAGCGCACCGAAACATCACAGCATGCGGGTACACAAAATGACATCGATGGAGGTTCAGACATGTTTAAGCACCTGGGTTTCTCTAGTTGGTTCGTTACAGTTATGCGGTTATAGTTTGAAGAAATTAATAGTAGCGTGTTAGTCATTTTGTGTTTATTAAATAGTGCTGCTTAAACATTACAATGCAGATTCCAAGGATTCACTATAGTGTATTTCTCACAAATCCTTTTATCCATCAGAGGAAATTGTAGTGTGCATTAAATATTTCGTACCAAAATTTGTGGTTAGTGAGGACATTTTCCCTGTGCAAATTTACTTATTCTACCGTCATATGTGACAACAAGGCTTAACAATGAAAGGAAAGATCCGAGAGGCTTTTGGAGCGAAATGGAGAGATTTTTAATGAATGATGTGAGCAGGATATTATAACATGCTACAATCCCATTGCAAGTGAGGTTAAGAAAAGATAGATACACTTTATAATTATTGGCAAGGAAGACTATGTCCTTTTCATTAAAATAGACGAGGATAATTATGGTGCTGTCCCATCTGTGTCGATTAGGTTTAAGATGGCCGGTAATTTGGAAGTTGGTGTTAATTTTTCTTTCTTGTCTTTGAAGAAGTTCGGTTGCAGTGAAAGTAATAAGGAGTAAAAATGTTTACAGATGGAGCAAATTGGATTATTTGGTGATCTGCATTTTGACCAGAAGAAGCGAAAGAGAAAGTGACAGTGTTTCCCATAACCACCATTTTGTGCATGGGCCAACTGAATATGAGAACACAGTCCAAAATACAAGCTCCCTACAGACATATTTTTGCATAAAAATGTTTCAAACAATGTATAGAAATAAAACGTTGAAATGTTTGGGGGTGGTGGATACCAGTCACCCCTGTTTTTAAGAGAAAAATATAAGGAAGTCATGTTTTTTTAATTTATTATGCTCACAAACTGAATGTTGCAGTGAACAACTTAATGCTGTTACAAAAATATGCAGCACTATCTCCCATATCACAGACACCTTAAAATTCTTCAGAGAGCATTGAGAGAAAAATATGCCCCAAATGTTTCACTTCTATGAGATGCAATGGCCCCAAAGTATGAGGAAAATATGCCCCACATGTTCCACTCCTAAATGAGGTGTAATGGTCCCAAAGTATTGCAATTTGCAACAACTATTTTGTATGTACCATTGGAGGAATCATAATTGGAAGGGAATAGTTCCATAAGGAATCTAGCATTAGAGCAATATTATGCTGTGATGAAAGCTCAATTCATCATTGTTTCCCTGAAAGTCTGCCTCATTGAAACCTGTGGTAAATGCTCTACAGTCCAAAAGTTAGGATCCAGAATATATATAACAGATCCTTAGAATGATAAATTGCTGCAATAATGAAAGCAAGTGGCTACAGAGCTCATAACAAGATTGCCGAAGAAGTTGAAGTAGAATAGGTAAAGTTGCAATTTGTTGGAAGACATAAATTTTACTCCAACCCTCCAGCAGTTAAAGGTTCCCAGTAATTTCATACTTAGACCCGTTATTGTCTTCGTTGGTCACTATTCTCAGAAGAACATTCACCTTGTCTCTTATCATTCTGGAGAAAATTTACGATTGAAAGTCAAACAGTTCTCAAATTTTTATAACTTATGATTTAAACTCTGAATGTTACTATGGTACATAATGTGAAAGGGGAGGAAACTCAGTAAAAAGTAGCTAACAGAGCTGAACATTGCAGAATATGAGGCAGAAATTTTTTAACATAACTCCATTGTTGTTCAGTCATAGATCACTTGTACCATAAAGCAGCCATTCGGTAATCAGGCTAAGGTTGAAGACAGGAGAACAATATGTTATTCTGAGTGAACATGAAAAAGCTTAATGGAAAAAATTAAGAATTTGAAAAGGAAGTGCTGATATGCTTTCAGCAAACCCAAGAGAACTTTTATATTAGTTCAAGATTTTTATAATCAGTCTTAGTTTAGATCTGTAATTTTCCATCCAAGGATACCATCTAATTTTTTAATAATACAGAAGAATGTAAAATGTAGTTCTGCAAAATATAACTATCAGCAAACTTAGGAGAACTTTTGTTAAAGATTTTTTATACCAGTCTTAGTTTAGATGTTTTGCAATTTTCCATTTAAGAGAACTATTCAGGTTATATATATTTTTAACAAGGCAAAATTTTTCTTTGTAATTTTCAAAATGTGTTCCTTGACAGCATGAACAATACTCAATCCCTAATGTTCGCAATAGTATATATGTTAGTCACATCCTGGTTACATTCCATGATACCTAAGTGATCACATTTGGAACAACAATGGGAAAACCCTCACATTTGGTGGAACTATATTTCTGAAGATATATCAATACACAATGCTGGGATATATGCTATTGCAAATACTTTTGGGATGATTTGTAATCAATTCGTCTTTTAGGCCATGCATATCCCATTGGTCTCAATGAATATATGTATATATGTAAAAAAAAAAAAATAAATAAATAAATAAATCAGGAGGTAACTCGGCCAAATTTATTTTTTACTACTACTCAAAGTGTTACTCCACACCAATGACATGGTGCTCCATCTTGGAGAAACATGCCCACATGTTTGCTCCAATTGTGGCTTCATAGAGGAATTTACACATTCTATAGTCACACCATTTTTTTTAAAAACTTACCTCTCTGCATTCTTTGGGGATGCACCAATTTTATTCTGTTCCTATAACGATACGGAACCATTTGTTTCTACTCTAGTTTGCTAATCCACAGAAATCCTTGCACTTATTTGCTTGAGGCCAGTAAGACCCAGTAGTGCCAGTATTCAGCAAAACAAAATATATACTATCTTATAAATTAATGTAGGTAAACAAACAGAGGAATAATTAAGATCAATGTATGATTGAGTGAAACTACACAATGATCAGCTGATGATGCAAACAAAGGATTCATCAAACTAGTTCTACATATATAAACAAGTGGAGCAATAAGGGTAGAACTAGTATATATGATCAGTTAGCTGATAATGCAAACAAGAGTTCGTGAAACTTGTTCTACATATTATAAACATGTGGAACAATAAGAGTGTGTTGTTCGACTCAAGACATACATTGATCTTAATTATATGATTAGCTTCACTGCAAAAGTTCCAGTTAACATTCGTGAATAGAGGAAGGTCTCTGCTAAGAAGAAACTATGAACATTCCTTAAAATGAATCATACACTTTTTTGGCATTACAATGTCAGCCTTACATTGTAAACTGCCAACATTTTATGCATTCTTCCAAAATACACATTTTTAAACTGTAAACATATTTTGCCATATCCATCATATTAAAGTTATGGTTGCTGCATGCTGTTGATTGGAATGTGCAACTATTGTTTGCTGATTGTCAATAGTGCTATGACAATTGCCCTTCAGTGTGTGTACATTCACACTTTCAATAAATTGAAAAGTAACTCCATCTGTTAACAGTTCTTTCTTTAAAATTCCTTTTTATTCTTCCATCTGCTGGCAGATTTTGTATGCAAATTTGTACTTTCTTTCTTATAGTAATCAATTAAGTTCTATGGACACTGTAAATGCTATGGGAACAGTTTAAAGGTTCAATTATACTGAAACATCCTATAATGTATAGCATCCTTTGATGATAAATTAATCCTCAAGGATCCTTCTAATAAAACAAACAGGTTCAAAACCTTTTCTATTGTATTATTTCACAGCATTTGGGAATACCTTGCCTGCTATTGATTTTGGTAGCCATCTTGGTTACCTGTGATTCTCATTTCAAATATTGCATTTATTTTCTAATGCAGTATAAACTTATTTTAAATTTACTTTACAATGAACAAATTACTTTTCGGTTAATAACTAATTGCCATCTTTTAGAGCCAATCATCCAAAGCTATTTCAGTAACTTTCAATTCTGATTAATCTAATTTATGACTTCTAACATTTCTTCAATTAATGTTCTTTTTGGTCTCCCTTTTTTCTACTTCTTGGGATTTCCCACTTATAACATTTTTTGGACATCTTCCTTTTTCCACCATTAGATATCCTAAACATTTGTCTGTTTGGTCAACTCTATTCTTTTTACATACACCTTTGAAATGTATATGTTCTCTTAAAGTTCATTCCCAAGCAAAATCACATAGCATTAAAAAGTATTGTAATGTACACAGCTGCATCAAACTCATCTTGCACTGCCTCATATCAACATACCTGTACTGCCATCCTCAAAAGTGCAAACTGTTTTTCTTTTCTCACTATATCCAGTATAGAATTCACAATTTTTCAGATACATAGAAATAAATTTCACTTTCCGGAAAAAATTTACTAAGAACATTTCCCTTATATTTTACATTTTTTTTTTAAAGACCAGAATTCTCAATACACAACATTTGGGTCCTTATTGATGGATGGAAAATTAAAACTGATGATTCATATTAAAGTTCTGGAATGAATGTTTGATGAAACATTTGAGATAATTCAGATCATACGGTTTCTGAGAAAAATCTTATTCTGTTACAATACCCCAAGGCAAAGCATCACATGGTGTTAAGTCACAAATTGGGTTATCATTTAGCCACAATGGGCAATCCATTCTGTTCCTGTAACTGTATGTTGGCTAAATGAGAGCCATTTTCCAGTATTGGAATAACCCCTTCTTGTAACCAAGTATTGTCGGAGCATCTAGTCTTATATGATAATTTCATATGGGTTTTCAATAGCCCAATAAACACAATTATGCTAGTTTCATAGCCATTCAGGTAAAACAGGGCTTAATTGGATCACAAGTGTTTCCTAAAAGCCAGAATCAATTTCAAACAATCGCAGAACTGCAAATAATGGTAGGGATAATTTTCATGCAGCATTGGCAAAAGCTTTACGCAATATGTTCTTAGTTTCATTTTGTGCAACAGATTTCTTCAATTAATCTCTTTGAGAAACCTTTTTCTGGATGGTTTACAGACACTAATGATACAACTTTGCATTTTCTTCTATTCTAACAGTTTGCAATTAAGTTCACAGCAGATGTAGCTTGTTCAACTTTTCCACTGCTGGACATTGCAGTAGTTTTAACACTAGAAAATTCCGGCTTATAACTTGTGATCAATTATGTTTACATCAATGCAGCAATACAAAAACATGCAACTTTATGGTTAGTTTGCAATTTATTTTACAGAATAATTGCAAGGAACAATACGCAGTTACTGATAAAATTAATAACTTATAAAACATCAAATGATAAATAGGACACTGAGGTTTGATTCATAGTGTCAACCCCACCACTTAGTGTCTGTACTGTTATCTGGTACATTGGAAATCACTTGTTCAAGTAGCAACAGCTATATAGGTATTTATGTATAAATGAATATGAAAATGAAAAATTTTGGGGAAATACAACTTTTATCCCATCCTGTAGTTAATTTGTAACACTACATATTCCAATCTGGATGAGGTTTTTGAGCAAAATTACAAATTGGACAAAACATATGTTAAATTTGTTGGCACAGACATATTAGCCAAAGTTGTTCCTACAATTAACATAAATGTTATTTTTACTCTTTTAAGAATTTTTATTTCAGTTTCAACTACATGATTGATTCCTTAATTCTTTGGGTATATAGCAACTTTTTCAATATAATCAACTTCCAAAAATTGCTTTTGTGCCACCAGAACATGTATGCCATTGTTGTACCATTCTACAAGATCTGTCAGTCATCTTTGGTACTCTGGCTATGACTATCTAATCTCCTAAAGAAGTTCCATCATCAGATGCATGAGTTGGATGAGGATGGAGAATGGACATGCTGGAAGTGCTTATTCAAATTCCCCAGAATTTTTAAAATTAACTGATTCAAATAAGTACCACATTGATAAAAATTACACCTTTACAGTATTAGTATAGGTGGCCATGGCTTTAATGGCTTTCTTTATTTCTGAGCCAACATTTTGACATGTCATTTCATGAATTGCCTTTAGATCTCAGGCTAGAAGTGATGAATTTATTTTCCATTTTTCATTTAGAAATGGGCACTTTCAGCCTCATAACAAGCAATTCTGTTCATTATGATCATTGGGTACTTAGATTTAAGGGACCCATTTAGTCTTGGAATATTCTAATTGAGGAATAATTGTGTTGGTACTTCTGAACAAAATATCAAGTTAAACAGCATGTATTTCATTACTATTTCCAATTGTTCCAAACTAGGATGCCTGTATGTTCCATGACTGCAATATGTTGCCATCTGGAGTACGGATAAATAACATTGCTTTGATCTTTTTTCAATGATTACAGGCCTTTCACCCATTGGCTGATAGTGCTTATCTACCAGCATCTCTCCATACATATTTCTTAATTATGTCAATGGTGGTAATCTCATTTTCTGCCAAAAAATCAATTACTTTTTTTTTATTTATAAGTGACATCACTTAGAGACTACATTTTTAAAGCTAACTGTATCATTGTCATCAAATGAAGATAGTGAAACTACATGATAGTTTGAGAAAGTTCAAAAATATGACACATAAAATATTGTATTTTTTTCCAAGACAAAAAATAAACTGGCCAAAAAATAAAATGATAGGTGAGAGTTTTGTAACATTAATTGAACATAAATTCATTTAGGGAAAAATCCTAGGAACGGCAGGAGAAAAAAAAAAGCGGTTCTATGTTATATTGAACATCCCTTGTACAATGAATTCAGGTAGATGCAGTGAAATGAAGAACACAAATTTAATGGCTTGTTTGTAACATAAGTATTCTTAAATGGACTTAAAAGATTTCTGCAAACAATCGGCATTCAATTTTTTTTTTGGGGGGGGGGTGTGCAGGATTAAAAAAATTAAAAACCAAATTATAAAAAATAAGTATCAGCAAATGCAAAGTCTTCACTCTCTTGATTTTTATGTTGCTTGGGAAATTTTCATTCTTCACATCTTTGTTAGCATTAGGAAAAGTATTTTCATTAGCTGATGGGCAAGAACATTCAACAAGAGGGGTTTATTGTACAATATATTTAACAATGAAGAACTTATTTACAATACCAAGTTCTCAAAATGTATACTCTATACGAAAATGAAATTATATGTCTGTCTATTTATGATAACATGTAATATAATGGAATTGCACTACCTGCTGCCCACAAGATTTATATGGCCACTATTATGGTATAAAGCCAAGTGCTGAGAAAAGATTAATTTTGGACTTTAAGAAGTATGCATTGCATAGTGCTGCTCCCAGATAAATGCAAATAGTAACTTGTCTTTGTCAACTTCTTCACTTGCAGACGTAAACTCAAAAGTGCATCAAATTCAACATCAATATACAATTGGAGAGGTTTAATGAGACACAGAAAGAAAGGTAAAATATTGATATTTTCAAACACAATGCTTTCAAATTAAGCTTTAAATGAATTAAGCACTCAAAAAACGGAAGTAAATGTACAAATGCAAAGCACTGGACATATCACAAAGCCACACTGCCTCAGTAACAATGGCATATATCAACATGAGTTTAAAGCATACCTATTTCCTTCTGTATTATTATTTGTTCGTGCATACCAAAGCATATGGTGCAAATAGTGAAGCACAAAAGATTCAAACATTCTAAAAAAGATTCAACATTCTAAAATTTATTGTTTCATACTTATTTTGCATGCTATAATAAATGGCACTTGGCTCTTATCTTTATATTTGTATCTGTTTTAATGGGATCAGCAGCTGCCTGCTTGAAAAAATCCTTAAAATTATCAATTAATGCATTTAACTTCAGCTCAATTGGAATGAAAAGGCATCCACCTTGGACTGCAAATGCTTTAGTGTAGCTGCTATAAGGTATCACTTGACAGTTCCCTGTAAAGCTGGCACTTTGTTTCATCATCAAAGACAATTGCCAAGTAGTTCATAGCTGTTTTCCTACTTGGTTTGCAGGCACTGACAAAATTGCATTAAGAGCACCATAGTTAATCTCATGTGTCATTTCATTTCCTGACATTCTTAGGTACACATTACTGCTATTTTTACCATTATTTATTTATTTTAGTATATATTTACTTGCTTTATAGTTATTCCATATCAAATCATCAAGTTTAGGTATCATTTCTAACCGCCTCTCTTCAGTTTCAGTAAAATTTGGTCAAGATGTTGATTTAGGATATTAAGGTATACAAACCAAGAGAATAATATATGTAAAAGTTTTTGAGTTTTAGTGTGGGAAAGGTACTTTTAAAAGAGTAATTTTCCATGAACTCTTTTACAAAAGACATAACTTGAAAACCATTGTACTTACAGAAAGGGTTCATTTTAAACTATATATGTATGTAAATAAACTATCTATGTATGCTTAATATATCATGTAACGATAGTGGAACTATCAACATATTTTGAGTTACTGTAAACAATTTAATACAAAGACCACATTAGTCTACCCCATGAAGCTACAAGTGTCTTTTTAATTGTTGAATGTTATGTAGGCTTGACTGTGTATGTTCTCCCAATAGTTGTTCATAAGTGAACTTTCATTAACAGTGAATGCCTGGAAATACCTTTGTGTGATATCCAGGTAATGTGAGAGAGTTATTTTACAATTCAAATTTGCTATAAGATCTTTAATCCTTTTCCAATTAACATCAATTTAACATTCTAAAAGAGCAAGTGTAAGACGTTCCAACAGTAATACATTTCTTGATCTCCAATCACAAAATTTTTAAATTCCAACTTAGCATTTGGATGCTGTTTTTTAAAATTTGTAGGCCTCATATACCACAGGAGTAATATTTTTTTGTGTACTTTCTTCTTTCACAGACACAAAATAATTTTTACCTGGCATGCATTTGCTAATTTAATTATCATAAAACCAATGAATCAACTTAACTATTTTTTTGCTGAGCATATTTCCAGGTTTTGAACTGGGAACGAAGAGAATTACTTTGGTTTTTATAAGTTCTTTGGCTTTCTGGCCATGCAGTTTGCATTTTTCTCACTTTTAGGCAAAATTGTTCAAGTTTGTACCTGCTCATTCTTATTAGTACTGATTTAAATGTCTTTTTTATTCATGGTGTACTCAAACATCTACACACCCACTAAGTCCATAACTTAAAAACTTTTGTACAGACTATGTTCAGATCTTTATCATATTCTTTGGAAAATTTTTCTCATCATGTACTTCTTCTCAACTGATGATGTTCCCACAACCTGCAGACTATTATTCACATACATGAACTGCAACATTTGAAGCACTTGGATCTTCATTTTCATATGAGATCATTGCAGTCCTATTAAGTCTTTGAATCACTGCTTATGCTTTATTGTCTCTCTTTTGTTTTCTGATTTTATATATGCTTAATAAGTCATTTGCAAAACACTTCTCTTCTAATGTTAAGCCTCTTCATGTACATGTACATCTGCCATCCACTACTGTACTGATCTTAGATTTGTTGCACATGCATCTTTTCAGTGAATGGATTATGGCAAAAATTTCTCCCATACATACACATTTACAATATCATGAAAAGCACAAAATTATTAACAAGTTCTATTAATATAATTGATATTATTGTATGATTTAGTTCAACAACTACACACTCTTACTTGTCATAATGTATAGAACCAGTTTCCAGAACATTTGGTTCTCATCAACTAAAATTCAATTGTTGGACAATTCATTAAGCTGTGGGAATGTGTATTCTGCTCTGGTGGTGGTGTGATAAACTTGTAGTTTATGTTTTCATCCCTGGCAGTGTTGAAGTTCATTAGAGTGTTTTTATATTTGTACATGTAGATTTTCTCCCAGGTTGCTAGTTCCGTAGGTCCTTGTATTGATTTTAATAATTTTGCTTTATTAACAGTGTGTAGTTCAACTAAATCATACAATAATACCAATTATATAATTGGCTTACAGTGCAAGTTCCAATTTACATTTTAATAAGTTCTATTAACGTTTACTAGATTTTCTATTTTTTTATATTAAATGAAAATTACTCTGAAATGGAATAACAAACACTCAGAAAGAACTCAGAAGCAACTAACATACAACAACTGAAAAATTATGAGTTATGGAATGAGCACTGCCATCTATGGTTAATTCTCATAGTGAATTTACTGCAGGTTTATCAACACTAAAATGAATACCTTATTTTAAGAGTGTGTTAATTTTTTGCAAATGACAGGAAGATATTTGATCAGCTTGTGCTGTGGATCACTACGGTTCAGAATGAAATATTTAATTACTTGGAAATTATTTTGAGTTCCAGTCTGAAATTTTCTGGGTACTTTACGTTAACATGGAACATTGCTGTCAATTTTATTTTTAACATTAAAAACTGCATGTTTTTGAGAAATTCAACACAAAATTTTTGGCCAATGACCTCAAAAACTTTTTTCAATGAAGGTGAAAACATTGTTACATAACTGTAATTTTTATGTAATTTTCAAAAGACACATGAAAGATGCCAGTAGATTAATTATTTAGATGTGTACGTGAATGATTTAACATTATTTAAATGTTAACATTGACACATAGAAAACAGTATTATTCTATACTCATAAAACAAAAATAATTCAGCACAGATATTGAATACTTTGCATTTTTAATTAAATAACCAAATCTGGGATCTACAATATCTATAAAAATCTGAGAGGGCTGGGTTCTGTCTTTCGTTGATTTGATATGTTCTGACACTATAGTGATGTGTACAATGCCTTCAATCTCTCTAATATCTTCATTCTCAATGTCTCTATTATCCTTCACAAATCAAACCAGAGATATCAATCACTCCTCAATTGTGACAAACCCTCTTCCCCTCATTTACTTGTAAGACACAAACAATTTTACTTTTACAAAAATTGTAAGCCCTCCTCACTACCTCCAAAAACTAGTAGCTACTTATCAATTCTCCTTTCTATAATGTATTAATTGTTTCCATGACATGTCTGCTTCCTCTCTTTCCTAATAGACACTTCTAATTAATCTCCTGAATGCAATCATTTGTGGGGCCTGGAAAGCAACACTAGCATTTTGAAGTACCCTGGGGCACAGAAAACATATTTTCTCTAGAAACACACACTACATCCCTTCCAGTCTTCTTCCTTAATCTGACATGTAAAAATGATATCACTGGCTTAGAATTACTTCTAGTAGTATTAATTTATTAGTAATTAGTAATTCACAGCAGTTCATTTGAATCAGAACTGTCAATAATACCCCATAGCAGCCTGACCATAGTCATTCTACAATACAAAAGATTTAGATAATTTTCTTTCTGAAATTATGAACCATATATTGACTTGGTCCATATTTTGATATGGTAGTGTATGTATTCCACTTGTTTGGGAAATAAATTACAACAAATGGTTTCCTTCTTTACTGACCACTTTAAGGCCTTAGTTTTAAATACACTATTATCACCAAATTATTGCCAACATGACAAATAGCTATTAACACAGCTCAAATCACCTGTAAATTACACAACTGTACATACTATGATTAACTACTAAAGCTCACCAGATAAATCTGTGAAAGAGAGAAAAAAAATCTACATAAAAGCCATAAGAATGAAGATCTGCTTTCCATCCTTTTGATATTATTAAATGTAGCAGTTTATTTGGGCCACAGTTTCCTTTACAGCAATATGACCTAAAGCTTGGAATAGGTGCTGGCCTGAGAGCAGTAAGTGCAACTAATTAGGAATGTTTTTCTATAAAGCATTTGCTTTGAAACCAAACATTCTATACATTGTGTCTAAAGCCAAGGCATGCAGAAAATTATCAGTTTAAGTAACAATGCACTATGCTCCATTTGCCCCACTCCTCCCAGTCCAGTTTAATGAGCTCCTCTAAGGGTAAAGCCTAACTAAAACTGCTTAACATGTACACCCCTTGCTCTAAGGTCAGCCCTAAATGGAATGCACTTATTGTGAACATTTCCATCACAACTTAACAGATTAACTTATGATTTCATTTAAAAAGCAATGTTGTTTAGCAGCAAATATTTATTTTTACACTTCCAAGTAAACCATCAATCAAAAAACCTAACAACATTGCCCTAACATAGTAAGTGGGCTGTGTACATGCAATTGCTGAATTCAATGTTTATTTTAGGACACAGCACCAAGCATAAATTTTATACCTAAGGAAGTTGCATATACATCTCAAACATAAGCTGAAAAAATATTACTGCATGAAAACAGTTCCACTTACAGTTTGCTTATTAACATCAAATTTACATGCCTAATATTTTTCCTTTTTTATTTTTTTTCTTACAATTATATTAATTGAAATACTTTAAACCAACTGCTCAATGTAAAATATGGCAATATACTTTAATAGTGGAACTACAATAAACTTTACACAGCCGAAACTGCATTCAAAAATATGTCCAACTAAACCTGGGGGAAATAAAATTGCTAGTCAAGTTATAGAAAGTCAATCATATATATATGACTTACACAGGAATAAATTCAGAAACCAATATTCTATTGAAAGATATATATAATATAAATAAATTAAACTTCCACTGCAATCAATGTTGCGGGATAATCAAATTCAGCATTCAAGTCGCAACAGTAATGCATGGAATGTGTTTCAGATAAGAACTATATCATGTTACTGCATTTTATTCCTTTTGATCATGCCACTGTTATTTAAAGAGCATTGGAACAGAGAAGGCCGGCCAGTTTATTATTTTTACTTCTTTATAATACGTAACACAAAGAAATAACCAGTGGTAGCTCCCTATTGATATTCTGAATAATTATTACTGAGAATCCCAGATGCACTACTGAATATGAGTTGAGTCTGCTCCTCCTTTTAACGACGGCAATGCTCAGACACAATGTGTCACAGTAAAGTTTTCTCGCTCCCACAACATACTCTTTCTATCATTCACACACAATCACTTACTCAAAACACCATCCTTAGTTTTAAGTCATTTCTTCAGATATTAGTTAGATTCTCTTTTGGAGTTGTTTGGATTTACGGTGTACAGCAAGCCTTCTTGGCAGCATTGCTTTCATCCGTTGGCTCAACATGGATGGGTTTCATATTCCCCGAAGGCGTGTCTTCATCCGGGCTGTCCGGAATCTGCTTCTGAGACACGATACGGTATATTTCTGCAGAAAACCATCACCAATTAGTATATAACAAGGAAATAACCCACAAATATGTGAAACTTAACTACATAGATAAAAGTTTACATGATACTTTTATTACTTATAATGAAGAGTTATTTTGGCCTGTATCTGCAGCTGAGCACAATGAATAATGGGTTAAGGTCACACTGAATACTGTCATAATAACAAACTGTTTCCATACTGATGGCAGTCATAGTTTGCTGTTACAAAAGAAAGCATTATTTCTAATTGATATTGTATAATTCAGTTGAACTACACACTCTTAATGCTTCACTTACTTGTCATAATGTATGGTACTGGTTCGAGAACATTTAGTTATCATCAGCGAGGCTAACAATTATATGATTAGCTTCACTTTGCAAGTTCCAATTTACATTTTAATTAGCATTATTTCTGTTTATGTTATTACAGGCAACTGACACACCAACGATAATCTGTTTTTGAAGTTTATGTATGACTATGTAATAAGCTTATGTAGGGACATGAGATGTTTAGACAATGTTATAGATAAATATTATACTTATGAAGCTGTTGACAATGGATTTTTTTGTTCATTTGATTTATTTACGGACGCTCTTTAACAGCTTAGGTCATCAGCGTCCCATTTAATTCAGGGCATGAAACGGCCAACAAATTTTGCTCAGAGGCCTCTTCATTCAGGCTTGAGGTTCTTTATCGTGCCGTAAATGTATGACAAGGACCCATGGCTTTACTTCCCTTCCGAAGGAAGCCATACTTAGGATCTTTACGCCCGAAAAAAATCCATCGATCCTGGCCAGGTTTGAACCCGTGATCCTGGATTTTGAAGGCAAGTATGGTTACCACTACACCACCAGGACCGACAGTTGACAATGGAGTGGCAATATAACCTCAACTTAGGTATTCTTTTTTTACACTAAACTCCATAGTTTCTAGTAACGGCAGTTCAGTGACCAACTGAAGATGAGAGAGATTCTCCCGAAACGTGTCTTACTTTTGTGTAAGTGAATGGAGTTTAGTGTAAAAAATGAACACCTCAGTTGAATGTTATAGATATTCCCTAACAAACCAGTTTCACAATGGGACACCATATATATGCAAATGTAAACTCTTAATAGAATTTTTAAGTGAAAGCTTCATGTTCTAATAGATTGGATGAAATTGGAAGAATATAGAATGTTCTCCAAGAAAATTTCTGATTCATCCTGCATAGAAAAGAGGTATCTCAAAATTCTCAACCTATAAAAGCAATTAACCTTTTAAAACTGAAGCCTCTTAGAAATTTACAGTCCAAGAATTTCAACAAGATGACAAGCCAATTAAATTTTTGAAGATTTTGCACTAATCTGCTAGTGGTATTTTCAATCCTGAATTATAATTTTCTCAAAAGAATGTTTCATTTTCATGGTTATGTTAATTCATATTTTGTATGTGCACAGAAAACCCTTATTAATACATGAAAACATGAAATTCCACAGCTTATATAAAAATTGGCTTATGATGTGCTGTAACTGCAATTTTCTAAACAACTGTCCAAAAATGAAAGCCAATAGGCATATTTTCAATACAATTCTGCTACAGTATACATTACTTCTGATTTTTTAGAATCAATTAAAGAGGTTCTCAACGACAATGATTAAGTGTGTGTAATTGTGAAATCCTTTACAATAAACTCCTCCATATTGTACAGAAACTTAGGATCTGTTGCAAGTGAATGCAAATTTAATAAACAGATGTCTAAAAGGTGTTACTGAGGCAGTCGCCTTTTTGAGGAACACTTATGAAATAAAACTATTATGTGCACGCCATTTTATTCATCAAAGTTGTGCAAATGAAATGCAAGGAGAGCTTATTTATGACAGTGACTAGCACGAACTTGGCCACAATGACATGTGTTCTGCTGTAAATGAATAACTATATACTTAGTTTAACTATACAATATTAAATAATGCCAATAACCTGCACCAAAATCCAAATTTTGCTCCCAAAGCAACAAAAATATGCACCAAACTTGGAAATGGTTAAATGGTATTATATGGCAGCAACCAGCTTATCATGAACATAATGTTTACTGATAAAGATTTGTTAATTCCATTTACAGGACTATTCATTCTATTATTGTCAGACTTTTAATACCTTTTGAGGAACAGCATATAAAATATATATACCAATCAGCAGTGTAATGCACCTTACATTATAATGAAAATGTCACTGCACAATAATTACTAATTGATTTTAATGAAATTCCAAGAATGCAAATTCCTTCTCACTACCATTAACCAGCCATATTGCAAATATTGACACCTGGTAGTCAAAATTGCAGCTACTGGTCAACAGCTATTATGGAGGAAAAAGAGCTTTTATGATTTTTCTACAGACCAGTATGGTTATAAAATGCATGTTTTATATGCTGTTCCCAAAATTGTTGCAAAATATACTTATTTTCAATAATTCTGTATTTTTGTTGAAACCTGCAGAACCACTGTATTGATTCTTCTTATGAAAGAAAGTCAGGCCTATGATCCTTCTGTACCATTTTAATCACTAAACTATCTGAAGTTACAGAAAGATGCCATTTCGTTTTGGTTTTTTTTTTAAGGACGCTCTTTAACATCTCAGGTCATCAGCGTCCCATTCAATTCAGGGCATGAAACAGCCAACAAATTTAGCTTAGAGGTCTCTTCTTTCAGGCTAAAGGTTCTTTTTCGTGCCGTAAATGTACGACATGGGAGCCATGGCTTTACTTCCCTTCTGAAGGAAGCCATACTTAGGATTTTTACGCCTGAAAAAAATCCATCAATCCTGGCCAGGTTTGAACCCCCGATCTTGGGTTTAGAAGGCAAGTATGGTTACCACTACACCACCAGGACCGACTGAAAGATGCCATGACAATGTGAGTTCTCTATACACTTGTGGCTGTGTATTAAATAAATACAAAGGTAACATAAAAGTCGTTTATACTCATACTTGTGACTATTAAAGAGATAAGAGAATTTCGTTTTATATCTCAAAGTGACATTATATAGCTCTAGAAAAAGCACCCATGCATTCCCTAATTTTAGACTTAATGTGCTAAGCATTCATTTTTCTTAAGAGGAAGAAAAAACAGCAAATGTACTGCAAATAATCCTCCTCCTCTGCCGTGGTTTGCAATGTGGATGTGCAAATTCACATACCTAGATAGATTTGTTTAAAAGTGACATCCCCCCCATGCTTTTTCCAATATTCATTTTTAGGTCTGATACTTATGCAGATATAACTGGAACAAATGAATAGCTTGTGTGTATGTGGTGGATTGACAAACAATGTCTTCATTTTGAATATTACCTGTAAAGGAATGCATAATCAAATGTAAATAAAATGTAAGCTACTGAGGAAAGTGATTTTTTGCCCATATTTCAAACAGTTCATGTTCGTTAATGCAGAAGACAAGTGAAGGTGATAAAAATAAATATTGAATTTCAAAGTATTGTAATACATGGAAACAGATTAAACAAACAAAAATGAAGATATATTTGGGTTATACATACATATATAAACCAAACTAATAATAACTAAAGAAGCAGAAAAAGATTGTTTTTGAAGAACACTAGTCGTTTGTGAATATTTAAGGATTTTTGTTCAAAATATTACTTTATTTTTCAGTTATATGTGTATACATGCATGTGTATGTATACACATATACACATACATGTACACACACACGTTCATACCTAAGATTCAAACCTGGTGGTACACACTTTATGCAAAAATATAGCTTCCATCTCTCTATCTCTGAGTAAACTTCCAGAGCTGTGAGTTGGCAATAAGTGTAAAAGCATTATCAAAATCCTTAAGAGAGGAAAAGCTATTACAAAGATGGTGGCCATGCATTGAAAGAGAAAAAGGAACAGATCTTTTGGTATGCAGGGAATGACAGCTATCAAAATGAAGATACTGTTGTAAATTGGTGGGCTTAATGTAATTAATGCAAGAAAAGTCATTGCATAAAGATATATCAATATTTAGGAATTAAGCAGCATTGGAAGAGATGGAAAAAGTAAACTTAACTGAAAATTTGGGGTTAAGATTGGTTAGTAACTGATCGAGACGAATATATCATCAATATATATCAACCATAAAATGGTACCAGAGGTTCTGATTTAAGAAATCACACCTCTAAGCAGGTCATAAAAAGACTGGCATAAAATGGTGCCATTCTTTTTATGATTTGCTTAGAAGAGGAATTTCTCAAGTCAGAACCTCTGGTACTATTTTTATGGTTCTTTTTGCATCCATAGCTCAGAATCTCTTGATCAGTTACTTACAATAATACTCCACATTTTCAGTCAAGTTCACTTCTTCTCTGTTCCCCCAGTGTTGCTGCATCCTAGATATTGCAACCTCTTTATGCAATGGCTTCTTCCTTAACGTCTGTGCACATTAAACTGATTTACAATGGCATTTACATTTTGATAATTGTCACCCGCTGCATAAAAAAGATCTCCTTTTAGTGTTTCAGTGTGTGGTCATCGTCTTTGTACCAGCTTTTGCTGCAGCATTTCATTTGTTAAAAATATATCTTAAAAGTTCCACTAGAAATCCTTCCTATCTTTTAGAATTCTAATATCATTCCAGTACACAAAAAATTTCAATGCAAACCCGAAACTTCCATTAAGAATTTCATCTGACGATACTTTATTAATGCATTCATCTTTAAGTGATTTTTATAAATTTGTACTCTGTCTTACTTTTAGAACATCCCTTTACCTGAAAAGCGCATTTATCCTTTCAAATGAACTCATTTTGGTCACACTCTCATATCCTTGCCAATGCCCTAAATGCAAAACCTGTGCTCTAATTATGCCATTTCATTTGTTCCATAGTCCCAGTTTATCCAGGGGATTTAAGATTATTTCATTTGCTACCTGTTTTTCTAAGATTGTCATAGACATGTTATCTTGTAAATTTTGAAAGCATTTTTTATTCCTTTAACTTCTAATGTTGTTTTGCTCCATATAAATAATCACAGGTGTTCTGTTAAAACCAAGTCTCTCTTGCCAGTCGCCCAACATGCCTACTCTCACTGTAAGGATTTCAAACGTGTTTAATTCAACAATTATCAATGTGTTACAGACCCATGTCCTGAAAGTTTACTCAGAAATAGACAGAAGGCAGCTATGTTTTTGCTTAAAGCTCTATACACCACCAAGTTTAAAGCTCAAGTTTTCATTTTTTTTTCTTTTCTTTACCCCCCTCTCTTGTTGCTTGTTTTATCTGTTTGCATGCTTTATGTTATCTTTGAGATTCTATATTTATCACCTTCACTTATCTTCTGCCTTTGAAGAGAACTATTTGAGATATAGTGACATAGTTATTGTTTTAAGAGTTACTTTACTTTTAATTTTTATTTTGTGTATGTATTGATCATTATCATAATGAAATAAGAATTGGGGAAGCAGAAATAGATAAAACATTATATATATTTATGCGACTATTTAAGTATTTAAATATATTTTCAACTATTTAAGTATTTATATATATTTTACTTCTCTACATTGATCCAAAACTTACTTTATTTTTAATTTTTATTACATATGATTTTTTTTCTCTTACAGTTTTATGTCCCTCATAACAAAGAAGGTCTAAAAAGAGACAATGAATAATGAAATGAATGTACAACTGAGCCCATATGTCGCAAAGCTTACTGGATTAGGCAAAACTCCAGGAAAAAACCACACCCAGACAAATGACTTTATGGAATTCCAACCCCAACCTTGGGATTTGCAACCAGACATTCTGACCACAAGACATGGAGGCAGCTATATCTGTTTCCAATGACAAAGCATGGTAACATTGCATATCATATATTTTGGGTGAAATGAGATGGAAAAAGTTAAAAAAAAATGCATTTATACACAAAACTTTCTGTCTTTTTTTTATTATAGAAAATGCCTTTATTTTAAGTGTTAGTAAAACCTAAAACTTCAAATTGGAGCACTAATATTACATTATATATACACAAATAATATTAATATTTTGTTTCCTGTGATGGATGGAGCAAGATATTTTAATGTTTTATTGGAAACTCTATTGTAATGCTTAACTTTAATCAACTAAAATGCAAGCAAATTCACTCAAGAGTTTAGGAAGCCAAAATGCATTTATGTAAACACAGCAAAGTAAGAGATGAAGGCCCTCACTCCTATGCAGGTGTTTACAAGAGAAAGAGCTTGCGAGACACACAACCTGCTTCATAAAAATAAAAGGAGAACCACTCAAAAGTTCAACCGCCAAATAGCATCTCATGTAAAACAGAGAAGTGAGTGAAAAAGAGGGAGAAAAACAATCTCAAATGCACCCACAACATCAATATTTTAAAAATATGTACATGCTTATTCTATAAAAAATCACAAGCAAAATCAGTGAAAATATAAAATAAATTATTTCAGGACTTAGTACTGTACAACACAAAATTACTGAAATAAAATCTTGGTTCAAGCAAAGCACACAGAAAAAGCACTACATAACACCACTGCATATTAAGAAAGATTAAGCTACATTATCTAAGAGGCAAATATTCAAAATTAAATAAAGTTAAAATTAATAAGACAGTGAAAGAGTTGCATTTGGGAATTGCAACTGCTTTATTAATGACAAATGTCTGATTTTATTCTGCCAATATCGAGAAATATTTTACAGAACCTGTTAGAATCAAATCACTGGCAACACTGCTTGCGAACACTGTCCGCATGAACCGTCGGCTTCACATCAATTGGCTCAACACTATGTGGTCTGATTGTATCTCCCTCAGGAGGATCACGGATTTGCTTCTGAGATACGATCCGATAGATTTCTGTTATGGGAAACCAGAAAAAAATAAACAAAATCATAACTTCTAGATTAATAAAGGATGTATTGTTGGTGCAGGAGTCACAGTTTCTATACCAACTGCAGTAGAATTTAGATCATTTTTGCCAAAATTGTTCTCTTAGAATAATGGCAATAGGTTTCAGTAGAAAATTAAGTATCAGAGGATTGTAAAGCAAAACTTGGAATTTGACATAATCTCTGATTTGGTTAAAATATTAACTTTTGGTTCTCTGAACATAAGCATTAGAATTTCCTTGTTCGAAAAAAAAGGGAAAGAAAAAAAAAAATAGATGACACCAATAAGAGAGGACATAAAGATACTGAAGCAAAAATAAAGTTTAAGCCAACTGCACTAGTGTATTAAAATTACAAACTTCCAGGTTGTTGTTGAAACAAAGATTATGGTACAATAGCCTGGAAGTTTTTAATTTTAACATTACGAATACCAACTGTGAAAGCTTAAGATATATTATGCAATGTGTGAAAACCACAAAGAAAAATATTCACTGCTTAAAAGTTCATTAAAATTGCATTTTAGTATTTTTTCTACAAGATTACATTCATTTTGAAATGTGAAGTAATGAATTACACACACATATAGGGTGGGGAAAAAAAAAAAAAAAAAAAAAAAATGCAATGATAATAGAAACAAAAATTTTACAAAAAAGTGGGGGCAACTTCTGTTATTTGCTATCAGGACCACAAACAGTACAGTGTTCATTGTGTGGCTCTCAACAAATGGAGTGGCTCAGTGATAGCTTAGGGCTGCCTTGCTTTAAGCCCTTTGTGAGTTCCATTTTATATAACAAGGTAAATAATGAAAACCAATCTAAATCTTTGAAAAATGCCCGACCCCTACCAAATAAAGAAATTATCTGACTAAAAGAAATATTGTTCTTCCTGTGACAAAGTACACTATCCATAGTTCCACAGATCCACAGATTGTTTTTGCTGTTATGGCCAATTCAGACATTTGACATGAATGTGTTGGAGCCGCCCCCCCCAATTTTGTTCCTAGGCCTCTTTTTTTAGGCTCGAGGTTCTTCATTGTGCCATAACTGTACAACCAAGGGACCCACAGCTTTACTTCCCTTCCGAAGGAAGCCATACTTATTATTTTTACGCCTGAAAAAATCTATTGGTCATGGTCGGAATTGAACTCGCGATCTTGGATTTAGGAGGCAAGTATGGTTACCACTACACCTCCAGGATCAATTTTTAAGAGTTCTGAGACTCTTAGAAGGGAATGCTTAAAAAAGCCTGCACTGCAGCCTTCTTGGTGAGGAGAAATACTGACTGCTGCACAAGAAAAGAAATATGAGTATAAAAATTTTGAGCAGCCAATGCCCAAAAGACTAAAAGGTTGGTATGGTGCCAAAGGAGTCGGAAAGTATGCATGTGTTTAGCATAAGCAGCAAAATGTACTTTCAGAACTAAATCAGTATTTAAAAAATTAAAATCTTTGATCCTGGTTTGTACATATTTCCATATATTTTTGCTTTGAGGATTTTAATTTAAATTTTACCCACATATTCTTTTATAAATTATGTTTCATGTGCAGTAGATACTTTTAATACACAGAAAATATTATTTCTTAGGGAGGAAAAAAAGAACTTCAAAAATAAGTTTAGTAATTCTAAAAATTAAGAACATTAGTAAAACTCAATTGTTTTATAATCCTCTGATACTTACAGCTTTACTGTATGTCATTTTATGTGCATATAGTTATATTCAATAAAAAGTTGCCTTTTAACATAACATTAGGTAGTGTTTTGTATTTGGACTGTTACAGAGCAACATATTAAAAATGTACACAGAGCATTACAATCATGCACTCAAATTGACATAGCATAAAATAATAAAATAAAGTAATACAAAGTGAAACAAAGTAAATGGCAAACAGCATTAACGTTTCTCTACACTAAAATTAAAAAATGCAATCTGATTAATGTTTTCATTT
Organism: Metallyticus violacea; assembly: GCA_030762175.1. Taxonomy (NCBI): domain Eukaryota; kingdom Metazoa; phylum Arthropoda; class Insecta; order Mantodea; family Metallyticidae; genus Metallyticus; species Metallyticus violacea. Next base: position 129,660,283 of record CM060833.1, on the reverse strand, counting down.
CAAAAGCTTTCTAAAAACTGTACTTATTTCTACAATCCTATCAAATTCCCTCACTTTGACACGAGAGAATCTCTTTTTACAAGGCTTTAGCTAAAAGCCTTGTCTGCCCATGCAGTATTTTACACACTAGCTGCTAAGCATGCCAGTTTAGCAGTACTAATATTTCAATGCCATTTTCTAAAATGTAAATATAATCTTACTCTATAGTTGCTGAAATTGTCATCCTCTCTTGACTAAACATATACTTATTAAGAAAACATATTAATGCAGTAACTATAACATTTCTAATTTCATTTTAATGTTTTCCTTTGTAATTAAAAAAAACCCCAGTTGTGCTAATTTTGGGAATGATTTTGTTGGCAAACATTCAAGATCTGTATCAAGCTCATCTAATTGTTCCTCAGTTATCATTTTATGTTTTTTCTCACTCTTATTTTTATTCCACTGAGATGATAGATTCAAATTTATACATGTTTGTGCACTGTTTAGGAGTTAATTGTTACTAAGAATACAATGCCCCAAGCTAGAACAACTTTTTGACAAGCATCGCTAGAAAAGGTAGACTAAGTAAAAGGGATCAATTTGCTTTCCTGGAGTTTGTTTTCTCAGAGCAGATACCATTCTGTGCACCAGTGCAACAAAATGGCTCTATTTAAAAAAACACTCTTAAATCCCCCTAAATGCATTGCTTGAATGTGACAAGGACTAAAAATGATGATTTTGCTGCAACATTTGCAGGCTTGTTGCCATGAATATCCATAGCAGTATAAGCTGACCCTGCATCAACTAGGATAAACTACATTCCAGGGTCTAAAAGAGATAATTTTGCTGCAAGATTTGCAGGCTTATTGCCCTGAATTCCCATATGTCCAGGAACCCACAGTAGTGTTACACTGATGCTTGCATTAGCTAGGACAAACACTGTGCCCTGGATCTTCTGTACAAGAGGATGGGAGTTGTACAGATTGCATAACCCAAAAATAACTCGGGGAATCAAAACAACTGAGTCCCCCAGCCACTTTTTCCATACACATAAAAGTGTTCTGTAAATCTGTAAATAAAGTTTCGCCTTAAAAATAGATGCCGCAGAGTTAAGACCGAAAGTACAACTAAATCCATCAAAAACAAAGGCACACCTAACACCCGTATCCGCTTTGGAGTTATCAGTACAGATAAAATTACAACACTCAAATGTAGCAAGTAATGCTTATGAGTAACTGAAGTAGCTGTCATACATTTTGGACAATAGATGAGCCCAAGATGAATGGGGCTCTCTGTTAACAGTCAAGGGGAATAAAGAGCTTCCCTAGCAGGGAAAAAGGCAGATAATTGGATATACAAAGTTCTTAAAATTTCACTAACATGAAATCCGGATAGAACCAGAGATCTGGTAGCATATAAGGTGTCAAGCAAATTATTAGAAAGGGCTCATTCATGTGATGCTGAGGTTGAGCACCAACTAGCAGCAGTATCAACTGAGTAAAATGTCTCTGAAAAGACAGAGGAGGTTAATTGAACTTTGAGCACAAGCTGGATACTGCGCTTGCAGGAAAAACTCCAATCGTGACACGGATTCCCCTTTGATGAATTAAGTGAAGGAGGTGAAGTACTAAAGGTCATGCTGAGCCATACAACAAAGCAGCCACAATCAAGTTTGGACTGGATTATAGACCAGAAGAGGTGCAAAAGCACCATCTGGTCAGCTCCTCAAGATGTGCCACTTAATACATGTAAAAGACATAGAAAACGTTCAGAATGGCCTTTTAGGTATATGGGATAACCAGCACAGTTTCCTATGAGAAAATCATGCCAAGGAACTTCACATCGTTTGGGAAGGATTCAGGATCTGGGCCAATATGGAGAGCAAGAAATTCATGCAGTGGATCTCTCAGAAGAAAAACAGAAGCCATGCTCCAAGCAGAAAGAAGGTCCAGACAGCATTGGAGGTGGCAGACAGTTGTCCAAATTGGAAGAAAAGCAGACAAAAATATTTTCCTTTAAAAATGGAAATAGTTTTGTGCAAAACTTTAAATAAAATGTTAATTTGTTGTTTTAGTTCATAAAACTATTTACAGCTAAATATTTATTAACCCTCTGATTTGGATGTGCTGTTGGCTTTTCTTCTCCTTCTTGCTCAGTTTCATCCTCAACTATTGACAATAAATTACACATTTCTGGAGACAACTGTCTTTTCTTCTTCAGCAGACCTCTTATGCTGAAAACTACTGGATCTGAGCTTAGCAACAGTCTATGGAATAAGTCAAAATTATTGGAAATACTTGAAAATTTTCTCATGTGGTGTTCCCTATAATTTCTTACGTCTTTGTTTCTTACTCTAAGACCTCTTCCAAAAGGTCCCCTAGGCAAGATAGCCGTTTCTATAATGGAAGAATCATGAATAAGTATTTTTTGTAGTGTTGGTGGCATGCAGTATCATGGATATAGCTGTACATATAAACTTGCTGTTTCGCTGCAGTAGGAGTTGCACTCTGAAACATTAATTTCATACCAGATGAAATTGTTTTTAAAAATTATTCCAAAATGAGTTATTAACTTACAGACAGTCTACCCCAGTTATTCCTGAAGCTACTCGAGGATTTTCAAAAACATCTTCAGGCAGTGTTGCTATCATTAGTAGTTCCATGTCCAGACTTCTGAATACCAACTAGAAGACCTAATCTGATTCTGAATGAGTTTTGCAATTGTTTTCCCTTCTTTTGAATAAGTCTCACCTAATCTGATTCTGAATGAGTTTTGCAATTGTTTTCCCTTCTTTTGAATAAGTCTCGATTACCATCTTTCCCATTCTCTTTCCACTTTTTAAAATCCAGGGGGTATGAAATATGCAGACTTTAAAAAAATTGCATATTGGCATGCAGAACTGAAAATCCAAATTCAAGCTGTAAATTGTCTACAGGCATTTGTGGCATTTTGTTTACATTGTTGTTTTCTGAAATTTTCAGACCACAAATATAACACTTCATGCTTAAAGACTATGCTGAAGCATTGCTATTATTTATAGTATTAGCGAATACTGTGCACACATAAATTATGTAAATTCTCAATTTGATCATTTACAAAAGCGTTTTTTGCCAGATAATTTCTGCTGTTTCATGAACCCACAGTATTTGAATAGGCCAGCAGAATCATGTAGATGAGGTCCTTGGATTTTTCCATATAATAAGTCCTGTTTCACTGTCAACAAGGTGCAGAGGTATAACAATGACATAAATAAGTTCTAGTCACTCTTTCCACTTTCTGACCAGGTTTGTTCATATTGGGAATGGCAGAGCTTTCATCAAAGCCCCATTTGCAATATAATGTATACTTATTATCTCATCTGGTAATATTGTTAAAATTCAACAGGCAGTGTGGTCCAGCAAGTGCTGTACTTTCACTACACATTTTTTCCCCCTTTAATTATTACATTTTATGGGTAAGTAGTCTTTTTAGCATTCAAAATAGTGTAACAGCAAGGGTGTAAGTCATGGTTGTTTATCAGCTAATCTTCTCATTGTCACATATTGGTGCATGGACAACTTTGCTTTAATTAGGAATAATAAGGGTTCTTTCATTAATATTTTCATAGATTATTTGCCCCGCTTCTTCCTTGCATCGTATATTCTTTTGTCTCTTGTTGGTGTTTTGGTTGATGAATCGTCTCCTTCTGCCCTTAAATTCATAGGGATGTTACAGGCAAATGAAGTAGCACTCTTCCTTAGGTCTTTAATTTTTCTTCTTTTGCTTCTCTCCATTAGCATTTCAAATTCTTTTGAGGGATGCATTCGATCTTCCGATTTTGAAGAGCGTGGCATGTTTGGAATTAAAATCACTATTTTTTTTTCAACCAGTTTGAATATTTCTGCAAAAATGCATTTTCTAAGAAATGACACTTTCTCCTCCGATCAAAATAAGGCAAAAAAATAGTTTCTTACATTAATTCACATTGCTTTCTCAACACTGTCGTTAACATTTAAATGGAATTTGTTAATATGTTACCATAAACTTTTCTTGATGCGCATAAACATATCTCCAAACAGCCCCTTTTCTCACGCAAGGTTTATCCCCAGAGTGCACAAATATATGTTCTTTCCCTTCTCATTCACGCATCTGGTGTGTTATGGTCATATATTTTTCCAGACTTCATTTTAATACTAGCATAAGTTTATGCTATACACATGTATACTTTTTTAATAAGTGAAGCAAAATTTATTTTTCTTGCAGAAAATCAGGCGCCATGAAAATGAGTACACAGTTCTTATAAATCTTCTAAATTTAAAAATCATGCTATGAATAAATAGATCAATTCATGAAGGATATACAGATACAATATTACACACCATTAGTTTTATTTTGAAGCAAGAAAGATATTTGAAAATTTGCTTAAAGAAGTAAGGAGTTCTGAAATGAAGACTTATGTCACTTTAGCAGTATTATATCTGAGACACCCAGAAGCAATTTCTAAAGAAAATGTCAAATTAATGTACGCTGATAAATATAGTTTACTTGGAAAGTGGTTTGGTGTTTCTAAAATAAATAAAGTCCCAAAATCGATTTTTGTTTGCTTATTTTCCAATCCGAACCACTGTGCGGCATTCCAACAAGCTGGTAGACTCAGAAAGAAAGATTGCAAAGTCGTCGACGAACATCGATGATGTAATCCCTGGCGGTAAATAATCCGTGATGGAATTGATAGAGGTGGCAGTGTGCCACTGAGTACCTAGCCCTGAGGTATTCCATTCACATGAATAAATGTGTAGATTAGACACCCTGTCTTTCATGAATTTCTGATTAAAAATTGAAAGCCGACCACATATGCCATTCAAGAAGCGCTCAAAGGATACTTCTCCAGCAGGTAGGAGTATCATAAGTTTTCTCCAGATCAAAGACGACAGCGACAGTTTGGCACTTTTGAAGATATCCGTCCTTAATATGGTGGAATGAGACGGAAGAACGGTGACGACGAAAAATGCACTGAACATTTGTCAGAAAGTGCTGCTATTCTAGCAACTATATAAGCAGTCCATTAATCATGCACTCCATTACCTTGCAAACACAACTGGTGAGGGAAAGGTGGGGATCCTTTACAGGTTTCGGTATTGGTATAACGGTGGCCAAACGCGAAGCGCACGGAAACGTGCCGTCACAATAGATTCGAGTAAAAAAGCCTTAGCTTCAGATGATAGATGCTGCAACAATGCAAAATGTATACAATCTGAGCCTGGATCGCAATGCCGAGAGAATAAAAGAGCATACTTCAGTTCGCGGGCAGTAAATAGGGCATTATGACACTTCCGAATGTCGGAGGCAAATGAGAATCCCCTCGATTCCACTTGCATCATAAATGTAAGAAATGCGGGATAGATTGCGGAGCTTGAAATCTCAGCGAATGTGCGTCCTAAGGTGTTGACTATGTCAGCAGGAGAAACAACTACACGGTGCTGTACTTTAAGATCGGGTATGGGCGAAAAACCAGGTTTATCTTAAATGCGGCGTAACCTATTCCAAACAGACGAAGGTGTCGAGCTGTTAAATAAGGAAACAAAAACAATCCAAGACCCCCTTTTGCTATCCTCCACTACTCGACGGCATTTGGCACGCAGTTGCTTCTAGTGAATCATGTTTTTTAACGTACGGTGGCGACGAAATATTCTCAAAGCACCTTGGCGTACATGTACCGAGTCCCGGCATTCATCAGTTCACCGGCAGAAATGAATACGGTCTCGAGGTGCTCACCATGGCGCAATTAAAATAAAGCAACACCCTAAAAATACGGTCAGAGAACCGAAAAGACTCCAATTCGATTTGCCAATAAGCTAATTAGGCGCGCGCTGTGATTATACGTAGGAAGACAAGATATTGATCTGGGCACGGAAAATAATCACCGGAGTATGCTTCAGAGAGGACGTTCCAGGTAATATATGAATAGAAATAGAGATCCAAATGTGAGGAACGTTTGTAGAGTGACCCGTATTAAGTAGAGATAGATTGTGGCGATTGAAAACGCCCACTATAAAGCTAACCTTCGCACTCTTTGGAGGAACCCTAATAAGGAGGATGGTGCGCGTTAAAGTCTTCCAAAAGTAGAAAAGGAATAAATATCTGGGGAAGAAGACGATCAAGATCAGCCGTTGCGATGGTAAGTAGACAGTGGTAAGACAGTAAAGCTTACACAAGAAAACCAAAAGGTAACTGTTGCAACCTGTAAAGGAGACTAAACTCAATGGGAACTGTACGCGCAGTCTCTGATTAAATAAAACTCAGCCATGCGCAGCCGTGCCCTTTTTCGATGGAAAGCCAAAATGGACCGAAGAGAAACCGCGGAAAACAAAGGAGTCCTGAAGGCGAAGCTTTATATCCTGGAGAGACACGAGCAGATTCAGTGAACCGCATCAATAAACTCATTTCGGGTATTCGAGTACAGAGATCAAGTATAATCATTGGAAAGGAAGTCTGAAATAAGCCCATCAATAATCTTACTTTTAGGCCGGTGACGTCTTTTCTTTATAAACTCGTGGAACTCGGTGGATTCGCAGGAGCATGCACATCCTGCTACATGACATCCTAAGAGGGCTATCCTGGAATCGGTTGGGGGTGGAAAGAGGCGGTGAAGTTGACCGCCGACCGAGAGAGCTCGACCTCCGAGGAGGACTCGGAAGTTTTCTTAATCTTGTCAATGTTAGTGGACGTTTTTAGAAGTCTTTGTATAGGATGTCTTGAATTTAATGTCTGGAGCATAAAAAACTGCCGGTTTAACCTGAGCAGAGCTTGGCGCAACTTGGTGCACTAAGGACTTTAGTGAAAACTAAGTGAAAGCAGGCCTGCGTGCTGCTGTAGCACTTCGGTATCGCCGTAGAGGCTATAGAGGTATATGTACCGGTCTTAGGTACTAAAGGTTGACGTGCTTGAAAGCGTTTCAGAGCCTCAAAGAAGGAAAATTTTCCCTTACCCGGAACTCCTGAATAAAGCGCTCTTTACGATAGCGACAATAGTCGCTGAACGAACTGCATGATCTCAGCGGCAGTTCACGCAGATGGGAGCGGATGAACATCTTACTTCATTAGTTCTTGCTCGCAGGTCACACATACAGATATAGCACTTTTACAGTACATGCGAGTGTGGCCGAAACGTTGACATTGAAAGCATCGCATGGGGCTGGGAATATACGAGCGCACTTATATAATCTCATATTAGCCTTAATCCTCCGAGGTAGTTCAACTCTGTTAAATGCGGGAAAGTGAGTACGGATCGGCACAACTTCTCCATCTTTCCTCGCTGTACGCGATAAACTGATGCGCTTCTTCCACCAAATAACCCTGAATGTCCGTACAGGGCATTCTGTCAAGTATGGTAGTGTTAATAACTACAATAAACAAATTCAGGGTTATATGCTGCTCAACAGACTGTGGAAAATTGTCGCCTTGGGCAATGTATTTGGGTTAGAAATCCAATCCTTAAATGCATACAGGACTTTACAGGGCTGTAGATATTATATATACCTTTCTGAATAATAAAAGCGCTTACATGATTAAACAATACTGACCCTATCCTGTTTTACTTATCACTAAGTAACAAGGGAATGATATCTAAGTTACTTCTTTTTACATCCATTCTCATGTTTCATTTGTTGGTGAAGATTATCATTCATCATTGCAATTTGTTCCTCCACCATTGTAACTGTCTCTGATGGTAGGCTGCTTCCTGGGTACCACCCTAGCTTAGGTATGTTGCCCTGGTCTGAACAGGACTCACCTCAGGTTCACACCTTCCAGAGTCTAGACAGAAGGACACAATTGCCTTCAGCAAAGTAACAGCTCATGCAATGGAATGTCCCCAGGCCTGGCCTTTACCAGGAAATATGATCCTGTCGCACATTAACCCAAAGATGGGAGTTACTCCATTACCTAGTCACCTTATTCCTCATCAAACGTGGGGACATCCATCAGACTAAGAATAGGGAGGTTAGAAGAATAAAAAATAAAAGATGGCAAAAATATAAATGGGTCAAACACGTTAAGCATGAACCTGAGGGAGCAGCTTGGGTGCTTCAGAGTAGCTATGCCTTGTACTCAATAATTAGGCCCCTGAGAAGTCTGGGAATATTATCCAATGAAATTTCAAGTATGAACTTCCTCAGCTATTTGTTGTTTGTTTTCATCGCCCATTAGCATTTCAAAAAGAAAACAGCATTAATGTTATCATTCAAAGATATTCTAGAGTTATAAAGGCAGTTTTACGAGATGTCAACTTCATTCAGGAAATCAAATTATGAAACATTACAGCTAACATTCTCTAAAATAATTGCCCTTGAAGTGAAAAACAAATCCCAAAGAACTATGGAATTAACAAAACAGCATAGGAATTGAGCAGGCTAAAATTAACAAATTTGCCAAATCTCAGCATTGCATGCAATTTACATTTCACCCTTAATAAGTACAACTGTTTATTAAGAAACTTTCTACAGCTTTTCTTAACAGTTTAAAATTAAACTACATATGACATGCTGCTTTTCTCCATTATATATTGTATAAGATAAAAGAATATAAAAATCAATTAAATTATTTTAACAGAACTATTTACCAGGTTCTTCATTCTTCAATTATTTAACTAATAAAGTAACCAGTAAACTGAAAATACTACATTGATTTCTTCAATTGTCATTGTACTTTATTTACTAAAACAATGATGGCTCCTTTTAGCAAAACAATACTTACCACAACATTGAATTTTACAGATTTTAGAAACTTGCTAAGGAAAAGAACAACAAGAAAGCGGAAGGGGGGATTTACGATATAGATCTGACTGAGGAAATAATTACTGCACAATTACTTTTGTGATTTTAAAATGCACTCATTACTGCAAAATGCTCAACACCACCATTGCTATGTACAAAAATAAAAGCATTACTATTCATGAAAATGGCAAACAATTTAAAACATACTGCACTAGCTAATGGCTCAACCTTGAAAGGTTTCCATGGGTAGATGGGTTCAACTAAGTGAATTTGCATTCCAAAGCTGCTTAACATAGCGAGGTGAAGACAGCCATTCATTATTATTAAAACCTGTGAATCATCTGACGTTTGGCTTTCTACTTTTCAAGCACTTATTCTCATATGATAGAGCGCTGTCTGTTCTAATGAAATGAAAATTAATCAGCTACATTAATGATCAAAGAGGTACAGGTCCAAACTTTGTGCTCATTTAAGGACCATATTAAAAAGTTCAACATGTAAAATTTTATCATCCTCATTTCATAACAAGTACAAGATATATAACTGGAAGAAATCAAAGTACCTAGTTGTATGTCACTGCAACTTACTAACAGATCATCTCTTTGTATTCAAGCACATGTGACTAAAATAAACATGCACAAAATTCAGGGCTTGCATTGTTAAAACCCTAATTTTTATAAATAATCTGAATGATGGAATAAGCATAATTTACAATATGTTTATAAGTTTATCTGAATCATATAAAATATAGTGAACTTTTACAACAGTGGTGTAAAATATTGAGTCGAGATTGTAACATACACACCACTAAAATTTTAGTGATGTGTATGTTACAATCTCAACTCAATTTTTTAATTACCTGTATCAGTTCACCAATATTAGAAACACTTTAATTTTTCATTTAAAGATAGGAAGAGAAAACTGTTAAAATAATTTCTAAGATATTAAAAAAATTCAAAAGGTTTTAATTTATATTCCCTAGTTTACTAAATTTATAATTTATATTCCCTAGTAAGCTAAATGCCTTCCAGTCAGGTATTTGCTGGCCATGTGCCAAATTTGCACTTTATAGCAGATATGCTTATGTACATTTATAGCAGAATAGGTAAGGGTGCTGATAGTATTACAATGTAGTTAGGAATATTAGCACTTACTATAATAGTGCTTTGATTTTCATAACAAATGTGCCACAATTGAGTGTTAGTCTATTGCCCATATGCACCCGCCTCGCTTTTCAGTATAAAGTTATCAGTTTTACACAGATAAAGTCATATTTCTGGTGCACCAAGCTCAGTTTCAACATGGAAAAATATTATTGGCTCACTAATGATCAGTAAATGAAGTGAAGTGAAATGAAATAACAATGGTTTTCTTTTAAAAATGCAGCTTAATGATTATTCAAGTATGTTATATTTTTGATATGTGCAAACAATTTAGCATGATGAGAGAGTAGTGCAAGACAACAGGGATCTATTTAAAGAACTATATGATTAATCTTTTCACAGAAGATTATGACTGAAAAACAAAACAGTATTTCATTTTAGAGTTAAGTGGATTGGTTGTGGATTGGGTGTCCTGTATTGCGCACATGTGAGAATCAAGTCTCCTAGAGCAAGGACATGCAAGGTCTTTGTAACAGAAAAGGTTAATTTTCATTAAATATACAGACAGTGATTCAAATTTCATGGGAAATCTTTTCCCAGGATTTTTACTTTTCCTTCAAACTCACTCCATCAGCTTATTTGCTACAACTGCTTTGTATGTCTGTGTAACATCTAAAAGCAAGAAATTCTACAGCTCACTAAAAGTTGGTGCTCTTGGACATCAAATTGCTTTATTTTTCATGTTACTGCTAAAACTCAAATATACAACAAAAATAATCATGGCCTTCTAAACAGTAGTAACATTGATCAGGATTGCAGCAATAGTTTGTAGTAATGAAGTGATTAACTGCTCCAAATTGAGAAAAAATTTATATATTCAAGCATAATGAAACCATGGCATTGCAAAGAGGTAAAATCAGTGGTGAACAGGTTTTCTTGGAATGCTATGGTTTTGAAACGGTAGATAAAAACTGAGGTTGGTGCACTTGGGCATAACTAATGGAGTTACATATGCATATTTTTATTAGAAAATATTTCAATATTTATCAGCAAACTCCTCAATTCACATGAACATGAATGAAATGCAATTGCTTCTTTAATACATTTTCTTTTCCTCAGTATATTCACAAACTTAAAAAAAAATAAGTTTATGGTTGCAGTATATAAACTCTGCATCCCAATCAGTCATCCGCCAGCCATGTGTACAGGCCATATTAGCCTGACGGCTTCTAAATCCCCATATTCTCCCCTCAAGGTCATATTTCAGGAACCAAGTCAGATCTGTCAAAAAGTAAGTTGGTGTTATTCTAGCAGTGCATTAAAATCTGCTCTTAATTTGAAAGTAACAATGTCTGAATTAAATTAGTATATTGAAATGTAACCTCACAATTCAACACTAGAACAAAGAACATTTCCATATGACACTTTTGGGAAAACAAAAACTTAAGCAACATGTAGGCAATTTGTACAGAAATTTCCTGGTGTTCCAATTCCACAGAGAGATACCATAAGACACTTATTCTTAGATTTAGGGAAACTGGATTAATTGATAAAATGCCTAATGATACAGAATTCCTAACATGTCTTCCAATGAAAGAAATACTTTATGACATAGTAGAAACATAGAGCATTCTTCTACGAAATAGAAAAGAGGCATTTCAAAAAAGTCAGTTGTGTGAATTTTCCATTCAATTACTAATGTCATGTAATTTTCTTAGGCTGGACACTTCCAGATTCCTGAAATATGTTATACAGATTGTAGACATAGAAAAATGGCAACTATATTTTTGCATAAAGCGCACATACCACCTGGTTTAAATCTTACATATTTTTTTTCCCCTCCCTCTCACACACTCTTGTTACTTGTTTTATTTGTTTCCTGCATAGCGTTACCTTTGACATTCAATATTTACATTTACCACCTTCACTTGTCTACTGGCTATAGAAGAACTCAAGCAGTTCGAAATACAGTGATTACAAATCTGTGACTTTTTCTAAGTGTTTATCCTTTCCTGCTTTTCTAGTTATTATTTTAGTTACTTTGTTAATAGTGTTACATTATTTTTCATTTATATATAATATTTGAAATGGCAAAGACCAATATTAAACATAAGGCATTTGTACTTTAACTAACTTTTTCATTAAACTTAAATAATGAATTATTCTTTCTTTACACACATTTCCATTCTTATCATTATGTTTGGGTATACTTTGCTTATCTAGGTGAACTGATTCCAAAAATGATTAAAAAGATATTAAAACATGTAAGAGTATTTATAGTTTACAACATTCCCATACTTGTAGAGAAATCTATACAAACTCAATTGAATGTACTTACGAAGCTGTTGACAATGGAGTGGTATATATATATATAAACAACGTAATACCATTTTTTTTCATACTAACTCCATTCACTAACATAAAAATCTGGACAATCTTGTCCAGATTTTTATGTAAGTGAAAGCAGTTAGTGTGAAAAAAACTGTATTACATTGTTTATAAATCCATACAAGTTACAAGTGCATGTAATATTAATATTTACAGGAACAAAACTGGGAAAAATCATTTATACACTTTAAGTATAGAGTTGTAAAACACAAGTGTAGCAGAAACCTTTGCAGAACAGAATTCTACTAATAATTACAAGTTACAAGTCCATACAATTGTAATGTATTAGACCATACTTAGATAGAACAGGGCCCCGAGTCCCACAATTTAGTCTCACAAGGCCTATGTACTTGTCAATAAGTCTTGATCTTAGGCAACCAGTGATTTGAATATGAGACTCTTAAGGTGTCCACATATGTAAAAATCCAAGGGAATGATATCAGGGAAGTGTGGTGAATAGGCTGCTAGACCTCTTCTCCCAGCAGCCAAAAAATGTTGACAAAACGGTGTCACACATTTATGTCGAAATGAAATGAAGTTAAAACCACATTTGATGTCATATGCCCAGAGGGAATCTTCCAGAAACAGAGGGAATATTTGGATTAGGAACTGGAGACACATGTGCCCATCAAGCTGCATAGGAAGAAGGTATGGGGCCAATCAAATGGTAACAACTATGCCAGTCCCCATATTGATGCTAAGCCTCTGTTGCCATCAGATTTTCAGTTTTGCAGGAGAGAAAATCAAGATTTATGCTAGTAATTGTTTGGAAAATTCACACAATGAAGTTTTTTCAAATGCCTTTTTTCCGTTACACATATCAGAAAGGTTTCTTAGAAGAACGCTCTATGTTTCTACAAGGTATAACGTTTTTCTTTCAATGAAACACATGTTAGGAATTCTGTATCATTAGGCATTTTATCAATTATTAATCCAGTTTCCCTAAATCTAAGAATAAGTTTCTTATGGTATCTCTCTGCGGAATTGGAACACCAGGAAATTTCTGTACAACTTGCCTACATGTTGCTTAAGTTTTTGTTTTCCCAAAAGTATCATATGGAAATGTTCTTTGTTCTAGTGTTAAATTGTGAGGTTACATATCAATATACTAATTTAATTCAGACATTGTTACTTTAAAATTAAGAGCATAGTTTAATGTACTGCAAGAATAACACCAACTTATACTCCTCCCACAATAATTAAGACTAGGAATAGTGGACTATCAGCCAGTAAACACTCATGACATTGAGCATGCACAGTTTTACAATCAGCAGTTAATCTTTATTAGACAATCTCTTCTTGGTCGAACTATTTAGAACACTTTTTTTGGCTTCACTTACTGAAGATTTACTTGGGACATGTTTTGCAGAACCTGGTTCAGTTGTTAGACGGCTCAGTAAGTGAAGCCAAAAAGAGTGTTCTAAATAGTTTTAATTCAGAAGAGATTATTAATGCATGTTTCACTGTGTTAGATTGTAAATTGAATTAATATTGAAAGTTTATTTCATTATCACTACATTTCCATACAAGATATGTGGTGAAAGAGATTAACTAAACTTTATCAGTGGACCTAAAAATCATTAATTGAATTATGCTGCATAACAATGTTGGAAAAGATAAAAAAAAAAAAAAAAAAAATGGTTATAAAAAATTTAAGTTTAACTAGAAACAGGTTCATTTTGTTTGTAAATCCAATGCAATACTAACTGACTTTCTTTCTGGTTAGGTACTCTATCTGTGGCATATATACTCCTCATAAAGCAAATTTTTGCTGAAATATCAAGGCCCATATCTTTGACATAAGTGATAATAATTACTGGCTACAAGTTTTCTCCATTAAGGGAGTGGAAATGAACATTTTGGATGATAAATCACAAACATACTTTGCTTTAATGCCAACTTATTATTCCTAATATCCAGTGTCATAATTTACAAATATCTTCAAACTTCAGCCACAAATACTAAAATTCGTGATCTCAAAAGATTTGTATATTTCCCCTTTGCCATCCTTGGAATTTGTGGTCAAAATCTGAAACACACTGTATTCTTTAAAACAAAATACCTAACTTAGGGATTAACTTTTAGGGTTATTGAATCATATGTATGTGATCTACCAGGACCTTAAAATGTAACTCATAAGTTAGGTTTAATTCAACAAATAGCATTAATAGACTTAATGGTACTTTTATCTGCCTATAACATTACTGGTATCAAACTTGCTATTCTGGAGGGTTAATTAGTATGAATTTGTAAAATTGCATTCAATATATAAGTTGAGTTTGGCACTAGTGCTGAATAATGTTCAATTTCTTACTAATATGAAAGTAATAGATGTTTAATTATTTCATATTAATGATAAAATACATGAGGAATCACAAGGTAAAGTTTAGTAAATTTCTTAAATTGAGATTTGCATAATATAGCTGAAATGCAATTCATTTTCTTCAATGAGCTTTGGTTTAATTTACATGGTAATGTTAAATTGAAGATTAACTTTGTGTCATGAGTTAGCTATTAGGTTTATTTATGGATGCTCTTTAGCATTTTAGTTCATCAGCATCCCATTCAATTCAGGATGTGAAACAGCCAATAAATTTTGCTCAAAGGCCTTGAGTTTCTTTTAAATGCAATAAATCTACAAGACAGGACCAGGGCTTTACTTCACTTCAAAGGATGTCATAAAATACAGTGAAGCAACTTATATATTTTTAATTAGCTGAAATAGTACATGAAAATAAAATAAAACCGAATTCAATGAACTGTGTGCAGTCTATTAACAAATAAGTTAAGAAAGCACAATCATACCACCCTAGGAGAAACCAAAATTAAAATCAGGTAATGCCACAGTTTGTGGATACATAACCTATAAAAAATGCACAAACCAAAATACCACGAGATCAATAATCAACTATAAAAAACACCATCCTACCAACTATCAAAATTGCTTTTCTAAAGATTTTGCAATTTCCTAGGTTTGACAGCTTAAGTATAAGCAATTCCATAGAAATGGTGGAGAAAATTAATGATTTGGATCTCCAAAAAGATGATCTTCTGGGTCAATGTAAATTCACTCTTTCCCAGCATATTAAAATGCAAACTCCCAATACCCCTTCAAAAGTGCTTGCAGTATCTGAAATTAAGCAACAAGGAGATTAAGAAATACATCCAATTAACCAAAGTCTGCATCAGTCAAAATTTCTTCAGGTTCAATGGTGAATTTCATAAACAAGAAGTAGGATTAGCTATGTATCACCATTTCTGGCTGAAGAAATTAATATCACCAAACCATCCAAACATTTTTAAAGTCTGGTACAGATATGTTGATATCTTTGCAATGGTTAATAAGAAACACTTGGAGGAAGCTTTGAAGTTGTTAAAAATACAAGCTAGAGAAATTAAACTCATATCTGAAACAGA
Source organism: Metallyticus violacea (assembly GCA_030762175.1). NCBI lineage: Eukaryota > Metazoa > Arthropoda > Insecta > Mantodea > Metallyticidae > Metallyticus > Metallyticus violacea. The sequence continues at coordinate 129,644,641 of CM060833.1, read as the reverse complement.
ACAAGAATACATGATTTCTTTCAAAGAATATAAATAATATATTATATATAAATATAAATACACTGACAATCACATAAAATCAAGCTTGAATCCCACGGCACGCAGTCCTCAACAAGCAATGGCACCTTCAGGAGACTATTTTGCTGAATAAGAGTACTATAAAAATTCTTCAGGCAAGCACTAATAAGTTTGAACACATGTGCCCTAAAAATGAATGGCCATAATTTTTAAAAATATGCAGTAAGACCAATGTCATGCATCTTTTGAATAACAGAATGCATCATTTTTGCACTATTTAAGTATGATTAGTTATAAGTTGAACGTTGTGCAGTTCTGGGTAACTCATGTTTCTTTCTCCTAAATAATAACTAAACTAACTACTCTATTAACATAAAATGAGCATTAATTTACTGACCCTGTGAAATTACCAATGTTTAACAGCTCTAAGAAAAACAGGAACTTATACTAACAGTCAACAATGAATTAAATATCTAATTGTCTTACCTGTTAGAATGTTCTGGAAGGCTGTCTCCACATTGGTGGAATCCAATGCTGAAGTCTCAATGAAAGAGAGTCCATTTCTCTCTGCAAATGTTCTAGCTTCATCTGTAGGAACAGCACGTAGGTGCCTTAGATCAGACTTGTTGCCTACCAACATGATAACTATATTCTGGTCTGCATGATCCCGCAATTCTCTTAACCATCGTTCCACATTTTCATATGTCAGGTGTTTAGCTATGTCATATACCAACAATGCTCCAACTGCTCCTCGATAATAGCTGTAAAATAATAAATTGTGTTAAACATTGCATTTTAAGAATGCTGCATTAAACTTAAAAAAAATTGCAATACTTTTGCAATGGTTGTTCAACGAATAATGCTCCACACATTGGTTTCTTAGAATAATTTATTCCAATATAATTGAATTTAAAACATTTTTTAAAAAATAAACTTTTATTTTGTAAATCCATTTACAAATAACATATGCAGATTGTGAAAAGATCTACATCGAAAAAACAAACAGAAGTATAGGCACACATTTAAAAGAGCATTTCAGGAACATAAAATATAAACAGACAGATAGATCAGCTGTGGAATATCATTTCTGGACTAAAAACCATGAGATTGTGAAGAAGGTGGATTTATTAAAAGAGACTCAGGGACATATAGAACTGGATACTTGGGAAAAAATTTACATTTATAAATACAGAGATCGATTGATGAACTTTGATGTCCCAAAGGTAGAAAACACCAATTTTAAGTACATAAAACACCACCAGGATGGCGCTTCATATCTACAGAGCCATTGGGTTCTCCAACCAGTCGTACCCTTGGCCGAAGATGAAGACAAAGATCTTTGAAACCGGTTCCAAATATTACACAATAAAGTGAAGCAATAAAACATATATCACATGATTTTATACATAAATATAATTAAATGTTTCTTTTGCACATGCAATTTTTCTAGTCTCTATCAACTTGTGCAGCCTTATGTGCATGGAATAGGTGTATGCACTCCTTGCCGAAGTTGGTACTGAATCAGTTATTTTGTCGTCTTAAAAGTGAGTTCCATGCAAGAACTTTAAGAAACCCAAAGAGTGGAAGTTAATGAAGTGTACTGATCTGCACAAATAAAGACAAGTATGGTTCAAAATGTCTTTCAGCTCAATGCAGATTGTGGAGATTGATTTCTGCACTTTGACACTTCAACTCTGTAGCCCATTTCCCAACAGTGCCTCTACCAACTTGAACAATTTCAATGCAGGAATATTCGATTTTCACATCTGTGGGCCAAGAATTCAACTGCAGCTCATTGTTTGTAATGGGGGTGAGCAACAGATGCTATTTTAACATCTCACTACATCTGTCAAAATGACTTGAAATTCAATACATGCATAGGGAAAACATCACATTTTGTGCATGTAAAAGTGCATTTTTCCATCTTTATTAATGACATAAAATGTGGGGTTGAAGAACTCTCATAGTGGGCTTCCCAAAAAACTGCTTTCAAAGATATTCAAGATACAACTAACATTCAATGGAAGCCTATGCAACTACAAAAATTTGTACAGAAACAAATTAGACACTTTTGTTTAAGTTTGCCTTTTTGTAGAAAGTACCAAACATGTTTAAGCAAATATATAAGGATAATGTTCTAAAATATAAAGAATGCTATATTCAACTATATCTAAAAGTATATATACACTAATATTAAAACACTTTGGTACTATTCTCCCATGTCTATCTACATGAAACTTTCCATTCCTATTAATCTATTATTTTAGCCAAAAATTGTATAACAAATGTTGTTAGTTGCTTGTAGCCATTGGGGATGCTGATATTTATCATTTTTTCCCTAGCTTTCCAATAATTTTTCATTTGTGTCTTGTTATCAAGTTGGCTGCATTTCAATAGATGCTCTATGTTTAGGATAGTATTCACATCATTACACAATGGACAATGACTGTCCTTGATTAGTTTCATTCTAAAGAGATGTTCTGACAGGCACTTATGCCTGACAGTTAGGCGGTATTGAGCAATTCCAATTTTTTTTGTTTTCAATAAAAGATGTTTGAAAGTCTTTAGATCTTCATATGGTTTTCCTTTTAAGTTTTTGTTGGATATTTTGTTGTTCTTTTCAATTATTAATATTTTTATGAGTTGTAATTTAGAAGATAGTTCTAATTCAAAAGTTGGTTTTAAATTTATGGCGACTCCTATTTTTGCTAAAGTATCAGCAATCTTATTCCCCTCAATCCAACATCTCGGGATCCATTGTAAAATTATTTCTGTATTTCTGATCAGGATTGTATGATATAACTCTCTTACTCCACTTATATTGCATTGGTTGGCAAATGTAATTCATTATACTTTGTAGTATTGTTTTAAGGTCACTTAAGATTTTTTTTTTATTTATGTTAGGATATACAGCAGATTTTCAAAAGCTAATGCCATTATTTCACCATCAAAATTGTTACTATAATGTCCCAAAGGTGTATATACTCAGAGAATTCTTAACCGTATATTCCAAAACCTGATTCTCCATTTTATACTCTAAACAAGGTATCAGGAGATTATAGTTGTTACTGTCAATCTTAATACTTCAGATAGGTCATTCTTCTTGGAGACTTCCGGATTTAGTTTCACACTGATATCTATATATTGTAAAGGGTCAGTTGGAATAATGTCAGGTTCAGCATTTTTTTAAAATTTTCATCTAAATCTTCTTTGTTTGTAACTTTTCAAAGTCTGTTGTGTTTTTAATCGTTGTGTTCTGTCAGAAATAGGATCCCATTTATTCCTGTAGTGATTTTAATTTCTGTTCCAGCATTGCCATTTTAATATCTAATCCCATTTTAATTGGCAGGTTATGTTTTGCACTGCAGCAATAGGTGTTGTTTTTATGGGTCCTGTTATTATTCTTAAAAACCTAGATTGTATTGTTTAGATGTGACAGTCACTATAATAAACAACATACTGCAGAAAGCAGAGAAAGAGTGAAGACCGGAGAGGTAATGACCATGAGGAAAGGTATAGCAGTTCGAGGAGAAAGAAATTGTGGATAATAAATGGTGATGGTGAAAGTGTTTATCTGATTAGTGAGTGATGAAGGTTAGTGACAAACTGTAATGGAAACATTAGATAAGAAGATGAAAGCAATGAAGAGTTAGTAAAGTGAGAAGTAGTAAGTAAATGATTTAATGGACAAGGATGTATAAATAAATAGTATCAAATATTAATTAGCAGATGACTGTAATAGTATAAAGTGTAGTGTAGTGACTGAATAGGAAGAGTAGAAATATACTTAAAGCGAAAGTTTTGATGTACTAAGCGAACAAAAGTAGGGTAGCATTGAGATTATGTATCAGCATTGTAACGATAAGAATATATGAACAATTAAAACTTAAAGAGGCAATGTTTTAAAGTAAGCTAAAGAATAGTGAATATAGAAGGTGGAATTAAAAAGTACTAAGTAGAAACCACCTTGACCATTCAGTTCCCAACGATTAATTTTAGTGCAGGTAGTTAGCTGGTTACCAGCTATTAGTTATCTCACTAGTTCCCAGTAGAATGTAATTTTATTTAGTGTCTTATTTTAAGTTATTTTATTTTAGTTATATCACTATGATTATAGATTATAATTTGTAAAATTATTATTTACAGTTGAAATTAACTCATTAATAAATGATAAAATTTGGAAATATATATCCAGGTATAGGCAAAAAGGTGCTGGAATGGAGTATTGCACATTATATTTTATAACCAATTTAGTCTTAGAGTGATTGTTTATTGTGAATATTATCTCACTTCCATAGAGCAATTGACCCTTTATGCAGGTTTTGTACTTGTCATTAAGGAGACCTATTGATCATCCCCATTGGGCACCTAATATATTGTTCTTATTTACTTTCTTAGTTATATTGTTGATTTGTTAAGAGAAGGGAAGTATTTTGCCAAGTGTTATTCCAAGATAATTACTGTGTTCTTTCTATTGTAGCAGTTCATTACGGATTTTAAGTTGTATATGTTGAAGACTGAAAAGCTGAAAAATTGTTTTTTTTAGCATTTATTTCAACACTGTTGGTGCATGCTCATATTTGTATGCTATTGATAATTTTTGGCATTTCATTTTCTATTTTTTTGTAAAATAATTATGCTTAGTTTTTGGCTAATCCATATGGTGATATCTGCAAACAATCCCATATTTGCCTTTGGGAAGTCAGCTAATATTTTATTGATATCTTCTATGAAAATATTAAAAAAGAATTGGACTGGAGACAGCAACTACAGTAGTGGGGGATTTAACGTCTGTAAATTAATGATGTAATTTTTCCCATTTAAATCTACAAGCAGAACCACCATTCACTTCAATTTTTAGTATTTCCTGATTATGCTGCTTGTTGCAGGATAGCCAACCTCTGTGATAGCTATTTTCTCAACAATTTATGAATGAATCGATTTTATTTCAACAAAAAACATTACAATTAAATTTACATATTACTCTTAATTCATAAATCACAAAATACTATTATTAATTTTTTAATTCTAAATAATACAAAATTTTCCAATTTGATCGCATCAGACCCCAGTTTATCAGCAGCTGACTAATAGAATATCCAAGGGACCAGGCTATGAACCCATCAAATGTACAATAATAAAGTATTTTTATACCACTTACAAAATCTAAATTACTATATTGAATTTTATCAACCTCATAACCACTCCTATCTTTAAATTTGCTCATTTCTTTGGATATTATTGTCAACATCTTGGTTATTTCTATAAAGAATTCCAATTTGTTTCAATTAATTACTTAATCTCCACTCTTCTACCCCTCCCATTCTCAATTATTTGCTCACAATGCTTAACCATTTCCCTCTTACCTTTCCTAAATACTTTTCCAGCTCTGCAGTACTCTTTTTATTTATAATTCTTATTACCAATTCTTTATTTCCCAGACTATACATATTTCAAACCCCAGATCGCTTCTTCATTACTTGGAATCCTTGCACTCTAGAATGCAGCGCAATGTTGCTCATAAATTACCACAAAAAGGGCCAACATTCATGTCCAGTTCCCCTCTAAGTTCCCTTAATTTTGTAACACTGTTCTTGTCCAAGCATATCCTTCTCTTCCTGTTCTACCACATACATCAATGTATCTCTCTCTACTACAATCCATCTTCAAATCCCTATATAATTTGAATGAACCTTTATCTCTTAGGCTACTAAATAAATCTTGTTCCTCCAGGCTTATCTGCATTTCTCCAAAAACCTTTTCTTAGTTTAACACTCCCATTCCAAAATTCTCCCAACCCAATTACTTCTAAAGTTGTTCCCATGTTAGAAAATGCACTGCTATTATTTATATTTCATCCTTTAAGACATGTTTAACTATATTTCCATCCTCCAAGGACTTAATTCTATAGAAATATTTTAACTCTTGTTCAATCACTTCAGCTTTACTCATTCTCAGCTCAAGTAATGCTTGTAGCATTTGGTGAGGCTCCTCGAGGTAAATTCACTTAAAATATGGAATGGTTTTCATTCTAGAAATTAGTAATAGCATCTCATTTCCAAACAGAAAACTATGACGTAGTGAAAAAAGCAAAATTATTAAAATCAGTACAAGGACCTACAGAATTAGCAAAATGGGAGAACATCTACATTTATATATACAGAGACAGATTAATAAGCTTTAACACTTTCGAGGATGAAAACGAACTAAGTCCACCACACTTCCACCAGAGCAGAATATACATATCCAAAACATAATGAATTATCCAACACTTGATGGTTAATTGATGATGCTGCGAAACATGTGCTACATTTAAACAAGTGGAACTCAATCTTGCAAAGATTTAATTATACAATTAGCTTCACTGTACAAATTCCAATTAGCATTTAAAATTATTAATCTTATTTGATTTTGTATTATTCTTTTTCCAGTTATGTGGTCTGAATTCAAGAATGAAATGTCTATTTGATAGTTTGTGTTTAATGGTAAATTAAGCAAAGATAAAAACCAATTCTTTACCTAATTTTATGATCTATAATGTTCCGGACGTGCTTTGCTAAATGCATTCAAGATCTTTATTTTATTGTTTTCACCACAATATTGACATGCTATTTTGTCAGTCACATTGCTTCCAGAATTCATATTTATCATGCCTGTATATTTATTAATTTTTTTTATAATGTAACTAGATTTATTTATAGCAACCACTGAAACTATATGAATTACGAGTATTTAACAAATAAGATTTCAAATCTTTCACATTTGATGGTTTCTATAGTTCTTAATTGAATATATGCACATACAGCAAATGTTTATCTATCTAAGAATTCTTACTTTTAACTATTAGTAACCGCCAAATTGCCAGCAAGATAAATGTGCAATCATTGCTTTTTTCAACATAACACAATTACTTCTAGCAATATATGGGCTGCTTAAGGTTTGTAGAAAGTTGTCTGATGCAGTTTTAAACTAGTCTTTTTCTAGAATATTTTATCAAAGGTCTATTTCAAAAGCTAGGTAAAAAAAAATCAAGATAAAGGATATGCACATATATTCAGAGAACAGGAAAGATTTGCTAAAGGCTAAGCCTGGAGAATAGGGTGAATGAGAACTAATTCTGAGGCCTATTCACGCACTTTGCCATTTTGATTGTCAACATATGAGATGTAGCATGATTCTGGAGAAATAACACTTTTTGTGCACCAATCCTAATCATTTTCCTTCAATTCATCTTTTGAGCAGTGTAACAATATTGCAAATTTGGTTCGCATTATTACTTTATACTTTTCCAAGAAATCTACCAGAATTATTACTTAAGAATCCTTAAATTAAGTGGTCCTCACCATCCCAACCAATAGTCTCTCTTAATTTAAAGTGTAAATTCGAACTAGCACAGTGAAATAAATACAATAATTCTCGTCTGATTGGGTGAACCTAAACACTGGTATGGCTTTACTTGTTATATGTACATGTTTTGCAAACTAACACTCGCATCCTCAGTTTCTTTCGAAGACTGCTGGAAGATTCTTAGTATTTTCTTAATCACTCTTGTTCTGCTCTGGTGGGTCGGTCCTGGTAGTGTGGTGGTAGCCATACTTGCCTCCTAAACCAAAGATCGCGTGTTCAAACCAAGCCAGGATCGATGAATTTTTTTCGGGTGTAAACATCCTAAGTATGGCTTCCTTTGGAAGGAAAGAAAAGCCGTGGGTCCCATGTCGCACATTTACGGCATGAAAAAGAACCTCAAGCCTGAAAGAAGAGGCCTCTGAGCAAAATTTGTCCACCGTTTCACGCCCTGAATTGAATGGGATGCTTATGACCTGAGATGTTAAAGAGCACCCATAAATATATCAATTAAAAAAAAACTGCTCTGGTGGATATCAGATGAATTGAAGTTAGTGTTTTTGTCCTCTAGAGTATCTAAGTTCATAACTTAACCATGTATTTTTGCTTGTAGATTTTCTGCCATATTGTTAGCTCTGTGGGTCCCTGTGTTGCCATTAATAGTTTAACTCCATCTATTTCATGGTTTTCTGTCCAAAAACAAGCTGCCATTGAAGATTTTTCTATTTGCATGTATCTAATGTTCCTGATGTGTTTCTTTAGACATACCTATGTTTCTCTTCATTTTTTCAATGTAGATTTTGTTGCAGTCTGCACAATTTATCTTATAAATTATAAAATAATGCATTGTTGCATTAATTTATAAAATAAACTGTGCAGAATACTACAAAATATACATTGAAAAAATTAAGAGAAACATAAACATCACTCTAAGGAACACATCAGGAATATTCAATACAAGCAAATATGCTAATTTTTGGATAGAAAATCATGAAATAGAGAAAGCAGTTAAGCTATTAAAGGCAGATCAGGAAGAGGTAACTACATGGGAGAAAACCTACAAACAAAAATACATGGATAAGTTATGAGCTTAAGATACTCCAGAGGACAAAAACAATGCCTTCAAATTCATCAGAAGTGCAGAAGAGTAACCAAGAAAATACTACAAGATCTTCCAGCAGTCTTCAAAGGTAGCCGAGGATGCTAATGTTGGTCTAAGAAACATTTTCTACATATAACAAGTGAAGCCACACTAGCGTTTAGATTTATTCAATTATACAGGAGTTATAAAGTCTTTGTCTTATTCAACATACTTTCATACATTGTTTTTAACTACTTTGACTTCTGCTTCAACTTCAATGGGTATGTAATACTACATCCAAATTTTAACAGTTACTGATGCAAATAAGGAATCCAATTAAACACTGTCAAATACTGCTCAAAAATTTCCTTTCAGATAAATTATCAATTATTTCATGCACTTTGGCAGTCTTATATTACTTATTTATTTTTTAAAAATAATCATATTCACTTTGTTCGACTTAATGGGATATCCAAGGCATCATGTCACCTTTAGTGCATGTATGGCCATGTATAAAACTTGTTTACCCAGAAATAGCATAGTGGCATATGCATTGTTTGCACTATCATGGTATGTTCACTTATGTTGGGGAAAGAATGTCTCTTGATGGCAGCAGGTTGTCAGAAATTTCTAGAAGCAACTCTTGTTTTTTAGTCTGATTGTGGTTCAGAGTTCCCCTACCTATGTAGCAAGTGGTCAGGAATGCTAAGAAAGAGTTGGAAATAGACCACCAAAGGAGTAAGACATGTCATCTATCACATCTTTTCCCCTCAACTTAGGCCTGGAATGCCTCCTTCCTTTAAAAAAAAATAAATCTTTTGCAGCTTATCATTTATCTCATGTATCAGTGTCCACCACCTGTGATGTCTCTCTGGTTATAAAAAATGAAATAAAAACAAATCCCAGAAGCATGCACTGATGAACTCTATATTGTAAAATCAGATATGCAGAAAATAACAATCTTGAATAGCCTGGACAAATATAATAATTTTATAATGTAATGCAGTATAAAAACAAGAAATTTCCATTATCAAAATATTTCCTTTCTAAATGGGTTCATATTGTCTATTATGTAAAACTTCATAGGACAATGTCTTCACAATATGACTAATTTTATATTTATAGAGAAAAGAATCTAGGTTCATGACAGTATCTCGTGAACTTCATCAAACCCTGCTTTAGTTGTGCAGTCATCCATTTAAACAAAAAGATTTAATTGCAGCATGGAAATGGTTTCTTCATATTTTCATATAATAGTCAAATGCTAAGTATACATTGTACTACCTGGCTGTAACTTTATCATAGGCTTATAACAATAATGCTTGCAAGCAATGCCATTTAATAAATGTTCCAAAATTTTGGTTCAAATTATGTCAGATTATTAAATTATTATAGAAATTACTCATTTTTCTAATATTATTGTTTGCTTTTACTAATAAACTAATACTGATCTTGTGCACTACTGAAAGCACTTGTTTGGATGTTGCCGCAGTTAACCTGAAAATTATATATAGTCTTGAGAAAAAGTCTGTCAGCAGAGGCCATAAATCTATCTTGAACTTGTTTTTATTGCTTGCTTCCTTTGTGTTCTTAATTTTTTACAATTTTTTTCAATTTATATGAACCCATATAGCCAACACTTTATTATGCTCTTCCTTTAGTCATTTTTTTTTCTTTTCTATTGCCACTCTCCTCTGTACTTCATAAAAGTGTTATTGTTGCCACAGTAAAACTTAATCTTTTATATTTGGACTCATTGAAATGCCCATTTTGAGAAAAGGAACAATCTACTTTCTTCTGCATCCTTAGCAGAATATTCATCGTATAAGGTGTTTCTCCATGCACAAAAAGGCATGTTGTACGGTTGTCATAATTTTCTATCACTGGCCTCAATCTTTGGGGTATGGATTTCACCATTTTCCTAAACTAATTGGGGTCCTCTGCTAGTGATTCCCATGCATCTTCTATGGCATGCCACAGCTGCACAGCATTTGTAAATCTGGGACCTTGAGAAAGCCTACTCTTGATTTCTGCCCAAACATTTTCTATTATGTTCAAATTTGAAGATTTGGAGGCCTGAGCATCTGTTTCAAGTTATTTGTGCACTCCAAAAACCATTTCTGAAACCTCAGCAGATGTACGAGCAGAATGGCTATCCTGCTGGAATGTATTAATTTCTTCAGGATAATGTTCTCAAGCACATGGGAGAACATGTTCAAGGGTGCAAGGGTGTCCGATAGGCTCTATTGTTTGATCATACTTCAAACATGTTTTAGCATACCTTCTCCATACAAAGATATCTATGTCCAACAAGTAATGCTCATTCAGTCATTCCTCTCCTTATACAATAGTCAGATACTATTTGTTGTAGCAAGTTCCACTAGGCCTGTAAACAAATACAGTAGAAGAGGCACTTGCAGTACTAAATGTAACTTTGTCAGAGAAAATTACTCCTTTCCAATCAAAGTTATCATAAACCTCTGCAAATGCCAATCTGCCTATTATGCGGGCATTGGTTAAGGCTTCTGTAACTGCTGCAACCACCAATCTGGCATCCTTGAAATTGTTGCCAAGTTTGTTCACTACCTAGGAATAGGCAAATCCCTGTACTCATTGGCTATTTGAAAGGGGTCTCTTTCAACCTATACCAAGATACATCTACATTCTCTGTAGAGACATTTGGGAAACCTACACTCTTCCTTGCAGTATCTTGTCATCTTTCTCGATAAAGTTTTGCCCATCTTGTAGTGGACAATGGAACAGCACAAATACTTCCTGCTCTGGTTGTCACATAGTACTGTGAAATGAGAGTGAGAAGCGCATACATTTATTTATAGCTTTTGTCAATGCTAGAAATAGAACAAATGTATTGAGGGGTAAGAGAAGCTAAGGAGATCTCGGTCAGTAATAAATGGAACCGAGTATAAATCATATACATGACAAAAAGAGAAATATTTAGTGGAATTAGGCCTTATCATCAATATTTGCAGACTACTAATAATATATTTCTACAGTTGTTGGTTGCTAGTGACCAATGGGGATGCTGATATTTATAATTTTTTCCCTAGTTTCCAAAATTACAAGTGTTCAAATTATTTTTCATTTAATTGATATCATTGTACAATTTAGTTGAACTACACACTCTTAATGCTGCAGTTACTTGTCATAATCTACGGAACCGGTTTCAAGAACATTTAGTTACCATCAGCCAGGCTAAAATTCAACTGTCCGATCATTCGTTGAGCTGTGGGAATGTGTATTCTGCTCTGGTGGCGGTGTGATCATCTTGTAGTTTATATTTTCATCTCTGGCAGTGTAGAAGTTCATTAAATTGTCTTTTTATTTGTAGATGTAGTCTCCCAGGTTGCTAGTTCCGTAGGTCCTTATACTGATTTTAATAATTTTGCTTTATTCATTATGTTGTGATTTTGTGTCCAAAAATGATATGCTACTGCTGATTTCTCTATTTGCTTGTAATTGCATTTTTCATTTGTTTGTTGCTATCAAGTTGTTGCAATTCAGTGGATATTCTTTGTTTAGGGTAGTATTTACATCCTTATACAATGAGGAATAACTGTCTTGATTAATTTCATCCAGAAGAGGGTTCTGACTGGCAATCATGTCCGAACAATTAAGTGGAATTGGGCAACTTCATTTTTCTAATAACACCAACATTGTGCAATTTATTGCAAAAGATTGCATCATATGATGCATAAAGCATGTAACAGTTACTTCATGAATTATAAAATTCTGTGTAATTTTATTAGTCCATGCAGTTAATGTGCGCAGATCATCTCTATTGCCATCTTTATTACAATTTTTTTTTAATTGCTGTGCAGTGCATTTCCGAATGGTTAGACTGCTCTTCTGCTACAGAGACAGCTCACATTTGATTCCAGTGACCATAATTGGCCTGTGTGGTACATAAGGTGGTGTCTGGGCAGATAATTTAGATTTCCCTGCCACTCGTTCCACTGTTTTTCTATTTTCACCTCATACCCTTCTTTACCTTTATCAATGTAATGTAATCCGCCAATTCTTGGTATGCACATTTAAAACAGTAATGCCACTGCTCTCTACCATCTATGTGCAGAACTCTAATGCCAGGCTGGCCTGTGAGTTGGCATTAAAACTCACTCTTTTTAATTGCTATTAGTTTCATAATTCTTGATTCAGAAATTGCCTCATTAATGTTATGCATTGTTGGAAACTAAGCTACTTTATAGTAGGCATCCCTACAATGTCATAAAGGCACGGCAAGCAGTGGTGTATTTTCAAGTAATGTAACATTTGACCCATTAAGAGAAAAATTACTAACATATATGTGCAGTACCCAATTGCAGGAACTGTTAATGTTATTTTGATTTAAAGTAAAACACTAAAAATAATGTCATCATATTAAAACACACATGTGTTTGTGAAACTTCAAGAAAGTTTTAATATGATGACATGATTTTTAGCGTTTTACTTTAAATCAAAATAAGATTAACAAAAGTTTAACTGTGGGATTCCAACATTCTGTAAACTGTTAATGTATTTAATCTTTATTCTTATTCTACTCAAACATGATCCAATAATGGCATCTGTAAATTAAATGCACAAACAAACATTTTTTCCTCTTTACAGTCATGTTAAGACTGTTTACTTCTTGATGAAATTATGAAGATATGTGCATATAAATATACCTATATACTTTTTCAGGGTATAAATCAATAGCTAGAACTTGTCAAACACCCCAGTAATCATTTCTAAGAATCAAGTCAACATTATCCATTTTTTTAAAAATAGCTTATATTTTATTTAAATCTGCAATAAAACAAATCTACATAAAGCTCTATATATAAACCTAAACCAACTAGTTTTATCTGATATTCAGGAGATTATAAGCATGTACATTATGTACTAATATGCTTTTTCAATATGTAAATTAATAACTGGAACTTGTAAAAACTTCAGTAATAATTTCTGAGCCTCAAGTCAATTAAATTACCCATTATTTTAATAACATAAATTATATGTTATTTAAACCTGTAACAAAATCTGTCACAATAGCCCTTTATATATATAAACCTAAACTAATAATTTTTATTCAATATTCTGGAGAATATAATGAGCTCAGCCTTTAAAAATGTAATCACATTCTTAATTAATGGAATAGTAGCACTTATATATTCAAACAGGCTACACCAACATGCGTGGTCAAGGTCATTAAAGCATGGACTCGAGTAGTAGGTCTGGGGTTCAATTTCTGTCAGGACCATCCTCTGACAGAAGCTTTTTCCAGGTTTTCCTCTACCTTCATAAATAGCTAATGCCAGGGAGGTGCCCTAAACTTAAGGCCTGGGTTGCTTCTTTAAAAATTATCCTTTCCCAATTTATTTTATCTCATGTATGATCAGTATAGAGTACCTGTGGGGGCTTCAGTACTAAAAATGATCATTAAACACAAGAAGAAGAAGAAGAAGAAGAAGAAGAAGAAGAAGAAGAAGAAGAAGAAGAAGAAGAAGAAGGAGGAGGAGGAGGGAAGGAGGGTGGGGAGGGGAGGGGGAGAAGGAGGAGGAGAATATAAAATGTGCCTTCTTCCAATGTTTCAGGATTTTTTAACTGTCTCATGCTTCCACATAAAGTGATGCATGGAACTAAACATTAAATGAAACAACTTCGCAAAATCCATCCTCACCCTTTCAATTAAACTTTTAGTATATATACACTACTGATAAAAAACTTTCGTTATTTTCAATAAGATCTGTAACAAAACAAAATCTCTCTTAATCCAGTCAGTCCTGGTGGCGTAGTGGTAACCATACTTGCCTTTTAAACCCAAGATCTTGGGTTCAAACTTGGCCAAGACCAATAGATTTTTTCGGGCATAAAAATCCTAAGGATGGCTTCCTTCGGAAGGGAAGTAAAGCAGTGGGTCCTGTGTCATGCATTTACAGCATGATAAAGAACCTTAAGCCCGAAAAAAGAGGCCTCTGAGCAAAATTTGTTGGCCATTTCATGCCCTGAATAGAATGGGATGCTGATGACCCGAGATGTTAAAGAGCATCCGTAAATAAATCAATTCAACAACAAATCTCTTAATCGATGTACCGTAAGTTGCACAATCCATGTTATTACAAGATAATAAAAAAATGGTATTTTTCTGTCAATGCACCAAATTAAATAATATTTAACTTGTAAATCCATCTATATTACCATCTCTCACACCACTATCATGGTCCATAGTAGACATGGGTGGCCCAGGTTAGTTTGGATCACTCTCCATGACAGATGTTTCTTCAAAGTTTTCTTCAGTCTTCATAAATGGCTAATGCTGGGGAGGTACCCTAAACTCAGGCCTGGAATGCTTCATTCCTTTAATAAAAGAAAAAACTTTCCATATTTATCATTTCATTTCATGTAACATTCTCATTCACTGCCTGTGATTTTTCAGCAGTAAAAACAGTCATTAAACAATATTAAAAATAGTTTTTGTTGATTTGGTTCATTTATGGATTCTCTTTAACATCTCAGGTCATCAGTGTCTCATTCATTTCAGGGCGTAAAAGGGCGTACAATTTTGCTCACGAGGCCTCTTCTTTCGGGTTTTCTTTCTTTTTCGTGTTGTAAATCTATGACATGGTACCTATGATTTTATTATGACCAACAGTATTTAAATGGAGAACTGTGGAAGCAATATTCTTTAACAAGGCAACAAATGATCCACTCTTGAACTGATGAGCATCATAAAATTTCTGAACGTGGTCTTGCTGCAAACCAAATAACATTCCACATACTATGAGC
The DNA here is from genome assembly GCA_030762175.1 of Metallyticus violacea. Taxonomy (NCBI): domain Eukaryota; kingdom Metazoa; phylum Arthropoda; class Insecta; order Mantodea; family Metallyticidae; genus Metallyticus; species Metallyticus violacea. The sequence goes on along the minus strand of CM060833.1, from coordinate 129,629,412 downwards.
AAACCTCCAAAATTATACATATAACACTCTGTAAACTGCACCAAACCTACTGCTTACAATTCATGTTTGTAACCTTTTCAGTTATTACATTGGTAATAACATGAATTACAATTGCAACACAATATTTAATATTCACACCAAAACTAAATTTCACTTTCCTCAAAACATCTCTTATGATAGCATCAGCCACATTTCTACAATTGGCAGGAAAGAAAACATAAGTCAATAAATGAAATTTTACATTATGTTCTTTTTTCTTGAAAACCTTAGATATGTATGAACCATATTAGAACTGTTCCTCCTATGCTGCAAAATAAAAATAAATTTGTGAAATTTGAATGCTTTCTCCTTCTGAAATGAAAATAAATCCCTCTATTTGTAAAACCAGTCGTAGCAAATTCACCAATTAAAAAGCAAAAGTTACATAAATGATGCTGTAACTCCTAATTACGATACAACTATGATGAAAGAAAAGTGAAAATAATGTATTACTTTTCCTATATTAAAATAAGCTTGGTGTTTAAACCTAACCTAATCCCTATTTGTACACTAAAAGAAATAGCCATTATCTAAAATTGTTAATTGGAACATTGCACGGTGAAGCTAATCATATATTAAGATCATTGTGTGATTGAATCGAACACTCCTTTGTTCCATTTGTTTAAATATGTAGGACCAGTTTCATGAACCCTTCATTCATATTGTCAGCACAGTCAACTGGTATGCAGTCAACTGACGATGCAAACAAAGGGTTCATTAAACAGGTCCTACATATTTAAACAAGTAAGTGGAGCAGGAGTGTTAGTTGGAATAAATCACAATACTTAATTAATATGTCATTATGTTTATACTTCATCTATTGTTACATTTTTCAACTAATTCAATGAAACCACAACATACAAAATTACATAAATGATGAACATTATTACAACAGCCTGTGGCAGACTTTCTGATCTTACATTTGGCTCATTACCGGTAAAATCCCTAAAAACAATTATATCCTGCAAGTTGAAATAACTGACCTGAGATATCTTGGAACCTCAAAAAATACCATTTATCATTGATAATCACTATAACTCAAACCCAAACAAAGAAACATTTTCACTACTGAGGCACTGCCATGGGTGGCAGAGGTTGTTAAGGCGCAGATTCTGAGCAGAAGGTGTGGGTTTTTCTGAACAGGACCATCCTCCTTGACTGAGGTTTCTTTCATGTTTTCCTCAGTCCTCATAAATGGCAAATGCTGGGATGGTAATGTAAACTTACCTGGAATGCTTCCTTCTGCAAAAAAAAATTATCTTTTCTCTGTTTATTATTTCATCTCGTTTATCATCAGTATCAACTGCCTGTGATGCCTCAGTAGTTAAAATGGGTGTTAAACACCATTAAAAAAAATTACTGAGGCATCACAGACAATGAACACTGATAATACATTTGATGAAATGATACACTGAAAAAGGAATTTATTGGGGAAGGAAGTATTCCAGATCTTTCAGGGTACCTCCCCAGGATTTACAATTGATGAATGGGAGGGAAAAAAAAAATTGTCAGCGCAGGCAATCCTGGTGGGAATCAAACCTCAGACCATCCATATTTTACCATGAGTCCAAACCTCAGCCATTTATAAAAGAAAATTTTTATGTTAATGGAAATGACTATGCATAACCAATCATCTAATGATAAAATAATTACAGTGCAAAAAAAATTAATCACCCCTCTTTGTCAGCAACCTGCAACAAATGTATAAGCTAATCAGAGCTAAAACCAGCATTACTAAAGTCCAATTTGTACACAAAAATTTTAAATTAATTTATTGCTAGTCTGAAACATATTTACAAACTCTACATGCAAACTAAAATAGTTCAATTAACTGATATAATTTCCAAAACTTTTATATAAATTATTTGATCACATTTGACTGTTCAAAGATATGCTTTGTCATTGGGCTTTAATGTGCAATAACTGACAGAAGAAAGAAACTAAAGCACCTTTACCAAGGAACTAAAACTATTATTATTTAAAATTGCAAAACACAAAGTTTACAGCTAAGCAATTTATAAACCATATAGGAAATAATTTAGGTACATAAGTTTAATGCATCAAGCAAGTAAATTATACTTGCACCTATGTGAATTTGGATCATGATCTCAAGCAAACATTATTTACTATAACCTTTGTAATCATATAATTGATATTATCAGAATATATTCCCTATCTAATTATGGCAGCATGGCCATTCATACAATTAGTCCTTTCGCCATGTACTCAGAAATAACTATCTGCTAATCTTCTTTATTTAGTCATTAATTAGGCAATCTAACATTTATGTTTGTTAAGTGTCCACTGCCTGTACCTCTTTCACAATGTTCCTCTAAACCTCGAATGGTAATATGCTTGGATTAACAATTGTCAATACACTACAGTTTGGACAATTTATAAAGCATGTACATTTAAAGTAACCAAGTTATGTATACCTCTTGACATATTACATGTCATGTTCAAGCTTCATAATTTTTTCTAAAACAAACATTTACAAACTTACGCAGAAGTAATGGCTCTATAACGCTCTTGCCCAGCTGTATCCCAAATTTGAGCCTTGATAGTCTTTCCATCCACCTGAAGAAGGCAAAATTACTGATTAGAGGTGAAGGAAATTGCTCTCAAAATGTGTATTTACTCAAACGATGAACGCTTCCAATACATTTCATTTTGACAATTTAAACTTATTTACCTGTATACTTCTTGTTGCAAATTCGACTCCTATCGTTGATTTGGATTCCAAGTTGAATTCGTTACGAGTGAAACGTGACAGTAAATTACTTTTACCTACTCCTGAATCGCCGATTAGCACCACTGCAAGCAAGCAATTAATGTCATAAATATTCAACGGATCTATAATGTGAAAATAATTTATACCTAAAACTCTGTACAAAGCAGTATGCGCTGTAACGAGGAATATTAAAAATCCTATGAGATAGCAAATTCGTTTGTATAAGACTAATGACTATGTCTAAGCTAAAACGTCAAACGTTGTCATCACTTCATGAATAGGCAAATGATAAGTCATCCACTACTACTATAGTTATATTACAAGTACATTACATAAAAACTACAAAAACATGCCTAAGCACATGATTAAAAATATATTCACTGTATAACTTCACCTTTGAACAAATAGTCATATTCGTCATCTCGGGTGCCCATTTTTGCTTGGAATTTAGTAATTCCCTAGACGGCGAGAAAAAAATCGATTGCTTTATAGCAAGCGATTAACACGAAATCACAAGTTTCCTTAAATAAACATAAAAACTATGGTTAAGCGATTGGAAACAGTTTCTGAACAATATGTTACAGGATGTGCACGATAAATCAAAATATTGTTGAAGACTGCTTAACTTCCAGAACTGATCTATACAAATACAATATGGCTGCTCACCTCCTACGCCCCTCAGACTGCGCAAACTCATGACGTCATTATTTTGATGACAATATACTCGTTTGGCCAACAATCGCCAACATAACAGGCAAATTTACTAGAATATAGTTAATTTAAGGGCTCGTTTTAGAGCCAGAACTTGAACTTAAGTGCAAAAATACTATAAATTTAGTGATAAATATGCAAATAAAATAATTTCTGTTTCGAATAATTTCACTTATACAACACGGAGGCTATTCCGGAATGTTTTAACATTGGCTGTTCTGTAATGCAGACGACATTTTTAGCATTCAATTTGTTTACATTTACAATTTCAGTTGGTATAGGTTATGTCGGAACGTGATCTGAACCTATACATTTACATTTACAGCACTTTTTTTTTTTTTGTGTGTGTGCCTAGTGTTATTCGTGTTTATTGATCGCAGTACTATGTGTTGATTTTCGTTTGCAATTAAACGGATATATATTATCGTCCTCAGCATAAGCTATCGTGAATGTAAGCTTTTACATGAACAAAAAAGGTGTCCAGGAAACCAAACTAAATTTGGGCTCTAAACTGCATTTTTAAGGTAATTGGTTTTAATTTGTAACATAGAAGAGAGTGGTGACACTTGATCCTTTGGGAGACTTGATTCCTCCTCAAGTTTAGCAATTTTAGCTTAAGTTTAATCACTCAAGTTGTTTGTCCTTCCCTCCATTTGAAATATTATATATTGTGTAATTGTTAATTAGTTTGATTTCTGGCAAGAAATAGAAGAAAGAAAATTTCATACTACTTGAACTTAATTTTGGTGAGCATCATTGTTTATTTTCTCATCTTTTCTTGTAACATTTGAATTAAACTGAAGTGTCAGTTGAAAAATCTACATATTTTAGAACAAAATGGTAATATTATTGTAATTTAGGTTATGAACCAGCTTAGATACTTGATCCTAGGAATAAGATCCTACTTGTTTGCACTTGATAATTTTGAAACTATCAGATTGTTTTAACTTAAAATGTAATATTGCTATTGCAAATAGCTATATGCTTTGTTAGTTATTTCTAGAGTTGGCTACGTATTGTGATATAAAATTAATTTTTTTCCAGTTTCATTGGAAAAAAACTGTCAGAAAAGTTGAAAGAAGTATTCGTTCACAATTAAAGTCTTTTTATTATTTTCTGCCCTTTCCAAAGTATGCATCATGAGAATAAATGAAAGGAGCTAGAAAAAAAAAAAATTGACCCGAGAAGCATGGAAATGGCAATGAAGGCTTGTTTAGAAGGGAAAAGTATTAGAGGTACAGCAAAGGAAATTCAAATCCCTATAATGATGCTTAAAATATCATTGAGGAAGCAGAAGGCTCAAGATTTACAAATTTCTTATACTTAAGTGTATAATAAAGCATTAGTATTTTCAAAACCTGAGGAAGCTGCTTTAGAAGAATACCTCAAAGTGACTTGTAAATTACACCATAGCTTAACAGTAAAAAATATTTGTATTGCATATCAGTATGCAACAGAGAATAATAAGAAATTTCCAGAAAATTGGAACAGGTACTCCTGGAACTTTTGGTTTTACTCATTAAAATGATTGAATGACAGAGAAATTTTTATTCTGTTCCTGAAGCATTTAAAATATGTGACATGTTCTGCATAGAGCAAAGCATTATCATGGACAACCATGATAGCCATATTAGCTTAAAATCCCGTAACTTTGCCAAACTAGTATAATGTTCATCACTATAGCACCATGCACATTCCATAAAATGCAGCCACTGGATAGGTCTTTGTATGGTCTAATGAAAGCATTTTATAACAGTGCAACTGGAAACTGAAAGACAGGACATCCTGGAACAACTATCTTCATATATGACATTGGTGAAATTTTGGCAAAGCTTTCCCTTTAGCACTTATGCCAAATATTGGCAGGTTTAGAGTTATAGGAATTTGACTCATTAATTTGGACATTTTTACAGATAATGAATATTGTCTTCCTATACTACTGATCACCCAGAACCAGGAGAATCTAATTCTTCAAAGAAACAGCCATCAGTGGGAACCAATTACCCAGGCCTTCAACTTCCGGAGCTACTATTACAGGCCACACGAAGACTTAAGGTCTCACCCTAAGGTATTATCTCGGATAAGAACCAGGCAAGGAAGAAGAGAGCTGTCAGTAGAATTTTTTTTTCTCTCAAGAAAGAGAGTGTCAACTTCCATCTTAACTGATATACCAGAAAAACTTAGACTGGAAGAAGAACTCAAAGCAAGAATTGCTTGTAAGTCCATAGCATATAAAATGGACTAAGTGCAGAATCAATTTGCAGTCCAAGCCTCAGGGGAGGAAAGAAGAAACAAAACATCTGATTCAGTTCCTTCAAGTCATTCTGATGATGACAAAAGAGATAGCTGATAATAATTTGAATGACATCACACACAATGAACTATGTATTAGAAAATGTGTTATTGTAAAGTTTCTATTAAAAAGGTTGAAAAATATTATGTAGGAGAAATTTTAATGTGCCTAATAAAAGTTTCACAATACAATTTGAAAGGAAGTTGGAGGGTCAGCACTTCAAATGGCCAGATGCTGATATATCTAATGCTGAAAAAGTTAAAATTATGAGTCATTCCAACTCATCATTTTCCTCAAAAAATGAAACAGTAGCTACCTTCATTTTTGATAATGGTGAAATTTTATGAATTTAATACACAATAAGCGTCATGAGGTGTAGTTAGTGTTTTCTAAATTGAATGAACAATTATTACACATGTTCCATCATCATCATACTTAAATTTTAAAGAAGTAGAAAATGCAGTCTCCAATATGCTTAATTATTCATTTTTAAGCAAACTAAGGTGCAAATAAAATAAAGTGCAAGAAGATTAGTAGGTATTGGCATTTCATGAATTCTATAAAAATTAATGGTCTTTTTCAATCTTGTGTTTTTTCTGTATTTATTTGTCTGCACACTTGTTGATATTTATGCAGTATGGTAACAGAATAAAGTACTGTTTAAAATTGATTTTAGTTTGTTCATTGTAGCAAGTTCCGAAGTGGAACAAGTCTCCCCAATCATTGAAACTTGATACCGCATGAAGTATGACACATTTTAATTTTTTTTTATATTTCCTGAAGTGATAACCATGGTTTAGGTGTGTGCATGAATAGCTAAGGAAACGAGATATATGATGCAAATTTTTGTTCAGGTCTTGGACTAATAGAATAAACTTAACAGAATGAAGAGTTAAAAGAGGGATCGAGTGTCACCACCACGCTCCCCTATAATGATTGCTAATAATGTATAGTAGTCATTGTATTTTTAGTAAACAGCTAACACATAATATTACTATCGTGAATTTTGGATTTTATAGTACTATCGTGAATTTTGGATTTTATAGATAGAGATAGAGAAAGGGTTAGTTATCATAGAACTGTAAAATGAATGTTAGATTAGGCAAGGAATATTATATTCACTGATTTAGTTTTCTTACATTACTGTTGCTTGATATGTATATTTTTTTTGTTATTATTACCATCATCATGGCTTTTTGACATTAAAACAGTATGTTTGCAATACTTTGATGATCAATTTCCTACTACAGCTGACATTTTTTTTAAAGGAACATATAAGCTATGGAATGCAGGTGAGTACATTATTTCACTGTTGTCCCATGAAGCAGATGAGGCAGTGATATGCATCCAGTCAGAAAATTAAAACTGATTTAGATAATTGAATTGTATTTCAAACAAAAGAAGAGCAAAAATTAAACAGTGAAATTTTCTTAAACATTATCTGCATGATAAAATCTCATGAACCATAAGCAGTGAGAGAATAATTCCACGCATTAGTAATTTTAAATTCAACAGCACATACACATTTATCTTTCCATTCTTAGATATGGATTGAATCATAAGTAATTAACTGTGCTCTGCCATTCAAAGATATGCATATTTACTTATAGGATGGTTGTTATGTCTGGTTGTTATTGCAGTGTTCTGTTTTACAGTAATAAGTCTTTTATGTTCTTAATTATCTAGTGAGTCCAAAAGAAAATTAAATTAAATGTTATATTTAATAATAAGTCTTGTTATTTTATGGGGCAGTTTAAAAGACAGAGTCAATAAATCCAAACTTCAAAACAGCATACAAGTAGGAGTACCTAGCCAACCTTTTCGGAACATGTAAAACAAAATAAGTTTGGATTTTAAAATGCCTGCCTTGCAGCAACAAGGAAAATTTTCAGCAACATCTTTGAAAAAAATAATAATGTTTTTGTGCTTTGCTAGTTGTGGGTTGTTTATGTTTGCATTGTGTGTTATCACTTCCACTCTGCTTCTGCAAATACAGAAAGATAAAATATATGCACTACAGAATGTAGTACAAATTTTGTTATATTATTTCTTTCACATTAGCATTACTTAAGTTAATCCCTCTTCAGAGAAAATAAATGAACCAAATAGAGCATATTCAATTATTTTATAATCATATGTTCAAATTAAATTGTACATAATTCGTAATTTAATAAGTTCTATTTTTTTAATTGCAGAAAGAAAATGGCACTTGCAATGACACGAGACAGAAGAAGCAATGCTGGAAATCGAATGTCAAAGCTTCTTGATGAGGAAGAAGAGGATGAGTTTTACAAAACAACCTATGGTGGTTTCAGTGAAATAGAAAATGATGATGACTACCAGTAAGTTTATTAACATTAATTTATAAAGGTAGGTTTTATAGAGAATGGGATCTCAAGATAAATAAAAATAAATCTAAGATTATAGTGAAGACAAAAGGCTTCAAATTAAAAAAAACAGGAAAAATGGTGATGGGAGGGCATAGAAATTGAAGTGTCAAGAAAATTTATTATTTAGGTGTTGATTATCTAGTAATGGGAAAGGGAGCGATCAAAAAAGGAAAACAGTAGCAGAAGAAAAAGTAGCATGAGCATAATCAGATCTTGTGTAAATAAAATACCAAAAAAGCAAGTAAAATGGTTAGAGATATGGCTCAATAGTGAAGAGCAGAATGATGTATGGAATAGAAATTTAGGGGCCAAACGGAAGGTGAAAAGGGATAAACATGATAGACTATTTTGTTGAATTGTCCTAGGCTTACCTAGATCTTCACCTAACAAGGTTGCCATAATGGAACTAGGAAGATTGAGCTATAAAAGCAAAGTCATTGAAAGAGTATTGAAATATTGGTATAGAATAGGGAGACTAGAAGAGGAGAATATCATTAATCAGTGTTTGGTAGCACAAAGGAAAATTAAGGGAGAGAGACTTGGATATCTGAAGTGCAAAATACCTTGCAAGAAGTGAGTATAGGATGAGGGAGAAAGATTGGGTAAAGGATTTTGGAAAGAGATGATGATAATGATGATGATGCTGATGATGATGATAATAATAATAATAATAGTTGAGGATATGGAAAAACAGGAAATCTGAGCAAATCTTGACACCAAAAAATCTATGAAATTATATAGTACACTAAAAATGTGTGGGGGAGAAAAAGATATATTGAAAATTGTGATAAGGCAGGAAGGGAAGGATTAGCATGGTTTAGAACAGAAGTATTATATTTAAGTGGATTAAAAAGTGGATACATTAAGGGGATATGTCCTATTTGTGAAGATCCAGAGAGTACTTGGCATTTTATATTAGAATATAAGAAAACCAAGTTTTGGAGGAAACACTTCCTATCAGGAAAGTGGGAAAATTTACCAAATGAAATGAGAGGCAGAATTTTAAATTTTAAATCAGACAAAAATATCAAGGAATTGGGAAAATACATAGACAAGGTAGGACAAAAATGGATATGGGTGTAAAATACTTAGGAAAGGTTCATGAGAAATGATATAGAATTGTCAGATAGTGAAAGGAGGATGAAATGGAACTATTTATCTAGCATTAGTTAAACAGAATTCTTATATACCAATAACCAAGTTGTTAGTGTCCTGTGGAATAAGTGACTCTCAAGAAGAGAAATTTAGTCAAATGGGTTTAATTAAAAAGGAGAAAGGTTTAGTAGTGTTAAACTTAATTTGTCCTCATTTTGCTATAAAATTTTGTATATTGATGCATGATAAATTAACACTACTACTATTATAAAGGCAGGTAGGTTGGTGGGCAGGTAGGTCGGTCAGTTGGTTGGTTGCTAATGGCCTTTGGAGTTGCTGAAACTCATAATTTTTTCTCTTGCGCCCAATAAAGAGCTTCCAAATTATTTTTCATTTGCTTGTTGCTATCAATGCTGCATTTCAGTAGTTGTTTCTTTAAGCTATTTTATGATTGAGTTGAACTACACACTCTTATTGTTCCACTTACTTGTTTATAATATGTAGTACTAGTTTCACGAACTCTTTGTCCGCATCATCAGCTAACTGTCGACTGCTGGATAATTTGTTATGCTGTGAGAATATGCATTCTGCTCTGGTGCAGGTATGATGAACTTAAAGTTCTACTTCCACCAGAGCAGAGTACACATTCCCACAGCATAATGAATTATCCAGCAGTCGACGGTTAGCTGATGATGGGAACAAAGGATTTGTGAAACTAGTACTACATATTCTAAACAATTACGTGGAGCAATAAGAGTGTGTAGTTCAACTCAATCAACAATGATCTTAATTAAATGATTAGCTTCACTGTACAAGTTCCAATTAACATTTCTAGTTGGATGTTTGTTTTTACATCCATATACGATGGGGCAGTGACTGTCCTTGACCAGGTAATTTCATCCTGAAGAAATGTTCTGAATGGCAAACATGTCCAACATTTAAGTAGAATTGGGCAATTCTAATTTTTCTTGGTTTAAATTAAAGATGTTTGAAAGTATTTAGAGCTTCATATGGGCTTTCCTTTAAGTTTTAATTGGATATTTTAATTTTCTTGTTCAGTTATTAATCTTTTTATGAGATTCAATTTAGAGGGAAGTTCTAGTTCAAAAAGGAGTTTTAATTTTACGGTGGCTTATTTTTTTGTTAAAGTATCAGCAATCTCATTCCCTTTTAATCGTACATAACTCGGGATCCTTTGTAAAACTATTTCTGTATTTCTTACCTGAGTAATATGATATAGTTTTCTTATTTCATTTATAGTGCAGGTAAGTGGGTAACTTAAATCCATTATACTTTGTAGTACTGCTTTAGAGTTGCTGAAAATAACAATTCTTTTATTTATGTTAGGCCCGTACAGGATATTTTTTAAAGTTCCTCTAATGGTCATTATTTTGCCATCAAAATTGTTAGTATAATGTCCCAAAGAATTGAGAGAATTCTTCACAGTATATTCCAAAGCCTGCTTCTACATTTTAAAGAGACCCTGTGTATGTACTCTACACCATGTATCAGTCAGATGATAGTTGTTTAGTGTACTAAGTGCTATCAATCTTAATACCTCAGGTGGATCGTTTTTCTTAGAGACCATTGTATCCAGATTTAGTTTCACTCTGGTATCTATATATTGTAAAAGATCAGTTGGTATAATGACAGGTTTAGTGCTTATTTTTAAAATGTCTAAATCTTCTTTCTATGTTTTTAATCATTGTGTGCTGTCAGGAATATGAAACCATTTATTACTGTGTTGATTACTTTTTAATTTCTTTCCCAGAATTGCTGTTTTAATATCCAGCTCTGTTTTAATTGCCAGGTTGTTAGTTATGCTCTACATTGCACAATTGGTGTTGTTTTTACGGCTTCCTAAGGACCTAGATTGTATAGTATCCAATTAAGTTGATTGTTTATTGTGCACATTAATTATCTCACTTCCATAGAGCAAATCAGGCTTTATATATCTTTTGTATGTGTCATTAAGGAGACCTATGGATCCTCCCCATTTGATGCCTGCTAGTCTTCTTAGTATATTGTTCTTCTTATTCACTTTCTTAATTATACAATCTTTGTTCAGAGAAGGTAAGTTTTTTGTCAAGTATTATTCCAAGATATTTAGTGTGTTCTTTCTCTTGTGGTAGTTTATTTTTGGATTTTAAGTTATAAATCATATGCAGTATGTTGAAGACTGAAAAGCTGGAAAACACTTTTTAATTAAGATCATTGTGCGATTGAATTGAACTAGCCCTCTTTTGCTCCACTTACTTGTTTAAATATGTAGGACCAGTTTCATGAACCCTTCATTCACACCATCAGCCCATTTTCGACTGGAGTAAAAACCATTATGCTGTGGGGTTGTGTAATCTGCTCTGGTGGAGGAATAATGAACTCGAAGTATATGTTTTCATCAAAGTGTCGAAGTTCATTTAACTGTCTTTGTACTTGTAAATGTAAATTTTCTCCCATGTTGCTAATTCTGTAGGTGTTTGCACAGATTTTAATGATTGTATTTTATTCAATGTGTCATGGTTTTCTGTCCAGAAATGAGATGCAACTGCATATTTCTCCAACTGCTTGTATTTTATGTTTCTGAAATGTTGTTTTAACCTTTTGCCTGTGTTTCTCTTTGTTTTTCTAATGGAGAATTTTTCACATTCTGGACCACTGACCACTTATTTTATAAATACCTGCTTTTTTTTTCTTGTGGAATACTGTCATTAACATTATCAATCAGAAGATTTTCAACATTAAATCTGTTTATAGGTGCTAACCTGATATTAAAATCTTTAAGAGCATTCTGAACATTATTTGTATCCCATGGATAATATGTAAATTTTTTAAAAATTAGCTTATATTTTTTGCTGAAAGTGTTGTGGTTTCTTTAATAAGTTTTTGCCTCTTGAATATTTGTACTTTTTTATGTACTAGTTCTTTGTTATAACCATTTTAACCTCTGTTTCTTTTTATTTCTTTGTATACTTTAAGGTATTCTTCTTTGCTAATTTTAAGGTTAACTAGCCAATGTGTTAAGCTGTTGATAACTGCATGTTTGTGCATAGTGGGATTAAAACTGTCAGCTTTGATGTGTTGTCTGCATGTGTATTCTTTCTGTATATTCCAAATGCAGGTTTTCTTGATGTTTCATTATTTTTATGTCCAAGAAAGGAAACATGTTACCTTTTTCAGTTGCATATGTGAATGAAATGTTTCTATCTTTATCTTTGACTTTTTAGTGCTTGTTTCCATATTGTTGGTGGATGCCCATGTTTCCATGGTATTGATAATTTTCTTGTTTATTTTGTAGTTTTTTGTAATGTTGTTTATTCTGCTTTTGGGGGGGGGGGGCTAATTCATATGTAGATATCATCTGCAAATAATCCCATATTTGCCTTTTGGAAGTCAGCTGATATTTTGTTGATGTCATGTATTATGAATATATTAAAAAGAATTGGACAGGAGACAGCACCTTGAGGAAGGCCTACTTTAGTCATATGTCATTTAGAGAGGAAATTATTCTGTTTTACAGCTAAGTACCTTTTGAGATAATAGATCCATGAACCAACCGAGCATGTTAAATGATGTAAAACCTGATTAATTGTTGAAAGCTTCCTGAAATCTGCTTGAAGGTCTGAAATGACCATTTTCTCCATTGTTTTAGCAAGTACTAAGAAGGATATAGGTTTATAACTGTCTAATTCGCCTGCTGGTTTGTCTTTCTTCTTAACTGGAATGATAATGAATTTTATCCATATAATAGGAATGCTATTTAACTGTTCCAGATCTTGTTGAATATGTTTAAATAGTGTACCTTCTTGGCTCTGTACCCTAAATTCTTAATGTATTCATTTGAATTTTGTCTGGTCCAGGACTCTTTTTGTTATTAAGAGATAATATTGCATGATTGAGTTCTTGAATTGTAAAGTTGTCATAAAACAGATGTTGCTGGCCTGTAAATGCCTCAGGCTTAGGCCTTTTTAATATTTTGTTTAATTTGCCACTGTCTCTTTTTAATTTACATGCAATTTTGTAATGAGTGGTGAATCTATTGACTATGTTTTTATTGTGAATGATGATTTTGTTAATTATAAGAGGTTCTTGTTTTGTTTCTGTGACATTGTTTAATGTGTTAATATATTTATGTACTATTACTTATATTACTTTTATTTTTCCAATCTCTCCCTAAACCGCCTGTGGTGCCTCAGTAGTAAAAACGGGCGTTAAACACTACTCAAAAAAAAAAAAAAAATCTCTCCCTAAGTTTGGATCTTTTGTTGCTTCTGCTATATATCTGGTGATATGTCAATCTCTTTTTAATGAGGATATCTTTGATTCCAAAAAGGTTTGTACTTAATACCCTTTTCTCTGGGTATTGATAGTTTTGTAGCATTAATCAGTTTTTTTGTTAACTTCATTGATTAGTTTCAGCAGACTCAATATCTTCAAATTTTTCGTCCGTGAGTTTCCGAAAATTATCCAGTCTGCATTTTGGAAGTTCCATCTCTTCAGTTGACTAGCTTTTAAATGACTCATTTGTGGTTGGATGGTTTCAGTTATGATGATTCTACGGCCACTACCTATGTTTTCCAATACTCTTCTAGTGGTGTGATTTGAATATCTGAAGAAGCAATTAGGATTTGTTTGATTTGTTGAGTCCCCAGTATAGTGAATAAAAGTTTTGGGGTTATTGTTTTTATATATTAAATTGACTGCATTTCCTTCCAAAATTTCTTCAATTATTTTTCCTGCTGGATTGGAGGAATTGTACCCCCACTGTTTTGAATTTTCATTCAGGTCTTCTTATTAGGATATTTTGGTTAACTTCTATTAAATATAGATTTAGATGGTGGTTATTTGAGGGACTGTATATACCAAAAATTGTATATTTTACATTCTGTAACCACACTTCTGATTAAGTGATTGCAGCATAGTCTGTGGAGTTCATGGTTTTCAGTGCAGATGTTTTACTTATAAGGGAGTTTCTGACTCCTACTATTATTACTTGTTGATATTTATGTAGATATGTGTTGTAGTTTTTAAATTTATAAAACTTTTCATTATCAATATCAATATTAGCTTCAAGAATTACGATATCTACATTATGCTTATGTAATAATATTTCAACATGCGACTTTTTACTTTGTGATAAGCCACTGGCATCCCAGAGTAGTGTTGAAGAGCACTGTTGTGTGTTAGAGCTCTTACATTTTGGAAAGCTTGCCATTTATAAACATAATTTTAGGGGGGGAAAAATCAAATGTGGGTGTAAGAAAGGAAAGGGAGAGAAAAAGAATTTATATGTGTGTGTCTGTGTGTACTGTGATTGACATACCTAATTATAAACCCCATAGCTATTTCACCTACATTTTTAGAAAGTAATGTACATTTGTCCTTACCATTATCTTTAAAGTAACAATATTCTAGTTTATATGGTTATTTGAATGCTAAGAAAATACAAACTACAAGGGGCTTCCATCTATCTGGCCCAGGCCATTTTGCATAATAATCTAGTTAACAATAAATTTGATTTTAGGAAGAGACTTTCAACAAAAAACTCACAAATGAAATTTTAAGTACTTTCAATGAAAGTGCACATGTAGGAGGAATATTTTGTGATTAGGAAAACATTTTGTTTCTGTCAAACATGAAATTCTGATAAATAAATATGGAATAAAAGACAATATTTAAAATGGTTTATACTCTACCTTGACAAAAAGAAACAAAAAGTACATTAAAATTGTTCCTTAAAAAATAAAAGCAATGCACTAGAGTGGGGAATAATTTAACATGGAGTGCCTTAAGGATCTGTACTAAGGCCTCTTGTTTTTCTGATGTATATAAATATTCTCTCCTTCTCTATCCAAGATGGAGATAATCTGTTCTATTTGCTGATGATACAAGCATATTGATAAATGGAAATAGCATTATTGATTGTACCATTAATTTAAATCTAGTTCTCAGCTTCTTACGTGTATTGTTCAAATCAAACAACTTGTCTCTAAATCTAGAAAAAACAAATTTGTGAAATTCATCATTCACACATCTCCAAATTCCCTATTACCAGGCGCAAATCTACAAATATTTTATGGGGGAGGGGGGATCGACTGCCCCATATGAATATATCAGAACTAATGTCATACTTAAACAGTTGCTAACTAAATATTTCAGTAATAAAATAATATTTAAATTACCAGCTGTGATGCAGATTGTATTTATAAATAATAAGCCACAGGCTCACAGAAAATGTCCAATCATTTTAACAGACACACATTCAGTTTACATTCCAAAAAATGCGACTCTTTTGTATTAGTTTCATGAATACAAATTATAAATATGAATAAATCAATTTCACTCAAAAAGTTATACAGTAATAATAATGTTGTAACTTACACATCATTGACTGCATACTCTGGAATCACCTCAATTGTGCAGTGGATGTTCATTGCACCAAATCATTCTGTCTATCCTGTTGCTTTTTGGATCTTAGATAGATTTTCACACTTCTTAATATTTAAAATGACCTTATGGGCATGCATATTATTTCTGGTATGTTACACATGATGATTAGAAGTTCCCTGATGTTTGGATAGAAGTTGCTTTTTGGTGTGGAGAAGGAAAAAAGCTTCATTAGCCATTTTTGGTTTACTTCATTGAGTTCCCCAAAAGTTAAACCATATGTTTAATTCACCTCGAAGCTCTATAATTGTTCTTAGCGAGTCTTGTTCGTAATGCTTGCACCTTTTACTAAATTGTGAATATCTGAATTCAGGTAAATCTGACAAGCTGGAATCAAGGCTGAAGTTTAAGGATGTAATTGTTTTATCACATGAGAATCTAGTGGACACCTCATTGAAAACATAATCCAAGAATGGAAGAAAAACATTAATGTGAAATGATCTTCTGTAGAAGTTGTAGTAAGAATAAGTTTGTTTAATGTGATAGCATTTTAATAAACAGAACAAAAAGTTTGATTTTTTTTTGATATTCTTTTAAGTCATCTTTAACTCTTTCAATCATTCTGTAAAACTGAACTAGATCAATGCTCGGATTTTGTAGCTGTCTGGAAAGGATTACAATTATTCCCAATATTTCAGCTATGGTAACTAGAGCAATGAACTCGAACTTTAGGATAGAGTTCAGTAAAATATGTGCATTTTTACTCAAAGACCCTGCTTCTTCTAGGAATAATACGTTTGCAGGGGAAATCTCCATAAATTGTAAAAATAGCATCGTGTCCCTCAATACACCGAGTTTCACACAGTTATACCAATTAAGTTTTTTTTTATGCTGAGAGCACAAGATTAATTTTGTCGATGACCGCTTATTAGATTCCCTAACGAAATTCACAATTTCGCCGATTGTGTCAAGAGCTTGTCTAATGGAAGTGATAAAACACGTTTCAGAAACCGACAGAATCAGTCGTGCGTGGAACAATGCGATAATACGCAAGAGGTCGAACAAATTAAAGGCGGTCTTGTACACCACGAATCTGTCCTGAAAATTTTGCACCACCATCCTATTCTTGTCCATGCAGGTTCAAAATGTCTCATTTTAAGTCTCGTAGTTCATTCAGTATTAACTAACTCAACCCTTCACCACTTAAATCGTGGGTTATAACAAATATTAAAAATTTCTCCCTCACACAACACTTTTCTCTGTCAACAAAACGCACGCAAAATGCTAATTGTTCCTTTGTACTGATGTCTGTAGTTCCGTCATGTAGAATAGAAACAAGTTCTCTCTCTTAACATCATCTATAATTTTATTTTCAATTATTATGACAGTACAACGAATCATGACATCAAATTATTTTGTATTGCTTTACTTATTAAGAGTAGAATTTTTAGGTGTCTTTGCAAGATGGCCTCTGAGAATTTCATCTCCAGCATCAACTCGAAATTTAAGAAGCTCCTTAAAATTCTCCCTATTTTCACCTTCAAATCCGTGCTCTAAATCAATGACATCGTCATCCCTGTGCCCTCTAAGTGGAAAGTTCTGGCGACCGGACAGAATAATCTTCACAAAGGAGACCAATTTCATACGATTTTTATTTACTCTGTTTTTAATTTCATTGTTCAGTTGAACTATTCTGTTTTTCCCCTTCATACTCTCTCCTAAAATCCTCACTTTTAACGAAGGCAATTTTATAACTGTTAAGTGCCTTCTTAAATGTATTTACAGGCTTAAAAACCAAAGATTGTAACCGAACCCTACTACGAACCCCCTCCTTAGAATCAAATAGAGCACACTCCCAACAGTGAGTACTTTGATCCTTTTTACTACAAGTAAGCCAAGGGAAACTGTCTAACCAGGAATTCTGGAAACGCCTGCAGTGTCCAGCTTATAAAGTTACCAAAAAATCGTAACTTTGTCGTGGAAACCACGGACAAGTCAGGGCTGTATAATTAATATTGTCATTGCGAAAATATTAGTTCACAAAATGTCTTATGTCATGTTCATCGCAATCATTACAGTTCTTCTTCCTAATGAGTTTTCGGTTCACACTTTTTGCCACTACTGGTGCTGGCATTCAAATTTGTAACACAATCACTACGGCACTACGTATGTCCGATCCTAACTTTCAGCTTTGGCTCACGACCTTTTTAACACTTGGCATATACTCAATGCTGCCAACAATGATACCCATTTCCCTATTTAACATTTAACTTTTCAACAGTAATGTTGATTTTCTTCCATCAAGTACCTCTCTCTCTTTGAATTGTTCTCTCATTCACAACTACCCGAAGCTGGTTAGCGCAAGGAGTGTTCATTCAAAGTCTCTTGTCTTTTTTTCAAATTATCAAATCCATCTTGCAATAGTATCAAATGATCACACTTGATCACAATGAACAGTTACAAGTTCCTTGTGGTTTGGTCCTGGTCATCTAAAGATACAATACTTGCCTCTTGAACCCAAGATTATGGTTTCAACCCCAGTCAGGGTAGATGGATTTTATCGGCTGTAAAAAAATTAAGAAGGAATGTGCTTTGGGTCCTATGTCGTAGATTTACGTCACGTAAAAGAACCTCAAGTCTGAAAAAGAGGCATCTGATAAGTAAAATTTATTGGTTGTTTCATATCCTGAACTGAATGGGATGCTGATTACTTGAGATGTTAAAGAGCATCTGTAAATAAACCAAACAACAAATAAGTCCTCATGGATTCTCTTTCACATGAAAATGTAGAAAATATAGAATCTAAAGTTTTCTTTAAAAATATTCATGATTTTTCTCCACCTATTGACCCAAAACTGAAGTCAACAACTGCACAACAGTGACTATGCTACTTTAAACTTGTACTTTGCATATTTTGATAGTTTAAGGTCCATTGTTGCCAGCTGCTTTATTTTTATTTTTTTAGACATTAATGTCCAACAATGCAAAACTTTTTGAATGCCTCTTGTAACACAAAACTTAACTCTATTATACAATTTTTGAACCTCTGAAATAAACTCTTCACTTACTTCTTTACATCTCATTTTATACTCAAGTACGAGGGTGGGGTCCATAAGTTTCTGGCCTCGCCGATAAGGATTATCACCTTCACAAAACCCTTATCTGGTATCATATTTCATCTGTTAAGTAAATAATTGCAGCTGTAACTTTTGCTCTGCTGTGTTCAGTTGTTCAGATATAGTTGCATGAAGAAGGGTATGTGTAGAAGATTGAGACATGTTCAAAATGGAGTATCGAGCTGATATTAAGTTCTTTACAAAAGAAGAACTTACTTCAAATGAAATTAAACAATGATTAATGTTTAAGGGAAAGCATCATCCTCATATTCCACCATAAGGGAATGGGCCAAACTTTTTTGAATGGGTCGAGAAAGCATTTAAGAAGAGCATGCAGGTTGGCCCTTGGAAATGTACACTGTTAGAATTTCCTAACTGTAATAGTCAGGCACAGATTCAGATCATACAATTGTAATGTTTAATGGTCCCGTGCTTACATACTTCTTGCACTCATTATTTTCCATTGCCGAGTAGCAATGTTGCTTTTGTTATAAATTCATTATTTTTCCCATTATTGCGTCAGTTTTTTGTAATATAACAAGTTACAAGAAAGTAAATTTTCTATTGTTAAGATCAAGTTGAAACTATTGATGTTCATTTAGTTGGAGCGGGTGATTTTAATAATCGAAAATTAAATATAGGTCAGGAGGAAACTATTTGTAGATTGCAGAGCTTTGTTTTCAATAATAGAAAATCAGCTTTGTTTTCAGTAATGGAAAAATGGTAAAGAAAAAAGCAAATCTGCCGACTTGTGTTATTAAAGATTCCATTTAAAACGGACCGTTTCATTAATTTGAACCTCAAAGCTCAAACTGTGATCTATTAATTGTTGATTCAAAAACATATCCCAGTTACAAGAACTTCTCTCAGTAGGGTTCAATGGAGTGAAGTGTGCAGTTCAAAATTCGATCCTTGGTTCATTGTCATTGTTAGATGTCAAAAAGCAAAATTCAGAGTAATTTATTACAGTATTTTAAAAGGACTTGACATTACCGGATGCTGATGATAGAATATTGACAGAACGAGTTGTAAGAGAAACACAAGTACAGGGGGGAAATTTGCTCAGATGTAAATTGGTTTAATACCAATTTTCGGACTGAAAAGTAAAGTAGGAGTTCCGCTCTCTCAACTGCTGCTCACTTCACTTCAGTGTGAACAAGGAAGTGTATGTGTTGTGTAACAATGAGTGCATCTAAAAAGACAGCAATTGTATACCTATCACTGTGAAGTAAAAATAATTATGTGCAGATTTAAGTGCTTGTGTGATCACAAGAGGGTAAATGAGAATGACCCCAGACCAGTTGTTCTTTGACAAGGTTTTCGTTCTCAGAAGTGAATATTTATTGTTTTCTTCAACTATGTAGGACCATTAGTGGTTGAATATATGCTAGAAATAATGACAATGAATGGATAATATTATGGCCTTAAATTTTGGATCCTTTATTTGAAGAGCTGAGGCATGATTGCGTAGTTTCCCTCAAGTTTTATGTTTTGTGCCAAACCGGTGTATTCATATTTGTATATCTAGTATCATGAATTCTGGAAAGAGGCAATTGGCCATGAACTTTCTGAATAAATTTATTGACTATACAAGGCATGAAACAGGTTTAGCAAGAAGTGTCATTTGAGGAAGCTACAAAAGAGGAAAGCATAGTTAAAATTTGGGTTCTGCCTGCTGTAGTATTCTTAGTAGTCAGTGAATGAAACATTGTATGAGTGGAAACAAAGTTTATAACAACTTTATACTTCAGCTATTTTATTACTTTTTATCCTTTTTAATAAATTACAGAAATCACTGTGGATAGTATGAACTATTATTGAAGTTGTTGACTGTGAAGTAAAATATGTAAGTTAATAATTTGAGTTGGTGATTAAATATGTCAAATATAAGGAGCATTGGCAAAATGAAAAGACATTTTTAAACTGTACAAAATAACATTTCAGTAACATTCATTTAAAGCAAATAGAAAAATCAGCATTTGCAGCTCATTTGTGCTCAAAAAGTCCTAACATTGAAATTGAAACAAAATTAATAAAACATACAAATCATTCTTAATAATTAGAAAAATGGGAAAAAAATCTATTTTTAAAAACAAACTGCAATATGAACTCCAGGGTTTCATCTGGATATTTACAACAAATTCATAGGCAAAGCACAATATATATATATATATATATATATATGTATATATATATATATATATATATATATATTTTTTTTTTATTTTCTAATACCTGCACACCAAAAGATTGTGTTTTGTTATAAATAATAGAAATATGAAGTTTTAGCTCAATCTGTTGGTTTTCAGAGATGCTACAAGAGGTAGAAATGAATTACTTTCATGTTGATGATTTGTTTCCATTTGATTGCATTAGCTAGTTATGCTCCTGGGTAAGAGTTTTTATCATGAACTTAAAAATTCACAGTATTTAATGCCCCAGTGTCTATAAATTTAATTATTATTAACAAGCCATATTTGAGCTCATATAAAATTTGATTATACTGGGTTAGTAGATGGATTTATGCCATGTATGGACCTTACAGCCTGTGCTTTACCAAACTACAACTTCATTACTGGAGATATTGACTGATAATATCACTATTTGCTTGTCGCCCAATAAGATTTTGAACTGCTTTCCTTTATTTTCAAAACATTTCTGGCATTGACTTATGAAATTATTCACCACTCTTCTTAATACCCTTGGGAAAATTGAATTCCAATAAAATGTGTGGATTTGTCCCATACACTTTATCTTTTATTGAATCTCAGAGATAATAGTCATAGGGGGTAAGATTGGGGGAGTGGGCAAGACAAATATTCTTACTGATAATTCTGTTGTCAAACACTTCTTCAGTGTTGCTTGCATTGAAACG
Source organism: Metallyticus violacea (assembly GCA_030762175.1). NCBI lineage: Eukaryota > Metazoa > Arthropoda > Insecta > Mantodea > Metallyticidae > Metallyticus > Metallyticus violacea. Next base: position 129,607,778 of record CM060833.1, on the reverse strand, counting down.
ATGGCTGTATGAGCTGTCACAGGGACTAATTTATGTATAGAATTATTATTATTATTATTATTATTATTATTATTATAAACATATATAGTTATGTAGGCTTAACACAATTCCATCCATAATTTAGTATGCATTCAGAATATATTTTTGTTTATAAGCCATGCGCCATTTTCAATTTTTCCAGATGTTATAATCAATCAATACAATAAATGCTACAATAACAAATAAAAAAAAATATTGTATGCAGCAAGAATGTTTATCCCCTTTTTTGATTATTTGATGAAACCTGAATTAGTTACAGCTACTTACCAAAGCTCATATGGTGATTTTTTTTTTCCTTCTCAAATAATAAATTGCACAATGATAGTGATAAGGAGCCAACTGTTTCAGGAATTGCAGAAGTTGGAAAAACTTGTAGATTAAGGCTTCTATCCAAACCAAGCTTACCATTATTTGGTGAAAGCTTAAAAAATTCTCTGAATTGCTTTAAATCAAAAACACTTTGCCACAGAATGTGATAGGAACAGGATTTTGGACAGAGCTGCTGAAAACTTGTGAATACATTTTTATTAGATGTAGGACTAATTGTAAAGCAAATACTAGCAAGATAAAGGGGAGGAAACCTTGAAGCAAGTGTAACAAAATAAATTGACATTCTAACTGGTTTATATTTTGATGGTAAGAAGAATAATACCAGAATAAACATAAAGAAAAGAAATAAATATGAAAGTACAAAAAATTAAAAACATACTACTTTACTTAAGGAATGAGATTCCATATACCAATCACTTAAATTTAATCAAGAGCACAGCCAGTAATCTTGTATAAATAGTAATCAGTTCTGCAGAATAAATTCACTAAGTTTACAAACACCAGGTTGTTGTGAGATGCTACCAATGTGAACATAGGTTCCCTTGGTAATATTATTAGATTTCTTGAAATTATATTTGAAAGACTACTTCATTGGTTTATATTAATGTATTTTCCTTAAGACACCTTTTACAAATACTGGACAAATAACAACTGGCCCATGAATTCTCCAGAAAAATGGGAAAAGCACTTCGTAACTGCTAGAGACTCTGTATTTCAAGTTTACTCCAATTGAAATTTAAAGGAAATGGCATACCTAATATTATAGTATTTATTGATTTAAGCCCTGCCCAAAATGCTTTTTGAAATGTGCAAAAGCATTTCATTAGGGCAGTGTGTGGAAGTTCTGGCTAAATATAAAGCCTGGATCAATAGTTAGCTCACAATGGTTAACAACAGCCAGTAGAATTTTAATATGTTTGTTTCAACAAAAAATCTTTCACAGAAATAGGTAACATTTTTAACATGTCATGAAATTATATGCTACAGAATGATTCAGTGTGAATTACACTCACTGTGGAACACTCTTTTCGTTACATTTATAAGAAAACTTATTTTTACTTAATGTCGATGTGCTTCTCTCAAATCTGAAGTTAGATTTCTCTTTAAGCTACAGTATTTTTGAAATTTAGCATTTTGTATTTTTCATCTTAATGCAAATTTTTCAACACTGCCAACATTCAGCAGTTGAATGTCAATCTCGGACACCATCCTGCTCAGGTATTAATAATTTATGCACAAAAACATGCAATTACATATGAATATATCTGCAATTTTGAAACAAAAACAAAATAAAAACAATTATTTTGAATATAAGAACAATATAAAATACAATTAAATATAAACATAGACTTTTCTTAGAATTTTCTTTAAAATAATATTAATTTGTACGTATAGGTGGAAGGTAATGACAAAATTGTACATAAATGGCATGCAAAACTTAATTAGACTCTAACCAGACAAGAATTTGTGCCTGTAGCTCTTGAGTTTGTGGACTTGCGCAGGACAATCATGTTTGATGCTCCAGCAGTAGTCTGCCATCATGTTTCATGTTCCTGTCCCATTGCTCCTGATAATGCTCTTCCATCATCTTCAGGTCTTGATGAAAGCATTCCCCCTGCTCATCACTAACAGCCACAGGGCATTGATCAAGGTGACTTCAGTAAGTGGATCTTAATGCTCATTTTGCACGAAAGAATACAGAATGGCAACAACTTTCTTCAAACCATAACTCCATAGTTTTCTGTCACCAAGGAAGTTCTTTATAACTGCTACTTAAAACAGTCATGCTGCTTTCTCATTTTCTTCATCTTTCTAACAAATCCTCATCACATACAAGGGCGGGAATTTTAGGTCCATCAAACACCTCTGCTTTTATTTTCTCGAAAGATAAAGGAGGAAAAGCAGAAACAATGTATTATAAACAGTCACCTTCAGTATTCAAAGCCTTTATAAACTGCTTCATCAATACAAGTTTGATGTGAAGCACAGTGTAAATGATCCTATCTTGGCTGACTATAGGTTCATTCACAATATTTGCATCCCTGCTTCCAGAGTTTCACATACAGGTCTTCCTGCATCCAGTGTTTCTCTTGTTTCTCTCCTGTCCCACATGCACAGGAAGCAAGGGTACTTTGTGAAACCTTTCTGCTGCCCAAGGAGGAAGTTTACCATTTTAAGATCCATACAAATAATCCAGTTATGCTCATGATAGTTGAGTAAGTTGATCAGAATTTTTATGTCATTATATTCTTCTTGCAGACAAACAAAATGATCAATTGGAATGGCTCCATAAACATTTCCATTTTGCAAGAGAACACTTTAAGACCCATCTTAGAGTTACCAGAAAGAGTTGCCATTCTGTTGAATAATAGGAAGTAACACCTAACTGGCTGAGAAAATGCTGATATCGTGACAGTAAATAAAGTGTTTGTCTTCGGAAAAAAGTTCATAAAACTTCCAGCATTCTGAAATATGTAACTTTAGCTTAGGGATAAAGTGAATTCTTTTCTTGCAGCCTGGAAGTAAATATCTCAGCTGATTTCTTGGAGAGGGCCAAATCTTGGACTAAGTCATTTAATTCAGCTTGGCTAAACTTCTGAGGGGTTAATGGTTGGTTGGCACCAAAAGAAGATCCTTCAGACTCGTGCCTCATGCATCACAAAAGCCCCTTCATCACTATCTTCATTTCCTTTGTCCTCAGGAGAGACAAAAATCATTGAAAACTGGAACCGGGAGTGTCTCAGATTATGGAATGGGTTAATTTCCTAAGGGAATACTAGCATATAACACCATATGCTGTTTTTTTTTTCCAATGCCCTTCTCATTAATCAGGCAGAAATAACAATCACCAATGTGGTCCTTGGGTTCACGCCAAACCATGGGGATATCAAAAGGCAAGCCTTTTTGTTTTCCTTTTGTCTAATCACAAAGCATTTCCTCACAAATATGATACACAATATGCGGAGCCCATTTTTTTGTCTTGATCGACTAAAGAAATGTCAAAATAGGATCTATATGCACATCTTACAAATTGTGAAATATTGCACTTTTTGTGTTTTAGTACATAGCAGTCACATATATAACAAAAGGCATCGTGGCTATTTTTACATTTATGCCTACTCGAAGAAGCCATAATCCAGTCTGAAAAGCAGAAAATGGATGTTTTTATTCAGATAAATTTTTATGTTTAATCAATTAAAATAATGTAAAAATAATGTGTCTAATCTTCAGTTACTCTGTATTAACTTAAATTTCAGCATCATTGCCTTCTAATTCCAGTGTAAAAACCAACGGGCAGCTTTATCTGCAGAAATTAAAAATTGAAATTGCATGAAAATTAAAACATATGCAAGAAAATGAATTGCAGATTTAGAATCAGCAATGCAGAAATATAGAGAATCTGTTGGAAAACTCCTGCAACAGAAAATGAAAAAAAAATTGTTTCCCAGTGTTGTTGTTGTTGTTGTTGTTGTTGTTGTTGTTGTTGTTGTTGTTGTTGTTGTTGTTGTTGTTGTTGTTGTTGTAAGGATTTGGTCATTTGTCCCATTCAAATTAGGGCTTGAAACTGCTGATAAATTTTGCTCAGAGGCTTCTTCTTTCAGACTAGAGGTTTTTTTATATGCCGTAAACCCACGGTTTTACTTCCTTTTCAAAGGAAGCCATATTTTGGATTTTTATGCTCTAAAAATCCATTGACGCTAGTTGGGTTTGAACCTGCAATCTTGGGGTCTTCAAGGCAAGTATGGTTACCAATAGACCTTCAAGACTGATAGTTCAGTGTAAAAATAAAACGGCAGGGCTGAAACAGAGTTTTAACATTTGTGGAAAATTGTTATTATTTATCTAGATATTTATCACCAGATTTAAAGAATGTTCCTGATAAAGCAATGAATAGAATGCTTATTGTGATCTACAGAGAATATTTTGCTGGCCATGATTAAAGATGAAAGAACACACATTAGGCAGCTGGTAATCAGAAGAATGCCTGCAGCATATATGACATAAATAATTTAAGATGGTCAGGTCAAAAAATTGAGAATTCATCCCAACTTTGATGTTGATAAGTATGTAAGATGATCAGATAGGCAAGACATTTCAAGAACAATAGACAGACAAGTCATTTCAAGAACAATTCTTCTTCTACTTGAACATTTAAGTTGGAAGAAAATTGCAGACAGAATAAGAGGAGGAAGTATTGATATTCTCTGCCATGCACAGGCTATTGAAAGATATGGGAAATTGGTCACTGAAGATTCAATGATAGCTTATAGAATAACAAAGAGACTATTTCATAAGAAATAGAATAGAATCAATGAAGTTTATGAAAGCATTTAATATACAAAGGAAATTGTACAATTAAATGGATTTCTTTTTTAATATTTTTAAAGCATGTTGTAATAAACATTATGTAGGGTTTAATTATATAAATAATTAATTAAAATAATGCATATATATACTTTTTAAGATAAAAATTGCATATTCTTATGCTGCAGCATCTCAAAATGATGTATGATAAACCTAATATTTTTATATGATTAGAGTATCAGGAGGCAACCATTGCCCCAGGCAATTTCATTGAGAAATTTTACTTTTTATGCCTCTATTAAAACACTCTACTCTAGTATACAGCTGAAAACAGGAACAGTTTTTCCAAGAATGTCAATGTAAAAATTTATATGTGTAATAAGTGTTACAAAACCAACTAAAATTATTAACTCTGGATTTTGCTTTAAATGGTTTCCTAAAGGATGCATTGCTTCTACCAAGTATTTTATATTACTTCAAAAATAATCATTGTTTGTTTCATTGATGTGCAGATCAGAAGAAGAAGGAGAAGATGAAGTGGACTCTGACTTCAGTATAGAAGAAAATGATGAACCTGTCTCAGACCAAGAAGAAGAGAAGCCAGCAAAACGAAAGCGTGGTCTTGTCACGAAAGCATATAAGGTATTGTTACTTTCATTTCTGTTATTTATATTTTTTCTTTTTGAAAATGTAGTTAATCCACTTGCAGAATTGTGAAATTGGAGTGAAATCAAGACATCTTTATGCAGCATAATTTCAATACTTTATTATCATAGTGCATAAATAAAAATTTAATTAAGAGTTAATTAATTTAATGCTGATATAGATTTGGTTTGATGGCACTTGTACTTCTTTTACTTGCTTTTTAATTGGACATGTTTCAAGAACATTCACTATCTACATCAGCAGAAAACTAACTGGTAGAAACATAACATACTCTGTAGGTGGTCGAAGAAGTAAGTGAACTATAAGTGTCACCAAACCAGCTCTATATGAACACAATTTACTACTTCACTGTTGATAGCTTCAACAATATCAGTACATATTAATTAATTTTAATGGATATCATTGTATGATTAGTTGAACTACACACTCTTAAAGCTTCACTTACTTTTTATAAATGTATGGAACCGGTTTCGAGAACATTTTGTTCCCATCTTCAGCCATGCTAAGGTTCAACTGCTTTTAACATTTAAGTAACATATTAATTAATTTGTTTGTTTTTCTGTAACTGTATAGTGTTTCCCCCCACCCATTAAATTTTCTTTGTCTTTCCAACATGTTATCTACTCTCTTTATTAAATTTTGCAAAGTCTTTGGTGCTATTATGTAATAGCAGTCATAATATTTATCACACAATTCACAAAAGCACTGTAGATATGTCTTCTTGTCCCTATAGTATCTGAAGTGAAACCCATGTACTGCAAATCTGGTCTTCACACATTATAGTTCATAGTCTGTTGTTATAGTAGTGCCCATGGATTGTAATTCAACAATATATCCTCTTTTATCATCAGACTGCCTCAATGATCTAGTGGTAGCATTTGAAACTACTAATCCATAGGTCCCAAGTTCGATTCATGGTCAGGTCATGCTGTATACAATTTTTTTTCAGGTTTTATCCTTACCATAAGAAGGTGAGCACTAGATAGCTTTAAGGCACCAGAGTCTCTGAGCTCATTTGCGCCATTCTTTTGTTCATCCAAACTACATAGGTTTAAGGACCCCCTGGTACACCATAACCATATCACCTTCACTATTATCTCCACTGGGACAATATAGCAGCACATATGGGCATCCCAGCTTCAAAAATCTGCTACAGTATTGCCATGCCAGGAGAGAATGCCCATAACCACAAGTTCATGAGAAAAATGGGCTGTCTTTGGACAAACAAAAATAAATAAATAAATCCTTATTTATTGCTAGCAGTTCTGAGATTGTGCCATTGCTTGCACAAATTTGAAACCATAATTATGAAGGGATACAAAGTTCAGATGTTTAACAAGTAGAATAGAATAGAATATTTATTTCAAACTTTCATTGCAAGGAGTATAGCAATTATTTTATCATTTCTTGTGTATTGACTATTCAACAATTTGTACTCCCTATATCTGACTAGACTTCATTAGTCCCATTGCTGTATTTTCTAGGCCCGATAAACTCAAACACTCACTTATCAAGCTAAAGGTTTCCTACTATTTCCATTCTAACCACTCACACTCTACATTCTTCACTATCTTGCTTACTAATTTTTCTCATCCATTCACTCTTGCTTTACATAATAAGTGCCAATTTCCACCATCCCTTTTCTTACTTTAACATTGAACATCTTTTTCCTTACAATATCCTTTGGTAAATTAGACCATCTTCGCATTTCCAACTTCTCCCTAAAAAATTTGGTTTATTCACAACCCAGTAATATATGGCAATTATTATCTTGCTGACTATATAATGGGCATGTGTCCAGCTTCCCTCTTACTCTTAAACCCTTCATTTCATAACTCCTGTTCTTACCCATGCAAAACCTTCTCTTGCTAGTTTATCACATATTTTGACATATTTTTCTCAATTCCAAACTCTTTTATTTCCCTTTGTACACTCAATGACATTTTCAGTTTAAAACTAGCAACTAGTTCTTGTCTTTCAATGTCTTCAGTTCTTAACCTAACTCCTTTCCAGAACCCCCTTCCTAATACTCCCCTGGCCCTCCACATGTCCCCAAAGCCAATTTTTTCTACATTTTCTTTAATCTTGTTGACCCAATTACCACCGTGTCACTATGTTCCTCTAAATTACAATTCAAACAAGTATTTCAATGCTCTTTCCTAATTTTCCCTTTACTGCCTATTCTACTTAGTTCAACTTGAGCCACATGGTTTGGTGAGGCTCTGGGTAAACCCAATATTTGTTTGCAAAAGTTTCTGTTTATCAGATTCCACCCTTCTTCCAAATCCCTTATCTCAACTCCATAAAGCATTTCATTGCCCCATTTCCAACCAATGTACTTGCATCCCTGGAATTTTATCTAAGCATGCCCAAATAGCTTTTAAGAAAAGCTTCCCTTTAACTAATGCCATCTTCTTTTGCTCACTCCATGTGCCCTGCTGCATACTCTCCCCTAAATACTCAAATTTGTTAACCCCTCAATTTCTCTTCCTCGCCATGACCATTTCTCATCCTTCCTTAACTTATTGCCCTTTTTAAAGACCACAATTTTTTATTTACTAGGATTAATACATAAGCTCCACTTCCTGCAAAATTTATCTGTTGCTTCAATTGATTTCTTTAATCCAACATCAAATATGAACATTGTCACAAGATCATCCACAAATAACAATCCAGGTATTTCATTATTATTGATCATTGGAACTTGGCTATTTACTGCATTAATTTCCTCTAGGATACTATCAATAAACACATTGTATAATATTGAACTTAATTTGCAACCTTGCCTTATACTTTATTATTTGGGATGACTTGTGTTACTTTATTGCTTGACATTTTCATACAAAACCCATTATCAATATATATTTTTTATAACACTTTTATGAACCTATTACTTATTCCCTTACTGCTCAATTTTACCCATAGCCCTTCCCAACTTATTGGGGCAAAAACTTTTTCAAAATCTGCAAATAATATATATAACCTTCCCCTCTTTACAGCTAAAAATTTATTTACCAATGTATCTCTAACAAATATATTATCAATCATTCTCTTACTCTTCCTAAATCCTGACTGGAATTTTGATAATTATTCTCTTCCTCTGCTCACCTTTGCAGTCCTTCTGCTGGGACACCTGTGCATAACTTACCTAGTACAGATAGCAAATTAATTCCTCTGTAATTTGAGGGTATGTCCATGCCTCCCTTATTCTTAAATGTAGGCACCACTATTGCTATTTTACAATTTCTTCATTTTGGAATGGAATTTAATATTCTAACAAATAGACACAATCTCTTCTCATCTAAGCGCCATGCTTTCTAAAACTCCCCTGGTATTCCATCAACTCCACTTGCTTTATTTCTTTTTAGTTCTTTAAAGTTCCTCTTGCACGTCCTCCACTCCTATCTGTCTATCTAATTGCTCAATAGCATGTGCATTTTCCATTACACTAATTTCTGCCCATTCAGCTGGTAAAGGCTTAAAAGATTTTGGAAATATCTTATCAAATTTGGCTCACTTATGTTGCTTTCCCCTACTCTACCTTGTACAGTACCTTAACTATTGCCCAAATTGTTTTAGTATCTTTTATTCTTACTGCCTCATATAGCTTCCTACTCATCTTTCCATGCCACTCTTTCTTCCTCATTTCCATAAGGCATTTATAACCCCACCTTTCAATGATTAAATTCTCCCTTTCCTCCAGCATGCTTGTTTGCCTCCATTTTCTTAACTCCCTTAGGACTCTTTTCTTTGCCTTCCTACACTCTTCATCATACCATCCCCTTTTTCTTATTTACTGAATAATCCTTACTTCTCATTTTTGCTCCTGATTCAGTATCTCCTCTAATCCTAACACAGCCTCCTCAATTCTCTCTTCCTTAAGTAATTCCTCTACTACTATTAGCTTTAACACTCCATTCTGCAATCTAATTCCTCCAAAAATGCTTAAATGCTTCTGTTTCCTCCTTCCTCCATGTACAACTTTGAATTTTAATTCAGAAACTTTTTGTTCCCCTTCTAACGTGCATTGAAATTCAGCCCTTATTGAGAAATGGTTACTTGAGGAAACTACATTTAACACTGCAAAAAACCAGATAAAAATCTAAATCCACAGCGTATAACACATTATCCGTAACACTCTGGCCGTTTTTGTTCACAAATATCAATTCCCTGGTATCACCTTTTCCTTTTACCCCATTACACATCATCAGGTTAAATTCTTCATAAAACTCTAACAATTTCCTAAAATTATTGACAATTTCATCTTTACTCATTCTTCTCTCTGCCTCACTTTTTGTTTTTTTTTGATTGATTTATTTATGGACGTTCTTTAACATCTCAGGTCATCAATGTCCCATTCAACTCAGGGCGTGAAACGGCCGACAAATTTTGTTCAGAGGCCTCTCTTTCAGGCATGAGGTTCTTTTTTGTGCTGCAAATGTACGACACGGGAACCCCGGCTTTACTTCCCTTCCGAAGGAAGCCATACTTAGAGTTTTTATGCCCAAAAAAATCCATTGGTCCTGGCCGGGTTCGAACCCGCATTTTGGGTTTAGGAGGCAAGTATGGTAACCACTACACCACCAGGACCGACAACCTCACTTTATTAATTGATATCATAGTATGATTCAGTTGAACTACACACTCTTAAAGCTTCACTTACTTTTCATAAACGTATGGAACCGGTTTCAGAGATTCTATATCGAAAGATATAAGAGGGTCAGAGGGGTGACACTCTTATATCTTTCGATGTAGAATCTCTGTTTCCAAGCATACTAAAAGAAAAACTCCTAATTTATCTACATGATTGGCTAAAAACAAGTGGGATTAATGATACACACATAAAAGAATACATCCAACTGACAGAAATTTGCATAAACCAAGCCTTTTTTACTTTTAAAGGAAAATTTTATAAACAACAAGCAGGACTTACAATGGGCAGCCCCTTATCTCCATTTCTAGCTAACCTCTTCATGAGTAGATTTGAAACACACATCAACACAGCTTTTTCCACACATATTTAAGGTATGGTACAGATATGTAGATGATATATTTGCCAAAGTAAACAAAAAACTCATTGACGATGCCTTAAAACTTCTAAATATACAAGATATAAACATATCATTTACATACGAAATAGAAACAGATAACATCCTGCCATTCTTGGATATTAAATAATGAAATGCCAAGAAAATCTTAAATTTGGAATATACACAAAGAATACACATGCAGACAATCACATCAAAGCTGACAGTTTTAACCCCACAGCGCACAAACATGCAGTAATTAACAGTTTAACACACCGGCTAGTTAACCTACAAATTAGCAAAGAAGAATATTTTAAAGAATACAAACAAATAGAAGAAACAGCAGTTAAAAATGGTTTTAAAAAAGAACTAGTACATAAAAAGGTGCTGAAATTCAAGAGACAAAAACATATCAAAGAAACCACAACACTTTCAGCAACAATAGATAAACTAATTTTTAAAAAATTCACATATCATCCATGGGCCACAAAAAATTTCAGAATATTCTTAAGGATTTTAATATCAGGTTGGCACCAATTAATAGATTTAATGTTAAAAATTTACTGACAGATAATGTAAATGACAGTATTCCACAAGAAGAAAAATCAGGTATTTACAAAATAAACTGTGCAGAATGTGAAAAAATCTACATTGGAAAAACAAAGAGAAACATAGGCACACGGTTAAAGGAACATTTCAGGAACATAAAGTACAAGCAAATAGAGAAATCAGCAGTAGCATATCATTTTTGGACACAAAATCACAACGTAATAAATAAAGCAAAATTATTAAAATCAGTACAAGGACCTACGGAATTAGCAACCTGGGAGAAAATCTACATCTACAAATATAAAGACAGCATAATGAACTTCAACATTGCCGGGGATGAAAACATAAACTACAAGTTTATCACACCGCCACCAGAGCAGAATATACATTCCCACAGCTCAACGAATGATCCGACAGTTGAACTTTAGCCTGGCTGAAGATTTCATTTTAGTAAATAATCTTACTACTGTCTGCTAGCACCAACTGTACTGGTTTTATAACACAGAATAACAAAATGTGTACAAACAAGATACATTGCCATATATTAAATAACCTACATTTTTTCAGCTCAAAAATGGGAAACTAAAACAAGATGAACAAAATAAACAGACCTGTATCATAACTGTTTAACAATATGTATTTTTATAATGGTTCATATACATTAAACTGCTAGAAAAGAATGTGGTATTATGTGTAATGACATATTACTAACAGTATTGTAAAGTCTAGTGTTATAAAGCAATAAAATTCAAAATTCTTAGATGGCAATATAACTATTTCAAACATTATCCTTATTCTTTTATTATCACAGGAACATAATACATTTGCCAGGGAAAACTACATTCTATTCAACAATGCCACATTTAATCATTAGGAACAACTGACATAGTACATTATTTAGCTGTATGACTAGAATGGTTTTTTTCAGTACTGAATTATTATATAAGCCTGTAACATTTAAATAATACTTATAATCTAGAATGCATGAATACAAAAAACCATAGCTTCAAGACAGGCTAGATTTTAAATTTATAAATGAACAATAAATATTTTATAATACAGAAATATTTTGTCATTAATTCATAACATTACAATATAAATGTGAACAAAAATATTCAGTAGTTCAAATTACACTGGATATTAATCTTTTCCTCCCTTTTTTAATAACAAAAATTTTAGCCATTCTTTACAATTTTGAGATGAAAATTGCATACTTGGTCTGAAAAATAGCAAAACTGGGATTTTATTTTATTATAACCACCTTTTCTTTACCCTCTCTTATATGATACCAATTTTTGATCATTTCTGTTGTCTTATAATAATATTAAAAAGGTCAAATCATCACTTGGGTTTAAAGCAAAGAATTACAATTATAAAATTATCAGAACAATAAAAAACCACATAATTTGAAGTGTTAAGCGATATTTAAATATAAAAATAAAATACTCTGTTCACTCATGAGGTGTGTACATTTTATACAACTAGCAACAGTTTCCTTCATGGCTCGGTCCCATATTCCACATTCCATGGTAACTTTGTACCATGGTTTTGATAACTTTTTGCTTTTTAAACATATTTTTGGGTACACGTTGCAACTGAAAACTATTCATCATGAAATGATGGTAATTTTCTTCCTTTTAGCTCCCAATATAATCTTTAACTTAAGGTAAAGTGATTTTCATACATACTGTTAGTTTTTTTGGTTAAAAGTTTGGATTCAGTTTCTTTGTCATGAAACATTTTCTTTTTGGGGGGCTCTTTTCTTTATATTAGTTCACTGAAGTTTCAAAATTTAAACAGTTTTATTTTTGGGGTCTAGTCTTTAACTTAGCATCACTGAAGTTTTAAAATATAAACCTTAGTCATTAAAATACCTCTTTTTCCTTTTTCATTGCTTTCATCTTTTAAGCACATTTAAGTTAGAGTAAGGGCGAGAGAACATTCCAAGAACTGATGAAAGGCTGAAATATTACGAATATGTGTCTCTATCCTGGAAGGAAGTATGATATTGTAGACCAATATTTGGCCTTTTTTCTTTTTCTTCTTTCGTGGTCCTACCCTCCTTACATATCAAGCAGCAATACTTTGACTTTCTATTACCACATGGTTTCGTTTGTGCCTTTGTCATCTTTTATACTATTAACAAGCCTGTTCCATACTACTAAAGGCCTCCTTTAAATCTATCTAAAGAGTCTTTGGAACTGTAGCTCTTTCATTCTTTTTATATGTGCCTGCCTTCAAACTAAACTTATGGGATATATGAGGAAGTCATGTCATGGTAATTTTTATTTCTGGCCGCGAACAAGGGACAACACGAAAAATCTAAAATATGTGATTAAAAGTGTATGGAATATAATTTCAAATGAAGCCACCAGATGGTGTAGTGATCAGAGCTGGGTGTCTCAACACCCTCCTAAGTTCAATTAGTGAGCGACAGTGGTCGGGAATGGAGGTTACGATGAGTGATCAACGTGCGTATATGAAAAGAACTTCTCCGCAACAGGAATGCACAAGAATGCCACGCAGAGCTACTCAAAGCACTGGGTATGCGTTCCCTGCCCTATCAAACAGTGGCGAGGTGGACAGGTTCCTTCAACCGAGGCAGAATGTCGACTGCCGTCCTGTGTCCGCGGACAAAGATGTATGGGTGGTGGAACAGTGCTTATGCAATGATAGGCACTGGACACTTGTGAAATTGGAAGAGCAAACAGGAATTCCGGCAAAAAAAAAAAAAAACATTGCAGCGCATTTTACGGGAGGGTCTGAGCATGCGGAAATTATGTGCAAAGAGTGCCGCATGAATTAAGTGAGGTAAAGAAGTATACTCGCTACAAAACATGTCGCGAGATTTCAGGAAGAATGAGATTCCATGTTGAATCTCATCATTGCAATTGATGAAACATGGGCAAGGGCATTCTGTGTGACATTCTCGTGCATTCTAGCCAGGAAGAAATGATATTTTCACATAGCACGTTGTTCACTCTTCGTGATCTCCATTTCTGTCCCTCGCCAACTGTACTTAGGGGGCGTGCTGAGACACACAGCTCTGCTCACATACACCATCTGGTGGGTTATTCGAAAATACATGTCATACACTTTTAATCGTACTCATATGTTTTTGTGTTGTCTCTAGTTCGCGACAAAAAAAAAATAGTTATGACTTATTTCTCGTATATAAGTGTTATTACTTTAGCGTGCCAATGTCGTTTCTATCAAGTTGCAATAATTTTCATAACCTAGGAAGTCTTTCATATTAAAGTAGGCACTAATAAAGCAATTCCTCTTTCAGAATACTGATATTTTGGTATTTTAAATTAAAATATTTTGGGCATTATATCTGTTTTATCCTTATATGGGGTCATAGAAGATGATTTAGTTAATAATGAATATTAAGAAGGGATTAATCTTAAAAATTAGATACTATCAAAAAGTACAGACACTGGCATTTTTCTTCTATTAGCATCCTGTCAACAAGCAAGTTTTCTAATGTATTAGTGGAGTACATCCATTTAAATCTTCAACCTGTGAAATTAATTGCAGAATTGGTGGTATAGAAGCAGAGCAAAGTTCTAGCTGAATTTGCCAAGTTACTGCGTAAGCCCTGTGCCACTTGCCAAGGAAATTAAACGTTGCGGAGCGCAAAATGTGATAATGATGAACTTTGTCACCTGGTATGTCTTTATTTTTAAAGGATGGATTGCCTGGTTTTAAAATGTGGGCGCAGCGCATGCCTTCAGTTGTCCGCCAGGTTGGCAAAAAAAGTTTGCAGTTGAAGTTGCAACAGGGAAATTACTAATAATATACTGTTTATTTACCCTAAAAATTGATGTGATCATTGAATGCTAAACCTGCCTGCCTTCATTTTACACATTCTTGGCACCTGTTATGGAAATTTCTTATTACCCTCCATTTATTTTGAACGATTGTATTATTCATACTGCCTAAGATGCGTGAATTTTTCCTGTACATTTTACCTATTGATGTTCCCAGAGGTATCAAAAGTGGAATCGAGCAAGCCATATGTCATTACCTATACCTCTACTGTCATGTGCTTGACAATAGTGAATATATCACAATGAAACCATGCAAGGAGTTTACATTCAAAAATAGTATAAATAACTGTAGAGACACCAAACTATTATATATATTGGTTTTTAAAATGAATTATTTCAGTTTAAGCAATGCAGCACTTTTTGTAGTCATCCTAGTAACTGGCCTTGATAGGTAGCCCAAGATTAAGACATATACCTGCTTATTTTTGACCTGCATATGCAGCTTAGGGCAGCATGTGTTGGGCTTAGATATCTTTAGTCACCTGAGTAATTACAGACAGTTCCCTGACTGATGATTGCATGTGGATGAGAACAAGAAATATTATTTTGTGTTGTTATAACTCAGATTGCAGTTAAGAGACTAGTATAACTCAAGACTTTGTATTACTAAAGATAATTCGCTTGCCAGAGCTATTACTTATGATGTAGCAGTGAAGTAAATTTTACTATAGTGTATTTAATTAGGATGTTAAACTAGAGCAGATGAAAAAATCTACAAAAATAACTTTCATACTGTAGAAGAACTTAAATAAAATGCCAGGGCAGAAATTAGAAGAATTAAAACAGCACAGAGAGAAATTGTATATTGATGGAGTTGGCGATTGTAGCAACATTGGCCTTGTGCATCTTGTATTCAGCAACAGATGAAGGTCAGAAATAACTCTGAATATTTGCAAAGATATAGCATCAAGATGGGAACTATATACACTCTAATGTGTTATTGTATGCCTTAAATTCAAATTTCTATAAAAATGTTTATAATAATATTGTAATATGCTATATTCTAAATTTAAAAGAAAAATAATACTTGATTTTTAAACTTATGGGCAGAAAAACTTGAATATACATATCTTTAATATTTTACAATATTATAAAGTACATGACATAAGTAATCCAATGGGAAAACCTCAGAGCCATAGCTAGAACTCAAACCATGAATCTTTACACTGTCTCCATGGTCATGTCCTATTGCTTAGCTGTTATGTTTTCTACTAGATGGCCTTAAGTTTGTTATATTTTATCCACCTCTTTCAAATGTTTCTTCATATTGGCAAGAGTGAAGAAACAATTTGCAAATATGTATAATTAGTTACAGTACTCAGAAAACATATTTGTCTCTGTTAGATCAATAAAGTCTTCAGTTGCACCATAATTATTTTTCACAACTTTTAAGTGACACATCTCCTCTTGCAAACACTTTACATACTTCAAGTTTAATTCCCTGCATTCTTGTATATGTAACTCTTGTAAATGAGTTAAATAAATAGGAATATATTGGAAATTTTCACCAGTTATATTTGTTTCACCCATTTTCAAAATGTTCAGTTTATTACACTTCATCAAATAGCCTAATGCATATTCTGTGAATGAAGTGCAAGAGCTCAGATCTAAATACTTCAATTTCTTACACTTTGCCGAAAATTTCTCAACTGCCAAATCTGTTATGTTGCAGCCAAAAACTTCCAGGTGCTCCAGCTGTGAACATTTTTCAATAAGCTGAAAATCATCGCCACTAGGGACAAAAGAGTGTTTCAATACTAAGCTCTTCACTTGTACACAATGTGTTAAAATAATATCAAATTGGGCAGCAGTTAAACAACAACGAAATAATGATAGTTTTACTATTTTTGACATTGTACCTATACTAAAGTGTCTCAGAATTAATGAGAAGTTTCCTTCCTGAAAGTCTGTAAGTCCAAACTCTTTTAATTTTGGTAATTCCAAAAATGGTATATTTGGAAACTCATCACATCGTGAAATATATAAGCATTCTAAATGTTTACAGCTACCCAAAAGTCTAACAATGTCAGCAGAAATTGCACTCTTTATTGAAAATTTTGATAGAAGTTTGTTCTTTTTTTGCAAAAATAATATAATATCTCGAGTCATAAAATTGTTATCTCCGATATCAATTTCTTGCAACAATGGACATTCATCAGCAATTGCACTCAAGGAAAATTCTTCTGGTTCAAATCCTTCTCCAAGTAATGTTAAACTTTTAAGTTGATGAAATTGTTGTATAAGCTGTGAATATTTCCATGTACTTTCTTCCCATGGAAGTGTAAATGCCAAGCACTGAATATGTGGTAAATGTTTTACAAGTTTTTTCAGATTGGAGATAGTTAGTTTGTGATCTCTATGTAATTCAATACATGTGAGAAATCTGCAGTTTGTGCATACTGTATGAATCAATTTATTTGTTGTTCCCCTTTTTGGAGCCAATGCCCGTAGTTCTGGCATATTTTTTATGAGCTGGATAATTTCTTTGTCTGTCATTTTCTCTCCAGGTTGGAACACATAATCTTTCCAAAATGTCCTGTCTTGCACGATGTCTTTCCAATGGGAATTAACATGTTGGACATTAAGGGCGAGGTCTGGTATATCCAAATATGTAAATATTTTCAAAATCAGTTCATCTGGTAACTGAGAAAAATCATCACTTGATGCCATTTTGATGAATATTTTTCACCCCATTAGCTGCAACAAAACACATTCTACATTTTACCATTGTATATTACAAATTATACAGGGCTTTCGTAAATGATTGTCAGCATTTCATTTGTTTTATTACTATTATTGGAATACTAAGTGCACTCTCCAAGCTTAAGAAAATGTATTCCTTGGACCCCACGTTTACTTTTCTCATACTTTGCTCTGAATCTGGCTGTGTGACATTTTTGTTTTGCTTTTTCCATACATGTTATGAAACCCGGAATTGAGAACATCATTTACGGATAGAATTCCCTGAAGGTGCCTGCTTATAATATTTTGTTAAGCATAAACTGAATCACTGTATCCCCCCCCCTCCAAACAAAATTGCAAAAAGCTATTTTTGCTGCCACTAGATGCTATTTTGCAAATCTGCTCCCTGATGGGCAAAATGCAGTTATACTTAGAGTTAATTATTTTTTTTTCTCTCCTCCCCTACCAGTTATTGTTCAACACATTAGCTAAATAAAAAAAAAATAAAACCTGTAGTCATTTATGAAATCCCTGTACTTATTTCACTTAATTCTAGAGTAGTGTAAACTAAGTTAGCTTGGTCAAGGAATGGCTTGCCCATGCCAATTTCTTTATTTTAATTTTGATAAACAATGGATTAATGAAGAGATATTGGTCTAAAAACATGTTTTGTTGGTAGATGGCAGGGAGAATCGTTGAGTTGAAAAGCATTGTTTTTTCCTTTGAAAATAATAGGTAAATTTGTTATATTCCTGTAGGTACACATAACTATCAAACATTGATGTTATTATATTTAACTTTTTTTTCATTTTATTGACCTCTTTGTGAATTCATATTTTTAGGTTAAGGTATAGCTCAGAAGTCCCCAAGATTTTATGTTTACGGGGAAATGCCACACTAGATAATGGCCATTAATATCATATCCAACATTATGATGGTCCTGGTTTTTGTTTCAGAGAATGGGGAGACATAGGGAAAGTAAGACAGATGTTAATGGGAGTTACTTGAAAGAATGTCTTGAATTAGCATACATGTTGTAAAAAGTGTAACAGAACTTTTAAGAATAGCTGTTTTTACCTTCATATTCAAGCATTATATAGGTAGCACTTGAGAAATTAAGGGGATAGGTTCATAGGAGAGTAAAAAGGTGTTTAAAGAACAGTATTGCTAGAGGATTATTAAAATTTGTATAGAAACAATGAAGAATTGGGGTTATGCTCTGTCAAAAATAAATGTACCAGATCTTGTGCAAATGTTTGTGAAAATTAATGACTTCAAAACACAAATGGTAGGCCTGGTACATACTGATTTATCAATGTTCGAAAATGCAATAACAGAATCCCATGGAACTGACACATAAAGCATTTCACACTTTATGGCATCTTTGACTTATTGATAAAAACAACTTTTACCTAATAATTACCTGCGATAAAACTTCACTTGGATAAGTCTTTGAAAAACAACTGCTATGGAGTAGGTTGATGTAAAAAGTATAATCAATGTAAATTTTGCTGGAAGAGAGAACATTGAGGGTATACCGTGATTCATTTGGACTTTATAGAGACTGGCCGGCTTTTTTGTGATTCTGGTGTGAATTACAGTTATTCATTCGACATATTGCCCTCGAGGCCTCTGCACCATTGGCATATAGCTGGTAATTTGCATTATGCATCACAAAACCAAAATTTTGGAGTATTGAGCATTCAGTTGCGGACGTACCATTCAATTCACTTTTTCGCGGAAACGTATGTTTCTTCGCACGTTGTCAAATAAGGGTTTTTGATAAGTCCGTGCAAAAATAAAAAAGGCAATCCGTTTTAGGGGGAATTTTTTTCCTCTACATAATCTCCTTTTAAACCAATATATTCAGCAACTTTCTCATTCTTTTCATCCCATCCATAAAATGTTATTTCTTTAGCCTCGCAAAATAAACATTTGCTTCGGCAACCAGCTCTTCAATGGATGCGAATTTCTTCATGTTGGGGAACAGAAAGTAGTCAAAGGAAACCAAATGCGAAAGGTAGAGGGAATGAGGAAGGATTTCATACCTAAGTTCAATAATTTTCATATCTTACTCACAGACTTATGCTAGCGCGTTATCGCGATGGAACGGGTCCTTAGTCGCCAAATGAGGATGATTCTTTTTGATCGCATAATTTATTTGCTCCAGCAGCATACGGTAATTTCATCGCTTACGGCTGTGTCTTTCCCCCCAAAATAAATTAACATTTCACTCCCAAAATACAGTCTTCGCCTTTCCTGCTGAGTGGCTTGTTCTTTTCTTCTTCGGAGCGCTATCTCCGGTTGCAATCCGCTGTTTGACTGATCCTTCGTTTATGGGGCGTAATGGTGGATTCATGTCTTCGATATTTACTTGGATTCAGTTTAGACAGCTTCAAATTCTGAGCCGATCTTGACCACTCGATCTTTTTTTGGTCAACCGTTAGCAAATACGGCACCCACTTTATTGATAGCATTTTTATTTGCAAAACATTTTGCACGCAATAATACGTAATCATTCCGCACCTTTAGTCTGCGACCGCTCAGCACCATTTCGGGATTTTTTCAATAATTTCGAGAGTCCTTAACTTCGACAGGACGTTCGGCAAGGCCCGGAGCGCTTGTGCATATTCAGCCATATAAATTCACCAAACCATTTATACACCATTTTAAGTGAAGGTGCAGCTTCACCTTGGTTTCCGCGGGCGTTGTCCCTTTCAAAAAGTGTTTTATTAATACATGAAATGCCGTTTGTGCATTGTGAACTCTTGTTTACAAATCTATGCTGGAAAATGGCTCTCAAGCAGAAACTGAGCTTCGTAACTATCTATAGCCATGTACGCCAGCCATCAAGCCACATTCTTGCCAAGATAAAATTGGAAAAAATGTAGTGCTACCACCTTTTAAGTTTGCACGAATTTATCAAACAGCCCCCGTAGTAAAGAGCATTGTCGAATGTTCGTTACAAACCATATATATTTTACAGTTGTAAAACGACCGAATAATCAATTCCATTATGTGTACCAATTACTGAACCAAATTAGAAATTCTACCTAAGCTGCAACATGACCTGGGTCATTGGGAAATAGTTTTCAGTTACGAATGATTACCACGTTTACATGTCGAACTCTTATTTGAATGCTCTTCCCTGATTGAACGTTTACATGATGTTTCAGTTCGTATTGAAACTTGTTACATATTTCTACACAAGTTTTCATGTTGACTAACCTTCGTAGTTTATTTTTATGTTGGATACCCTACCGGATATATATTTAAAAACGAAGTATTGATGCAAGAAGTAACTTTTGGAAAGATTTGACGGATACAGAAGGTTGAGTGCAATAAAACGATATGCATCCGGAATTCCATTCCCAGTTTTAGTAGTCAAACCTGGCTCTTGAATCCCCGTTTACATGTACATGTTCAATTCGGATAGTTATTCAAATCGATTTGAGTATACGTAGTAAATGAGAAAGTTTGAAATATATATGAAATCGATTTATTTCGCTAAATTGTATTCGCCATACATTGGTAATATCGGTGCAAGAATTGCAAAACTATTTTAATATACTGTCATTAACTCAGTAGAGAATTAATTACGTATTTAATACAGACGCTTTTTATATTTTAATAACAAACCAGGTTAGAATAAATATGTAAATAATTACATAAAATGTAACTGTTTAAGCTTTAATTACATATAATACCGCAAAAAAGTTGTTTGCATTAGCGCGATATTATTGCTTTTTCAACATTCTGATTTGGGATCATGGCATATGTAGTGTTTATTACATAAAGTAGTGTATTTCAAATACAAACGTCCGCCAGTATAACGGTGTACTGCCTAAAGGTACTCTAGCAACCTTCGCGATGAAACAGTAGAGTACAGTAATGCGAGCAAGAAGAGTGGGTGGCTCAAATGTCATTGTTGCCAGGTTATCTAAATATGTATCAGTTTGAGCTTTCAAATTGATATAACATAACTTTGTATCCCCTTACCTTTACATAATGTGACGCATTTTCGTTGTGCATGCAGTATTCCATTCGCACTCGCGTAAAGAAAGTCAAAGAAAATGTAATATTGTATAAATATTAAAATCCACACTGCATGCTATGTTTCGGTCACGAGTTACAGCGTTCAATGTCCTAACGTTATTTTTATTTTTATGCGGCTCAGCCTTCATTTAGGTGTGCGTCATTAGTAACAAGCACTTACGTACAACTAAAAGATAGTCCATGATCACGATTATATAGGCAATGATGCCTGTCTTGCCGCCTGCATTTTGACAATAACCCTGAGTATATATAGGAGATTTTATGAATGACTAGCATGATTGTCGTCCCGTATTCTTTAACTTAAAAAGCACTATATATCGAAACTTAATATTATGTAGCACAGTGAGTGTAATTACCTAAAGAGAAGTCGAAAAACCACAGATGCACACTCTGCGCGAGAGTTAACTGATACAAAGGCGTCTGCTCCAGTGCACTCCATTTTAAAGAGTATGCTCACGATTAGTGGTGAAACACATAAGCATGAGACACAGCTGGGAAAAGCCCTGCTCCCTACATTACACTGTAGCAGTATGTTCCTTTAGATATTGTGCCCTAAAACACCGTTTTAATGAAAACAAAACCGAAAGCTTATACGATTCTTCTTTAAAAAGAGTGCGTTTTTTAACTCATCCGTTTAATCCGTTATATCAGCTTTGTAGTATAAATAATGTGCCTGTCTACAATTAAAGATTTACTAATACAAAAAACGAATGCTTGAACATGTATTACTTTAAAAAGAATTTACGTTTTTAAGTTTACTTGTTTCACCATAGGCCGTGTTGCATGGGACAATAAAGGTATTATAGTGAAATAACCAGAATATCCTATTTGTTGGCTCTATAAATACCACGCTTTCCAGTCATTCGCCTAATAGCGAAAAATCAAAGACCAACCGAACAATTTCCGGCCTTATAAACCTATTCTATTATGATTATTACTATTTTTATTCTTAATATTATTTTTGCCATTATTCAGTAAACTGATATAGCAATAGGTTTCATTAAAAGAAAAGTCTTATACAATTTACAAACCATTAACGCAGAATTCATTTAATGGATAAAAACATTTTATTAATGTAATTGAGGCATTTGTTTAAAAGATTAATACCTGTCATTCCCTATGGCAAAATTTAACGACAGCATGGATAATATAGTAGTTTATGCGTAGTTGATTAATTTTGTGCCTCATTTTCTTGACCTAAAATAGTTTGCATGATTTTCATGTATACTAACATATAAATAGATACATGTATAATTGTTTAAATACCTTATATATATAATTAAAATAACACCGATAACATCATTGAAATTTCGCTGCAAATTTAGACTACATCATGAGATGCTTGGGGGGGGGGGTAAAGTATGCACTAAAAGATAGCCCGCGGGTCACAAGAGGCCCACCGAACGTTATTAAACGGCCTCTGTCTCATAAGCAGCTGTTTGACCCAAAGAAAAGCAGAATAACATTACGATTAACTTATTAATGTCAAATTAAACCTTTCTGCAGTATACTTCTATGATTACGATATTGCAGTATAGAAATTTGGCAGTTTTGTGCTTTTGCAGTATGACAGTTTCACTCAACGAATACCTGCAACAATGGTTCAAAAAACAATTGTTACTCTAAGGTTCAGATTACCATTCCATTCCTGATTAGAATTAACCATTATAGCAAGACTGGTAGTTAAACGCGATTGATTTCATTGTGCCTGTCAACAGCTGGAACAGAAGCCCGCGTTTAAAGTAGTATAAGCGTTCTGTATTAGATTCATTTTAGTGTGAGGTTACTTAACTTGCAACATGATCACAAAGAAACTAGGAAAACAGGGTATATCAAGACAGGTGAGAAAGTATTATTTTGTTACAAATAACTGAAGTAAGCTCCAGTGTTTAATCTGCATGCAGGTTATGTATGAACTTTTTTTTTTTTTGATTGGTTTATTTATGATCGCTCTTAACATCTCAGGTCATCAGCGTCTCATTCAACTCAGGGCGTGAAACGGCCGACAAATTTTGCTCAGAGGCCTCTCTTTCAGGCTTGAGGTTCTTTTTCGTGCCGTAAATGTATGACACGGGACCCACGGCTTTACTTCCCTTCAGAAGGAAGCCATACTTTTTACGCTCGAAAAAATCCATCGGTCCTGGCCGGGTTCGAACCCGCGATCTTGGGTATAGGAGGCAAGTATGGTAACCACTACACCACCAGGACCGACATGTATGGGGGGAGGGGAAATTTGACGGAGAGTCTCAAACTATGTTGGATTGGAGACTTAAAAAAGAAACTGCAGCAGGAAACAGGCATATTGACTACAATAAGTAGATCCAAAATTACGCTTTGCATGCTTCTTACGCAATTTCCATTGAAATCGCCAAAGAAAAAAAAATTGACAGTATTGTTATGAAGAAATGTGCTCGAAAAGTGGCAAAGGCTTTCGGTGACAATAAAATGCCGAAGTTTAGGGTACCTCCCCGGCATTTGCCATTTATGAGGACTAAGGAAAATCTGGAGAAAATTTCAGTCAGGGAGGATGATCCTGGCGGGAATCGAACCCCAGACCTCCCGCTCACAAGTTCGCACTTTAACGACCTCGTCCTCCCGTGGCGGTATCACCTTTCCCAAAGCGTATTCTGCATTCCCATAGACCGTAGCCATCGAATTAGTTACTAAATTTGGATAGTTGGCGGTTCTAAGTTGCAGTGTAAAACCCACTGTTACCATACTTCCTTAAAATCAGTTAAGTTGTACATATTTTCATTTCAGATGACTTCATCAAGTGAACTATGTAAAAATTTCCAAGGGTTTTATAACCCAAAAGGAGAAATGCTAATCAAAGAGTTAAGTGTAGTAGACATGGAATCAGAAAAGATAGTGTTACCTATTCCGCCAACCTCAAGCCGCAAAGACCAATTGGTCGATGAAGTATAAGGAAGCCAATATGTTGCTCACCAAGTATTTTCACGGAATTCCGTGGCGCTCGGGCCATATGTTTGACCCAAACATATTGAGAATTCCAGAGGAAATAACGGGTCATCGACAAGTTCCTCCTCACTTGGGTGATGTGCACCGCACAGGAGAATTGGTGCTCACACATCCCTGACACTCCACTCCTTCCTCCGATACCAGTTTTTAACAGGTAATCCGCCCACCGTTGGTATGGTTTGGCTTTTGAGTGTGTACTTGCCTGGTGGTTAAGTGAACAAAAAATAATTATATGCTCGGCAGGCGGTCAGTTCTGCCACCTGAATTCGCTTCCCTAGTGAAATCTCGGCTACACAATGGATGTGGAGCGACTTCTCGATGACCCGTTACACGAGTTAAAATGATAAATTGAGAAACGATTTTTTCTAAGGAAAGAAGCGTTCTAGGCCTCCCGGCATTTGCCATTTATTCGACTGAGAAAAAAATCTGTCAGAAAGGATAATTCTGCCAGGAATCGAACACTAGATATCCCATTCACGAGTCTGTGCCTTAACGACTTCGGCCACCCTTGGCGGAAAATATAAACATGTCAGTTGTTGATTCCATCATTTTGTATTTTGTCTAATGAATATTTAATTTGTACCAAAAAGAGCAATGTGATAGAAAGCAATGTCTGTGTGTGTGTGTGTGTGTGTGTGTGAGAGAGAGAGAGGGGGGGGGAGAGACTTCCCCAACTGCAAATCCTACTAACTGCCACTGCAACTTACCTCGAGTAGTATTAAAAAAGAATGCATTAACCATCATAGATAGCATTAATAGGGAATATTGCGAGTCTGTATATACCAAAACAAAAAGTAGGTGTTTAAAATAAGCATTAGGTGATAATATAACAAGTAAGCCATAGCAAAAGCACTGACGCCACAGTACATTGCACAGCATGGCCAGTAATGCACTGTTACTACAATTGTGATTAATTGATATTGTGATTCATTGTGTTCCTTTATGGACCAAACCGAAATGTGTCAACTAATAGCCCTGTTGTAGGCAATAGTGCAGTCTAAACTATATAACACCCTTTTATTTTATAGCATTAATAGGCATTATCGACTTTTCGGTTAAAAAAAAAAGCTATCGAATAATCAATCGCAGTATTTGTATCAGCTGGTGAACCAATGCCGCAATTCTCACCTCCAAACTGCAATAGGATCTGGGTTATTCACGAAGTACTTTTAGCTTACGATAATGCAAGAATTTGAATATGAGTAATTCATAACTAAATTTGGAATCGTTGCATTATTTTAGTAAACTGGCGTTTACTTTGTAGAGCAGGAGTTCTTAACCTTTTCCAGTGATGTACCATTACATTGAAAGTAGAATATTAAATGTACCATAAGGAGGAAAATGCGTGATTTTATGGTCCAAGAGTCAAAATAAGCATTTCTATACATTTATAACAATACTAGTGATTTATTTAGTTATTTCTTCTATATAGTATTTAGAATTATATATTTATTGGAGAAAAAACTGTTCTACCTATTCCTACTCTAAGGATTGTTGTGTGAAATGTCTTACAAATTAATTTTGTTGAGGTTAAAATATAGTGAATGAATGTATAAGCTAACTTCGACAAACATGTATTCCTGAAATTAGTACTCCTGTACTCGACTTACAATCAGTAAAAGCTATTAACTTTACGTATTTAACTAATTTGTGACTAACACCCATGTTCAGTGCGAATGTTGTGCCTGATTAGCTTGAAGTGGTAATTCTGATATGCCGCCCCCCAATTAAAATATTACCGTTATTAGTATAATCAATTACATATATTATAAATATTATTAAAATTAACGTGTACAATTTATATGTATTCATATTAGTAGTTAAATTATTTGTGCATTTCATGGGTGGTAGAAAAAAATTTAACTTGAGAAATAAGCCAGGAAATGTTGTTTTGGGCTGGACAAAAGAGCAAGATGGCCGTGTACATCTTTTGTATATGTTGTAAGAGTCTTTGTATAAGAAGGGTCGCCAATAAGGTTTCTGGAAAATGTAAGGGATACGGAACAGGTCAGAAATCCCTCTATTATGGGAAATGTCAAAAAGCGTAACTTTGTTAAAATATTAAGGCGAACCGTACTATGACACTTGCTGATGCAACAGATCATTGGGAGTGCAATAAATTATAGAGCCCGACGTAACGGAACCAAGTGTGAAAGAACAAATCGAATATAAGGTCTAAGGCAACATTCAATCAGGGAACTTAGGAAAGTTATATGCATGCGCCACGGCCAATAGATAACCGTGTAGAGGAAATGGCGGTCGAAATTATTCAATAGTGATATTATGAAAGACAGGAGGTGGTCTACCAACCGGACGAAGGGATAATTTATAAAAGATTGGGATTTCGAAACCCAAAGGAGATGAAGTTCAAAGAATACTCATCGAGAGATTAAGGTGAGAGTTTAGTTACGGGGAAGAGTAAATTCTGAATTTAGCTATCGGAGAAATGAACGTCAAAGTTTACAACGAGTGTTCAGTTATCAGAGGACACACTGTGATCAAAGAATTACTGCGGGAAGAGTTACAGACAATTGATTCAATTATAGCGGTGTAATTAGGCAAGCAGTCAGTTATCAACAATTCAACTCAGTGAGGTACCGGTCAGCAAGGTAGTAGGTCAGTTTAAATAGAGCAAGTGTGATCTAAGAATACTTAACATTGTCAGAACTCGAAGGCAACCGTCAGAAGTGAATAGTAACTATAAGTGAATCAATCGTGTTATCTCCGATTCTAAGACTTGTGTTCATCTATTGGCAATTCCCGGTCCTTTTCCCCGTTGACCTGAACAGGTCACGAAATTCCAGCGCTCTACCGTTGGCATAGCGATACTGCGAGACAGCGGTCGGAGAAGAGATGGAGAACGTCTATAATTCTATATAATACTATGAATATTCTAATTAATTAAAACCCATCTATCTATAAACCAGCATCCGTCTTTCCCCCATTAAAACTGTCGCAAGCTAAACACAGTTCTTCAACGTTTGGTTTCAAACTGACTTAATTTTAGTCTTAAATCGCAATCAACTTTCAACTTATTTCCGTTTTTGATATGAATTAGAGAAGAAAATCCACATTCATAAAGGTAAGTAGTCACAAACAACCCCCCCCCCCCAAATGACAACTTTTTCTGAGATAATTGCATATTCGTGTTTTCTTGCCAGCCCAAGTCTGTTAAATCCATCTTCTTAATCATTTGCCTGAGACTTCCGTCACATGATAGCTTCTCGGAAGAAAGACAAACATTTCTGGTAAAATGTCAGCAATAGAAAACGGTTTTCTAATCCAAAATTCTAAATCCAGATTTTCACGGAAGTATGCATTGAAACCTGAGATAAGACTCCCAAGGTGCTTTCCCTTAATATATGCTACCGGTTCACAATGAAGAGGAATTTCATTTTACTTAAGAAAGCATCCGACAATGGATAGAAGAATGTGTTTCCAATATTGTTTTTGTTATCATAGAGCGTAGTATTTCCCTTAAGATCCACAATTTTATTCTGTACCAAGAATATGGAAGTTAGCGCACCCTGAAAACTCTTGTTCAGTTGGTTGAGGCAGCAAAATACATCTGCCAAGTGAGCCAACAGGGCAAGCCAGAGCTCATCAGTGAAACAATTGAAGTCTGAGGATGAGTGGGAAAGAAAAATCTACATTTCCCCTCGACAGCCACCTGACTTCAGTGTGAGTAAACGAGAATCATGTTCAGCACCCATTTCATTACACTAAATGGAAAATAATGGTGAATTTATATCTCTGGACTTAATGAAGTTGATGCTCTCGCACTTTCATTTAAAACTGTTTTTAGAGCAACAGGCATCGCGATGAAATGCTACAATTCACCAATTTTGCTTTTGGGACTACTTCTTTAATCTTTGCAACAACGCCGCGTCATTGTACGTACTCAGCCAGAAAAAACACCAACATATTTACTTCATTGTATAATGTTAGAAATTGGTCTAATTCTTAAGCTATCTCATGTGAGGATGCTTGAGCATGCAGTGGTTCACAAAACAAAAATTCTTCCTCCCCTGTTTCCCCATTTATAAACCCTATGTGAAGTAAGAAGATGAGACATGTTCACTTCAGTAGTTTCATCCAATTGTATGGAAAAATGTTGACTTTTTTTTATTATTATTAACTGCAGCGTAACATTTGCAGACTAGCTAGACAATTTTTATATTTTCATAACAAAACCAGGTTAGGACAAATATGTAAATAATTAAATTTATATGTGAAAAGACAAGTATCATACCGCAAGATAGCTTTTGTCATTATTACTAGAGGATTATTACTGCTCTTTCAATATTCCATTTCGGGATTATGTCGAAGATAGCATAGTATATTTCAAATTCAAATATCAGCCGTTGTACTGCATAAACGGTATTATAATAGCAAACCTTCGCGCACAAATTGTTGTTTTTTTTTTTTTTTATTGCTTTATTTATGGACGTTCTTTAACATCTCAGGTCAGCAGCATCCCATTAAACTCAGGGCGAGAAACGGCCTACAAATTTTACTCAGAGGCCTCTCTTTCAGGCTCGAGGTTCTTTATCGTGCCGTAAATGTTCGACACGGGACCCACGGCTTTACTTCCCTTGCGAAAGAAGCCATACTTCCTTCTGGCTGGGTTCGAACCCGCGATCTTGGGTGTAGGAGGCAAGTATGGTAACCACTACACCACCAGGACCTGTACGCACAAATAGTAGAAATGTGTGAGAAAGAAGGGGAAATGTGACTTAATTACAGCTGAATGCTGTATTGTTATCGTATTGTTATCTAAATATGAATCAGTTTAAGTTTCAAATTGACTCATTTCCCTTTACCATAATTTAAGTTACGTTTTTCTGTAGCGTGCAGTAGTGTAAGTAGGAAACAATGTTGCTCGTTCGGGGGAAGTAATGTTTCTGGTTCGAAGAAGAAGAAGAAGAAGAAATATTAAAATTCACACTGAATATTGTCGTTAGGTCACGAGTTACCGCACTCTTATGTCCTAATGTTATTTGCCAGTTGCATACCTGCGCAACCAATACACCAGGTAACACCACACCTAACTAGTTACACTGGTTTGCAGTTCCATTTTACCTATAAGCCCCACAATTCTCTAAAATGAGTGTACATTACAGATCTTAATGAATGACTAAAGTGATATTTCGTCCTGTATTCTTTAACTTTAAAGCACTTTTTGTCGAAACTTAATATTACTATGTAGCACATGAAATATAATTATCTAAAGAGAACACATTGATACACATATACACCAGAATTAAATAAGTGATTAAAGACTTCGCACTCCATTTCATGTTCATGCAATGTGGTGAAACAAGCATGACACTACTCGGAAAAGCAAGTTCATCCTCCTCGCCTCCTGCAGAATGAAACCGACTTGATGACCTTCC
This sequence comes from Metallyticus violacea, assembly GCA_030762175.1. Lineage (NCBI taxonomy): Eukaryota > Metazoa > Arthropoda > Insecta > Mantodea > Metallyticidae > Metallyticus > Metallyticus violacea. The sequence goes on along the minus strand of CM060833.1, from coordinate 129,577,916 downwards.
GTCCGCACTGGGCATTACGCAATGTGTTGCAAAGCGCTGGCATAAAAAATATATTCCTCTTGCTTCAAAAATTGAGGATAAATGCAAAGTTAAATTTTCTCAACTCGGCAAGAATCTACGCCAATCTTACATGGAGAAATACCATTTTTACAAAAACAAAATCAATATCTTAAATATACAGGACTCTTTAAGAATAATTGCCTTTTAAAGTCAACCAGTTAATCCATTATCTCAGCTCTGCAGTGAATACCGCAACTTCTATAAGGACAATTTTACAAAAACAATTACATATGCTTAAAAACTTAATATTTTTTAATAGTTTACATTTTGAAGTTTTTTTTAATCACCACAAAGCCTATTGCATGAAATAACCAGAAAACCTTGTTTATAGACTTTTGATAATTCGAGCAGTTCAGAAAAGCGCTTTTGGAGAGATGTCAAATCATTACAAAAATTAACAATAAGAAAGCAAGATGTTAAATATACTTTTCAGTCAACCATTTGCCAGTCTGCAGCAACGACCGATCGAACAATTCTGGTCTTAACCTATTTACATAATAATAATTTAGAGTTGGGATTCTTATGATAAATGTATATTCTGTTTGGTAAGGATGATATTATTTTCCTTACCATGTTTCTTAGTACGGAAAGACTTATCAAATGAGAGTGCCTTGTTTGAGCGTATTTTTGATCATTTGGTCATTAATGCATATTTTAAGAAACATTTAGATTGTGTTGGGCGTAATTTCGTTTGGATTAACTATGTTTCATTACATATTTGACTTATGCCATGATTCATTTCGTTACTTCTTCCGTATTCGCTAAGTTGAATACTTAACACACGGGTAAATTCATTAGCGATTCTTCAGTGTTAAAACATAACTATATTATTCATTGTTATGAAAACGCCATGGCAGAGACTAGAAATTGGGTTGCAGGAAAAAGAATTTGAGCATCATGGGCGAAACCACGGACAGTGTGGCAAGATGTGTAGGTGAATGTTTTGTAGGAACGTAGGAGGAAAATAGTCCCGATCAGCATTTTTTAATAATCTGCGACTTTTAGAGAAAGCAAACTTTTCTAATGTGAGTAAAGGAATTGACTATGAATTTAAAATGACGTAGAGACGTTTAGCCTCGCAAAATACTGCTGTTTGTATCTGCATCTTATTTGTGAAGGCAACCGAATCTTTAAAATCACTGTATAGCAAGATGGTGCGTGTGACTTGTTTAGCCCTGCACAGAGTTGCAGAGGAAATCCATTTTCAGTTCGGTGAATTGTCAAAAATATCTTCTTGAAAGCCCCTTCTCCAGTTGCATCATTTAAGATGAAAGTTCTCTCCCGTTTTGACAAAATTAGAAAATTGGATTGATGCGTGCATTTACTATTGCGAGAACTACGAGGTTGTGAAAAACATCGTTGATTTATTTGACAACAGCGAAGCCATTTCTATAGGACAAGTCCAGGTAACAGGATAAAACTGCAGGTAAACTTTCCCACATGAAATGCAACCGTGAATTCCTTCCTGCTGGTATAGCTGTTTTGGAACAGTCAGATGTACAACTCCAAAAGAAGTTGGCACTTGTGAATAAAACTGTAAGTTAAGTGATGTTTCTGGTAAAGTGAGAAAATTCGTTTCAGAGAAAACTTGCAAAATTTCTTAACAAAAACAATGGATTTTCTACACTGTTCACTTGCAAAGATTTTATCGGGAGAACGTTTTTCACTTAGTTCATCAGAATTAATTTCAAATGATAATGTTTATAGTTTGCACCAATAGTATCTGAAAGAAGTTTTTCAAAGCACAAGGCTTTGTTATTTGATAATAGGCAATCTTTCAAATTTGATAATGTGCACCAAGTAGTCATTGTACATTGTAAATGGAGACTCATAAAGTAAACACAAGATGTTTGTGAAAACGTTCAGTACCAATGAATCAAACTAAAAAAACATTTTTTTGCGTCCCATTCAATCCCGAGCGTGAAACGGCGGAAATATTTTGCTCAGAGGTCTCTTCTTTCAGGCTTGAGGTTCTTTTTCGTGCCGTAAATATACGACACGGGACCCAAGACTTTACTTCCCTTCCGAACGAAGCCATACTTAGGATTTTTATGCCCGAAAAAATCCATCGATCCTGGCCGGGTTTAAACCCGCGACCTTGGGTTTAGAAGGCAAGTATGGTTAGCACTACACCCCCAGGACCGACAACAAACATACACACTACACTTTCATATTCATATTTGTTTTTCTTCTATTTAATATTCGCCCCACAACCTACATTATATGGGAAAAAAAAAAAAATAAAACACTTTGGCAAATGATAATGCGTATTGTTGTTAGGGCATATTCACAGTTTTAGATCATAAATGTCGGTCCTGGTGGTGTAGTGGTAACCATACGTTACCGTCGTCATCATCATCACCATCATCATCATCATCATCATCATCATCATCATCATCATCATCCATCATAAATGCATATTTTTTTGCATATTTCTGAGATTTTAGTGCTTAAAATTCTATCTCAAATAATAATAATAATAATAATGTTTCTAAATTTTGATCAACTATCAAATTCAATTTAAGTGAAGTTTAGAAGAAAAAAATAGCGAAATTTGCTCAATCCGATCCAGGAAGGTGAGGTGAAGGTAAGAAATATCTTGGTATAGATATACCTACAAACGCTTCATTTTGCGATAGTTCAACATTAGCATTTCAAGTATTAGAGCACCTAGTGTAGCTGTAAGTGGCAGTGATTACTATTTTGTTTAAAAAAGGGACCGTCGGCATGGAATAGTTTGGAGGTTGGTACACTGCTAAGAAAATATTGAAATAAAAGTACAGAGAGTAGAAATAAGTATACCAGTTTTTTACATCAGCTAATGAGCATAAAAGTGAGGGAACCTTTATGCCAACGAAACATGACAAAACTACACAAGAAGAGGGTAAATTGAACCTACGCATGATAATGAACAAGATGTAACCAGTCCCTCTAACCCCACTCTCCTAATATAAAAAAGCTGTCGGTGCTTCCGATGTTGGAAATAAAAGTTGAAAATTCCGTAAGGTACAGCATTTTTTCTGAATCAGTGACAACGTGATAAATGTTTGTGTTCCAACAAATTCAAGAATGACAGATGGTTCAAGGAGAGTCTTTTAGTGGGATAGCTGCTATATTCATGGTTAGTTTATTCTAAGACTGTTAAAATGCACTTTACAAACGATGTTTCGATCTCGCGCGACCCATGGCATTTATCATGGTAAATGTTTTACCCCTCCCCCTATTCACACATTAAAAATGTTCCAGGAAACTGCAAAAGCGCTTATGAATTCTAAATGGCGTGAAGTGGCAGTGGAAAACTCGAGCAAGTTTTTTAATTATTAAACAAACAAAACAAGAACTTGCTAAAGAATGTTTTGTAAAATTAGTAGAAACTAATCGCATTGAACTAAAATCAGTGGGTTCAGCTCCGGTTTTGGCATTTGCGCAATTTACCTTTAGTAGGGGAAAATATTTGAATGCTGTTCTTGTTGATTTTCTGCAAAAGTTATGAAACACTTAAGGAAAAAAAATGAAATTGCCTTTGAAATGTTACTTTAATTTCTCATAGTACCCAAAATTACTGAATTTATGTATTTTCAGAACAATCAAGAAAATATTTTTGCCACATTATCAACAACAAAGAATAATCTTTTTTAATTTAGCAAATGAAACAATCATTAGCTTAGGGTTTTTTATTTGATTTATTTATGGACGCTGTTTAGCAGCTCAGGTCATCAGCGTCCTATTCAATTCAGGGCGTGAAACGGCCGATAAATTTTGCTCAGAGGCGCCTTCTTTCAGGCTTGAGGTTCTTTTACGTGCCGTAAATGTACGACAGGGGGCCCAAGGCTTTACTTCCCTTCCGAAGGAAGCCACACTTAAGATTTTTACGCCCGAAAAAAGCCATCGATTCTGGCCAGGTTAGCTTAGGTGCAAAAAATCTTTCTGTTGGATGCATTATTTTGATACTGCAAGTAAAGATGATAAAAGAGGTTTTTCTAAAGTTATCCAGTTATCAGGGTTGTATACAAAACATGTTTTCGGAACAGTAATGTCTACTACAAAGTCTTCTTGAGAATTAAATTTAGATTACATGGAAGGACAAGGCTAGAATGGCTGGAATACAATGGCTGGACAAATTAGCGGAGCTGAGAAATATTATATCAGAGAAAGTAACCAAGAAACTAACCAGGAACCCCAGTCAGTTTATCTGCGCACATTTTTCATCACCATTCATTGTTATACAAATATCGTACCTAAATATTCAGCCCAATTAGAACCTGGTATAAAATTACCTACCATCCGTGAACATTAATTTGTTGGAACTTTCAGAACTTTTTGATGTAGATGAGATAGACGAATTTGCCTTAAAGAATGTATAGTATGTAAAACCCGTCGCTTGAATTCCATGCAGTGAGTTCAATATGCATGCACGCACTTAGCTACGAAATCCAGCCTTAGTGACCGAATTAGTAAGATGGAAGAAACGTGGAAGGAAATGTTCAACAAATAAATAGATCCTATTTTTGAGCACATGAAGAAACAAAAATTATTTAAATAAATATGACAATTTTTATTGTTTAGTACACTCAAATATTAATTAACCGGTAAACTTGGTTTGCTGACAGATTTATATGGTTATATATATAACAGTAACTAGAAAAGCAGAAAAGAATAAAACACTAAAATAAAGTCACAGATTAGTAATAGCATTAAATAACAAAATCTGAATAATTACAATTAAGTGTATTAGAAGACACAGAGAAAGTAACAAATAAAATAAAATGAATGAATGAATGAATGAATGAATGAATGAATGAATGATAGATAAATGGTAAAGAAGTCAAAAGCAAAACACGCAAAAGCAAATTCAAATTAATAAGCCAAATTAAAAGCAACATCAGAGGTGCAAATAAATCCTCATCTTCCTTCGGGATCATTAGGCTAAAGTTTTTCGATCAGAGTGATCTACGATATAGTTCTAATTTCAGTAATTTTGTACTTAGCCTTATGAAACACCCTTTTGTACAGTGGAATAAATGGTTAGGGAAAGCTTTTAATCAAGCGTTGATATCATCCAAAGTGTCTACATTTAACTTTCACTAATTTTATTTGTTTTTTTCTTTTATATTTAACTATATTTATTCACTTGTTACATATAGTTAAACAGTTTCTAGTTCTTACTTCATATTATCCAAACTGAATGTGCTGGCTCCAATTACATTAATTACACCCTGGCGTTCAGTCTCCGGTTCTGACGTTTCCCGTAACCGATAGAAACTGTGTTGCCGACTCTGTACCGTTACTGCGGGTATGCATGTTATGCATTATATAACAATTTAAATACGTACGCTCACATTCTTCGTTAATATTCGCGGGTATATATTTGCTTATATTAACGAAAGAATAGTATCTAAAGTTTACCAAAAGAAACACTGGAAACTACTTACGTGATGTTGTTAATAATTAAGGGGAAACACGCCGCACTCGTAGATGTCGTTTTCTTCATCACTGACTTCAGTGGCATCACTGCGGTCTACATATTTATCCAGTGAAACAATCAGCTATCCCACGCGTGATTCTAGCACACTATCAGCTTCCTTTGCTTTTAAGCGAACTGTCCACATGTGAGCCACAACACTTTGCCACTTATTCACCGATACCTGTTCACTTCCCTGTTTTATAAGGTGTTCCACATTGGAGAGACGGAAAAAATGTATTATTTTCGCCAACAAATCCCTTCACTTGTACCCAAACTAGCTCAATGGCATCAAAGTGACAATTGTAAGATGGCAACCTAATAATAGTAGGACCACGAGTAGGGCGATAGTGTTTATTTCGTACGTGCAGAATCTTGGCTTGTAGAATTTTACATTCTCCAGTAATTCTGCTTTTTTTTTTTTTTTTTTTTTTTCATGACTGTCAAAATTCCTGGGGCATTATTTTAAAACAGTCACTGCAAAATGACGTACTTTCTGTCCTTCGCTGTTGGTGCTTTGTTTAATTGCACTGAATGATGCGCATTGTTTCCATTACAATAATTGAATTAGGACTTATGTTTGCTAGCAAAACATACTTAAACCAGCTGGTGAAAGTCTTTCCATTCATTGCTTCGTGATAATCGCGAGCCCACCTTGACTTGAACAGAAGCACTGCCTCCGAAATATTTGCTCCACTTGCAGAATAAGTCGGTTTCCCTTTCCAATGAACACTTTCATTGTTCCTGCTACTGTATCGCAGATGATTTTGCATGTTCGACGTTTACCCAAGTTTTGTCCATTCACAACACTTTTTCAGGCCTAAAGCTTAAAATTTTCCTCAGAAATATGCCACGCCATTCTACAATGTCGCTTCTTGAATTTAAAACCAAGTTGTTTTAGCACCTTAGTTAAGCTGGTTTTACCTCCATCAAATAAGCCTGCTTTTACCTCCATCAAATAAGCCTGCTTTCTTCAAAGAAACCAGAAGCTTCTCACGAGTAGGAAATTCCTTTCTCACATAAAATTGGTAAATATGCTGCCTTATCGCGTCCTTCTGAAAGACATCCAGTGCTGTCTTAGGACTGAACATTGGTCTCTGTTTTCGAGGTGTCCTAGTTCTTCTGACGGCGTACTAAAATCAGTGAGGAATTTTCCTTTTGTTACACTTTTCACTGTTTTCCCCATCTTCAAAGCGTCACAAACTCTGTCTACCACTTTTGTATGAGGAATAACAGGTCCTCCATTCTCATTTTCTCAACTTATTCACGTAGTGTAAATATAAATTTACGTCTTTGGCTCGTATAATACCCGATTTTTTTCTGCTTTAATTCTAACTATAACAATAAATATAAGAATTATAACAAAAATAATATTTGTGCTCACGCACAAAGAAACCAGTTTTACTTGAACCAACACAACAAACAACTGGGCGCACGTGCTTCGGTTAACACAAGAGCAGGCAACATAGGGCAGAATGCAGCACAAGAGGAATGTGATTGTGCCAGCAGACTGCGTTCACCACCGATGCGCGAGTCATTCCCAGTAATGCAAATCGTGAATTAATTATTTCCATGTATTAGAGCTTGAAACTTGTAATAGAAAATATCATTATTAAAACATTACAGGATATCCTACCAGAGTGTCACTTTTAGAGCATTTATCGGTTAAAACATGTCAAAATAGCTTCATTTCCTATAGAATTTAGATGTGCTATTCAAGTCTTAGGTTGACAGTGGTAACTTGTTCCCTCTCTTTCTTTATCCTCATGAAAAGTCAGCGTCGCGGAATCGGTGGCCAGGCATGAAATCGTTTGGCAGAATGCATTGCATGAATTGAGCCATCACACTATATTCACAACACACCAATGCACCAAGAAAGCTTTACAGTGTTCCTCTAAAAACAGTAACTGAATGGCTGTAACCTTGCTGTGTGTTCTAACGTTAATTTTATTATTAAAACATTACTAAGAATGATAAATAAATCCATTCCTCTTAGAAGACGAAAACGAGGAAGGCCACAGACAACGTGGATGAAGGGCACCCAAAAATAAATGGAGAATAGATACCTAAATAAGGAACAATGTCTGGACCAAAAAGAATGGTTTTCTGCAGTTCGTGGCATTTATAGTTAATTATACACGGTGTTTCCGAGCTGATGATACAAACTTTCAGGGATGATGAAAGAGGCAAATGTATCAATTTGAGACCAAGAAGCCTGGCCCGAAAGCGGTGGAGTGGAAAGTTATAAGCCAACATTGTTGTTTGGATACCATGTAACAGTGAAATACGAAAACCTATGAATCTTCTTTGTACGAAGTAATACATTGGTGTCTTTACATGTACTTGCTAACCCGACCAACATGTAGAAGTGCATCTTGAGGGGTAGAGACAGAAAACTCCACCACTGAAATGCAGATAGTGTGATATGTATCGGACATGGTAAGTCCGGAAGTAAACATCTATGTTGAAGTGTACAGTCGATCAGTTAAGTGGAGTATACGGTTGCGGAATATGCAGACATGCTTTTGGTGTACGGACAAATCAATGGGAATAGTAAGGATGCTGACATGTTGTATCGGGCCAAGTACTCTTGTAAGAGATATTCGACCCACCCCCCATATTTGCACGGTTGTTGCAACGGGTAAGGGAGAAAAGGCAAGTGGTGCCACAATACAACGATCGAGGAAGGGATTGACGCAGTGTAAGGACTATTGCCGTGGAAGAGGAAGTGCTTCTCGGATTCTTCCAGTCTGTCCTGGTGGTGTAGTGGTAACCACACTTGCCTTCTAAACCCAAGATTGCGGGTTCTATCCCGGGCAGGACCGATGGGTTTTTTCGGGTGTAAAAAGCGTAAGAATGGCTTCCTTTGGAAGCGAAGTAAAGCCGTGGGTCCAGTGCCGTACATTTACGGCACAATAAAGAACCTCAATGCTGAAAAAAGAGGCCTCTGAGCAAAATTTGTCGGTCGTTTCACGCCCTGATTTGAATGGGACGCTGATGACCTGAGATATTAAAGAGCGTCCGTAAATAAAACAAATCAAGGCTTCTTCTATCAGCACTCGAAACACGTGAAATGGGTGTCGCGCACAGTAATACGGGAACAGCAGCTATACCCATACCATCGTCAGAAGATGCATGCTTTGACTCCTGCTGACAGGAAGTCCTGTTTCATGGCCAGCTGATGCACCTGATCTGACCCCACTTTATTTCTTCTTTTGGAGTTACGTGAAAAATCTTGTGTAAGAGATACCAGTCGAGACGGAGGAGTATATCCTGGCAAGACTTCTCGCTGCCTGTGACATTGTTTGAACGACACCGGTGCTCTTCCAACGGGTACAATGAAACTTGGTGTGACGATGTCATGCCTGCATCGAAGCTGGGGACGTCACTTTGAACATCTGTTGTTAGTATGGCACTATGTGAAAGTTTTACTCGTGTATTGCATCTACGTGAATATTGCGCTCATAATTTTTGACTCCGTCGTTTCCGGACCAGGGTTCCTGACTCAAATTTATACTCTTGCCCTTATCCATCATCCCTGAAAGTTGGTATCCTCAGTCTGGAAACAACCTGTATATTTATAAATTTGATTTTTTTATATATTTTGTGATTGATTCTTAGAAGAGGTTAATAAATTGCAAAACTGACTAAATAATAATAAATTAATATAAATAAGCATCAAATGTATTATGCTACAGTAAAACTAACTCAGCAATAGGAACTAAGAGCAGCAGGAAGTGATCTACAAGAAAATATTGTTAGTGGAGAACACTATTTCATAAATATTAACTCAGTATATGTTCTATTATTTTGACATCTGAATGTTGTATATGTTTATTTATATTTTATTCAAAGAATAGGATTCATATTGAACACAGATGTTTAATTTTTTTTTTAGGAGCCTGTTGTGGTGCTACATAAAATTGAAAAAACCTCAGAACCAAAACAAAAAAGACCACGAAAAAAAATTATTGCAATAGACAATTTTGGTGAGTACTCAATATTCAGGTATGTATAATAGATATGTTTCTTGATGGGAGCAAAAAGCAATAAATGTCACTTTTGTTTTGTTTATTATTTCAATTAGTAAGGAATATTTTAGTCGCTCTCGGTCCATGAATTTTACCCTTTAACTTTCAAACTAACGAACGCATTTCAGTGACATTTGACATAGACATACCTTGGTGCAGAGAAACACAAAGTTCTTGTGACAAGTATTGAAAATGACTGCCATTACTACCAGGTTATGCATGCACAGGCTTCACCGTGTTGTGGAAAGTATTTACCAACACATCCGGAAGCATAGCCTTAATTTCCCGCCTAAAGCTTTCTTGTGTTTCCACTACAATCGGTGGCTTTTTGCACTTTACTTTCCCTTGTATCCTATCGGAAGAATGGCCAAAAGGCTTAGATATTATATAAACTTCAAAAAAGGTAAGATGAGTGCCTTGCGCAATTGGTTCACAAATTCGTGGAACAGTGTTTATGTAGATGCGATATACTTTATTATAAAAAAAGATGAACAGTGCCTTAAAAAAACGGCGCCGCGGCCAGGCATCTACACTCGAATGTTTTCACAATGAAGAAGTTTCTGGTAAATGGTGTGTGGATTCTGATATCCATATACGGACATTTTGGGAATTGGAATGCCCACTTAGGTTGAAATACGCCTCTTCTGATAATCGCATCCCTGGATGTGTCTTGACAAACTATTGGAACCAATAACAGTAATTGAGTCTCTTCTGTCTGAAACTTTAAATTCTCGCACAACAGTACCAGAGTTGCATGCAGCTTTGGTTTATTCAGTCTCTCTCTCTCTCTCTCTCTCTCTCTCTCTCTCTCTCTCCATCACATACTGCGATAGTTTATGCAAGGACTTGTAGGGAGGAATGCAATCTATTTTTCATCCCATCTGATCATGACACAACAGCACATGTAGATGTATCACGCTCTGTCGAGGACAGCAAACGTGCAATCCGCCTTAATAACACTTACGCTAGAGAGTAGCTCGCCAGTCCTTTCGTAACCATTTTTCACAGGGCGGTAGGCAATTTCACTGAATTAGTTCGTTAGTTAAAAATCTAGGGGCGAGAGCGAGTAAAACTCCGATAATTGTTAGTTATCAAATGAATGCATTAATTTGGAATTTGCAATATGCTTAAACCATATTTTTTTTCAGCACATGCATGCTCATTCATACTATGCTCTCTTTTAACTTATTTTTTAGACGAGCGTTGACCAACTCGAGAGCTCTGCGGAAAAGCGTGTTCATTCACGAGTAAACAAACGGACGCTCTTTAACATCTCAGTACATCAGTGCACCATTCATTTCAGAGCGTGACATGTCTGTCATGAAATGTACGTGAAATAGGTACTGGAAGATCTGAGCTGAAGTTATTAATGCGGCCAACTGACTTTGCTGTGCAGGAGATGGCTTAGCCTTTAGGAATCGTTTGTTAACGACAGTTATTCTCTTTTGACCTTTGGCCTGAACATGGTAAGGCACCGCACTGGGTGGAATTTCATTCATGGTATGAGATGACGTGTACGATTCTTCGATGCCTTTACAGTATCATTTGCAAGCTGCAGCATTTGCTTTTCTGGCGTTAATTTTAGTACTTGCCTACGTTTGCTGTCATCATAGTAGCCGATCCTGATATTGTTTTCTCTTAGCTACCTAGCCTCTAGGTGATCTTTCAAGGGAGTTCGCGAAGGGAAGCATAGTAGTGAACGTCTTCGATCGCCACAATCTATCTCTACTGAATGCTGGCTATTAATTTTCTCTCTGACACAACTAACAGTTTCTCAAACTTAGATATCGCTGTTATCCCTCTCTTTCTGTTCATCTTATCTGGAAAGTTCTCTATGACAGATAGTTCAGTGATTTCTCTCCATGCCAGTTCAATATCTTGTCTTCGCGTATAATTCCAGGCACGCACCAAAGAGGTAAGTTTCATGTTGACAGTGATTTGGAGCCTTTTCCGTTCTCTTGGCGTTTTCTCAGGGGGTGCTGTCGACGCTATGGTCGAGCACCTCGCGATCGTTATACTACCTGCCGCCGACAAGCAATCCCCAAGTCATCTTCCCACCCCGGTCTTCTTCCTGCCACAGACGACCACCGGTTCCTTGGCGGGCCAAAGAATGTCGGAACGCAGTGCGTGAAACCGACGTGCTCTTTGAGTATTTCGTCGCCACTCTACTCTGCAGAATGTGATTTACTATAAACAGTTGTGCGCCAAGTATTAATGGATAACAAAAAGGTGTCTTGCCGTGCTTTCGGTTCTATTTTTAGCTGTTTGATGCTATCATCTATTGTCTTGGATATGCTACGTCGCATTGCAGGTAAGTCTGTGCATTTAAGGCCCATATTCGGACTTAAATGCACAAAACCGTCTTGTTATTTCTCCTGATGACATTGCCAACAGCTTACAGTTTTTTTTTTATTTTTTTTTTTTTTTTTTATTTCTTTCTCCCAAGGTATCAAGCAAGGCTTCGTTAACTATCTCCGGCTTTTCACACCCTCAAGAAACACATGGAGTCTATGGCTTCTCCTTTGCTTCTGGCAATCGGCAGTGCTACATTGTAGCATTTACCGTCCGCGAGTTGAATTAGGTCCTTTCGCGATATTGCAATCACACTCCTGGTCCAAGGGTGTACACGTTGCTGTGTTGCAGCAACTTTCACGTTGATAAAACTTTCCTACTCCGTCTTTGCAACCGCATCTTGAGTAACGTGCACTTGACGAATGGCCACCGTCATACAGGTTATGAATTCTGGAAAGGACCCACACCGTTCTTCCATTTACTACCGGTAACATTTCGTTTAGCAGTTGCGTATGCAAAGTGACGGAAACGGACGGCTTATGTGGTGGCTCAAGGCACAACACTTTATGGCCAACGGAGACTATTTCTGTCAGCATCGCTCTTCTATAAATTATTTGGTGTTTCCTTAACCGTTGCTATGACTGGATATCTACGAAAGTTCCAAACTGTTGCCATATTCTAGGATCTTGAGAAAGTCTGTTACCTGTTTGAAAAACTATATCCTTCGTATGCTTCATGAATAGCATACTTGCAGTCGGCTTTGTATTATACGGGAGTTCATGTAAGAGAGGGTTTTTAATCTACGCGTGGGTTTTGTTTTATTGTCTCGTTATATTCAGGAGGACGCAGTACCTCGGGGCTCGCGTCACACTGTTTACCATTGCTATCAATACTATCGGAGCGTGTCTACCATCAAGAATTTCATCGTAGATGTTCCTCTACTACTTTACGATCTGTTCTCGGCATATCTGTCTATTGCAAGCCGCCTCCATTGCTGTTTCGACTCTCTTTCGTTGTTCTCTTGATAAGACCGTCTGCACGAATTTCTGGCGCCGCATGTAGTATTCCTCGCATTCTCTCCATCTTTACCCGGTCTTCTATCTTTCTCACATGAAGGGTAGTTCATTGACGTGGAGTTTGATATTAAACAGTGTTGGCCATTTTATATAGCGCAATTGAAAGATCTGTTTAAACGATTTATATGCTTTTAGGTATATTAAGTGACACTACCGGGATTTGCTCTCCACTGTGCAACATCCGTTTTATGGCGGAATTTCACGCGCTTTAAAGAACGATTGTATGTGCATCTGAACAGCGACTGGACAACTCAGCAGTTTATTTCGATTCCGTAAGGACCCTTTTGAGCATTCCATGTCTGTACAACTTCCACCCGCTTACAGATGATCAAGGAGGCAATCGTTGCCAGAGTAAGCATCACACGCTTTGAGTTCTGGATATGTGGTCATACTGGAAAGCGAAATCATCTTTGTAGGCTCCTGCTACAATTCTGCATCGTGTTTACTCGGAAAAGTTCGGTATATTTTCACGTGCAGCCGTTTTCTATCGCACTGGCGAGGGGAATACTGTTTGCTCTGAGAGAACAAATTTCGGTAGAGCAAATCTACCCCTTTTACTTGCTCTATCTCTTCTCGCGTTCGTCGTAGTTAAGTACTTTTAACGCGTTTGCAGTTTTGGCATTGGAATTTTAGTTACCATCACATTTTATGGGGGGAACTAGCTCCAGCTTGCCCGCATTATAGCCACCCCATTTTACCACATTTTTATCGACTGCTGCCATCTCGCTTCTCTTCGGGCTCCACTATGCTTCCCTTCTACTCTTGCAGATATTTTGGCGGACATAACCCTTGCAGTTGAGCGCATGTTCGTCTGTTGTCTGTGAAGCAAGATGTGACTTTTAGTTTCCTCTTCACGGTTTTCTGTTTATATATATATATATATATATATATATATATATATATATATATAGTATTTTTAAAGCCAATGCTATTCCCGGCTTTTTGTTGGTGATAATTTTAGTGTGCATTTTCCCATTTTTGCCATCCTGGTTAACTGGGTGCTTTTTACTGTTAATGATCAACTAGTTAGGTTTTTTTTTTTTTTTTTTAAGATATTCTTGAAAATTGTTTTTTAATCTGCTCGGACGCTAATGACAATCGTAACCGTGAGCCCTTAAATCATCATTGGTTAAGGTTTACTCTGTTCATGTCCTAATGATCATTGTAGTTGGGCGCCCTTAAAACATATTCAATCAAAGCACCGTTTATTGAAGGGTGATGCTGTTCTTGGTTCTGTAAGGCTTAAGACACCGCTTACTATTTAAAATTAACTCAAAATCTAGTGAATTAACAGAGCACTGCTAATTCTAAGTGCAGATTTTTAATTCGTGTCACCGATTTGATTTTTTTTTTTTTTTCCTGCGCATTTGGTTCTACAGCACTTCTATGAAGGTGAGGAAAACGTGGATGAGAAAATTTCTAACATAATTCATGAAGGCTATTTCTGCTATACGATTTCGTAGCTGACATGAGTCTGACATTCAGGCGGTTCTCTGAAATGTGGAACGACTATAATAGGCATAATGAAAACCCGATAATAATTTGCAGGTAATGCAAACAAATGCATGTAACAATACGTAAATATAAATATACTACCTCCGCAACCACTGACATGAGTAAATTGTATTTAAGCTTTTCGACCTTTATGATAAGCAAATCTTTCGCATTGTAAATAGGATCATTTCTTTGAATCTTGAACTTACATACGTTAGAACTTTGTGAACGCACTAAGCTTGTTGCACTTCCTTCATATTCAACAATGAGTATAACTGTTCCCATTGTGAACTAAAACAATTGGGGACCATGCACTGCCGCTTCAAATGAGCTGCGTTTTGTGATATGACCCCTTCAACAATCACAGCAGAATGTTAACATTGCTATTATTAGCACAAACCGCCACGCCACCATTATCCGAGCAATACCCGTGCAGTTATCGGTCTCCTTCTGACACTACATGCGAATAACGAACAGTATTCTTGCACAAAGAGATTGAGTTGGTCACCACTATCCTAGACTGTACAGAATTGTTTTATTTGATGATTTAATGCAAGATTAATTTCTTTAACTACATTGAAATTCTTGTAAGAAGTTCCTATGTGAATTCTTTTGTAGAACGCAAATCAATTAGACGATCAACGGCTGCAAAATCTGCAGCTACTCAACAACGACTCAAAGAGCGCACAGAGGAAGGACGTAAGCGGAGAGGTCGGCGGAACCGAGCGCAAGATGAATGGAGGCCTACCCAAGAAGAATTGTTGGAGGAAGCCAAAATTACTGAAGAAGAAAATCTCAAATCGTTAGGTAAACATTTTTCAATACACACACACACACACACACACACACACACACATACATAAAATGTACTTGTAAGTTGTCGGTCTTTATCTATTTGTGATCAATTTTGAGTTCATTACCTCATCCACTTTGCTTCACCTAATTTCTAGTTACATTCTTATACACTAACATTTTGTTTATATAGTTTGTTGGGTAAATGTACATTATATATAAGGTAAGTGATGACAACAGTAAGTTTAAGTCCTTAATTTTTCCAAATTAACTGTGGTAATTGACTTAAGATTTATAGCCTATTGTATTCCTGAAAATAGATATATTTTTGCCTTCTATATCAGCAGTTCTCTAACTGAAGTTTCCCACGAAATCCAATCTTCTTGAATGTATAGATACTAACAATGAATAACGAAAAAAAAAAAAACAAAAAAAACATAAGATAATACAAATTTACAATGTGTATTTATTGAAGTAAAGTAAATTAGAATCAAACTGAAAGCAATTAAGAGGGAGCTTTCAAATAGGTAAGGCGTAAACGTGGTCCATGCAGAATACTCATGAACCACCTATGGTGCCTCAATAGTAAAAATGGCCGTTAAACAACATTAAAAAAGTGTCATCATATTTTCCCTGACAACACACACCTTTCGGCAGCTAACTGCCTAGGTAGACTCGCCTGCCTCTCTAGGTTCGGATTTCGAAACGTGTTGCTGGTCAAGTGCAACTTTGATACAGCAAGCACAGCGAAACAACCGCTTGCGCAGCTGTGTGGAATTCCTGTAATGTTCGGAAAGCCTTGCTCTTGCTTTATTTCCGAAAAAAAATTTAGAACTGTGGAGTATGTTCTCGAAGAGACGCATATAAAAGGAATATCCCTGGAATGATATCGCCCTATGAAATCACATTCTGTAGTAAACGCTTCGCGGTTAGCTAATATGAAGCATTACTTAATGCAAGAGTATGTAATGATTGTTAAAACCCACTTAGTGTATGAGAAATGTTTCGCTGAGACTCTGCACAAATTACCTGATATTTTTGTTCGGAGAAACTCGCCAAAGATGCAAAGACTAGTTCGAAAATGTAAACAAACAGGTTCAATCATTAGCTTCCTTGTAAAATAAATAAATACAAGGTAGATCCGTAAGTTTCCAGCCTCGCCGATAAGCATTATCGCCTTCACAAAGCTCTTATTTGGTGTCATACCTTATCTGTTAAGTAAATAATTGCAGATGTAACTTCCGCTCCGCTGTGTTCAGTCCAGATAGAGTTGCATAAAGAAGACTATGTGTAGAAGATTGTAACATGTTCAAAATGGAGTATCCAGCTGTTATTAAGTTCTTCACAAAAGAACGACTTACTCCAAATGAAATTAAACAGCGATTGGACGGTGTATATGGAGAAGCATCCCCGTCATATTCTATCGTAAAAGAATGGGCCAAACATTTTTGAATGGGTCGAGAAAGCATAGAAGACGAAGAGCGTGCAGGTCGGCCCTTGGAGGTGCTCACTCCTGAAAACATAGCTCTTGTGGAAGGAGAAATTATGGAAGACCGGAGACTCAAAGTTACAGAAATAGCAGCAAGGTTGGGCCTTTCTAAAACAACAGTCCTTCAAATTATTTGTGAACACTTAAACATGAATAAGGTTAGTGCAACATGGGTGCCTAGACTTCTTTCCTCAGTCCAAAAGCAGCAACGAGTCATCTGTTGTCAGGCATTTTTGGAGCTCTGCCTTGGCAACGAGAGAGAAGTTCTGCAAATCATTGTTACAGGAGATGAAACTATGGTCCTCTACTATGATTTTGTGTCCAAAAGAGAATCAATGGAGTGGTGTAAACCTGGCGAAGCACCGCCTCTGAAGGCCAAGGTCACTCAGTCAACCAAGATCATGGCCACAATCTTTTGGGACTGTGAAGGAATACTCTTCATTGACTTCAAGGAGAGGAACACCACAGTAAATGGGCAGTACTATGCTAGCCTACTGCACAGACTGCGTGCTTCTATCAGAGAGAAAAGGCGAGGAAAAGTGAGTGGTGGTGCGCGCCTTATTCACGACAAAGCCCCTGTGCACACAGCTCTTGTTGCTAAGGAAGCTGTGAAGAAATGTAGCTATAAGGAAATCGACCATTCACTCTACAGCCCAGATCTAGCTCCCAGTGACTATTTCCTCTTCTCAAAACCGAAGAAGGACCTTCGAGGAAGGAAATTTAAGTGTAACGAAGAAGTGATGGATGTTGTTTATGCCCATTTTGCAGATAGGACTTCTGACTATTTTGGGGGAAGGGAGATTGAAATGTTAATTTAAAGATGTGGGAAGTGTATTGCAATAAAGGGTAACTATATTGAAAAGTGAAATAAAGTTTTTGTCTTTAACTTACCTAGAAAATGATTAGGTCGGAAACTTATGGACCTACCCTTACATGAGAGACAGAGGTTATGCTTGTACCGGTCGGTCGAAAACGTTGTTGTGAGCGATGGTCCAGAATTGTCAATTTACCGGAACTGAACATTTAAAATGCAGTGGATTTTGACGAAAGATCTTCATTTGCACCCATTAAGATTCAGCTGACTCTTGAACTTTTTTAATGATGTTTAACGCCCGTTTTTACTACTGAGGCACCACAGGCGATGGACACTGATGATACATGAGATGAAATGATATATTGGGGGAAAAAAATTAAGGAAAGAAAATTTCCAGGCCTGTTTAGCTACCTCCCTGGCATTTGCCATTTATGAAGACTGGGGAAAAGCTGGAAAAAAACTCAGTCGAAGAGGACGTCCTGGCAGGATTCGAACCTCAGCCCTCCATCTCACGATTCCGCGCCTCACGACCTCGGCCACATGTGGCGGTTACTCAAGAACTAAAACCAAACGATCATTTCATTATGCAGAGTTGTAGAATCAGCGATTTTCCACTTCAATTGGGTATATCAGCAAGCAAAATTGTTGCATAAAATCCTCAATTCGTTCGAGAATATACGATGCATGCCGAACGAGTGACAGTTTGATGCGACTTCATTGAAGATGAGGCCAAAAATATAGTACCCTCAATGGTGTACGTTATCGTGTGATATCGCAACTGTGGTCTCATTTGTACACGTAGTTTCTGCAGAATGGCGCCACCAGTCATAGTCACGTGAATTGCTGCGACAGAAATTTCATCGACGACTTGTGTATTAGAACTGGCTATGAAGGCTACACCACCTTGCGACTTTTTTACTTTGGAATTTGTGAAATCCAAAGTTTACACTGCAAAAGGAAGAAAGGTTCCAGTGATGAACTTAGAAATTAAGAGTTACCGACTAAACTAGCCGCACTTACACCAAACGCGATTGAAAATTTTATCACAAGATTACGAGTGTGCCGAATGAAACTTCACAAAACTTCTGTTCGAAAATAAAGTGTGAGAGTGGGCAAGGAAGTTGTACTGCTCTTTTCTCAAATGTATAAACTTGTTTGTGGCTTTGCTTTGTGAAGACAAATACACCACATCTTTAACTGTCGGTTAACTTTTAAATAGACATCAAAAACTTTTGGAAGTTGAAGAAGCAGTTGTGATGTATCTGTCCTCACAAACCAATGCCACATACAAGTTTGCACACTTGACGAAAGATCACTGTTCTTCCTTACCCAATCGACATTCTTCTGGTCTTCATCTTTTCTGTACTCTTAAAACAGTATGTTTGAGGAGATTTGCTGATGAAGAGGAAATTCATAACTGCAGCACAAAGATTTTTTTTGATTGATTTATTTATGAACGCTCTTTAACAGCTCAGGTTATCAGCGTCCCATTCCACTGAGGGCGTGAAACGGCCGACAAATTTTGCTCAGAGGCCCCTCTTTCAGGCTTGAGGTTCTTTTTCGTGCCGTAAATGTACGACATGGGACCTACGGCTTTACTTCCCTTCCGAAGGAAGCCATACTTAGGATTTTTACGCCCGAAAAAATCCATCGGTCCTGGCCGGGTTCGAACCCGCGATCTTGGGTTTAGGAGGAGCACAAAGATGACTGTGAGACATACCTGCAGGTTAACACCATTATGGCATACAGCACCAAAAGGAGTGGGACTTGCTTGAGACTAAATGCTGAAGGTCCTAGTCTTAAATCTCTTGGGGTCAGCTATCCTGATCTTGGGCTTTTTTCATAGTTTCTTCTGGTCACTTAGGCAAATTTTGGGATGGATCTTTCCTTTCCATGAATTTTCCATTCTCCCATTTCTATAATTTTATTTTGGTTCTGTTACATGGTGAAAAGTGCCAGGGTGAGGTGGGCTGATGCAATGTAACAATGACTTGTGCTTGGAAAGGTTTTTACCCTGGCATGTGATATTGGAAGTGAATGTTAATAAAACTAAAATAATAATTTTTAAGAAAGGTAGTAAATTAAGAAAAGAGGAAAAATGGATTGTAGCACTTAAGAATATTCAGATAGATAAGGGCTTAGTATACTTCAGATATTAAATAAGTAGTCAACATTGGGGAAAGCCAAAGCAGTTAGCTTTTACAATGGGTAAATTACTTTGAAACTGATGAGATGTCTATATATAGCATCAGTGATGAGCATTAATTGACTGGAGAAAGTTAATGGAGCAGGGTAAGTTCAGATGGAGTTATGGTATAGAAATGTGAGGTAAAAATAGTTGGGAGAAAATAAATTAAGTACTTATTATGTTTTGTAAAATACTTAAAAATGCTGCACAAAATCCTGCAAACATGAAATGCAAAACGTTAGTATGTGAGTTTTGGTAATGAAGCAGTATTTAAATGTTGGTTTACAGTATACAGTATACCAAGTTGAATAAAGAAATATTTTAAAGCAATGTGCGAAACGTCAGGAAAATAATAAATGTATTAACAACTGGGATAATAAAATAAAGGAACAATTGTAAAAGAATGGAATGGGTGATGTATGTATGAATGACAATGCCTAAGGAAGGGGTTTTGGAAGAAAATCACATCAAGATGTGAAGATATAGGCAGGTCAATTGTGCAGGATGCAGTAAAGGAGAAGAGCTTGCTTATTTTCTGTAAGGAAATGAAGATAAATTTTGGAAGGCAAGAGGGGGGATTACTTGGCTCAGATTAGGATGTTAGAAATTTGAGAGGATTAGAAATAATTATAAATAGGCCATGTGCATTTGTAAGAGAATTGCAGAGGCAAACTATATATTCTTTGAAAAAAGCACTGCTAGCCATTAAACTTGCAATACATTGTGTGTGTTTATAAGGCATGGAAAAATTATGTCTGTCTTTTCTTTCAGTTGTTTGACGGGGTCATTGGCATCCTTTATGTCTGTGAGTTTGGCCTACCTCAACTCATTGATCTCTTTATTTGTTTTATTGTGAACACATTTCATCCAAAGCGATCACCAATTCCTCAGAATCTTGCGCTATTGGCATTCTACAATTCTCCTGTGATCAAATTCAGACACCTGCTGATATTGCTGTTGTACTTTCAACAAGTTATATTTATGAAAATGCGGGATATATTTAATTCATTTATTATGGGTGTTGCAATTTCAATAACAGGCAGCATAGTAACTTATATAAAAATGTTGAGGATGATGACCAGATTAGGAAATTATGTGAATGTTTTGTATTAAATTAAAAGAAAGCAGTAAGTAAAGGGAAGAGTTCAGATCAGTGAAAGCTTTGTACTACTAGTATTATATAATTGCAAATCAAGCCTTTTATTATATTAATAATAAATACTTTTGTGTCTGTTTGCCTTCATTGTGTTACTTGATATGTTGAGATGTGCTACGGAAATAATAATTAGGGTCAAAATCCGTAATGATTCATAAATTTGTAATTACTGAGTACTCAATTAAGCATTATTCATTCATTCATTCTGAGCATAACATGTAAAACTTAAAAAAACATTTCATATAGTTTACAGTCTTACACTCATGATATATCTTCCATATAGAAAAGTATCAAAAACTGGAAATGGAGAAGAAAAAGACTAGAACTGTGAAGAAAACTTTTCATGGACCAACGATTCGCTATCATTCCCTGTCAATGCCCATAATGGAGGAAATTCCACAAGATCAGCATGAAAGCCCTATCACAGTAGATGAAGGTGATGATGAAAATACAAAACAGGAATCTACAAAAAATGAAGACAAAAGGTGAGTGCAAGATATAGTGTTGATTTACAACAGCTGAAATCAAAGCATTTAAATAAACAGGAATAGTCTTCTCCAAATAATTATCATTTTGCTAAAAAATATTCTTATAGCTCATTTTTGCAGTTCTGAAATGCAGAAACTATTCTTAAACTTATAATTTTCCAAAAACTGGTATTAACTTTTAGGAATTATTTTGCACTTGCAAAGTGACTTTGTGCATACTATAGTTAGTTATAATGAAAATAGTAATTTTTATGTATTTTGTTTAAATTTGTGAGAGTCACAAAATATTTGAACTATTATTATAATACAGGGTGTTGCAGCATTGTACTTTTTTATGTAATAAAGTGGTTTCCAATTGTTTATTGATATACTGATTTATTTTACACATTTCAAATGCATGTTAACTAAGAGACCAGTTTATAATTTTTTGACATGTGGAGTGCAATTTAGCATGACTTCTGAGTAAAAATGGATGTTAAACACTATTCCAAAAAAAAAATCTTTTGTTGGCAAACATAACTAAGAATACAACAGATATGACAGATTGGACAGCTTTTATTTGATTCTCTCTTTTAAGAGTGCAATAACATTGATTGAATACTAAAGATATTTTGTTAATGTAGCTGCAAAAGCTTAGAAATATATGTCCAGCAATTATGATTACCATGCCTTCTATGCCGTATCTTTCTATCCAGCACTGAGAAAAAGTCATTTTCATAAACTCATGAACAATGTAGCCATAATGTTCAGGAACTGCTTACGTTCCCAACATATTAAAAATAGCTGCCTGACACAAGAGTCAGTTCTGTCAAGAGTAGTATTCTTTCACTCTTATCAATTATCATGTGTGAAGGCGAACCATAAGTTCAATTTCATGCTGCCATATTCAGCTCACTATGATTATTCATTAGCATAGATCCTGATAATATCTTACATTGTATTAATGAACATGACTGATGCTGAATACAGTTTTTATAAAAATTGTTCATTATTGTGGAACTTATAGTATCTATGAGGCACTTTTTTTGGGTTTATTAGTTTGATAGATTATCTGAAATTTTTAACCTGTAAAATAATAAATAGGGATAAAAATGCACTACATCTTTTAACAGCCTTTTATAATTTTTAAACGAAGATGCACATATATACACAATGTTCTCATCTGCCACCATAGTTACACTTTTTCTGTGCTGTTGCAATTACATACTTATGGACAGGTGCTAAATAATAATTATAGTTTATGTTTAATGCGCAGCATATGGAGTAATTGTCTATCTCATAATCTCCAACACGTTATTGATCAAGAAAATTGTCCAGTCAGCTTGCTGAAATGTTTATATTCCAGGTAGTAAGAATTTAGTTTCCGAGTGTGTGTGTGTGTGTGAAGACCAAACAATTTTTATTGTGATTGCAGTAATCACAGGGCAAACCCATATAGTCCAGGTGGTGGAGTATTATATTAAAGGTGTACGGATACCCAAAAATTATAGTAATCAATATCGGGCTCGTTAAACTTAATATCAGCCCATAATACAAATACTCATTAAGAACAATGTCTCATTAAAAAAATACTGTAATGGTATATATTTAATAAATTCACCATGAAAGAAAGTAAATGAATGTGCATTTTGGTCAGAAAAAAGTGATACAAAAAATATTCAAATGATCTAATGAAACTAGAAACTGCCATTCAGAAGCAGCATAAACAAGAACAAAAAACAATTGTTTTAACTTAGTATTCTTTTTTAAATAAATGTATTTTTTAAAATACACAATTAATGTAATGTTTTATCTTTTAGCAGTGAAAAAGAAAATCAAATGGAAGTTGTTAGTGAAGACTGTAAGGAAGAGGAGAAAAAAATTAAGGATCTGGCAGATTTGACAGCTAATTGTGAAAGACGATGCCAACGAACTTTTATTACATTTTCAGATGAACAGACATTTAGAGAAATTTTTCCACAGAAACGACCCAAAACACCACAAAAACAGATCTGTCCTATAACCAGGTAATTGATGTTATAATTTTATAATTGGATGGACACATGTATATGTGAATGTGTGAGAGAGAGAATCAGTGAGTGAGTGGTAATTGTCATGACTTTGATTTGAAAATATAATTGTCATTGTCATGTTTAATTGTGGCCACTCTTACCAAAGTATAAGAAATTTCTGTTTTCTGTTTACTTGAAAGACAGAAAAGATATTTTTATGCAAATTTTGGACTGGACGCTGTCTTTATGCTTCTTTGGACAAGAATGGAAATTAAAGTACTTATATAAATTAGTATAGGCACTTTATTAATCTCAAAATTTAAAAACTTGGCAATATTCATTCTAGTTAACTACTGGTTCTTGAAAAAAAGAATTATTAAAAGCACTGAATATCCTTAACCTATATTTTAACTTTAATGACCAAAAGGTTTAAAATAAGGAATCCTGTTAGTTTAAGAAGCTGAAAACTGTGTTTACTAGATTCCTTGCAGTTCTAACACACGATCACTTATTGTTATTATTGTGAAAATTCATAGATATTTAATCTACTGCAATTTTGAACATCTCTAGTTATCAATTAGTTACCCTCTGATCTTTCCAATAGCACTATATTTCAAACAGCTTATGACAACATATGAAGATGTATTATAATAAATATTGAACATATAATTTTAAAATGATTAATATTTGAAGTCTATTACATTTATAACTCATTTCATCATTAGTTACCCTGTGATCTTTCCAATAGCACTATATTTCACACAGCTTATGACAACAAATGAAGATGTATTATAATAAAAATTGAACATATAATTTTAAAATGATGAATATTTGAAGTCTATTACATTTAATACTCATTTCATCAAGTTTACTATCCTTGAACTCTAGGTAGTGGAATTTATGGTTTTTGGACTTGATACAGAAACATGCTAGTAAGATAATTAAAATAAAAATAGAAGAACAAAATACATTTAAAACATTATTAATTAATATATTAACCATATTACTGTAAATTTTTATGCATATTATTTCCTATTTATTTTCACATTTTCACATTCCATGCACTTAATACTTCAACCACGTCTGTCTATATTTATTATGTGAATTTGGAAATTCTAGCACTTGTTCCAAACCTGTATCTGCATATTCTATCATCTCAGTCTTGAATTACAATTAATGATGAATGTTGGAATGAACACCATGAAATAGAGAAGGACATCAGATTGTTAAAAGCAGTTCAACACCCAAAGGAACTCAATATATGGGAAAAAAGTTTTATAATGAAGTATGAGTATAAACTCATGAATTTTGATATCCCATAGGTGGACAACATTTTGTTTAAGTTCATTGGCAGGCAACATTTTGTTTAAATTCATTAACAGACCACCAGAGCACCCACAGTCACTTATACCTCCAGTCGTAGCTTGAACCTTCAGTCGTTCTAAGGTTGACAGTGTGAGTAAGGTCTCAAGAAACATGTCCCAGTTTCAATTTTTAAAGTTTTAAGAGTGGAATGTCAAGAGTATTTTTAATATGTTAACATGATTTTAAGTAGTTTTACTTTTAATCTACCTAAGGCCTCAGTCTTGGTTTTCAACATGCTATGAAAACAAGTTGACGACTGCCAAAGTTAATGTAGCTCTTTGAAACAGGCACGGAGGACTCCATTTGAAGTTCTTGCAAACTGGATTCATTGATTTTTCTGTATGCACAGAGTATAACCACTTGACTATTGTGGAAATAAATTTTGAATCTGTCTGAAAGTGAATAAAAAGGAAGGGTATAGCATAGATACTGACATTTTTAGAATCTTAAATGCTCTTTTACTCCTGAGCTAAATTGATTTTAATAACGACTTTTTATCCAAGCATATATAATTTAAAAGTAATAACATGCCAATATAAACAAAGAGACTGATTTTCATTACATTAACCAAACTGCAAGAGAGCCAGATCTTTGTAAAAAGCAGCTCAATGTAAAGCAAATGGAAGCTGATCTGAAAGTTAAGGACAGCACGTGTTACTGAGCAACATAACTAATTCCCAACTTCAGCTCCAAAATAGGTTCAAAGTTCTAGCAAGTGCAAGCAGTCAATCAGTTCTGCCAAATTAAGAAGGAAACGGGAATGTTTATAGTGTAAAAAAAGTGATCCACTCAAACAATAGGCTAAGCGATGTTGGAAAAAGTACGAGAAAAGTGATGGTGTTAGGGGACACTATTGAAGTTCTAATGTGAACACTGCAGGCACAAAGGCTACAATGTGCACTGCTTTCTGGGAATTGAAATTAGTGAACTAAAAAATAAGGCAGAGCAACTAGTAACAAAGGAGCAACCAGATGTGGTACTGATACATGCAGGATCTAATGACATCAATAGAGGGGTGTATGCAGAGGACATAATGGGAGATGCAATGGATCTTGTGAGTACTGTAAGGGTGGTAGTTCATGATGCGCAGACATGATGTCACCCAAAAAAAATGATTAGAATAAATAGTGAGCTGAATTGGTTATGCAATGTAAGGAATTACCTGCTGATAGATGGCAATTATTGGTTAGACTATAGTGATTATGCTAAAGATGGTGTCGTCTTGGCTGCAAAGGGTCCTCAAGATTTGGTCAACTACTATGCAAGACCATCTCCTCTGTGCTGCTGGGAAACTAACTAAGGATAAGGTGGATGGGAGTAAATGTTGCATAATGGACTCTTTTGTCCCGCAACTCAAAAACAAACAGCAGTATACTAAGAGAACACAATGGTACTGTAACTAACTGTGGCTATGTAATAATGCTGTACAGAGTATTTTTAATATGCTATTAGAAGTCAAAATATTTTTAAATAATAACCAGAACATCCAGGTATGCTGCTTTAGTGAACATTGAATCAAAAGTAATTATTTAAAGATACATCAGGTCATTTTTTCCAACTATATTAGTGCTGATATATATTACTGTGAATATTATATTCATGGGAGAAGCATGATTCTTGTTAAGAAGGGTATTAACTACAAGAGGTATGCTAAAACAGCAAATCTAAATGTAGAAAAAGAAATTGAGCAAACAATTATTGAAATTAATGGTCAAAAGTTATTTGTTGTATGTTTAATGTCCTCCGATAGGAAATCACTCTGTATTTTTTGATAAACTGGAATAATCAAATTATTAAAAAGACATACCAAAAGAATTTTAAATGGTAGGTTATTTTAATATAGCTTTTCTGAAAGACAATCCCCCTTTATAAAAACTGAAACATTTACTTCTATCTTACAATATGGAAAACTTTGTTCATAGTGCCACAGGAGTTGTCAGTTCCTCAAGCACATCTATTCATGTTATGGTACTTGATCAAACAACTAAAGAGTTCAATCTGATGAATGTTAACACTTGCATCTCATATTGTAAAGTTATAATCTTAACCTTAATAGACACTAAAAACAATGGTAAGAGCATGTCCAAAATATACACAGAAGGTTCTTCTCCAAAGATAGAATACATTACTTTAATTTTCTATTGGAAAAGGAAGATTAGAATGATGTTTATGATGGAGTAACTGTAGACCTTACATCCTCCAAGTTTATGACCATATTTATGCACCACTTTAATACAGCATTCCCCTATAAATCAGTAATTAATGGCTACACTAGCAAAAGTAAAAAGTGGGTTCAAAGAGAATGATTAACTCTAGTAAACAGATGCAGCACCTCTTCAATATAAGTGAAATAAATAAATAAATATGATGGATTCATAAATATTTTAAACAGTATAAGCAAATTTAATGCAAAGTAATAAAAGGGAGCTAACAAACGGATTTATTGATGAAAAGATTTACAATTCATCAAATAAAAACAAGACCATTTGGAATGTAATTAGGAGAGAAACTGCTAACTTTAAGACTGATATAGATATAAGTATAACCTTAACAGCAAACAATGAAATATATGATAAGCCAATTGAAGTTGCAAATATTTTTAATAATCATTTCGCCACTGTTATAGAATGTTTTCACCCCTAACTAACACTAATAGTATTGTAAATCACAAACTAAATAGTAGTGAAAAAAGTGTATACCTAAAGCCAATAACACTTGAGGAAATAATCAGTATAGTTAACTCCAAAAAGAATAGTCTTTTGGCAGGACCAGATGAAGAACCAGAATGCCTAATTAAACAGTACATAAGCTACATTATTGATCCCTTAATTGACCTATGTAATTGTTCCATTACTTCTGGAAAATTTCCAGAGAATCTTAAATCAAGTAAAATTGTTCCTATATTTAAGAAAGATAGCCCAAAGAATGTTGATAACTGTAAATCAATTTCTCTCATATCAGGATTCTCAAAAACACTAGAAACTGTAATGTATAATAGAATCGCCCCTTTTTCTAGAAAAATGTGTGTCGGCTGACAAAAAAAATGGCTTTAGAAAAAACAAGTGCATAAATAATGGCCTATATTCCTTCATTAGCAAACACTTGAGGGAAATGACAGCAAATCCACACTTGGTGTATTTATGGATCTGAGTAAAGCATTTGGTTTGGTTGATCATAATATCTTATTATCTAAATTGGAATCATATGTTATTCATGGCATAGCATATATGTGGTACAAACCTACATAAACAACAGGACACAGGTAACATCCATAAGAAACATAACAAATGGTAGAAATGTTAACTCAAATTTAAAAGCAGTAAAAAGTGGGGTTGCACAGGGCTCAAATCTTGGGCCTCTTTTGTTCCTAGTTTACATAGAAGATTTGCCAGTTAACATACCTCATGCAGTAACAATAATATATGCAGATGATACAAGCTACATATTAAAGGGTAATTTACATACAAATTTAGAGCAACAGGCAGCTGAAGTTATGGCCAGTTTAACAGAATGGCTATGTGCTAATAAGGTGATACCAAATGCCATTAAATCCCGATGCATTAGTTTTGTCCTCTCTAACAGGGAAAGCCTAAATATTGATTCAATGATCACCTATAATAATCCACTAATTCAGCCGACCATTGAAGTAAATTTTTTAGGAATAACTATTGATAAATTTTTAAACTGGAGGTCACACATTTATAATATCATAACAAAGTTAATCTCTATACTAAAAAATGTATGTAACCTTGGTACTTTAAAAATGATCTATTTCGTATATGTACAATCAGCTCTTACTTATGGTATTATCTTGTGGGATATACAAATACACTTTTCTTAGCACAAAAGAAAATTATACATAAAATGTATAATCAAAACAAAACCACCCACTGTAAAATATATTTTATGCAGAACAATATACTCACCTTACTATGCCTATATATATTAGAAAGTGTATGTTTTATAAATAGTAATACAGAACAATTTTACTCCAATAAAACAATTCATAATCACAGTAATAGAACCAGTAACAAAATATAGCTACAAACTGCCAGAACAACTAAAAATATCAATTCAATTTTGCATAATGGCATCTAAATTCATAACTTAATAAGTAATGAAATTATAGACACACATCAGATTAGATTTAGGAGGAAGGTTAAGAGGTTTTTAATTAATCACAGTTTTTATAGTATACAGAAATTTAATGAATACTTTAAAAATTCTAAATAATATTACTGATGTCAGTATTAATAGCTTGAAATTGTTATGGTTTGTAATTGACGAAGCCATGAAATTGTAACAAATTTCCAAAGATGAATAAAGTATATATGATATGATATATTGCACCAGCAGAAAAATTGATTAAGATCATAGACATAAGAACTGTTTGATAAGTGCATGCAAACTCAAAAGATGGTAGCACTAGATTTCCTTCAGCATTACATTGGCAATGTGGAGACTATTAAGGGATGATGGATTATAAACAGTTATTAAACTTAGTCTTTGTGAGGCTATTTTCCTACTTAAATGTGCAAACAATTTTTTAAAATAGAGAAACAAAAATGTTGTGTATTAATAAAACATTACTTTGTGAAAGAGTTATAAAAGCTAAGAAAGTAGGGTGAAGCTGCACAAACATTATGGTGAATCTGGCATTCACTTAGAATGTTGTATAAATAAGTTTGGTAAGTTAAGATGTGGCCAAATGAGCATGAGCAATGTTCCAGATGTCCAGTCAAGATAATACCTACCAAATGATTGAAAATATTAATGACATAGTACTGAATAATCAGAAGCTGAAGATGCAAAAAGTGACTGTAGCTCTGGGCATTTATGCAGATTATGTGTGTAAAATTTTACACAATCATTGGGAAATAAAAATGTTATCAGCAAGATAGGTGCCACATTTGCTAACAGTTGAGCAGAAAAGAGAACAAGTTTTCACTTCACTGCAAAATTTTTTTTTAATAGAATTTTGTAGATAACATGTGACAGTTGATGAAACATGGATCCACCACAACATATTGTAAATGAAGGAACAATCAAAACAGTGGGTAGCAACTGGAAAAAACACTCCAAAGAAGGCAAAAACCATCCACTCAACAGAAAAGGTGATGGCATCTGTATTTTGGGATTGCCATGGCATAATTTTAGTTGATGTTTTGAAAAGGCAAAATGGTAATTGGTATTATGTTATGCTGCTGGAGAAGTTAATGCAATCAAAGAGAGCATTGTCCTCATTTGTAAAGAAAAAGATCCTGTTCCATCATGATAATGTGCCAGCACAAAAGTCTGCAATTGCAACGTCATAATTATTGGATTTAGTGATAAACAAATTGTAAAATTACTGGAATAAATTATAGATTTGAAAAAAGATTATGGTAAGAAATAAAAAAAAATTTTTTAGAAAGTTATATCTCATTTATTTTTACACAGACTTATCAAACAGCCCTCATGCAAGAGTGACCAAATCAGTATGTTTAGTATGCCTTATAAATGGAAGTATCCTTTACAGTGAACTACAGTAGGTGATATATTCATAGAGGCCAATAGTTTCACAATCATTAATAATTGTATAATATCTTGTTACAGGTTGCCAGCTAGATATTTTGATCCAGTAACTCAATTGCCCTACAGTAACCTGCAAGCATTTCGTATATTGCGCGAGGCCTACTATCAGCAGCTTGAAAACAGAGGGGATCGCAACAACCCAGAAGTTGCCCGTTGGATTGAATGGAGACAAAAAAATAAGGAACTTAAAGCTGCAGCTCTTCAACAAATAAACAAAAACATACGGCTTGAGCCTGCCCCAATTGTTAGTGTTCAACAGACTGCTCAATGATCACATTTTAAGAATGATTCAATTAACAAAATACAAATTGAATTTCAGTATTAATTAAATTTGGAATCAAACACAATGAAACATGCATTAATAATCTCTTCAGAACAGATTAAAAATTGAATATTTGTGTTAACTCCTAAATTATCTGTGAAGATTGTGGCAGATATTTATGGTGTACATCTGCAAGCATTTCATCTTTCACTCTTGAAAAATACTCATGAAATTCAGACAATAAAAATGATCATGATCTAATATTTCATAAACTTTTATTAAAAAAGTATACTGTAATACATTATATAGCATATAATAGGACTTCATCAACAAATTTTGAGAAATGAAGGTAACATGGAAAGGATCATTTTTTGTTAAAGATCATATGTTTACTGACATCTCCTTCATGAGTTAGGAATCGGTTTTAGAAGCACATTCTGCACATGAATTGTGGGCCATAAGTTCTTCTTATTTGCTTTTTAACAGTTTGTCGTTTATCTGTATACTGCACATTCAATTTGTCATACCATTCCTGTCACACATTAACTAAGGTTTGCTGTTCTGTCCAGTGCACATTCAGTCAATCTACCCTACCACACTGCAGTCTTACATAGATTTGTTATTCTGTGTCAATGCAGCACAAACTTTTGGACCAAATTGACAATGTACCTTGCTGTGTGCAGGAACATGTGGTTCCAACGTGATGGTGCTCCACCACACTTCAGCATTGATGTGCACATACATTTATGCACAGAATTTGGGAACATTGTAAGTATCAACAAAGCATAACTGATCGATTAAATAAAAGAAACAATTAATTGATATCATTGTATGATTCAGTTGAACTACACACTTTTAAAGCTTCACTTACTTTTCATAAATGTATGGAACCGGTTTCAAGAACATTTATGAAAAGTAAGTGAAGCTTTAAGAGTGTGTAGTTCAACTGAATCATACAATGATATCAGTTAATATGATTAACTTCACTGTGCAAGTTCCAATTTACATTTAAGTAAAAGAAACAATGTTTGTACTAAATTTTCAGAAAAATGCATGGAAAATTATAAATTTCACCATATTTGAGGTCTGACTTTTCAGATGCATATCTTTTTAATGACATATCAGGGAACATATGTTCTTTAATTTTTAATTGTTAAAAAACAATGTTTGTTTAAATTGTCAGAAAAATGCATGGAAAATTAAACTTCATTTCTGCAAACTATTTTACTTGAGGTCTGACATTTCAGATGCATATCTGCTTAATGACATGTCAGTGACATGTGTTCCTTAACAAAAAGATTATCCTTTTTGTTTGACCTACAATTCCTCAGATTTTGCTGGTGAGGCCGTATTACACACATATAAGAATTCCAATTTAATGTCTTTGGTTTTATTCTATGGGAGTATGCTAAGAGCATCATATACATTACCCCAGTTGACAACAGAGCAGAACTGATTGGCAAATAAAATTTCAATTGTATAATTGATATTATTGTATGATTTAGTTGAACTATACACCACTTATAATGCTTCACTTACTTATAATATATAGAACTCATTTCAAAAACATTTTTTCTCATCATCAGCTTGGGTAAAATTAAACTGTCGGATAATTCATTAAGCTGAGTGGAGTTTCATCTCAGGTATCATCAGTGGGCATTAAACAATAATTAAAAAAAAATCTGTTGCTTGGTGATTAGGCCATTTCTAAGAAGCAAGCTACAAAAATCAGATGTCACAAGTAGGAATCTTATTTGGGTTAAATTATCTGGGCAGAACTTTAGAAAGCAAACAGCAGAAAACTTTAGACACAAATGGACTGTGCACATACACACACATACTATCATTAATTTATTCTGTTTATATTGTGACCAAGATACTTTTCTGTTAACATGTTGAATATAATGTGTACCCAAAATCTTCCATGGTGACATCACTTTGAAGAAAATGTAGAAACAATACCCTTCAATAAATAAATAAATAAATGAATCCTTCTCAAAAAAAGATGAATACCATAAACATTAATTTCAATAACTTAAGAATGTTGTCTTGCTATATACCTTTGCACTTTAATCCCTCCTTTCTTTAAACCATGTGTGGTGGCCTCAGCCATAGCCTTTCCACTTGCTAACCAAGTAAAGCTGCTCTGATACTTAGTCCTTTGTTAAAGTCATTAATATTTACCTATCCATCTCTGAAATTCCATGAAGAGGTTTTCAGTGTGGACAGCTGTTTTCATATTTCTTTTTTTTTATAAAAAAGTTATAAGTGTGCAGCTTGATCTTGAGCTGAATACCAAGTGAGAGAAGATGCTATTTAAATCTTAAATGTAATTTGGAACTTGCACAGTGAAGCTAATCATATTATTGATATCATTGTATGATTCAGTTGAACTACACACTCTTAAAGCTTCACTTACTTTTCATAAATGTATGGAACTGGTTTCGAGAACATTTAGTTCCCATCTTCAGCCAGGCTAAAGTTCAACTGTTGGATCATTCGTTGAGCTGTGGGAATGTATATTCTGCTCTGGTGGCAGTGTGATAAACTTGTAGTTTATGTTTTCATCCCTTTTAAGAGCTTTAAGAGTGTGTAGTTGAACTGAATCAATCAATGATATCAGTAATGCTATTTAAATATTTATGTTTACAACATGTATGAAAGTGCTGTATATATTTATTAGTTATAAATAGTGAACATTTATAGACCTTGGGATGAATAATGCACTGCAGGAAGATAGTGTCCTGAAAGAGGAAAATTTACTAAGCACTAGTGACAATGCCACATCACCAAACTTCATAGGAACCCTCAGCAAACACTGCCAGGCACTTGTACCTTTATGTTCTTGATAATGTAATTAAAATTATTGGGGTAAGGATCAGTTACTGAGACCATAAGAATAATAAAATTAACAGCCTACAATTCAAAAACTAATTCAGAAGGATCCAGTGATGGAAAAAAAGAAAAGAAAGTAACAGGAAATAAGAAAGTTTAATATAAAAGATCAAATGATTTTAATTGCAATTGCAATAATAAAATAAGAATAATAAAATTAACAGCCTACAATTCAAAAACTAATTCAGAAGGATCCAGTGATGGAAAAAAAGAAAAGAAAGTAACAGGAAATAAGAAAGTTTAATATAAAAGATCAAATGATTTTAATTGCAATTTTATTAAATGTGTTTGAAGGGAATATATGTTATTTTCAAACAGACTACAAATCTGTAAACAATGATGTTGCATATTCTGAAAACATATTAACCCTTTCTCTAATCACATTTAAATAGCTATTCCTGAATACCCAAGAAATAGAGATGAGCATTCAAATTGGCTGTAAATGTAAATTTACGGTGTTGTAAAAAAACATTAATATTTACTTTATTGGTGAAAATATTTTAATGAAGCAAAAACAGAACTAAAGTATGTTTCATGCCTGACTTACTGCTTCTTTTAAGTAACAGTGTTATGTTTGCTAAATCTTGAAAGCCATTAAATTACACGGATGCTTTATAAGTAATTTTCATTGTTAGATTAAACGCATGGTCTTTTCTCTTAATCACTCAGCTTACCAAGTGAAACGAAGCTCCATTCCAGCCTTTGTGTGTATTTTGTAAGCTAAAATATTTATTCATAAGTCTGACCTTCAGTGCTTTGGCCCTGACCCAAAGCATGCACATGTACATATGTTTCTGTAACCTGTCCTTCCACAAGGGGTTATTGTTTAGGCCTGCTAAATGTATTAGGTCTTTGAACCAAAAAAGCTTCAGCTAAGAAATAATGTTTTTAGGATGCTTTGGGACGAAAATAACAAGGAAATTAGATTAGAAGTGGTATATAAAAACCAGCAGGATCAGATTTAGCATAAAAAGCTTTGATCTTTGTGAAAGTAAAACTAGATATATCTACAATAGATGCATTTACACTGTTAAAAGGGCTGACATTTCAGGAGACAAAGATATCAGATGTAATGCACCTAATGAAACTGATCTTGATCAGGATAAAACTATGTGTATGGATAACACTGAAGTTATTCATTTCCCTATGTTGATGAATGCAACTGCAACAGTAAGTTCAAAGTGTATTGGGTTGCCAAATGATGCAAATACATAGGCATTAAAGAGAGGGGAAATGAAGGTGTATATAGCTTCCTACTCATCTTTCCTTGCCACTCTTTCTTCCTCATTTCCATAAGGCATTTATAAACCGACCTTTCAATCATTAAATTCTCCCTTTCCTCCAGCATGCCAGTTTGCCTCCATTTTCTTATCTCCCGTAGGACTCTTTTCTTTGCCTTCCTACACTCTTCATCATACCATCCCCTTTTTCTTATTTACTGAATAATCCTTACTTCTCATATTTGCTCCTGCTTGATTCAGTATCTGCTCTAATCCTAACACAGTCTCCTCAATTCTCTCTTTCTTAAGCAATTCCTCTACTCCTATTAGCTTTAACACTCCATTCTGCGATCTAATTCCTCCAAAAATGCCGAAATGCTTCTGTTTCCTCCTCCCTCCAAGTATAACTTTGAATTTTAATTCCTTCATGATCAGAAACTTTTTGTTCCCCTTCTAACGTGCATTGAAATTCAGCCCTTATTGAGAAATAGTTATTTGAGGAAACTACATTTAACACTGCAAAATTTTTCTGACACAGTACTTGATGTGTTTGGACGCTAATGACCATAGCAGTTTTGCGCCCTTAAGAAATAATCATCATCACCGCAAAATTAACCAGATAAAAATCTAAATCCACAGCATATAACATATAATCTATAACACTCTGGCCGTTTTTGTTCACAAATATAAATTCCCTGGTATCATCTTTTCCTTTTACCCCATTACACATCATCAGGTTAAATTCTTCATAAAACTCTTAACAATTTCCTACAATTATTGACAATTTTGTCTTTACTCATTCTTCTCTCTGTCTCACTTTACTTTCCTATTGACTCACCTTCTGGATCTATTATCTTTATTTGACTTTCTCCTACTCTTATATTAAAGTTGCCTATTTATATAAAACTCTTATACATATGGTTATTAGATAATACATTGATATCTGACCTAACTTAATGAATAATCTTGAATCATAAAACTCCAAGGAACTTGGGGTGTTATACACTGATGCCACTTATATGCACACTTTCACTTCCCCATAAACCACTCAGATTACACCACAGCACTGAGTTACCACCTAAGTCTCTGCACACTTTCACTTTGACCTGCAAGCCTTTTCTCACAAACAGGCCCAAACTCCGGTGACACATGCCCGTTGCATTTTCTTTTTTATGCTTTACTTCCCATAAAAGTCAAATTCGCTCATTTCTACTTTTACCAGCCATGTCTCTACCACATCTATCAGATCCACTGATTTGAAAAATTGAGATATTTCCCTTTTCCTTATTTTTTCAAATAAACATTCTACATTCCAGAATATAACCCCCACTTTCCTTACCTATTCATACCCTTTCTCTGGAAACTAAATTTCTTCACCCTGGCCCTACTTCTTGTCAGTATATCAGATGCCTGCCTCTACCTCTCATCATCCTGTAGTTGCAATATGCTTCTTCCAGGTATCAACACTGTACTAATTCCAGTGTCTGCCCAAACATTTGAGCATGCTTCTGCACCCAGCACAATACTTTGAACCTTCTCTGTTCGCTGTTTCTCAGGTACAATTTGCTTACTTAGTCACAAATGGTGCTCTCCTTCCCTCCTCCTATTTTTGAACAGTTGCTTCCTGAAAATCTCCTGCATAACATTTTGTTGACTTAAAGTTCTATTCTCCTCACATTCCCTCAATGCTTCTCGTACTCCTCTTCCCCTCATACCATCTTCCCTCAGCTGTTCCTCCGACACAGGTTGTTTTTCTGATGACATTGATGTTTCGCCTCCACTTCTCCTCTCCTCTTCCCCTCGTACCATCTTCCCTCAGCTGTTCCTCCGACACAGGTTGTTTTTCTGATGACATTGATGTTTCACCTCCACTTCTCTTCTTCCTCTCCAAAGTCAGTTATGTAGCAAGAGTTCATCAGTCCACATGCGCACTTAGCTGACGAATATCCTGTTTCCTGTCATTGACTCAAAATCCAAACCTCAAACATAACCTTTCTTTCTCCTGGCCCTAGCAGTTTTCATTTCTTTTAGCAAAATATTTCTTATTTCTCTTTCTCTCTCTCTTCCCATAATCTTGTTCTATAAATATTTTTGTTCCTTTTAACTTTTTGGAATGTGCTAAAATTGTCCATTTTACTTTTGTCGTGGCAAGCTTAACAATGATCATTCTTGAATTCAGACCTTTTCTATCCACTCTGAAAGCATTCATTATTTCCCCAAGCTGTAGCCCTAATTTGTCTTGATAAATCTCTTCAATTAATTCCCAAAGCCTTTCTCATTCATTTCTTTAACTCCATATATTATCATGTTCCTTTTTCTTCTATTTTCTTCTCCTTTCTTCAGGTATTATATTCGTCTATTGTATTCTTCTAATTAACAAGTAGTAAAGTTGAGGAAAACAATTGTAAGACTTTCTTTCAAATAAGTGTACTTACGAAGCTGTTGAGACTTTCTTTATTACAGAACAGTCATATTTTGTGCCATAGCTTTGAATAATGCAAATGCGTGTAGTGAGTGCAGTGGAGATAGTATTACAAAATGACAGGCTCTATGCAGTCAGGCTCACCATTGCTAATATTACCCAAGTTCAAATTAAATTGGGGATTGCAAACAGAAACAGAGTTTTTAAACTGAAAGATGTTGAAAAACAAATTCATGAAAAAATTAAAAAGTTGACACTGAAAGACTGGGAATCATGCATACAACATGCTGAAAAACTACAAGAACCCTTCATTAATGAAGTTGTAGAACCTATAATTATAATATAACAAATTATTATTGAGGGAATCACCGAAATTCTAATTTTGTTCCACTTCGACATGTTTCAAAGGCTGTTGTCTTCATCTTCAGCATGGTTCCACTATTAATTTGTTATATTATACTATATTTCACTGTGAAAATTCTCACTATTCAAAACTACATCTAGTGACAGTGTACCAATGAAGAGTCACTAGCAGTATCACTGGAATAATAAAACAAATAATTTATTAGATTAGAAGTATATTTATAAATAGCATTTATATAACTGTTAGTAAGAACAATAAAATATTAATAATTGTTAACAATGTTGCATTACACCATGTAAATAAAGAGTGTGAATTAGGGATTTGACATTTTGCTAATAAGATTCTTATTCGCTACTGCCTAAAAATTTCCCATTCGACAAGAACTGTAAACTCTCTTACAAGGAATATTTTGAATGTTTGTACTTTGTAACTGCATAGTTAAGATGTATTTATAATTCATAAATTTGTGCTTAGGACTATTCAAAAACATTCTCTCTTTGACATGTGCTTTCTTAGTTTTTGTAACAAGAGTTTTGATATAGATTACACAAAAGAATGAGGTATGCCTTGCTGATAATACTCTTTCATGTTTTATAGAATATCAGCACTCATATATTTGTGTGGGATTATTTTAACAACATAAAACAGTTACTTTTGATAGTGAATAAAGCAACACATCAGTTCTTCATCTATTACATAAACTGGATAAATTGAATATTTACTCACAGTAACCATTTTAATAACTTGAGTTTTTGTTTTGGACAAATAAACTGTATCTTTTATTAAATCCAGCACCAGCAACAAATTATACAAATGACATTAAAGCAACATTTTCATAAACAAGGAAGGAGCATAGTGTATACAGTATATGAATTTTTTAAAAATATATTTCATATGGTGTAATAAATGTTATAAATTTTTACTCAAAGTCAGAAACAAAAAGCACGTGTTGTGACATTAATATATATTTTATCAAATAAACTTTGTTTAGATCTCCTAGAAATTATTAAATGCCTAAAGTTAAAGAGGAAAATCTTGCCCATCTGCTAGAGCAACTCTTTTAAAAACAGAGGTAAAAACTCAGATTAATATTAAACATATAGGTTCATTAATTACAAGGGTGGAGCCGGTATAAAGTATTTAGAATTATATGCCATTTGTAGTACAGTGAAAATGTTTTTTGATTGAAATTAGTCTTACTGCCAAGTGATAGTGAAAGGTGCTTTCTTTCTCTTTTTTTTTTTTTTTTTTTTTTTTTTTTTGAGCTGGGAGGATTATGGAATGCATGCAATGTCATGTAGACTGTATGATTGTTTTTTAATCTACACCTTTCCCTTCTATCATGAATTTCCTGTTTCTGTTCATTTTTATCAGTTCATCACTTCTCAAAAAATCTTTGTTTAAAACTATAATATCAGACAAGAATAAAAAGTGTTTAAATTATGAAATGACATGAGGCATGTTGAGCCTAACTCAGTGTAAACACTGGCAATGAATGTCATTGTGATTTCAAGCCTCAGCCTATCCCTCACTCACATATTGCAGCAACATTGTTTCATTTGCCCTCTATTGGTTTATTTGATATTCTTTCTCATTTTGAATAGTTATGCCTAGCACAACCCTTTTCTTAATCAATTTTATATGTTTGCAGTTTATGCTATTATAAAACCATGAATCCGCATTTACAATTATAAACACTATCAAAGTAATATTTTGCCATACAAAATTTCTCTTATAAATCATAAACATTTACATCCGGTGAAAACAATTATACCACTTATTAAAATATTTGTTGATCATCACTGTGTTCAAGTTATGAATCAAGTGTAGAATTTTTGCTAATTTTTTTTTATCAAATAATTTATTGAATGTGTCTGAATTTGCTTCAAAACATTTTCTATCAGCAGTACAATTTTTATTTAAAATACCATAAACTCTATGTCAAATATAATGTTTTTTTAAATGTCTATGCTCTCTGAACCAAACCCATTTTATTTAACCATAATGTCCTTTAAAATATTTTTGCCACAACAGTGTGTAAAGTTGCACATCACCCAATTGAGCAATAACAATCACTCCTACAAAAAAAAAACACTGAATCCTCCTAAAAAGCAATGAACTAGTTACAAACTGAAAAACAATTACCATTTTTAAATGTACAAACTTCATTCATTAAGAAATTAATGATTTACCTTGATCTTTCGTTGTGTAAATATCACATAACACAAATAAGTAACAAATTTAACATTATATTAGCATTTGAACCCACATTATTCTCTAGTTACACATGTAGTACTCCTTGTATGCATATAGCATTCAGTTTTACCTTACCACTTTGTTGATTTTGGTTGGTTTAGATGGCCATGAAAACATGCTCTTATAACCTCTCCATCTTGAAATGTTCGTTTATTTTTAATAGATTTGTATTTTTAAGAGCTTCAGCTTCGCTTCACTTTTTTACTTCACATGATTATAAAAAAAACACTTTAAGAACTTTATCATAAATAACAATTCAAAACCATTGAAAAGTTACCCATACTTTTTAGTTAACATTTATAGGTAACCCATTTTAAAATATTCTTTCTATTCAAAGTTAATAAAGTCATCTAGTTAGCACATAATTTAGTAATTCATATCAAAAATCATTTTAAATGCTCTCATTTAATCATGACCAGTAAAATATTCTCTGGAGAGCACCAAAAGCATTTGGTTCATTACCTCATCAATAACATTCCTTAAACCTGGTGACAAATATCTAGACATTATAAAAAATGTCCAAAAATGTTGAGCTCTATTTCAGTATGCCATTTTATTTTCATACTGAACCATTGGTCTTGATGGTCTAGTGGTAACCATACTTGCCTTGTAGGCCCAAGGTTGCAGGTTCAAATCCAACTAGGGTGAACTCTAAATTTGGTTTTGTTTTATTGAAATATGTGATGATTTCAGGCTTTTGCTTATCATTGGTAGTCTGTTTTGTCATCATGTACATTGTTGAAATGATATTGTGGACTTATTTTTTCTCACACAATAGGATACTAGCATTCCAAATGCCTGTGATAAGCTGAACAAGAAGTGTTTAAATTTATAGATTTTTCTGGCAAAAATTGTTTGGGAATTTCACGCTTGTTATTTTTTAGCGTTCGAACATAGTTTGTTATGTGCTCCAATAATGCTTTAGTTATTGGTATACTGAAGAACAAATTATCTCCAGTGATATTTCTATTGCTTCCAAAAATAGGTTGGGCCAGTCTAAGGACTAAATCAATGGGCAAGTTGCTCTATAGGTATTATCCTTTCAGCTGCTTACCACATTACACCTCCATATTATGTACATACTTCCTGCATCTACTTATGCAAAAACTTTTACATCATACTTGCAGGTTTGTTTGGTATATACTGTCTAAATGAGCAGTTCCCCTAGAGGCTAGAAGTTGCTCATCTACAGTAAGAAAGGGTCCAACATCGTAATACATTTGAAATTTATCAATAAGCATTTCAAAAACTTCTCGTATTGAGCTATTCAGTACACTTATTTGTCTCTGCTAGTTATGTCATCAAATCTGGCAACATAACAGAAATTGAAACCTCTGATCACTAATTGATAAGTCATTCAATGTCTGCACTCTATGAATCGTCCTGCATTTTGATCACATTGCTACTATGATGAGTACGGATAAAGTATAAGAGTTCTAACAATGCTCTAATCTCTATTTCATCTCTATGCCATGTATCCCTTTCTCTTAAATAATTTGGTTTTATTTATGAGGCAATCACACAAGTTTCACTAGTGTTGTTCCACTTACTTGGACATGTTTCAAAGGCAAATTTCCTTCATCACCATTCCACACACCAGATGGTAAAGCCAGTTTTCTCCTTTGTCATTTCATTATTACACCTGGCTTTCATAGTTGTATGACATGTTTCTGCATCTGCTTTCAATTGTTTGCATCTGTTTAGCAGTGCTCATGTATTACAGCATGTATTTTTGCTAGTATTGCTTTATAAAATAGAAAAGAAAGTGTAGAAGTTGGACAGGATTCATCAGGCTCAAGGAAAAGGCAGAAAGCACAAAGAAATATGAAACACAAGAAGAAAAGTAAACATTTTGTATTTTCTGTTATTCTTAACTAAAATCTTTATACAAATGTTATGTTCAACTCTGCTTATGGCTTTTATTTTAAATTTACTATTTGTATAATGTTTTAGATATTACAATAAAGATCTTCGCAAGCTGGAATTAAAGTCTGTGTATGCATGATGCTTCACTAACCTGCATAACCATTACAAAAATCAAAAAATTACTGCATATCAATAGGAACAAATTGCAGCAAGATGAACTTTTGGCATCAAAGATTATTCTGTGCTCTCTCAAAAGTCGTTCCAGAAAGGGAGATAGAAGTCATGCCAGAAAAGGAGATAGATTTAACACAGTGGCAATAAAATATCATGTGAAAGTAAACAATGAACAAACGTTATTTTGCTCTAATTTATACAAGAACAGCAGAGCATGTGCCTTAATTTGCTATATGTAAGGCCTTACTATTATTCTATGCTCTTTGCATTACTTATCTGAAATATTAACTCCTAGAGATTATGTCAACACATATAGAAAGGGAAAACTGGTAGAGAAGTGAACTGGGACACATACTACTTTTAAGATTCTGTTTAATTATTTAAATAAATCAATTGATATAAGGGGAAATGAAAAGGATCATTCTAATGAAAAAACAAATATTATACTTCAACACTACTTACACAGGAGGAGGTGAGAATGAAGAGTGTGATTGTTTGTAGAAGAAACATGGTTTCAATTCAGTTTGAGTGGAGGTATTAGACCTTGTTTTATTTAATGTTATTCATGCAATTATTTTTCCTATTAGAATGAACTAATAACAATTTTAAATTTTCTGAAACTGCAACTAAAATGATATCATATTTAAAGTGCTTTGTTTCGTTCATTGTTTTGTTCAATTTTACATTCCTTTCTTCCTAGTTGTTTGTTCAGATATATGAGGCATCAGGTGTATATATATATATATATATATTGTTAATAAGAGCCTGGAATTGTACATATTATCTTAATTTATAGAGTTCCTTCCTTATAATACATTGTCATAATGATTATGTGTTCAAAGTATTTTAGAACAAAAATTAGGCAAAATTTGAATGACATAACTTTCAGCAAATAATAAATATAAACTATTTAAAGTTATTTGATTTTCAAATTGTAAAATTAAATTATAAAATAATGCTTCTGAAATTAGTGGATTATTTAAATGAAGGAAACATTTTAAAAAGCCTTAAGTCTATTTTGCTGGTACAAAATGAGAATGGTCCACAAATCCTTAAATTGTAACTGCACCTTTGTTTTAATATAACTATTTTCAACATCTATTATGACCTTTTCAAATTTAGTTTCTAATCATAATGCCATAAAATTGTTTTATCTTTAAATTTAGTACATATTAATATTTTGGCTTTCCTGTAAAATCATTATTTATGACTTAAAGACATTTTCACACAATGTTAATTTCATTATAGTAAATACTCTTACTGCTGTCTGCTAGCACCAACTGTACTGGTTTTATAACACAGAATAACAAAATGTGTACAAACAAGATACATTGCCATATATTAAATAACCTACATTTTTTCAGCTCAAAAATGGGAAACTAAAACAAGATGAACAAAGTAAACAGACCTGTATCATAACTGTTTAACAATATGTATTTTTATAATGGTTCATATACATTAAACTGCTAGAAAAGAATGTGGTATTATGTGTTATGACATATTACTAACAGCATTGTAAAGTCTAGGGTTATATAGCAATAAAATTCAAAAATTCTTAGATGGCAATATTTATTTCAAATATCAGCCTTATTTTTTATTATCACAGGAATATAATACATTTGCCAGGGAAAACAACATTCTGTTCAACAATGTCACATTTAATCATTAGGAACAACTGACATAGTACTTTATTTAGCTGTATGACTAGAATGGTTTTTTTCAGTACTGAATTATTATATAAGCCTGTAACATTTAAATAATACTTATAATCTAGAATGCATGAATACAAAAAACCATAGCTTCAAGACAGGCTATATTTTAAATTTATAAATGAACAATAAATATTTTATAATACAGAAATATTTTGTCATTAATTCACAACATTACAATATAAATATGATACAAAAATATTCAGTAGTTAAAATTACACTGGATAATAATCTTTTCCTCCCTTTTTTAATAACAAAAATTTTAGCCATTCTTTACAATTTTGAGATGAAAATTGCATACTTGGTCTGAAAAATAGCAAAACTGGGAATTCATTTAATTTTAACCACCTTTTCTTTACCCTCTCTTATATGATACCAATTTTTGATCATTTCTGTTGTCTTATAATAACATTAAAAAGGTCAAATCATCACTTGGGTTTAAAGCAAAGAATTACAATTATAAAATGATCAGAACAATAAAAAACCACATAATTTGAAGTGTTAAGCGATATTTAAATATAAAAATAAAATACTCTGTTCACTCATGAGGTGTGTACATTTTATACAATTAGCAATAGTTTCCTTCATGGCTCGGTCCCATATTCCATGGTAACTTTGTACCATGGTTTTGAATAACTTTTGCTTTTTAAACATATTTTTGGGTACACATTGCAACTGAAAACTATTCATC
The DNA here is from genome assembly GCA_030762175.1 of Metallyticus violacea. Taxonomy (NCBI): domain Eukaryota; kingdom Metazoa; phylum Arthropoda; class Insecta; order Mantodea; family Metallyticidae; genus Metallyticus; species Metallyticus violacea. The sequence continues at coordinate 129,533,786 of CM060833.1, read as the reverse complement.
ATCAAATTATGATTAATTTTCTTCCTTTTAGCTCCCAATATAATCATTACCCTAAGGTAAAGTGATTTTCATACATACTGCAAGTTTTTTTGGTTAAAAGTTTGGATTCAGTTTCTTTGTCATGAAACATTTTCTTTTTGGGGGGCTCTTTTCTTTATATTAGCTCACTGAAGTTTCAAAATTTCAACAGTTTTATTTTTGGGGTCTAGCCTTTAACTTAGCATCACTGAAGTTTTAAAATGTACACCTTAATCATTAAAATACCTCTTTTTCCTTTTTCATTGCTTTCATCTTTAAGCATATTTAAGTTAGAGTAAGAGCGAAAGAATATTCCAAGGACTGAGGAAAGGCTGAAATATTAGGAATATGTGTCTTTTTCCCGGAAGGAAGTATGATATTGTAGACCAATATTTGGCCTTTTTTCTTGGTCCTACCCTCCTTACATATCAAGCAGCAATACTTTGACTTTCTATTACCACATGGTTTTGTTTGTGCCTTTGTCATCTTTTATACTATTAACAAGCCTGTTCCATACTACTAAAGGCCTCCTTTAAATCTATCTAAAGAGTCTTTGGAACTGTAGCTCTTTCATTCTTTTTATATGTGCCTGCCTTCAAACTAAACTTATGGGATATATCAGGAAGTCATGTCATAGTAATTTTCATTTCTGGCCGCGAACAAGGGACAACACGAAAAATCTAAAATATGTGATTAAAAGTGTATGGAATATAATTTCAAATGAAGCCACCAGATGGTGTAGTGATCAGAGCTGCGTGTCTCAACACGCTCCTAAGTTCAATTAGTGAGCGACAGTGGTCGGGAATGGAGGTTACGAAGAGTGATCAACGTGCGTATATGAAAAGAGCATTTCTCCGCAACAGGAATGCACAAGAATGCCACGCAGAGCTACGCAAAGCCCTGGGTATGCGTTCCCTTCCCTGTCCAACTGGCAAGGTGGACAGGTTTCTTCAACTGAGGCAGAATGTCGACTACCGACCTGTGTCCGCGGACAAAAATGTACGGGTGATGGTGGTGGAACAGTGCTTATGCAATGATAGGCACTGGAACTGGACACTTGTGAAATTGGAAGAGCAAACAGGAATTCCGGCAAAAAAAAAAAAAAAAAAAACATTGCAGCGCATTTTACGGGAGGGTCTGAACATGCGGAAATTATGTGCAAAGAGTGCCGCATGAATTAAGTGAGGTAAAGAAGTATACTCGCTACGAAACATGTCGCGAGATTTCAGGAAGAATGGGATTCCATGTTGAATCTCATCATTGCAATTGATGAAACATGGGCAAGGGCACTCTGTGTGACATTCTCGTGCATTCCAGCCAGGAAGAAATGCTATTTTCACATAGCAAGTTGTTCACTCTTCGTGATCTCCATGTCTGTCCCTCACCAACTGAACTTAGGGGCGTGCTGAGACACACAGCTCTGCTCACATACACCATCTGGTGGGCTATTCGAAAATACATGTCATACACTTTCAATCGTACATCTTATGTTTTTGTGTTATCTCTTGTAAAAAAAATATAGTAATGGCTTATTTCTCGTATATAAGTATTATTACTTTAGCGTGCCAATGTCGTTTCTATCAAGTTGCAATAATTTTCATAACCTAGGAAGTCTTTCATATTAAAGTAGGCAATAATAAAGTAATTCCCCTTTCAGAATACTGATACTCTGGAATTTTAAATTAAAAATATGTTGGGCATTATATCTGTTTTATCCTTAGATATAGTCATACATGATGATTTACTTAATAATGAATATTAAGAAGGGATTAATCTCGAAAATTAGATACTATCAAAAAGTATAGATTCTGGCATTTTTCTTCTATTAGCATCCTGTCAACAAGCAAGTTTTCTAATGTATTAGTGGAGTACAGCCAATTAAATCTTCAACCTGTGAAATTAATTGCAGAATTGGCGGTATAGAAGGAGAGCAAAGTTCTAGCTGAATTCGCCAAGTTACTGCGTAAGCCCTGTGCCACTTGCTAAGGAAATTGAACGTCGCGGTGTGCAAAATGCGATAATGATGAACTTTGTTCACCTGGTATGTCTCTTTATTTTTAAAGGACGGATGGTCTGGTTTTAAAATGCGGGTGCAGCGCATGCCTTCAGTTGTCCACCCGGCTGGGGGGAAATTGCAGTTGAAGTTGCGATAGGGAAATTACTAATAATATACTGTTTATTTACCCTAAAAATTGATGTGATCATTGAATGCTAAACTTGCCTGCCTTCATTTTACACATTCTTGGCTCCTGCTCTGGAAATTTCTTATTACCCTCCGTTTATTTTAAACGATTGTATTATTCAAACTACCTAAGGTGCGTGAATTTTTCATGTACATTTTACCTATTGATGTTCCCAGAGGTAATCAAAAGGGGAATCGAGAATGCCATATGCCGTTACCGATACCTCTACCGTCAAGTGCTTAATGAATTGCCTGCAGAAACACTTTGGCTCTATGTGCTGTCGCAGGATACTGCTGGAAGAGAAAAATTCTCTTTCCTGGCAGTTAAAGGTTGCAACATTGTATTTATAAGTTATGACTATTAAGTATTCTTTCGCCGCTAATTGTGCACCATATCCCTATATTTTTGGTTATGCTTAGTTTCCTCATGGAACACATTACCTTTTTCCATTCCTGTATCGGCAATTTTGCGGATTAAACATATCCAATTAGGTGGAAATATTGTTCGTCGGAAAACAGAATGTGATTGTGTCAAAATCCATCTTCCCAGGGTTACAGGATCACCCGGATTAAATTCTTGCATGATTCTGAAGTAAAGAACGTTTAGCCATAAACATATTATTGTTGTAAATGGATTAATAATGTTAATATTATGCAGAATAATGTTATGCACTTTTTCATCGTTCCCTAAACCTACTTCTCCATATAGTCTTGGACACTAAGCTTTTGTACTTCAAAACCAATTCAAGTATTTCGTTATTGTAAAAGATAGCCACCTCTTGATTCAAATAGTTCATGGCAGCATCCTTTTCGTCGTTATCATTTTCGAATTATTTTCCAGCAATATGGTTCATCATAAAAAACTGGTGAAAAGCCGACGGTGCTAAGTCGGAACTTTGCGTGAGTGATCAAAACGCCCCAGTATAATTAATGATGCAACAGTTCCTTTGCCTTGTTGACAGTAAGCAGTTGCGCATTATCTTGAAAAAGAGTAATTCCATGTGAGTACATGACTGTGCCAGCCAGTACTGCCCATTTATCGTGGTGTTCCTCTCCGCGAAGTCAATGAAGAATATACCTTCACAGTCCCAAAAGATTGTGGTAATGATCTTCTTGGTTGACTGGGTGATCTTGGCTTTTAGAGACGGTGTTCCGCCAGGTTTATGCCACTCCATTGATTCTCTTTTGGACAAGGGATCATAAGTTTCATCTCTTGTATCAATGGTTTGCAGAGCATCTCTCTCGTTGCCACGCCATAACTCCAAAAACTCCTAACAGATGACTCGTTGCTGCTTTTGGACTGAGGAAATAAGTTCAGGCATCCATCTTGACTAAGCTTATTCATGTTTAAATGTTTACGAATAATTCGAAGGATTGTTGTTTTAGAAAGACCCAATCTTGCTGCTGTTTCTGTAACTTTGAGCCGCCGGTCTTCCATAATTTCTCCTTCCTAAAGAGCAATGCTTTCAGGAGTGAGCACCTCCAAGGGCCGACCTGCACGCTCTTCGTCTTCAATGCTTTCTCAACCCACTCGAAAAAATTTGGCACATTCTTTTACGGTAGAATATGAGGGGGATGCTTCCCCATATACACCGTACAATCGCTGCTTAATTTCATTTGGAGAAAGTCCTTGAACTTAATAACAGCTCAAAACTCCATTTTGAACATGTCACAATCTTCTACACATAGCCGTCTTTATGCAACTATATCTGAACAACTTAACGCAGCGGAGCGGATGTTACAGCTGCAATTATTTACTTTACAGATAAGGTATGACACCAGATAAGGGTTTTGTGTCAAGGCGATAATCCTTATCGGCGAGGCCGGAAACTTATGGACCTACCCTCGTATATGAATAGCACAGTGAGCTAGCTCTTGTGGTTACGTTTCTTGATAGGAACTCGCAAATATAGCGCTTTTACGATGCCAAAAAGCATATACCGTGAGTTTCTGTATACTTGAAATATTTTTAACTTGTGTGACTTTGTGGTGAGTGAGCATGATGTCATTCTATTGATTGTATTTTCATTTTGGCAGTTCTGTGTGAAACTCTGTGTCGTTCCTTACAACAAAATGTGGTCAGTGATAAGTTCCTTAGTTCTGTGTCATCTATGGGCAAGCTTGAACGTATTTTGCGGTACTGCAACTTACATTAGACACTTCCTGACATTGTGCATGCGTTTCGCTAATCGTTTCAGTTCATCCGTGATGACAAAGGGGTAATTTAATCTCCCCGCGTCATGGACATTTGTTATTCCATTTTTTAAGCATTATGCACCACTTACTAGCCCCGTTAATGGTTCCTTCTTCATGGACTGCAGCAATCTTCGATAAATGTCAATACGCCTTAGTTTTCAGCACTCAGAAAACGAATGACTAATAGGAATTTGCAGTCGGCGGGATGATATATATGGGCGTTCATTTTAAAATATCCTGAAACTCAACAAATTAATATTTACGCGTCAGCAACTGCAGCACCAGGTGAATATGTTCACACACTAAGATAGTTAATGCTAGACTGGCTGCAACAAAATAGCTGCGCAAACGTTCTTTACAAATCAAAATTTTAATGTTATAACTACCTACTTCATTGCTACTCTAGCGAAAGAGTGGGAAGTGTAATGCTGGAAAAGTGGCGATGATGTTTTTTTGGAGACCTCTCGAGCCGATATGCAGTATCATCCAGAGTTTCTTCTGTGAACGCTGCGACGTATTCTTCACATCTTATTTTAAACTTTTTGCATTTCACTAAGATGATTAACCAATGTATGAATCGTAGTAAGGCCCGTAACCAATGAACTTTTTTTTTTTTTTTTTTAATAATTTTCTGATTAGAGACAGTTTGTACAAGTATATGAATCACAAATTAACTTTCATTAAGGAATAGAATATTTCGAGGCATTATTTTTATCATTTGACCTTTCTTAGCAGTTTGTTTACAAGTCATCCAACAAATAGGCATTTGCTGACCACTTTCATAAGAGACTGTATATCTCTTTAGGCAGCTATAGAAGAGCTTCCCTCTTTCGAAATATAGGCCAAGGCCAAACTAACCTACTACTGGAGTTATGCTGCACTCAGGCTATGTAGATAACCCTCCTATCAAGTATATTTCCCTTTTTTCTTTTTAAAAAAATCTCCTTTCATGATAAGGTTCATATGGTGATCTCCTGGTGTGTTGTGGACTGTATTAATGTAAATGTCACTTTGAGCAGGTTACATATTGTGTAATTCAACTTGTAATGTAACTTGTTTATTCCCGTTCTGATCATCATGATTACTATAATGGAAATTCCAATGTTTGAAATACTTTTGTTATTGTAAACACACAAACAGAATATACCAGTTTAATTAACAGAATCGTGGCTATGATTTCAGGCAACAACATTGTAAACCTATGAGAAACTATAGTGGATTTCAAAATTACAAAATGCAACTTCTTGTCAATTTTTGAATATGGTGTAAGTAAACAAAATAAAATGTTTCACCTGACACAAATTCATTTGGAGAAAATTAAGATAGCAAAAAAGTAGAGATGTAAGTTTGTAGGTCATGTTTGAATTAAAGATTCAAAACTTTGTAAAGTGCATATATTTTCATAATTATTCCCAAAACACTGTTTCTTTCTGTTATATATTATGTTTATGGTTAACTGTATATCATGATATTATTCAATGAACATGACCAGGCATACGAATGATAATCTCAACAATGAACATCCTCTTCTGTAATAACTATTCATTATTGTCCATTTTATCAACCACTGTACAGCAAAATTATACATTTTGTGTTTATTAGTTGGCAAATTGCTTGTAACAATTGCAGTTGTAACCCATAACATGAAGACATTTTTTTTGGTTTTCTCATTCCCAGTGGTGAATTTTGCTTTCATGCAATGGTTCTTTGTGGAACATGTGTCAGCAACACAAATTTCATAAGCTAAAGTACATTGCACCTCGCTCTAACGTGTAAAACCATGAACATCTAGATGAGTATTGTCATTTGCTTCATGATCTCTTCAAAATTCTCTTCAATTCATTATAAATATCTTGGCTTTATTTTGTTTTGTTCAGATACTGTAGGAGTCTGAAACCCTACTAGCACCTTAGACATACTATACTAAGCATCACAGCTCACTATATACACATAACCAAGAGGGTTAATGAACAATCACATGCTAACATTGAGCAATAACATGATCCTGAAAGTGAACAAGTGATGTACAGTCATATTTGATAAGGTGATATACCATATTTCTTTATAAAGCTCACTCTTACACTGCAGAATTATCTTGGTATGTTGGAATAGTGTGTAATGTCATGAAATTGATCTTTCAACATAATGACGCTCATCTTTACTGGGGCTACACTGCTGATGACATTTCCTTAGTGCTGAATAGGAAAAGATGGATAGATGGCTTGGCCATTATTATAGCTAGACCGGATGCATGTATACTTTTGCTACTGGAGCTACATGAAGCAAAACATGTTCAATGTTCAGTCAATGATATTATACACTTTAAAGAGGAATCTGAGGAGGTTTTCATTCTGTTACATCTGATCTGCTTAGTGGTATATGACAAGAATTGGAGTATCATTAGATGTGTGTAGAGAAATGAATGACAATCATATTGAAATGCACTAAACATAGAAAAATGAAAATGTTTATATGGTCTCTTATATAGCATATATTTGAAATGTTTAAACTTTAAGTGTAATATTAATAAGTAGTTGTAATTAGCTGGTGAGTTGATCTGATACTCTTATGGTCCACTTACGATTGAATTATACAGAGCATGTTTCACAGGCCTTTGCCCTCATCATCAGCTGTGAGTCTATTGCAGGATTCATTGATGGTTGAATGGATTGGTATAGTTCTCGTGGACAATTTATGAACTTTTGTATTAATTTGTCTTCCTTGGGAACTCAAAAGTTCATAAGTGATAACTTATCTTCATATTTTTATAAAAATTGTTTTCCCATATTCCAAGCTGCAAATATCTGTGAATATGAATATCATTAATCTGATTTCCATTTCTATATTATGTTTATTTCTGCAAAAGTAATGTGCAACCGCTAGTTTATGTATGATTATACCTGATGCCTTTTCCCGTGTTCTTTGAACCTAATTCCAATTTATCTTTTGGGTTCGCCAATATATATATATATACTTTAAGTTTTGAATAATTGAGTTACATGACTCAATTATTCATGTAACTCAATTATTCAAAACTTATATTAAACATCACTGTTACAAACGTCCACCATATTTAACTTATATATATACTTTGTTGCATTCTGGGCAGTTGAGTTTATAGATTCCTGGTTTCTTCTCATCAGTGATTCTATTATTATCACTGGAGTTCATCAAATTATTAGGCTGGTTTTTTCCACTGGGGACAAAGTAATACTGAACTCTTCGGTATTTTCTGAAATTTTTTGATGGGCCCAAGGATGAGTAAATTTCCTGTGAATGTAGCTTTTCTTGCAGTCAGTATTGTAGCCTATTTTAACTTCTTCTCTTGTTTGAATTTCCTGATTTTCTTCCCTATAATTTCTTGGTTGTACCCATTGGTTTTTCCTGTTTGTATTATATGCAAGTACTCTTTGCTGTATTCAAACTCTTCTGAGTATGAATGAATCTTTATGCTAAGCTGTTGAGAACTGCATGTTTGAGTGATTTGGGAATGAAGCCTCTTGCCTTAATGTAATTTTTATTCTGTGTATCATTTCTGTATATTCCAAATTTCAAATCATTGCCTGTTCTTATGATCTTTAAGTCAAGGAAAGGAATCGCATTGTCTTGTTCTGTTTCCGATGTGAAAATAATTTCTCCAGGTTTAGCAATTTCAAAGCATCATTCAAGTGTGTCTAATTAACCACTGGAAAATATCCATGTATCCATGCCAGACTTTAAAAATGTATAGGAATGATTTGGTGATGTATACATTTCTAATCTACTCATATATAAATCAACCAGAAAAGGTGATAATGGATTTCCTATAGCTAAATCTGCTTCTTGTTTATGAAATTCACCATTGAACCTGAAGAAATTCTGATGAGCAGACTTCGGTTAGTTGGAAGTATTCTTCAATCTCCTCGTTGCTTAATTTCACAGATTGCAACCATTTTGAAGGGATGTTGGGAGTTTGCATTTGGTATGGTGGGAAAGAGTGAATATACCTCAAAGGATACTAGAAGGTCCATCTTTTTTGGAGAACCAAATCTTTAATTTTCTCCACCAGTTTTATTGAAGTGCTTACACTTCACACTAAACTTCAAACCCTGGAAATTTCCAAAATCTGTGGAGGAGCCAACTTGCTAGTTGGTAGCATGGTGTATTTCTGCAGTTGATTATTGGTTTAATGGTATTTCCCAGCTTGTGTATTTGTGTATCCTTGCTATTGTGACATTATCTGCTTTTAATTTTGGTATCTCTCTGCATGGTATGATTATAATTATGTCGACCAATTTGTTTATAGACTGTATATGTTTTTTCAAAGGATCCACTTATATTTTCATGTACTCATGTCAGAACACTGAGAAGTTCTTATATCTTTAAATGGTATACTACTTTATCCATGATCACAATTTTGTTCCTTTTATCTGTTTTTTTTTATGTATGACAGTGTTGAAATCTCAAAATAACTTTACAACGACACATTATTAGTAGTGTTATATTACATACCATATATAACAAAAGGCCAGTTATATTGCAACAAAACAAATACTGTTTTGGAAATATGCTGAAGTGTATCACCATATCTGATTTTTTCCTCCTCCCCTTCATTAATTTGCATAACTTCAAATTCAAGTACAAGTAAGCAGGATAGTTCAGCATAAAATTGCCGCACAGTACAGAGGGAACAAATTATTCATTCTTAGGGTTTTTAAAAAACAAGGCTAATTTGAAACAGAATATAAGCTTTCATTTGACAAAGAAAAACATAGAATCAATTTTAATCACCACAATATACACATTTATTCACTGATAAACTAATTTAGGAATGTTGTTGATGGTATATGTTGCCGCCATCATCATCATCGCCGCCTGGCATCTAAAGAGGCACTTTTATTTTCTTCACTGATCTAGCAACTGACATAGAAATATAAATGTTACTCATTCTAAATTTTGAAGTTTTTTTTACCTGACTGAAAGGAATATAAAGAACATCTTACAATAAAAACGATTCCTAAATTGGCTTTTCAGTAAATACAAGTGTAAATTCATATGCTTTACTCCTAACAAATTTCTATTTAATCTAAAATGTTTATTTCATGGCATAAAAATGCTTGAAAGGTATAATGTGTCTGTGTAGTTTCAAGTCCACACTTGTTGCATTATGTCATAACAGCTGTTGAAATGATGAAAAGTACTGATTGACTAGGAAAACAGAGTCTGTTAAAAAAAGGACTATAATTAAATATCAGCAAATAAAGTTAATGGCAGTAACTTCAGGGAAACATGCTGTGTCTTGTGCTATTTAAAAATATGTCATGAGTTTAAATGTGTTAAAACTTCCTGACAACATGATCATTGCTGTAATTCTTAAGAGATTTGTTAAGCAGTACAAAGCATAAAGTGCATGCTTACAGTTGTAAGATCAAGTGACTATCGGGAATAAGATATATTTTAACCAAAAATCAGAATTGAAATAATTAAGCACAAGATGCATGTACCTTAAATGTAGATACCTACTGAAAAAGGTTAACAGTGAACATTTACAAGCATCATTTAAGACATTTTTGACAAATAGAAATTTCTTGAAATGTAATCGAGAAGAAAACAATTGCAGAAAATTGAAGTGCGGTGTGCTTTTTCTTCAGCACATGCCTAAAGCACAATCTGGTTCATTTCTGCAAATTACTAAAGTAGGGTTTGAACTGCTGGAACATCCTGTTTATTCTCCAGATCAGTTCCCAACTACTTCTTGCTAATACCAAAGCTGAGAAAAATATTAAAGGAAGGAAAACTTCACCGCATAAAGTCCTAATGACTGCAAACCAGTGGTTTATGGAAGTTGGACAATCCTGTTCCAGGAAGCTAAAAAAATGGAAGAGGTGCACCAATCTTCAAGAAAGTATTTTAAAAAAAGAAGTAAGAATAAAAAAAAAATATCAATTAAATTGTTAGGAGCGAAGTGTAGGCATTTACCTCTATGTACTCGACAATAGTGAGTATATCATAATGAAACCATTCAAGGAGTTTACATACAAAAACATAATAAATAATTCTAGAGATACCAAACTGTTATATACATTGGTTTTTAAAATGAATTATTTCAGTTTAAGCAATGCAGCACTATTTGTAGTCATCCTAGTAATTGGCCTTGACAGCTAGCCCAAGCCTAAGACATATACCTGCTTATTTTTGACCTGCATATGCAGCTCAGGGCAGCATGTGTTGGGCCTAGATATCTTTAGTCACCTGAGTAATTACAGAGAGTTCCCTCATTGATGATTGCATGTGGATGAGAACAAGAAATACTGGTTTGTCTTATTATAACTCAGATTGCAGTTAGGAGACTAGTATAACTCAAAACTTTGTATTACTAAAGATAATTGGCTTGCCAGAGCAATTACTTATGATGTAGCAGTGAAGTAAATTTGACTATAGTGTATTTAATTAGGATGTTAAAATAGAGCAGAGAAAAAATCTACAAGAATAACCTTCATACTGCAGAAGAACTTAAATAAAATGTCAGGGCAAAAATTGGAAGAATTAAAACAGCACACTGTTACAAGTGAATGTAATTTATAGTAAAAGATATAGAAGTGTGTCACTGCAGACAGAACAACACTTCAAATACTTCTATAACACAAGTTATAGCTTATTATAACATAATATTGTGTGCATGATATTATTGATCAAAAGTGTATATGTAGAAATGCAGAGAGAAATTGTATGTTGATGGAGTTGGCGATTGGAGCAACATTGGTCTTGAGCATCTTGTATTCAGCAACAGATGCAAGTCAGAAATAACTCTCAATATTTGCAAAGATATAGCATCAAGATGGGAACAATATACACTGTAATGTGTTATTGTATGCCTTAAATTCAAATTTCTATAAAAATATGACAAATTATTGCTACAAAATTACTCAAATTTCACTAATTTTGTTCCACTTGGACATGTTTCAAAGGTGATTTCCTCCATCTTAGCTTGGCACAAAATTAGTGAAATTTGAGTGATTTCTTAACAATAATTTGTCATATTATAATATATTTCACTGTGAAAATTCCGAATACAAAATAACTTCTATAAAATGTTTATAATAATATTGTAATATGCTATATTCTAAATTTAAAAGAAAAATAATACTTGATTTTTTAACTTATGGGCAGAAAACATGAATATGCACAGTTTTAACATTTTACAATATTGTGAAGTACATGACATAAGTAATCCAATGAGAAAACCCCAGAGCCATAGCTAGAACTCAAACCATGAATCTTTACACTGTCTCCATGGTCATGTCCTATTGCTTAGTTGTTATGTTTTCTACCAGATGGCCTTAAGTATGTTATATTTTATCCACTTCTTTCAAATGTTTGTTCATATTGGCAAGAGTGAAGAAACAATTTGCAAATATGTATAATTAGTTACAGTACTCAGAAAACATATTTGTCTCTGTTAGATCAATAAAGTCTTCAGTTGCACCATAATTATTTTTCACAACTTTTAAGTGACACATCTCCTCTTGCAAACACTTTACATACTTCAAATTTAATTCCCTGCATTCTTGTATATGTAACTCTTGTAAATGAGTTAAATAAATAGGAATATATTGGAAATTTTCACCAGTTATATTTGTTTCATCCAGTTTCAAAATGTTCAGTTTATTACACTTCATCAAATAGCCTAATGTATATTCTGTAATTGAAGTGCAAGAGCTCAGATCTAAATACTTCAATTTCTTACACTTTGCCGAAAATTTCTCAACTGCCAAATCTGTTATGTTGCAGCCAAAAACTTCCAGGTACTCCAGCTGTGAACATTTTTCAATAAGCTGAAAATCATCCCCACTAGGTACAAAAGAGTGTTTCAATACTAAGCTCTTCGCTTGTACACAATGTGTTAAAATAATATCAAATTGGGCAACAGTTAAACAACAACGAAATAATGATAGTTTTACTATTTTTGACATTATACCTATACTAAAGTGTCTCAGAATTAATGAAAAGTTTTCTTCCTGAAAGTCTGTAAGTCCAAACTCTTTTAATTTTGGTAATTCCAAAAATGGTATATTTGGCAACTCATCACATCGTGGTATACATAAGCATTCTAAATGTTTACAGCTACCCAAAAGTCTAATAATGTCAGCAGAAATTGCACACCTTACTAAAAATTTTGATATAAGTTTTTCCTTTTTTTGCAAAAATAATTTAATATCTTCAATCATAAAATAGTGATCTCCGATATCAATTTCTTGCAACAATGGACATTCATCAGCAATTGCATTCAAGAAAAAATCTTCTGTTTCAAATCCTACTCCAAGTAACGTTAAACTTTTAAGTTGATGAAACTGTTGTATAAGCTGTGAATACTTCAATGCATTTGCACTTTGATTCCATGGAAGTGTAAATGCCAAGCACTGAATATGTGGTAAATGTTTTACAAGTTTTTCCAGATTGGAGATAGTTAGTTTGTGATCTCTGTGCAATTCAATACATGTGAGAAATCTGCAGGTTGTGCATACTGTATGGATCAATTTATTTGTTGTTCCCCTTTTTGGAGCCAATGCCCGTAGTTCTGGCATATTTTTTATGAGCTGGATAATTTCTTTGTCTGTCATTTTCTCTCCAGGATGGAACACATAATCTTTCCAAAATGTCCTGTCTTGCACGATGTCTTTCCAATGGGAATTAACATGTTGGACATTAAGGGCGAGGTCTGGTATATCCAAATATGTAAATATTTTCAAAATCAGTTCATCTGGTAACCGGGAAAAATCATCACTTGATGCCATTTTGATGAATATTTTTCACCCATTAGCTGCAACAGAACACATTCTACATTTTACCATTGTATATTAAAAATTATACAGGGCTTTCATAAATGATTGTCAGTATTTCATTTGTTTTATTACTATTATTGGAATACTAAGTGCACTCTCCAAGCTTAAGAAAATGTATTCCTTTGACCCCACGTTTACTTTTCTCATACTTTGCTCTGAAAATGGCTGTGTGCCATTTTTGTTTTGCTTTTTCCATGGATGTTATGAAATCCGTAATTGAGAACATTATTAATGGATAGAATTCCCTGAAGGTGCCTGCTTATAATATTTTGTAAGCATAAACTGAATCACTGTATCCCCCCCCCCCCAAAATCAAAATTGCAAAAAGCTATTTTTGCTGCCACTAGATGCCGTTTTACAAATCTGCTCCCTGAAGGCAAAATGCAGTTATACTTGGAGTTAATTATTTTTTTTTCTCTCCCCCTGCCAGTTATTGTTCAACACATTAGCAAAATAAAAAAATAAAACCTGCAATCATTTATGAAATCCCTGTACTTATTTCACTTAATACTAGAGTAGTGTAAAGTAGGTTAGCTTAGTCAAGGAATGGCTTGCCCATGCCAATTTCTTTATTTTAATTTTGATAAACAATGGATTACTGAAGAGATATTTGTCTAAAAACATGTTTTGTTGGTAAATGGAAGGAAGAATCGTAGAGTTGAAAATCATTTTTTTTTCTTCGAAAACATAATAGTTAAATTTGTTATATTCCTGTAAGTACACATAACTATCAAACATTGATGATATTACATTTAACTCTTTTTCATTTTATTGACCTCTTTGTGAATTCATATTTTTAGGTTAAGGCATGTATAGCTCAGAAGTCCCCAAGATTTTATGTTTATGGGTAAATGCCACACTAGGTAATGGTCATTAATATCATATCCAACATTATGATGGGCCTGGTTTTGTTTCAGACAATGGGGAGACATAGGGAAATAAGACAGATGATAATGAGAGTTACTTGATAACATACACATTGTAAAAAATGTAACAGAACTTTTAAGAAGAGCTGTCATTTTCCTTCATATTCAAGCATTATATAGGTAGCACTTGAGAAATTAAGGGTATAGGTTCATAGGAGAGTAAAGAGGTGTTTAAAGAACAGTATTGCTAGGGAATTATTAAAATTTGTATGGAAACAATGAAGAATTGGGGCTATGGTCTGTCAAAAATAAATGTACCAGATCTTGGGCAAATGTTTGTGAAAATTAATGACTTAAAAACAGCAATGATAGGCCTGGTACATACTGATTTATCAATGTTCGAAAATGCAATAACAAAATCCCATGGAACTGACATATAAAGCATTTCACACTCTGTGGAATCTTTGACTTATTGATAAAAACAATAAAACAACTTTTACCTAATAGTTAACTGCGATAAAACTTCACTTGGATAAGTCTTTGAAAAACAACTGCTATGGAGTAGGTTGATGTAAAAAGTATAATCAATGTAAATTTTGCTGGAAGAGAGAACATGAGGGTATACAGTGATTCATTTGGACTTTATAGAGACTTGCCGGCTTTTTGTGATTCTGGTGTGAATTACAGTTATTCATTCCACATATTGCCCTCGAGGCCTCTGTACCATTGGCATATGGCTGGTAATTTGCATTTTGCATCACAAAACCAAAATTTTAGAGTATGGTGCATTCAGTTGCGGACGTACCATTCAATTCACTTTTTCGCGGAAACGTATGTTTCTTCGCACGTTGTCAAATAAGGTTTTTTTTTTCTTTTGATAAGTCCGTGCAAAAATAAAAAAGGCAATCCTTTTTAGAGGGAATTTTTTTCCTCTACATAATCTCCTTTTAAACGAATATATTCCAGCAACTTTCTGTTTTTTTTTTTTTTATCCCATCCATAAAATGCCATTTTTTAGCTCCGCAAAATAAGCATTTGCTTCAGCAACCACCTTCAATGGATGCGAATTTCTTCATGTTGGGGAACAGAAAGTAGTCAAAGGAAACCAAATGCGAAAGGTAGAGGGAATGAGGAAGGATTTCATACCTAAGTTCAATAATTTTCATATCTTACTCACAGACTTATGCGCTAGCGCGTTATCGCGATGGAACAGGTCCTTCTTCGCCAAATGAGGATGATTCTTTTTGATCGCATAATTTATTTGCTCCAGCAGCATACAGTAATTTCATCGCTTACGGCTGTGTCTTTCCCCCCAAAATAAATTAACATTTCACTCCCAAAATACAGTCTTCGCCTTTCCTGCTGAGTGGCTTGTTCTTTTCTTCTTCGGAGCGCTTTCTCCGGTTGCATTCCACTGTTTCACTGATCCTT
The DNA here is from genome assembly GCA_030762175.1 of Metallyticus violacea. Classification (NCBI taxonomy): domain Eukaryota; kingdom Metazoa; phylum Arthropoda; class Insecta; order Mantodea; family Metallyticidae; genus Metallyticus; species Metallyticus violacea. Next base: position 129,518,271 of record CM060833.1, on the reverse strand, counting down.
CGTTTATGGGGTGTAATGGTGGATTCATGTCTTCGATATTTACTTGGATTCACTTTAGACAGCTTCAAATTCTGAGCCGATCTTGACCACTCGATCTTTTTTTGGTCAACCGTTAGCAAATACGGCAACCACTTTATTGATAGCATTTTTATTTGCAAAACATTTTGCACGCAATAATACGCAATCATTCGCACCTTCAGTCTGCGACCGCTCAACACCATTTCGGTATTTTTTCAATAATTTCGAGAGTCCTTAACTTCGACAGGACGTTCGGCAAGGCCCGGAGCGCTTGTGCATATTCGGCCATATAAATTCACCAAACTATTTAAACACCATTTTAAGTGAAGGTGTAGCTTCACCTTGGTTTCCGCGGGCGTTGTCCCTTTCAAAAAGTGTTTTATTAATACATGAAATGCCGTTTGTGCATTGTGAACTCTTGTTTACAAATCTATGCTGGAAAATGGCTCTCAAGCAGAAACTAAGCTTCGTAACTATTTATAGTCATGTACGCCAGCCATCAACCCACATTCTTGCCAAGATAAAATTGGAAAAAAATCTAGTGCTACCACCTTTTAAGTTTGCACGAATTTATCAAACAGCCCCCGTAGTAAAGAGCATTGTCGAATGTTCGTTACAAACCATATATATTTTACAGTTGTAAACGACCGAATAATCAATTCCAGTATGTGTACCAATTGCTGAACCAAATTAGAAATTCTACCTAGAAGCTGCAACATCACCTGGGTCATTGGGAAGTAGTTTTCAGTTACGAATAATTACCACGTTTACATGTCGAACTCTTATTTGAATGCTCTTCCCTGATTGAACGTTTACATGATGTTTCAGTTCGTATTGAAACGTGTTACATATTTCTACACAAGTTTTCATGTTGACTAACCTTCGTAGTTTATTTTTATGTTGGATACCCTACCGGATATCTATTTAAAAACGAAGTATTGATGCACGAAGTAACTTTTGGAAAGATATGACGGATACAGAAGGTTGAGTGCAATAAAACGATATGCATCCGGAATTCCATTCCCAGTTTTAGTAGTCAAACCTGGCTCTTGAATCCCGGTTTACATGTACATGTTCAATTCGGATAGTTATTCAAATCGATTTGAGTATACGTAGTAAATGAGAAAGTTTGAATTATATATGAAATCGATTTATTTCGCTAAATTGTATTCGCCATACATTGGTAATATCGGTGCAAGAATTGCAAAACTATTTTAATATACTGTCATTAACTCAGTAGAGAATTAATTACGTACTTAATACAGACGCTTTTTATATTTTAATAACAAACCAGGTTAGAATAAATATGTAAATAATTACATGTAATGTAACTGTTTAAGATTTAATTACATATAATACCGCAAAAAAGTTGTTTGCATTAGCGCGATATTATTGCTTTTTCTATATTCTGATTTGGGGATCATGTCATATGTAGTGTTTATTACATAAAGTAGAGTATTTCAAATACAAACGTCCGCCAGTATAACGGTGTACTGCCTAAGGGTACTCTAGCAACCTTCGCGCTGAAACAGTAGAGTACAGTAATGCGAGCAAGGAGAGTGGGTGGCTCAAATGTCATTGTTGCCAGGTTATCTAAATATGTATCAGTTTGAGCTTTCAAAGTGATATAACATAACTTTGTATCCCCTTACCTTTACATAATGTGACGCATTTTCGTTGTGCATGCAGTATTCCATTCGCACTCGCGTAAAGAAAGTCAAAGAAAATGTAATATTGTATAAATACTAAAATCCACACTGCATGCTATGTTTCGGCCACGAGTTACAGTGTTCAATGCCCTAACGTTATTTTTATTTTTATGCGGCTCAGCCTTCATTTAGGTGTGCGTCATTAGTAACAAGCACTTACGTACAACTAAAAGATAGTCCATGTTCACGATTATATAGGCAATGATGCTGCCTTGCCGCCTGCATTTTGACAATAACCCTGAGTATATATAGGAGATTTTATGAATGACTAGCATGATTGTCGTCCTATATTCTTTAACTTAAAAAGCACTATATATCGAAACTTAATATTATGTAGCACAGTGAGTGTAATTACCTAAAGAGAAGTCGAAAAACCACAGATGCACACTCTGCGCGAGAGTTAACTGATACAAAGGCGTCTGCTCCAGTGCACACCATTTTAAAGAGTATGCTCACGATTAGTGGTGAAACACATAAGCATGACACACAGCTGGGAAAAGCCCTGTTCCCAACCCCTCTCCCCTGTCACCGCCAGCAAAGCCGTCCTTAGACAACCTTTAGTCCATGCTGTGTATTACGCAATGTATTGCAAGGCACTGGGCGCAATGTGAAACAATACACTGTAGCAGTATGTTCCTTTAGATATTGTGCCCTAAAACACCGTTTTAATGAAAACAAAACCGAAAGCTTATACGATTCTTCTTTAAAAAGAGTGCGTTTTTTAACTCATCCGTTTAATCCGTTATATCAGCTTTGTAGTATAAATAATGTGCCTGTCTACAATTAAAGATTTACTAATACAAAAAACGAATGCTTGAACATGTATTACTTTAAAAAGAATTTACGTTTTTAAGTTTACTTGTTTCACCATAGGCCGTATTGCATGGGACAATAAAGGTATTATAGTGAAATAACCAGAATATCCTATTTGTTGGCTCTATAAATACCACGCTTTCCAGTCATTCGCCTAATAGCGAAAAATCAAAGACCAACCGAACAATTTCCGGCCTTATAAACCTATTCTATTATGATTATTACTATTTTTATTCTTAATATTATTTTTGCCATTATACAGTAAACTGATATAGCAATAGGTTTCATTAAAAGAAAAGTCTTATTCAATTTACAAACCATTAACGCAGAATTCATTTAATGGATAAAAACATTTTATTAATGTAATTGAGGCATTTGTTTAAAAGATTAATACCTGTCATTCCCTATGGCAAAATTTAACGACAGCATGGATAATATAGTAGTTTATGCGTAGTTGATTAATTTTGTGCCTCATTTTCTTGACCTAAAATAGTTTGCATGATTTTCATGTATACTAACATATAAATAGATACATGTATAATTGTTTAAATACCTTATATATATAATTAAAATAACACCGATAACATCATTGAAATTTCGCTGCAAATTTAGACTACATCATGAGATGCTTGGGGGGGGGGGTAAAGTATGCACTAAAAGATAGCCCGCGGGTCACAAGAGGCCCACCGAACGTTATTAAACGGCCTCTGTCTCATAAGCAGCTGTTTGACCCAAAGAAAAGCAGAATAACATTACGATTAATTTATTAATGTCAAATTAAACCTTTCTGCAGTATACTTCTATGATTACGATACTGCAGTATAGAAATTTGGCAGTTTTGTGCTTTTGCAGTATGACAGTTTCACTCAACGAATACCTGCAACAATGGTTCAAAAAACAATTGTTACTCTAAGGTTCAGATTACTATTCCATTCCTGATTAGAATTAACCATTATAGCAAGACTGGTAGTTAAACCCGATTGATTTCATTGTGCCTGTCAACAGCTGGAACAGAAGCCCGCGTTTAAAGTAGTATAAGCGTTCTGTATTAGTTAATTCATTTTAGTGTGAGGTTACTTAACTTGCAACATGATCACAAAGAAACTAGGAAAACAGGGTATATCAAGACAGGTGAGAAAGTATTATTTTATTACAAATAACTGAAGTAAGCTCCAGTGTTTAATCTGCATGCAGGTTATGTATGAACTTTTTTTTTTTTTTGATTGGTTTATTTATGATCGCTCTTAACATCTCAGGTCATCAGCGTCTCATTCAACTCAGGGCATGAAACGGCTGACAAATTTTGCTCAGAGGCCTCTCTTTCAGGCTTGAGGTTCTTTTTCGTGCCGTAAATGTATGACACGGGACCCACGGCTTTACTTCCCTTCCGAAGGAAGCCATACTTTTTACGCTCGAAAAAATCCATCGGTCCTGGCCGGGTTCGAACCCGCGATCTTGGGTATAGGAGGCAAGTATGGTAACCACTACACCACCAGGACCGACATGTATGGGGGGGGGGGGGAAATTTGACGGAGAGTCTCAAACTATGTTGGATTGGAGACTTAAAAAAGAAACTGGAGCAGGAAACAGGCATATTGACTACAATAAGTAGATCCAGAAGTACGCTTTGCATGCTTCTTACGCAATTTCCATTGAAATCGCCAAAGAAAAAAAAAATTGACAGTATTGTTATGAAGAAACGTGCTCGAAAAGTGGCAAAGGCTTTCGGTGGCAATAAAATACCCAAGTTTAGGGTACCTCCCCGGCATTTGCCATTTATGAGGACTGAGGAAAACCTGGAGAAAATTTCAGTCAGGGAGGACGGTCCTAGCGGGATTCCAACCCCAGGTCTTACGCTCACGAGTCCGCGCCTCGGCCACCCGTGGCATTTCTGGCCAGAGTATACCGTGTGTCTGTGATCAGAAGCAGTAAATTAGGCTGGCCAGAAACCGGAAAGGAAAATCGTAACACATCTCATTTATGCTGAGCATTGGAACAAGTTATTAAAGAGTATGATATAACATTGATACACATTTAAAAATAAATACAAATAATGTATGCAACCGAAATATTATACAACAATTTATAAATATATTTCATGTTCTTCAAATACTTTCAGACAAAAACCAATAAAGATTCAATTTAATGAAATATGTAAACAATTCATTCGAGTCAGTAGATATGTTTCTTTCGCAGTCTCTATTTTATGCCCAACACAGAAAAAATTCTCTCCATAAAAACATTGGAGGGCAAAATGCTAAGTATGAATTTAACTAGAACTAATCTTAATGGTTTAATTTTGTTGCATCTAACAAGTATAAAACATTTGCATCTGATAAAGGATTGAACTCTCACCCCACCCCCCTCCTCACCACCCTTGCCTGCTTATATTACTATTTCACAAGGAAGGAAAATACTCGGAATATTTCCAATGATGCTATAGATCGTTATCAAATGGCGAAACATTTTGAAACTGGATATCTTGTCCAATTAAGCTAAAAACGGGAAAGTTGGCATCTGTTAATGATCAGAACAGTACGTAGAACAAAAAAAAAAAAAAAACAAAACAAAAAAAAAAAAAAAAAAAAAAAGCCGGGCTCCTTGATTCTAAATGGCCTAGTACCTTAGCAGTTTACACTAGGCCCTACACTCGCGGCTTTATTGCTCCATTCAAGTCTTACAGTGTTTTATTTTGTTACAACAAGAGGATAACACAGTATGTCGTGCTGTAGTGTCATGTCTTTCAACGTATATTTCATAAAAATAATTATCTTGGTCTGCTGAATTTGATCCTTCTGTTCAAAAATTCAAAATTCTCCAATTGAGACAATTCTCTTTTCTTTCCTACTTCTGTGTTTCTATATGTTTCAATTGCTACAACATTCTCAGAGTTAAATTCTGGAATTTGCAATATTCTGTCCCATCCTGTACAATAGTAATAATATCAATAATATAATGTTGATGATGATGATGATAATAATAATAATAATAATAATAATAATAATAATAATAATAATAATAATGAATCCCTAAGTACCACCACCACAACTAAATCTACGAGTATATATATTTCTAAAATATAAAATAGGTATATGTTTTCACTACATTCCTATTAAATCGACCTCATCGAGGATTTGTCATCAGTAGGGAACGAGGTGAGCACTCCCTTAATGCCCAGCTGCCGCTGGTAGTACTGCGCTTCAGCCCCCTACTGTCACCAGGGAAATTTCACATATCATCCGGTAGGTAGGTTTCGGCTACAGTAACGTCAGCTAACTTCAGAGCAGGAGCAGCTCACCTCAGTGTCATGTCCAGGAAGTGTCTAAGTGGTTCAATTACCTCTTAGATAAAGCTCTTTCGCCTTAGTTGATATGTCATTTGCGACCTTATTGAACCAAATCCATTCTTTCCTATCTCGAACAATATCATATATCTGCCTACCTTGAAGGTGATTCTGTGCGATGAATCTTATATTGTGTCGTATTGGACATTCCCAGACAGCATGTTCTGGGGTGTCCAACTGACCACAATCACACAGGTCACTCTCGCAAAGCCCAAATCAATGAAGGTAGCTTCGGTAAGGGCCATGCCCAGATATGAAATGAACAAGTCCTCGGGATGGCTTGAGATGTTTTATCTGTCTTAATCGCTCAAGAACATTCGGGAAGATGCTATGTGTTCTTCTTCCAGTTTCGCTACCATCCCAGGAATCTTGCCATTCATTGAGTATTATATCCTGGATATTCATTTCATCTCTGACCGGGGCTCCAGCAAGCTGAGACGCCCTGGTGAGATTACCTTTTCGTACCCAGTATCTCGCTCCTCTTCGTCGAATTTCTAGGTCCAGCGGCAAAACACCTAGAATGACCACTAGAGCGTTGGTTGGAACCGTGGAAAACGCTCCAACCAAACGCACCAAAATATTTCTTTGTAGCCGATTTACCACTACCTTGGCTGTGCTCAGCATGAGCCGATGGGCCCATACTCCAGCCGCATACCCCATTATAGAGGAGAGTATCGAATTATTGTACAATCTTATGGCTTTATATGGTACTACCCCATGGTTTTTAGATAGCCTTGCGATCTTGTGCATTACGCAAAAGGCTCGCTCCGTTACCTCCTCCATATGAGCTCGAAAATTTAGTTTCTCATCTAGGGTCACTCCAAGATATCTTACCTTTGCTGATCTACGAATTGGAGTCTGTCCCAACTTTAGAGTTGGGTCTCGCAACAATTGACCTTTAAGCAGCATATACTGCGTTTTGCTTGGCGATATATGTAGCTTTATTTTTTGGCACTCGTTAGCAAACAATTCTAGAGTTAGGTTACTTCTACGTTCTAGTTCCAACCTGGAATTTGCTTGGACTAGCAGTAGCACATCATCAGCATAAGCCACTATGCCATAGAGCTGCGGATCCATTCCCATTGCATTCAGACAGGGCTCGAAACCAATGTCCCAAAAAGTTGGGCCACAGATGGAACCCTGAGGGCATCCTTTAGTGAGGTGTCTCGACAACCTTTGCCCGTTGCAGTCGACATTCACATATCTTTGATTGCAATAACCAAATAATGTATTGTACAGCTTTGTGGGGCAATTTATTTCCCGGAGCCTGCTAAATAAAGCAGGCCACCACAGGTTATCAAATGCCCCCTCAATGTCCACAAAAATTCCCATCACATATTTTTGGTTCGAGTCCTCCACCAGTGATATGACTTGGTTAACCGCATATTCTGCAAATCTCCCTGAGCGGAACCCATATTGAACCGGATTGAGTCCAATACCCATCCGCACATTCTGCAGGCGACCACATAATATCTTTTCCTGCACTTTCGCCAAGGCGTTAATGAGGCAGATTGGTCTATAAGATCTTGGTAATTTTGGATCACGGTCCGGTCCTTTTAGGAGTATCACTAGATTCGCCTGCTTCCATATATTTGGCACTCGCCCTTGTGCCAAACATGCATTCATTAGCGAGCATAAGCTGGGAGAGAGAGCGCTGGTCAGGGCTTGAAAGACTTCCGCAGAGATCCTATCAGGCCCGGGAGCTTTGCGCTTGCAAAAGGTGTTGATAGCCTGATGTACCTCATCCATAGTTATAGGAGATAAATCGTGAGGTACCTCATATGTTTCATTCATCTCCCTTCGAAGCCTACGCTGCCATGGGCTCTCATTTGCATGTTCATCCATTGGAAGCAAGGTTTCCAGAAGCAACTCCATGGACTCTTGCCACGTGTTAGTATATGTACCATCCTCCCTGACTAAAGTGGACAGGCTGGGACACATCTTAATCTTGTCTTTCAATATTCTGTAAGGTAAGCCCCAAGCGTCCTTCACCAGGCAGTCGTTGACAAACTTGCTCCAGCTGTCCTTCTTAGTCTGTCTTAGGAGGATTTCATAAGCCTGTTTACGCCTTCTATAAATCAAGAGTCTAATTGCTCTTTCCTCTGGAGTCTGAGACTGCTGGTACAATTTCCTTGCCTTTCTGGTGTTTCTCCTGAACCGTTGGAGTTTATCACTCCACGGCCCAGAATTTCTGGATTCATTCACCGTGGAGATTGGAATCGAAACCCTCATCGCTGCTAAAATGGTTGACGTAATAGCCTTTGCATATCTATTTACGCCTTCGTCAGGATTTATGGTTCTAGGGGGAGTAAAACTATCCCTGAGCTTTTTCCAGTTCGCCTTACGATAATTGAATCTCCAATTTGCACGATCTATTCGTGGCGCGCCCCATGACACGTCAAAGTATATGACGTTATGATCACTAATTGTCTGTTCTTTAGCAACTTTCCAATTTTGGATGAGGTTAATGGCCCTGTCGTTTGCTAGGGTCACATCTATGTTACATTTCACTCCAACCCTACCAACGTACGTCGGCGGGTTATTGGGCAAATTTACCACATTTAGCTGCAGTTCCATAATAACCTCCTCCATTGCATCACCACCATCATCTACAACTTCGCTGTGCCAGAGACTAGACTTAGGATTAGCATCAAGTGTATAGATTGTGGGATGTGCATCATAAGCCATTTCAATCCTCCTCAGTGATCTAATGAAGGGATAAATATCTCGACTGGGTTGACAGTATACATTAAGGGAATTGTTCATAGTAAAACAATACGCCTGGCAAGCCTACAGTAAATGAGCCCCATGCAGGTCATGCACTGCCCAGTATTAAACAAAACCAAACTAAAAGATTACTACTGGAAAGCAAGCAGGCAAATAGGTTGATTTCATGTATCTGTCTTCTACTATGCATAAATAAATTAATTGCATTTGTAACATAGAAAAATACAATCAGAAAAATAAAATAACTGGCGATGTGAAATATGAAACAATTGCTGATCTAGGGCTCCCAGTACAAGAGACAGACGTGAAGAAAAAGCCATAAAAGTGCAGAGTTGTAAGGAACTAAAGAAAGAGAACCTGATGCTAGAGAAGAGTTTGAATAGCCAATATAAACTAGTTGTTCATTGTAAAAAGATAAAACACATAAAAAAATAAAACTTAGAAAATAAACATGTTGAGCCTGTTAGCTTCTTTTTCAGTGAAAGAAACGAAGTAAATAAAATTATAACAAAAAATTATCAGGTGGGGAGGGGGGAATGGTGTGAAATGTTGTGGTGCCTTCGAGCTTGCGCTCCGAGGGCATGCTCAGTGCAATGACTGGCTGGGGTCGTTAAGACGCGGACTCGTGAGCGGGAGGTGTTTATAATAGTGTTTAACGCCCGTTTTTACTACTGAGGCACCATAGGCGGTGGAAACTGTTGATACATGAAATGATATATTGGGAAAGGAATTTGTTAAGGAAGGAAACGTTCCAGGCCTAGATTTAGGTACCTCCCGGCATTTGCCATTTATGAGGATTAATAAGGGGATCCCTCCCTTTACCAGAGGATGTTGTGGTATTCAAATTTTTCACAGAGATCTGCGCATGCCGTAGGTTTTTACATTAGGATGGCACCTAGAAGCTATTCCTACCCGCCGTTCGGCTGCAGACGTTTGCGACGCCCAGACGCGCTAAGTTGCCTTAACTTCCAGATTCTTACTGGTGGAGAGGTCTCATCTAGCTAGACCTACTCGTGTTATAGAGGTGAGGCATTAAGGTAGCCACCACCCTCCCCACGAACGACAGCGATTCAGGCGAACCTGCCCCCAGGGTACTCGCCATAGGCACTCCCCTGGACACACTGCCGTCGTGAGTACTCAATTTCCCGTAAGTTTCGGGACCACTGCCAAGCCGAGTCCAACCCAATCCGGACAACTCCTTGCGGGAGGGGCTCGTTTCAAGTTCGGCCCGGCTCCTTCTAGTAACGTCAGAAGTGCCACGGGTACTCAGGGTCCGCAGAGCCCGCACCAGGAGCTTCTGAAGAGCAACGGCCGAAGCCGCCCCCCCCCTTACGGGGATGTATGAGGACTGAGGAAACCTAAGTCAGAGAGAATGGTCCTGGCGGGATTCGAACCCCAGACCTCCTGCTCACAAGTTCGCACTTTAACGACCTCGTCCTCCCGTGGCGGTATCACCTTTCCCAAAGCGTATTCTGTATTCCCATAGACCGTAGCCATCGAATTAGTTACTAAATTTGGATAGTTGGCGGGTCTAAGTTGCAGTGTAAAACCCACTGTTATCATACTTCCTTAAAATCAGTTAAGTTGTACATATTTTCATTTCAGATGACTTCATCAAGTGAACTATGTAAAAATTTCCAAGGGTTTTATAACCCAAAAGGAGAAATGCTAATCAAAGAGTTTAGTGTAGTAGACATGGAATCAGAAAAGATAGTGTTACCTATTCCGCCAACCTCAAGCCGCAAAGACCAATTGGTCGATGAAGTATAAGGAAGCCAATATGTTGCTCACCAAGTATTTTCACGGAATTCCGTGGCGCTCGGGCCATATATTTGACCCAAACATATTGAGAATTCCAGAGGAAATAACGGGTCATCGACAAGTTCCTCCTCATTTGGGTGATGTGCACCGCACAGGAGAATTGGTGCTCACACATTCCTGACACTCCACTCCTTCCTCCGATACCAGTTTTTAACAGGTAATCCGCCCACCGTTGGTAAGGTTTGGCTTTTGAGTGTGTACTTGCCTTGGTGGTTAAGTGAACAAAAAATAATTATATGCTCGGCAGGCGGTCAGTTCTGCCACCTGAATTCGCTTCCCTAGTGATTTATCGGCTACACAATGGATGTGGAGCGACTTCTCGATGACCCGTTACACGAGTTAAAATGATAAATTGAGAAACGATTTTTTCTAAGGAAAGAAGCGTTCTAGGCCTTCCGGCATTTGCCATTTATTCGACTGAGAAAAAAATCTGTCAGAAAGGATAATTCTGCCAGGAATCGAACCCTAGATATCCCATTCACGAGTCTGTGCCTTAACGATTTCGGCCACCCTTAGCGGAAAATATAAACATGTCAATTGTTGATTCCATGATTTTGTATTTTGTCTAATGAGTATTTAATTTGTACCATAAAGGGCAATGTGATAGAAAGCAATGTCTGTGTGTGTGTGTGTGTGTGTGTGTGTGTGAGAGAGAGAGAGAGAGAGAGAGAGGTGGGGAGAGAGACTTCCCCAACTGCAAATCCTACTAACTGCCACTGCAACTTACATCGAGTAGTATTAAAAAAGAATACACTAATCATCATAGATAGCATTAATAGGGAATATTGCGAGTCTGTATATACCAAAACAAAAAGTAGGTGTTTAAAATAAGCATAAGGTGATAATATAACAAGTAAGCCATAGCAAAAGCACTGACGCCACAGTACATTGCACAGCATGGCCAGTAATGCACTGTTACTACAATTGTGATTAATTGATATTGTGATTCATTGTGTTCCTTTATGGACCAAACCGAAATGTGTCAACTTACAGGCGTGTTGTAGGGGAGCTACAGTGCAGTCTGAACTATATAACGTCCTTGTATTTAATAGCAGTAATAGGCATTATCGACTTTTCGGTTAAAAAAAAAAAAAGCTATCGAATAATCAATCGCAGTATTTGTATCAGCTGGTGAACCAATGCCGCAATTCTCACCTCCAAACTGCAATAGGATCTGGGTTATTCACGAAGTACTTTTAGCTTACGATAATGCAAGAATTTGAATATGAGTAATTCATAACTAAATTTGGAATCGTTGCATTATTTTAGTAAACTGGCGTTTACTTTGTAGAGCAGGAGTTCTTAACCTTTTCCAGTGATGTACCATTACATTGAAAGTAGAATATTAAATGTACCATAAGGAGGAAAATGCGTGATTTTATGGTCCAAGAGTCAAAATAAGCATTTCTATACATTTATAACAATACTAGTGATTTATTTAGTTATTTCTTCTATATAGTATTTAGAATTATATATTTATTTGAGAAAAAACTGTTCGACCTATTCCTACTCTAAGGATTGTTGTGTGAAATGTCTTACAAATTAATTTTGTTGAGGTTAAAATATAGTGAATGAATGTATAAGCTAACTTCGACAAACATGTATTCCTGAAATTAGTACTCCTGTACTCGACTTACAATCAGTAAAAGCTATTAACTTTACGTATTTAACTAATTTGTGACTAACACCCATGTTCAGTGCGAATGTTGTGCCTGATTAGCTTGAAGTGGTAATTCTGATATGCCGCCCCCAATTAAAATATTACCGTTATTAGTATAATCAATTACATATATGATAAATATTATTAAAATTAACGTGTACAATTTATATGTATTCATATTAGTAGTTAAATTATTTGTGCATTTCATGGGTGGTAGAAAAAAATTTAACTTCAGAAATAAGCCAGGAAATGTTGTTTTGTGCTGGACAAAAGAGAAAGATGGCCGTGTACAACATTTGTATATGTTGTAAGAGTCTTTGTATAAGAAGTGTCGCCAATAAGGTTTCTGGAAAATGTAAGGGAAACGGAACAGGTCAGAAATCCCTCTATTATGGGAAATGTCAAAAAGCGTAACTTTGTTAAAATATTAAGGCGAACCGTACTATGACACTTGCTGATGCAACAGATCATTGGGAGTGCAATAAATTATAGAGCCCGACGTAACGGAACCAAGGATGAAAGAACAAATCGAATATAAGGTCTAAGGCAACATTCAATCAGGGAACTTAGGAAAGTTATATGCACGCGCCACGGCCAATAGATAGCCGTTTAGAGGAAATAGCCGTCGAAATTATTCAATAGTGATATTTTGAAAGACAGGAGGTGGTCTACCAACCGGACGAAGGGATAATTTATAAAAGATTGGGATTTCGAAACCCCAAGGAGATGAAGTTCAAAGTATAGTCATCGAGAGATTAAGGTGAGAGTTTAGTTACGGGGAAGAGTAAATTCTGAATTAGCTATCGGAGAAATGAACGTCAAGTTTACAACGAGTGTTCAGTTATAAGAGGACACACTGTGATCAAAAAATTACTGCGGGAAGAGTTACAGACAATTGATTCAATTATAGCGGTGTAATTAGGTAAACAGTCAGTTATCAACAATTCAACTCAGTGAGGTACCGGTCAGCAAGGTAGTAGGTCAGTTTAAATAGAGCAAGTGTGATCTAAGAATACTTAACATTGTCAGAACTCGAAGGCAACCGTCAGAAGTGAATAGTAACTATAAGTGAATCAATCGTGTTATCTCCGATTCTAAGACTTGTGTTCATCTATTGGCAATTCCTGGTCCTTTTCCCCGTTGACCTGGACAGGTCACAAAATCAGCGTCCCATTCAATTCCGAGCGTGAAACGGCCGAAAAATTTTGCTCAGGGATCTCTTCTTTCAGGCTTGAGTTTCTTTTTCGTGCCGTAAATATACGACACGGGACCCAACTAACCTGTGACTTTATTTTAGTGTTTTATTCTTTTCTGCATTAAATAACAAAATCTGAATAATAACAATTAAGTGTATTAGAAGACACAGAGAAAGTAACAAATAAAATAAAATGAATGAATGAATGATAGATAGATAAATGGTAAAGAAGTCAAAAGCAAAACACGCAAAAGCAAATTCAAATTAATAAGCCAAATTAAAAGCAACATCAGAGGTGCAAACAATATAAATGAAAAATGAGTAACACTATTAACTAGGTAACTAAAATTACAATAACTAGAAAAGCAGAAAAGGGTAAAACACTAAGAAAATGTCACAGATTAGTAATAGCTATATTTCGAACTGCTTGAGTTTTTCTATGGCAAGAAAACAAGTCATTTATTACTAATCTGTGACTTTCTCTTAGTGTTTTATCCTTTTCTGCTTTTCTATTATTATTAATTTAGTTACATTGTTAATAGTGTTACATTATTTTTCATTTATATATATAGTATATAGTGTTTAACGCACGTTTTTACTACTACTACTACTACTACTACTACTACTACTACTACTACTACTACTACTACTACTACTACTACTACTACTACTACCACTACCACTACCACTACCACTATCACTACCACTATCACTATCACTACCACTACCAGTACCACCACCACCACTACTACTACTACTACTACTACTACTACTACTACTACTACTACTACTACTACTACTACTACTACTTTTTTATTATAATTTTTTACTTGGTTTATTTACGGACGCTCTTTACATCTCAGGTCAGTAGCGTCCCATTCAAATCAGGACGTGAAACGGCCAACAAATTTTGCTTAGAGGCCTCTTTTTCAGGCTTGAGGTTCTTTATCGTGCCGTAAATGTACGACACGGGACCCACAGCTTTACTTCCCTTCCGAAGGAAACCATACTTAGAATTTTTACGTCCGAAAATATCCATCGCTCCTGGTCGGGTTCGAACCCGCGTCCTTGGATTTAGAAGGCAAGTATGATTACCACCAGGACCGACTTCTACTACTGAGGCACCACAGGCGGTGTACACTAATGATACATGAAATGAAATATTGTAATTATTTTTTGAAGGAAACTTCCTAGACCAATTTTAGGGTATCTTCCCGTTATTTCCCATATATGATCACATTATCTGTTCAAGAAAGTGTCCCAGCGCTTCACAAGATTGTGGATACCCTTGGCGAAGAACATCTTTGTTGACTGGGGAACCAATCTTCAAAGGAATGGGCACACTTTGCTTGGTAACGCAGCAGATGCTCCATGCAAGCACCCCCGACCTTTTAACCAGATTATGATCTTCTACGAAATCTTTCTTTGCCTTCGATGTGTAAACGCTGAAAACGTCCTCATAATTTCCAAATTCAACCCCCTTTCTCATTTTTACCCTTCTTACACACTATTAAACTCTTCTACTTTCTTTCCATCTTCATTTGTTTTCATTTGTATATTACTTGCTCACTATTAGAGAAATACTTGCATCATTTTAGGAAGCTATTGTGGACATCTCATAACCGGATATGATTTCTGGGTATTCTTCATCAGTGTCCACCACCTGTGGTGCCTCAGTAGTAAAAACGGGCATTAAACAATAATCAAAAAAAAAAAAAATATCTGTTGCTTGGTGATTAGGCCATTTCTAAGAAGCAAGTTATAAAAATCACATGTCACAAGTAGGAATCTTATTTGGGTTAAATTATCTGGGCAGAACTTTAGAAAGCAAACAGCAGAAAACTTTAGACACAAATGGACTGTGCACATACACACACATACTATCATTAATTTATTCTGTTTATATTGTGACCAAGATACTTTTCTGTTAACATGTCGAATATAATGTGTACCCAAAATCTTCCATGGTGACATCACTTTGAAGAAAAGGTAGAAACAATACCCTTCAATAAATAAATAAATGAATCCTTCTCATAAAAGGATGAATACCACAAACATTAATTTAAATAACTTAAGAATGTTGTCTTGCTATATACCTTTGCACTTTATCCCTCCTTTCTCTAAACCATGTGTGGTGGCCTCAGCCATAGCTTTTCCACTTGCTAACCAAGTAAAGCTGCTCTGATACTCAGTCCTTTGTTAAAGTCATTAATATTTACCTACCCATCTCTGAAATTCCATGAAGGATTTTCAGTATGGACAGCTGTTATCATATTTCTGTCTTTTATAAAAAAGTTGTAAGTGTGCAGCTTGATCTTGAGCTGAATACAACGTGAGAGAAGATGCTATTTAAATCTTAAATGTAAATTGGAACTTGCACAGTGAAGCTAATCATATTATTGATATAATTGTATGATTCAAATGAACTACACACTCTTAAAGCTTCACTTACTTTTCATAAATGTATGGAACCGGTTTCAAGAACATTTAGTTCCCATCTTCAGCCAGGCTAAAGTTCAACCGTCAGTTCTTTCGTTGAGCTGTGGGAATGTATATTCTGCTCTGGTGGTGGTGTGATAAACTTGTAGTTTATGTTTTCATCCCCTTTAAGAGCTTTAAGAGTGTGTAGTTCAACTGAATGATACAATGATATCAATAATTCTATTTAAATATTTATGTTTACAATATGTATGAAAGTGCTGTATATATTTATTAGTTATAAATAGTGAGCATTTATAGACCTTGGGATGAATAATGCACTGCAGGAAGATAGTGTCCTGAAAGAGGAAAATTTACTAAGCACTAGTGATAATGCCACATCACCAAACTTCATAGGAACCCTCAGCAAACACTGCCAGACACTTGTACCTTTATGTTCTTGATAATGTAATTAAAAATTATTTGGGTAAGGATCAGTTGTTGAGACCATAAGAATAATAAAATTAACAGCCTACAATTCACAAACTAATTCAAGAAGGGTCCAGTGATGGAAAAAAAAGAAAAGAAAGTAACAGGAAATAAGAAAGTTTAATATAAAAGATCAAATGATTTTAATTGCAATTTTATTAAATGTGTTTGAAGGGAATATATGTTATTTTCAAACAGACTACATATCTGTAAACAATGATGTTGCATATTCTGAAAACATATTAACACTTTGTCTAATGACCATTTAAATAGCTGTTCCTGAATATCCAAGAAATAGAGATGGGCATTCAAATTGGCTGTAAATGTAAATTTACGGTGTTGTAAAAAAACATTAATATTTACTTTATTGGTGAAAATATTTTAATGAAGCAAAAACAGAACTAAAGTATGTTTCATGCCTGACTTACTGCTTCTTTTAAGTAACAGTGTTATGTTTACTAAATCTTGAAAGCCATTAAATTACAGGGATGCTTTATAAGTAATTTTCATTGTTAGATTAAATGCATGGTCTTTTCTCTTAATCACTCAGCTTACCAAATGAAATGAAGCTCCATTGTAGCCTTTGTGTGTATTTTGTAAGCTAAAATGTTTATTCATAAGTCTGACCTTCAGTGCTTTGGTCCTGACTCAAAGCATTCATCCCATGCACATGCACATGTTTCTGTGACCTGTCCTTCCTGTGACCTCAAGTTCTTCCTATTTGACTATGATTCCAATTTAGAAATCCATTAAAAAACAATTCTCAAATCATAAAACGAGGCAGCTGTCATTTCCTCATGGTAATCAGAGTTTTTTCTCCTTAAATATCACTTGCTCTCTGGTATGAACCCTGTTTTCATGGACTGTACATATGAGTCAATCAAACCTGGTCACGCTGATACCTTATATCCATTTGTGTTTAGTAGTAATTTCCAGCAGTGTTGAATCCAGCAGCATTCCTCCAGGGAGAATATAAAACTTAACTGGGGAAGGGGATCATAGGCAGCAATTTATCATAATATTAATAAAATAACATTGGAACTAATATTTTCTATTTTTCTCTTTATCTCTGATATATACTTAGGTATAATTATCATTTAGAATGAAATTATGAGAAAAAATAAACTAACATTATAGCATGCAATAATTTTAATTTACAACAAAATAATGCGTCGAGCGCTTTTCAAGCATATCTGTGAATGACCTCATCACCGAAACTTTCTGTGGGTTTCTCGTTTCCTTCAGTTGGCATCCTCACACAAATTTGAAGCATGTCCTGACTCATCCTATTTCATCATTTTGTTTTCACCGTATTCATGATGTTGAATGACCTTTCTACACAGAAAGTGGAAACAAGAATGCTCAGTACAAATTCGGCAGGTATCCTTAGAGTTTCATAGCCAATATGGGCATAAAAAAAGCAACTTCATGAGACATATATTCCAATTTATTAGAGCAATGAAATTAAAAAAAAAAAAACACACACACACACACACCATCACAAGGCTCTAATAACAGTGTCACATTTTAAGTCTTTAATATCAAACACAATTCTTTACATTTATTTTCATTAAACTCTTAAAATGTTATAAAACTTTCTAAATATTTTTTAGTATATCACTTTCACTTAATCATCAATGAAACTTTGCTCTATTTCATTAATCATACTTTTCACAAGTTTCCTTATATTTCTCATTTTTTTTTATACTGCGACCACTTCCAGTTTTTAAATTTTGTTAGCGTTTCATTTTTCCCAGAATGTTTATCGCAAATGCGGTCGATATTTCTTAAATGCTCTATAGAGTTCCAGAAATAAGTACTAATAGTTATAAATTTTTAGTGATGGTTTTTGCACAGTTTTACTTGAGTTTGAGATGGCATTTAAATATTTCGTCCAAAATCACTAAATCTACGTTTAAATTTTAACTCATTTTTAACAAGATCCCCTTGTTGAACTTGGTTAATTCACACCGTCTTTGTGTTTATATTCACATTCCATTATAATCGCACAGGAATATAACAAGAACTATGCGATAGGTTTCCAACCAAAGTATGTTAACAACTTGGGTAATTTTAAACTTGATTTGTTTTAACATACATTGAATTTTATACAATATATTTTCTCATTTAGGGAAAGCATGCACAAGTTCATAAATTCCGCTAACAATATGTAATGTGCGTTTTATTATACATTGTTTATTTCTACATTTGGTGACAACAATCGACAAAACGTGCTCTGCAGTATGGTAAGCAATTCATGCCGCCCCTTCCTCCCCTTTTCCACTGATAACCGAGCGCGAACCACAGAATCTCTGAAATTAGTAGCATCATCGACAAAGCAGGTTACTAATTTGTCGTAAGAAAGTTTTAGTTTTCTTTGGTTCTCTATCAATTGTTGCGAATATAGATTCAGCTGACATTTGCAGAATCGTCTGACTTTAAGGAAAAGCATTTATAATGGAGAATTGTGTCATCGTAATTGTCTAGAACCTCGCATATACCATTTAATGATTCTGAAGTAGTATATTTGCTAACTTATGTGGGCCTTTCACTCTGAAATTTAACCAACTTTTAAAGTTAATGCCGCTTTTTAATACTACCTTACGAATTAGAGGTTTATACTTCTATGGGGATCTTTTACTAAGAGGATACGCACATCCAAATAAAGAGCACACAATTTGCACATGCACAACTAGCTATTCAGTTTAATTTTGTTGAATTATCTGTGCATGAATAGGAGCGTTTAATCTCTCTAATGTACAATTTTTAAATGCAACAGTTTTTGCGTGTTTATGTGACTTGGCATAATTTTCTTTCTGTCATTTTTTAAATGTGGTGAAAGGTAAATATACACGAACACTCTGTCCTTTTTTTTTTTTTTTTTTTTTTTTTTTTTTTTTAAGGAGCTTCGGTGTCATTTTTAAATGTATTTAACACAATTTGCGAAAAGCCCCACTTCATTTCATTCCCGGTCAAAGTATAACCAAATGAACCTCCATTTTTGCTGCCATTTAATCTTCCGTTCAATACTATTTACATTTTGTTTAGGATGACGGCTTAAGTATGGATGAGAAATATTACGTTTTATTCGAAGACTGGGGAAGAGTAACCGAGGAATCACAAAGCAATTCATCTTCACTAGCGTCTCTTCCAATAGACGAGTCCTCTGTAGACTTGTAACTGGAAGTTGTTAGTAAAAGTCTGTTTCACAAAGGTTTCTGCTAGACTTGTGCCTTACTACTCCATATTTACAAATATACAAGTGATTCTTCGTTGTTCTGTTCCGCAGAAGTATTAGTATTAGTCGGGCACTCGTAATTTGTATAAATTTATCTACAAGTGTAGGAACTTGGTAACTTCAAATACTAGCATAAAATTAATTATCTTATTAATAATTTTGGGAGCCAGTTGACCCAAATGTGGTAAGTATTATTAACGAAAGTGATGATAATGAGTAGGAATATGAATAAAGAAAGAATAAAAATGAGTAGGAATGTGTTTAAAGAATAAATATTTATATATAATGATAATAATATATAAATATAATAATAACAATATAATGATAAAGTTAGGTTAAATAAAGTTTGACCTTATGACTAATATTGGCTTTTCCTGTTCCAAATGCATATTTCAGGCCAGCACCTTAGTTAATATATTTTTAAGGTTCGTGCTACTTGCCACGAAAATTATTCTCTTTTAACATAATCTCTTTTGGCACAATTTCCCCAGTTTTTGCTTATTAGAACGTATTTGTCAAGCATATACACAATAAATAAATATACAGGATCAAATGGACTAATAAAATAAATGACCCGAGAGAGCACTCGGGAAGCGCGATTACTCTGCCGTGTCTCGACGGCTGGAATTGAAATTCCTAAATGTAGCTTTATGGGACCATCGTCTAAAAAGTGGATTGTTACTCTTGAATGTCTATAAATACATAATACAGTATTTAAATTATTATCATCATGTCTGAGAAAAAAACAAGACCTATTTTTCAGAAATGACAATGATGCTCTCTGTGCATTAAAAATCCGTAAAGAGTTGACATAACCTAATTCCAAGCATGGTAAACAGCTGTTCCTCCGTCTTATTCTTATATCGCGTTACTTGTAACTTTTTACTAATACTTTACCAGTGTAGCATTTCTTTCGTGGAATAGAAAGTTACAAGACCATACATTATAAGAACCTGCACTAATACACTTGTATTTATTAGACCAAACTTTTGTGAAATAGAGCCTAGTGATCTGAAGATTATTAATATAGACCTCACTGCCTTCTGACAATCGCTATTATAGTCCCTTTGCATGTTAGTTCGTTGGTGCTATAACAGTGTGGTATGAATGAATTTATTTCTTCAAATTTCTATTTTACATGTAAATATTTCACATACATGTTAAAATCAAAGTAAAAATTTACATTTCCATGTTTTCAGTGCATGTAAACTTACTATAGCAGATTTAAATTTCCTACTTTTTTGAAATTGAAATTTATGGAATCTTTTATCGATCCATTACACACACACACACACAAAACAATTCTAATCTTACTTGTTAGATATTTTATTTCTAGATTTGCTTGTTTACATTTTGATCCAATCAAAACATTTTGTATCCAAATATACACTACTCCAGGTTAATTGTGTATTGGTGACCATCATATTGCATATTATCCTATCCTTCTTTATGCTTATTTGACATATTATACTTCTAAGTTTACGCTCCCCCCATCTTCAGCTTAATTACTCTTATCCATTTCTGTCTAACTTTGCCCAAATATTTCCCTATTATTTGTAAATTCTTCTCTCTTTTTAAGTTAAAATCTTTCTCATTAATATGTCCCCATCTAAATTCTTCCATTTTTGTTGCCAAGCCTCCTGTTCTCTCCATAACTTTGTTTGCCTACAGTATAATAAACAATGAAAATACCTATAGGTTTCTCAACACTTTTTCTATCTCTTTATCGTTCCTTTTAAATTCATAACTCTAATTCTAGCCCATGCAAAGGCAAACCCTTCCCAATCTACCTTATCTTGTTCTATATATTTTTCTATACCCCATACTATTTTTATTCCACTATAAAGGCTCAATGGATTCTTTTCTCCCATCCTAACAAATATTTTTTGTCGTTCAATATCTTCCAATCTTAGGTTTGTTTGTTTTCAGAATCCTCTGTTATGGTATTCGCTATATACCCACTAATTAATTGTAGTAAAGCCGTACAATTGGCCGTACTTAACGTTAGCCCCTGAACAAATGCAGCAATTTCCTCTTGCTGCTAGCCGCTCTTATTCCAATTCGCAAATAACACAATGGGAAATGAGCTCTTATTCCAACTCGCAACTATACATATACACGCTAACCTGGGGCAAATGCTAGAAACCGGTGGACCCAGAGGTTTACCGAGTAAATCATTGTAATTGTGGCAAACTGCTCTAATTCCAATTCGCAATTAATTCACGAATAAATAAATCATTTGTAACTGTGGTAAATCTCCTTTAACTACTGCAGAAAATAAAATGCAACATAGTAGCACTTGATCCCTCTATGAAACTATATAAGTAAAGCACAGTACTTTAACCATTTACGCTACTACTATATGATCTAGGTAATCTTTCCACGGTTGTTCATTAAACAGTTCGTCTCTCTCCGCTGTCTCTCCGGACTGGCCAGCCGCTAGGAAAGATTTCTTAATGCTCTAGCAGCTGCAGCAGCTGCAGCACATCATGTAATCCACCTTGTAACGTCAAGTATTGGCCGTGGTACATTTTATTTTTGTTGTGGCGACACTGCTCTGTCTTGTACTATGGTAAACGTTTTGTTTACCTGTGTTGTTATAATTCGTAATGTAAAATGCTTTATGTTAAGGGTAAAATGACAGGTCCATAATACGGTGATGATATATTTAAATTATAAGGCTCCTGGTAATTCGCCATCGACGTGTATGCAGGATAAAAGTTTCAGCTATTTACGCTGACAATGGCCAAAATGGCTAAAGAATTAAATGCTGCTCCGTCTTTAGCAACCACCACTTTGAGCACGATAACAGCGGATTGGGATCCGTTTAATGCAGATGGGAAAGAGACTGCAACGCACCAGTGTTTACTGAGGATTAAACGGTTTGTTATCCCATTCACTCACATTTTTTTTTCATGTGGACTGCTGATTAGAGATGTGCTATTAAGAAAGTAGTAGTAGTAGAAATAATAATAATAATAATAATAATAATAATAATAATAATAATAATAATACAGTTATTTGGTTTCATTTAGTCGCCCTAAGTATTCATATAAAGGAGGCATCGTCAAGTATGAAACTCAAAACAAGTTTGTCAAAAAACATTTTATAGAAAAATATTTCCAAGTCATAATATCAAAGATTAGTTTTAATTTATGTTGTTTGAAACTTAAATGAAAATATTTAAGATGGTAATAATTAAAATGCTTATTTTACTTATATGCATACACATTAGTTTTTTCACATTTTGAGAGCATAGGATAGTTAGATCTCTGCTAACTGTTTTGTATTCCTGTATTGAATAAAATGCTTGCTTTATTAAGTAATTTTAATTTTTCATGATTTTAAGGTATGCCCAATTTTATTTTTGATATCATTTGGCAGGATTAAATATTGTTCCATTGTTTTTTATTGCCCTGTTTAAAAATCCATTTAGAGTAGTTTGGAATTAGTTGCATCTGGTTAGTTCCATGTGTATGTATATATTTGCATTCACTTTTACTTTTTTTGTAGTGAGTAAGAATTTGATGCATTCATTTATACAAATGTAAATATAATAAGTTAATATTTTTAATTCCCTAAAGCTACTTCTGCACGAAGCTGATATTTTAATTTGTTTAATTGTTATTGCTTTCTTTTGTATTCTAAGTATTTTTTTCATTTCCATTTTGCAAGTATTTTCCCACAGAATTATACCTAATTTAGATGGGAGCTGAATAGGGCATAGTACACTTGTTTTACAAACTTCTCATCTATACGAATAAATTCATGTGATATATGTTGTACTAAACACTCTTATTGCTTCACTTGTGTGATATTTGGAACCAGATTCGAAGACCTTTGTCTTCATCTTCTGCCAAGGGTATTGTACCCTTAAGAGTGTTTAGTGCGACATATATCACATGAATTTATTCATATGACTTGACTTCACTGTGTTAGTTCCATATATATTTTTTAAAATAATTTCTTTTTAAAAGATATGTTTTAATTCTCATCTATAATTTGCTGCACTTGTCTAATCACATAAACTCCTCTGTTTAAATTTTTACTTATTTCATTTATATGTGTGTATGTGTGTGTGTGTGTGTACCAGTTGAACTTTTTGTCAATGGTGACCCGTAGAAATTTTGTATATTCAGTTTCTGGTATTTATGTATTTATTATTTATATTTTAATTTTGATACTGTTACTTCCTGTACCTCTCAGATTAAATTGCATTCCTACAGATTTTACAACATTTAAAATCATATCAAGACTTTTTAGGTACATTTGTACATCATTAATTTTTTGATTTGCTTTCTGATTTACACCCTGTACAATTGCATCTGCTATAATTGTAGTGATGTTATCAGCATAGCCAATTACATGCCCCCCATATTTATGAATTACTTCATGTATCACATTTAGTATAATAAAAACAAATAACTTCAATCCTTGGTGTTACACTCTGTTTCATTGTATTAAAGCGAAATCTGACATATTTCATTCTTTTATTTTCATGCTTTATTTCAACCCACTACTTGGTTCTATAGATATGATGCAATCCATTTAAATGGTGGACCTCTTATGCTATATTCTCAAGTCTAATCAATAAAGCTTTTATGTTTACAGAGTCGAAAACTTTTTTAAGATCAAGGCATTTTTAATAATATTACTTACTGTTTCTAGTGCATGCAGTATAGATTTATGTTTTTGGAAACTATATTGAAATTTGGATATTATATTAAATTTACTGCAAAATTTTAATAACTGATTTATATATAATCTCTCTATGATTTTGGAGAAAATGGAACATAAGGAAATTGATTTGTACAGCAAGAGTATAAATCTGAGGTTTGAACATACATTGATGACACCCACAAACTCTCGACATTTATTTAATAAATGTAAATCATCTAAGTAGAGATAACTTTAGTGCACATCCCTTCATTTGAATTTTAGAGGCAAAAGGCATCTTTCCCACCTGATTGCTGACAGAATGAAGGGTAAGATTCCTGCTGTTATCATTGGTACAAGGTCCAGTTTTTTAGATAAAGACATCTGATCCAGGCCAGAAATTGATCAAGCCAAATTTAATAGCAGTTAATGTTAACTCAAATGACAATAGTATAAATGATGATGATTGCATAGATAATGGAGTAAAATTGAAGAGTATTCAGCAAGCAAAAAACAACCTTTATATTGATATTTATTGATATGCTAAGAACAAATACAAACAATACAAATAAAACTGCCAGGGGGCCTTCTGGCCCAAGACATTTTAAGGTATGCCTCCTCACAATTACAAAAAATATAAATACAATAATTAGTTTAATCTGTTGCCTTTATCAGAGTTCTAACATAATTATACAATGCAATATTTCCACCATGATTGCTTCGGTTCCCAGTCCCCGGTTCATCAATAGCAGCCTACTGGAATTCCAGGGGACCAGGCTCCGACCAATCCAAGGTCCTAAATAAATTTTTTCCACTCTACCAATACCATTATTTGTAGCTAGCTACAGCCTCTACAAACTAATAATGACTTTATTTCTCAAATGCATACTAAATGCTCATTTCAAATTTAATAACATTCTAACCCATTGCCAACCATAATCACCTTTACCTGCATCCTAATATGATTAATCAAATGCAACCTTTTAAGTTACTTGATTACTTTACTTCTCCTCTTAATACCCATTCCATTTATTTTTATTTTATTTATTAATATTTATTTTTAACTTTGCTCAGGAATTTTCTACATTCCTGCTATCATTACTAAAGATTTTCCGCTATTTTTCTATCCAATTTAAACCATTTCTCATTTACAAACATTTTCCTCCAAAGCCCTGTCCCTTTGCACTCAAACATTATATGTTCCATATCTTCCTTTCCCCCACATATTGGGCACTGATTCTGAGGAAACCCTTTCCTTATTCCCTTTAATCTCCACACACCTGTTCTTAGCCGTGCAATGCCCTCTCTTTGTTCTTTGCCTTTATATATTTCATCATATTAGAGGACTGAAAAGTAAAACAGATGAATTATTACACAGCTTAATTGGTGACATTATAAAACCACACATTATCTGCCTATCTGAATATCATTTGGAACAAGAATTATCACAGTTGTCATTACATGGTTAAATTCTATTCTATCATTATCACCAGAATTGAGCAAATTTTTTAGGCTAATGCTCAATTCTGGTGATAAAGATAGAATACCTGAGGAGAAGAAACAGGAATATATCAAATCAACTGTTCAAAATGTAACAAAGTATATATTGGAAACACAAAAGGAAGCATTAGAATCCCTGAAGGAACACTGGAGAAACATCAGGTACATTCAGATAGAGAAATCAGCGGTTGCACATCACTTTTGGAGAGATAAACATGATATAGAAATGGGAGTGAAATTATTGAAATTTGTAGATCGGCCCATGGAGCTGGGAATATGGGAAAAATTTATATAAAAAATATGAGGATAAGGTTATGAACTTTGAGATCCCAACAGAAGACAAATTAATCCAGAAGTTCATGAAATGTCCACAAGAGCTACACCAAGTCCAGCCAACCAACAACGAATCCGACAGTCAACTTGCAACTGAGAATGCAGGCAAAAGCCTGCGAAACTAGTTTTGCATAATTCAACAGTAAAAGGAGCATAAGATTATCAAATCGACTCACTAGATAATTAAGAAATTTATTTATACCTGAAGTTTAGAAAGCAATGCACTGTAATTGCTTTTAAAATAAAAAAAATAGTAATAAAATTTTCCATTAGGATCAATATTAGCTGATCTGGTTGCATTTTATTCTTGCCCGAAATGTTTGTCTTATATGTACATGATATGTTGGAGAATTAGAACATAATCTAAAAATTGCTACTAGCTGTGTAATAAGGCATTGGATAAAAACAAAGTTACCAATAATGTTTATTTGTTTACTTAATCTAATGGAAGGTATACTGATTTAAAATCATTAATTTAAATAATCACAAATGTATTTCTGATTTTCTAATAACTATTTGTCTGTAGGGATTCTAAGAGGACAATGCTGGAGGTGCTGTTTGTCTATTTCTTCTTCTGCATAATGTAACATGCTGATTGGAGCTGGTAGAATCTAAAATGATGCAGGAACTTGCCAAGAAAGTCATCCAGTATGAAGTCTAAACTGAGCACATGCCACCATTTTTGGTCCAACTAGAGTGTTAATGGTACTGCTTCTTCATTCTTTTCCAGTTCTGGCTCCAATTTTTTGAAAAAGTGACTTCCTTGTTTTGCCTTTGATATAACACTTAAAATTTTGTCTGACATTGGTTTCATAAAGTCACAGACAGTATTAGTGTGCCTGTTCATTACTAAATTCTACAATGTCCTGAGATCCACTTCAAAGTAATTTTATTTTATTTAAGCACCTTTATTGTTTGTCGACAATCTAGGATTTTTGTTGTTGTGAATGGGTCATTTGAACTCATTGTTTGGATTACAGCTTTTGAACCAGAAGTTATAACTACTCTGCTAAAGTCACTCAATTGTGTATTTAATTGGTTCAGTGCTACATTTTCCCACAGTAGGCTGTCATGTGCCATCCAACTGGAATATAAAATAAAAAGAGATATATATATATTCCCACATCTGTTATTCATTGACATAAATTCTATAGTGTCCCGGGATCCACTGTAAAGTAATTATTTTGTTATTTAAGCACCTTTATTGTTTTTTGACAGTTTAGGATTTCAGCTGATGTAAATGGGTTATTAAACCAAATGTTGGGATTGCAGCTTTTGAATTCGAAGTTATAACTGTGCTGCTAAAGTCACTGAATTGTATATTTATTTGGTTCAGTGTTAAAGGAATGGTTTCTATCAGACAGATATATTTCCACACCTGTGTTAATCTAATACTTGTATGCAGGAAAGATAAGTGTAGACACAGAGCCAGTCTGTTTCAGGGTAGTGTTGATGGTTTCTAAGTCAAGCAATTTCAAAGTTTCATTATTCTCCTAATATTTTATTATGGTTTTGTAAGTTCTGTTGCAGGGATTATTCTTTCAATTTCTCTGGGATTGAGGTTGAGAGACTATTTTTGAATTGTGAGATACGAACAAATCCAAGCTGTATTTTTAGGTTTAATTTTTGTTGTGTATATTATGTTATACAATCCATATCAGAAATACAGAAATAGTTTTACAAGGGATCCCATGCCAGGTGAGATTAAATGAAACTAAATGATGCCTGTTTAGTTAAAGTATGCATCAGCATACTTTAACTAAAAAAGGAACCTCCATAAAATTAAAACCATCTTTTGAACTAGGAACTTCCTTCTGAATTGAAACTCATAAAAAATTAATAACTGAAAAAGAACAACAAAATATGCAACAAAAACTTGAGGAAAAACCATATGAAGATCTAACAACTTTCAAACATTTTTTTATTGAAACCAAGAAAAATTGGAGTAGCCCAATTATTGCTGGGTATGATTGCCTGTCAGAACATCTCTTCAGAATGAAGCTAATCAAGGACACTACTGCCCATAGCATAAGGATGTGAATACAACCCTAATAAAGAACATTTACTGAAATGCAGCCAACTAGATAGCAACAGACAAATGATAAATAATTTGGAGCTCTTCATTGGGAAGCTAGGAAAAAAAGATAAATATTGGCATTTCCAATGGCCACTAGCAACCAACTATGTTGTCTGGCATTTGTCTGTAGTCCTGATAAACTTTTCGTAGACAGGATTGTCCTTTCTTCAGTAGTTTTTTTTCAGTGATGTAATTCCTATCAGAAGTAGCATCATGTCTATAAAAATGGTTTTAGCTGCACCTGTTAGTAACTGAGGGCATGTAATGTGGATTTATGTCCATGCTGGTACACCATGAGTAATGCTGTATAGCAGCTAAGTGATCAAATTTGTGAAACAATTCACAGTTACAAATGATTAAATAAAAACAAAACTATGCCTTTACACTAAGTAATCCCAATTCAGATACAGACTTTGTTGTAAAGATAGAAAGTGATAAAAATGGAAGAAAATATCTCTTTTTAGATATGACTATAGATAATTCAACCTGGGGATAACTATATTAACATTGGAGTACTGTGTTAGCAACAACAGGGGAAACTTATGTGAAGCATGAGCTCCTGTTCTGTGAAGGAAGAAGGGTACAAGACCCAATGGGAGTGGATGTGACAGTTTACAGAGCAAGAATAAGGCAGTTTGTAGTTAAGAATAGTAAAGAAGCAAGGAGGATAAGAAGAAGAAAGGAATAGTTTAAAGAATGTTTTAATCGCAGGAAATATTGTGGCAGTTTTGCTAATTATTGATGGGGTCCAAATTAACCTTAGCCCAATGGATCCAGAATTTGTGTTGGAAAAGTTCCTGGATAGAACGGATGGCCTAGAAGAATGCCTTAGTAATAGGATGAATGTAATCTCCAAGGATATAAAACAAGAGATATGTTAAGAAGTTCAGATATTGAAAAGGGATAATGGAAAAGCTGCAGAACAAAAATTGCAAGTTTAATTTGGTATTTATTGTATTTTAAGAAAGGAGAGGAGCTTGGACCCAATCGGAGGTGCAAGAGGTCCTAGAACGAAAGTTGGAGACGAAACTAAGAGGACTGGAATTTGCGGATGCCTTTAGGGTGGGAAGACAAGTAGGCAAGAGAGTGATAATAAAATTTACTACTAATAACATGGTGTATGAGATCTTAAATACAGCAAAGAAACTCAAAGGTACCAATGTTTTAATCAATAAGGATTTGTCAATGTAAGAGAGGTAAATAAAGAGGAAGATGGTATTAGAAAGGAATAGGGCAAATAGCAGGCAAGTTTATGTATAGGAAATGCAATTAGGGATCGATGGAAAGACGGTGACTTTGAACAAAAAGGAGCTAAGCAACGGTATAAGCGCACAACAGCACACGAGTAAGCGATTCGTAGCAATAGGATCGAGAAACAGAAGATCAAAGGTCGGTTCGATAGTGTACTCGCCGAGCAAGCGGAGAGGGATACGGATGTCGACACAACAGCATGTGCCAGAACTTCAAAGTAAAGGAGGAATCATGGGTAACATTACCGCATAAGAGGCTATCACTGGACAGGCGTTTGTTTCAAGAGATTCGACAGCACTTCCGTTACAGGCAGGACAATTGTGGCACTCCAGTTCCGAGCGATAACGGAGAGATCCGAGCTCAGAATCCCGAATGGAAGAAAAGAAAGCTTGTGAAGTGTAAATGTATTATTATTATTAATTTTTTTATTTTTTATTTTTATTTTTTTGTTGTTAATCGAAACATATACGTTGTCCTTCTTAACTTTCTGGGTGTAATATGTTGTTCCTCATTACAAAACTGAGTTATTTGCCTTTTACCACGGGTTGTCTAATTGGAATTTGCAATTAATTCATATATGTATAATAGAGTAGGTTCATAAGCTTCCCACCTCGCCGATAAGATTATCCCCTGCACATAATCCTTATCTGGTGTCATACCTTATATGTTAAGTATATAATTGTAGTTGCGACTTTTGCTTCGCTGTGTTCAGTTGTTCAGTTATAGTTGCATAAAGGCTATGTGTAGAACATTGTGACGTGTTCAGAATGGAGTATCGAGCTGTTATTAAGTTCTTCACAAAAGAAGGACTTACTCCAAATGAAATTAAAATAGCAATTGAATAGTGTATATAGGGAAGCATCCCTCTCATATTCTACTATAAAAGAATGGGCCAAAATTTTTCGAATGGTTGGAGAAAGAATTGAAGATGAAGAGCATGCAGGTTGGCCTTTGGAGGTGCTCACTCCTGAAAACATAGCTTTTGTGGAAGGAGAAATTATGGAAGACTGGAGGCTCAAAGTTACAGAAATAGCTGCAAGGTTGGGCCTTTCTAAAACAACAATCCTTCCAATTAGTCATGAACATTTAAGTATGAATAATGTTAGAGCAAGATAGGTGACTAGACTTCTTTCCTCAGTCTAAAAGCAGCAATGTGTCATCTATTGTCAGGCATTTTTGGAGCTCTACCATGGCAATGAGAAAGAAGTTTTGCTAACCATTGTTACAGGAGATGAAACTATGTACTCTACTATGATACTTGTCCAAAAGAGAATCATTGGATTGGCGTAAACCTAGTGAAGCACTGCCTCTAAAAGCCAAGGTCACTCAGTCAACAAGAAGATCATGGCCACAATCTTTTGGGACTGTGAAGGAATGCTCTTCAATGACATCAAGGAGAGGAATACCACAGTAAATGGGAAATACTATGCTGGCCTACTTCACAGACTCCGTGCTTCCATCAAAGAGAAAAGGCGAGAAAAGCTGAGTAGTGATGTGTGCCTTCACAACAATGCACCTGTGCACACATCTCTTGCTGCAAAGGAAGCTATGAAGAAATGCGGCTTCAAGGAGATCGACCATCCACCCTACAGCCCATATCTAGCTGCCAGTGATTATTTCCTAATCTCAAAATTCAAGAAGAGCCTTTGAGGAAGGAAATTTAAATGTGATGAAGTGGTGGATGTTATTTATGTCCATTTTACAGACAAAACTTCTTACTTTTGGGGGTGGGGAGGAATGAAATGTTCATTCAAAGATGTGAGAAGTGTATTGCAATAAAGGGTAACTATATTGAAAAGGAAATATAGTTTTTGTCTTTATCATACCTAGAAAATGGTTAGACCAGAAACTTATGGACCTACTCTGATGCACACATGCACACACACATGCGCGCGCTGCACACGTGCACACACACACCTCTTAATGCTAACCTTGGGTAAATCCTACAAACCAGTGGATCCAGTGGTTTGTTGCAATGAGCTATGCTCGCCTTCTTTTGTAAATATAAATTGATAGGAGATTGGGTGCTACTAAATAGGTGAGTAAATCATTGTAATGGTGGCAATCTCCTTTGATTTCCGGAAAAAAAATTCTAAATATTAATTTATAGTGGATTATGTGCATGGCACTATGTTAACAAGTTAATCATTGTATGGTGGTAAATCTTCTTTAATTTGGATATAAAAAAAACTTCAGGATGTGAGGATTCGAATCCACTACCTTTACACCTATAACATCGTGGTCTATCTGAGGTATTAAATCGTTCCATTAAATTACCATACAATGGAATTAACACTACCCTTGACTTTCTCCACTACCTCTTGGGACTGGGGCCCGAGAACTGTTCTTCCGTTAATGAAAACTGAACCTGGTGAGAGGGATAACCGAATACTGCTTTTTAATAAATGTGGTTAAATATAGTTAGTTCTGGATAACCGAAGACTGCGTTTTAATAAATGTGGTTAAATATAGTTAGTTGAATGGTGTAAATCTATATGTTAATTAAAATTTGTATTGAAGTGAGTTAAAATAGTGGCCTGGAAGAGAAACTGGGTTAGAACCAGGCGATGTTTATTCAGCACTATTCAAATAAATAAATATATATCTCTAAAAGTTAGCAAGTATTTTATGGGGTTATGTTTCCCCATTCATATTTGTATGACACACAAAAAATGTTAATTAGAATAATGTTTCACTTAGAATTTAAAAAATAATTTCAAAATGTATTTAAAGATGCTAACATGTGACATTATATTATAAAATGATGAATGGTTAACATGTGGCAATTGTTTGCAGATAATACTCTTCTTATTTCTTCTTACCTAGATATGCCTCTTGCATAGGTTAGTGTCCTGTTGTCACATTTTATTCTGCTCTAAATGGAAGGATAAGAGAAAGATTTCATTTAACTCATTAAAATTATTACTTAACTTTAGTCTTGTGTAGCTGTTTCCTCCTCACAATCACTATTGTCTCCACATTTTGCATAATTGATATTGAACCACAACTTTCAAAGCTCCTAAACAAACAGAGATGTGATGAAGCAGAGGGAAATATTGCAACCAAGTATAAAACTTCATGTGGAATTATACATAACTGCTAAAAACAAACCCTAGGGAATGATTGCAAGCAATGCTATTTATTGAAGGGAACTACCTTAGTACCCCTTTTGTGTTCTCTGATGTGGCTATCGCTCGTTTATCAAATACTTGTTGTATATTGACCTATTCACCATTCTTATAGTACTTCTTATATTTATAAAAGGCTGTATTATTTGGTAATGAGAAGAAAAAAAATGATAATGCTCACAACTATGATGTAACTGTTCAGTCAACGGAAAGATATTCACAGGAACAAAAATAATAAAATGTCAACAGAAAAATTTTTCAATGAATTACCATAAACAATATGACTTCGAGTGGTAATAGATTTAAGTTTAAATTGAAGGGGATACCTAAAACAAAAAGCTTTTGGAATACAGTAAATGAATTGTAAGGTTGAAGCAAAACTGTACATGTAATGAATTCTTTTAGATGTAAGTGTTGTCCCTGTATAAGACTATTGACATCATCGTTGTTGTTGTTGATGATGATGTTGATTTTTACAAAATAGCTGTACTTATGCTTGAGACATTTTAGTTTATAATCGATAATGATGATGATGATGATGATGATGATGATGATGATAATGATAATATAATTGACATAACTTTCCTTGAAAAGGATGATGTGATTTTAGGGTTTGGTTTGTATGCTTGTCAAGTTGAATCACATGTCATAGTTTTGTTGCATATCATAACCACTAAGAATAGGGCCTTCACTCAAGATCTGACTGCCTACTAAGACTTCTACATAATTCAATGGCCACATTGTGATCCAGATGATCTCCAGTTACAAATAACTGTTTGTAACTACAAAACTATACAATACCAACTTTTTTTTTTAATAGTGTTTAACGCTCATTTTTACTACTGAGGCACCACAGGCGGTAGACACTGATGATACATGAGATGAAATTATATATTCGGCAAGATTTTTTTTTATTTATTCTTTTTTTAAATGAAGGAAACATTCCAGGCCTAAGTTTAGGGTACCTCCCCTGTATTTACCATTTATGAGAACTGAGAAAACCTGGAAAAAACCTGTCAGGTTGGATGGTCCTGGCGGGATTCTAACCCTAGACCTTCTGCTTATGAGTTATCGCCTTGATGACCTCGGCCACCGGTAGCAGTTCAACTGCTTTTGAATGTCTAAACCTTATACATATGAATATAAGAGAGATAATATCTGTTTTGGATGAGGTCAGAGTATCCCCTCTAATTTCATTATTATTTGGGCCTTTTCATACCCAAACAAGCCTTACACTTTATTTTAAGTTTATATAAAATAGGAAGCTGTTTGGAATCATTAGGTGATTAAATTATTCTCTTTTTGTTACTAAAAATGAATTATGCTTTATAAGCAACATTTATCAGGAAACTATATGGACAGTTTAATTAGTAATTTTGACTTTTTTTGTAGGCAGTGAATTATTTAAATTTTTTTCTGTTTCGGTTTAAAGGAGAAGAAACATCAACAAATTAAGTTATATATTTGCTGTCGTATACCATTCAGCAAATGCCCTGAGGTGGCCGAGGTGGTTGAGGCGTAGACTCGTGAGTGGGAGAATACCGTCAGGACCGTCCTCCCTTACTGAGGGTTTTTTCAGATTTTCCTCAGTCCTCATAAATGGCAAATGCTTGGAAGGTACTCTAAACTTAGGCCTGGAACGTTTCCTTTCTTAAAAAATCCTTTCCCAATATATCATTTCATTTCATGTATCTTCAATGTCCACTGTCTCTGGTGCCTCAGTAGTAATTAAACACCATTAAAAAAAAAGCAAATTCCCATATCTTCTTAAAAATGTAACTGTTAGTGCAGTTCATACAATTGGCCATATATTACAGAAGAAGTGAGACTCCTTATTTTGTTACTGCATTGCATATGTTTATCACATAGTATCATCATTGTAAACAAAAATTGTTTTATTGCATAAAGTGAAGTTAATTATGGTGTTTTCTTGCAGGGACATGATGTCAATATACAATGAACCTCCTCCAGGATTATTTGTGGTCCCTGATGAGAAAGACATGACCATTATTCATGCACTTATAACTGGTTCCTTTGACACTCCTTATGAAGGTGGATTTTTTTACTTCCTAATACGGTGTCCGCCAGATTACCCAATTAGGCCTCCAAGAGTGAAGCTCATGACCACAGGAGGAGGAACTGTTCGCTTCAATCCTAATCTTTACAAATGTGGAAAAATATGCCTAAGTATATTGGGGTAAGGAAGTTTTAATATCTTTTGAATTTTGTTGGTAGCAATAAGGGTAGTTCACTGTATTGGTCTAAAATGAGTGAAGAGTACATTTGAGCTTGAGCATTTACTTTTTACTATTTTATTAGGAAATAAGATTAAAGAAATTATACAAGTATGTGCTGAGGAGAGATATTTTCATTATGATTATTGTGCAGTTTCCTTCCTAAAAGTTTAATATCAGGCACTTTTTCTGCTATAGCAGTGAGAAACAGTAAACTTTATAAATTCAACATGGGCATTACCATTTAAACATTTTTATGGGGATGTCAGTGGAAGGTGATTAGAAAACAGTTACTCAAACCATTAGGTATGACAAGTGACAACTCTGCTGATCATGGAATTGTAGTCTAGATGTCCTTATTTCCTAATGTAAAGAAATTATGTATGAATGGGACTACTTATGTAAACAAGTTATTTTAATATTGCCATACAATGAGGTTTTGGAATATTTTCTTAATGTTGCATTAAAAACAAATGTTAAGGCTTTAATAGGTGAAAAAACTGAATTGAATTAAATATAACATTTAATTTCGTGTCAGAACCAATACAGTGAAGCAACTATTATGTTGTTAATTATCTAGTGAGTCGTTTTGATAATCTTATGCTCGACTTAATGTTGAATTATGCAAATCTAGTTTCGCAGGCTTTTGCCTTCATCCTCAGTTGCCAGCCGACTGTCTGCTTCGTTGTTGGTTGGCTGGAGGGCTTGGTGTAGCTCTCTTGGACATTTTTTGAACTTCTAGATTAATTTGTCTTCGTTCATAAAATGTCTACGAGAGCTACAACAAGTCCTCCAGCCAACCAACAACGAAGCCGACAGTCGACTCGCAACTGAGGATGCAGGCAAAAGCTGTGAAACTAGTTTTGCATAATTCAGCAGTAAGTGGAGCATAAGATTATCAAATGGACTCACTAGATAATTAAGAACATGAATTTAGAAAGCAGTCAAGCACCAAGTTTGTCAATGATGATGATGATGATGATGATGATGATGATAACTGTCTAGCATCAGACTAAATGTTTTGGCAATGGTTTTAATATTTTTTGCTGAAAGTAGTGTATATTTCCGTACTTTTTATCTAAATATATCTATTTTGTGCTTTTTAACATTGATGTAAAAAAATTTAAATGTGTTGCACTTCTGGTTTCTGCAATAAATGAGTGGTGCAAAGGTAATTTTATGACATAGTTCTGGAATTTTTTTAGGAATTTGTGACAAAACCCATACTTATGGAAAAAAAATTATTTTTAGTAATTAGGTTTAGACTACATAGCTAATACAGAGATAATTAAAAGGATGAATTCAGCAATGCCTACTCATGACAGGAGCTAATCAATCCTCATAAACAAACTCTATGGCACATTCTACCTCTGCAGTAAGCCATTGTAAAATGTTTTCATAAAAGTGTTCACATCCCACCAGATTTTAGTGCATTTAGGTCATGTATCTTGATATTGATAGGAACTTAAAACAATAATGAAGAAATTTAGGGCTCAGACCAAAACATAAATAAAGAGTGTCCAAAAATATTTAGGCTACAGTATATTTTAGATTTTTTGATAAAATTTTGAATGAAAGGATATTGTTATATTAAGCCTAAGTAATATTTTTGGTAAGTAAGCACAATAAATATATTTATAAACTTTACTTTTCCTGAAGGGAAAGCCATATGGATGGACAAGTCAGGAGCAGGATCTGCTTTCAGCAGAGTAAAAGTTAATTGAATGATTTCAAGAGTATTCTCGAACAAAAATGTTTGTATATTGATATCTTGAAACTCTTGTTTTAGTCTTTAGGAACACCTCTTCCAGAGGTTTCGTCTGAGTTAGTAAGTTTTTTTGTCTAAATGAAGCCACTATATTTTGAAACTTCTGACATCTTGGGAGGTATCTTTGTGAACAATAAAGCAATTTATTTCACTGGTTTTCATTATAAGCTCCATACATTCCTTTGGAGTGTAAATACAGTCAATTTTTTCAGTAGATGCTTTATATCCCCAAAGTCTTGCACATGGTGAATATGAACAGGGAAGTTGTGGATGATACTGTCTAATCACCCTTTGTTACAAAGGTTCATCAAAAATCCAACACCTGTATGATTCTTATAAATATTGTACTATGAAGCTGTTGACAATGGAGTGGTAATATAACCTAAACTCCACTTACTTGCATAAAAGTAAGATGCATTTTGGGAGAATCTCTCCCATCTTCAGTTGCTCACTGAACTGCCATACTTGAGTTTTGAAACTCGAGTTTATTTTTAGAAATAAAAATGAATACCTAAATTTAGGTTGTATGATTCTTGTTTTTGTCCTAATGGATCATCGCTATAAAGGTTCAGTCTTTTTACCTTTTTTTTTTTTTTTTGTGTGTGTGTGTGTGTGTGTGTGTGTGTAACAAAAACACAAAATGTACCTGCAGTTTACTGCAGAAACCAGCTGTTGTTTAAGTGGTTTCTGATCTAGACATGAAATTCAACATTGTGTTTGACTGATATGTGCGCTAAAATGTGTGTATACCCTCATAGAAACATATTCAGCCACTAACTCATTTTTTCTTATTTTGGTGCATGACTGGTTTCTGAAATAAACAAGCATGTAAGGTATTGTATAGGGTTCTACTATTATATACTTAACAATATGTGCTAAAGCAAATTTTGTTTTCTTGCATATGGTGGTAGTAAATTAATGTTATATTAGTTCACTTTTTCCAAATAGATGCCAGCAATTATAAACAACATTTTCCTCTATAAAAACTCTTGCAGGAGTACTCCTTACAATAATTTGAACCTATAAAATAATAGCATTAGCAAACCAATAAAGCTAAAATTGTACAAAAAATTTCATAATTAATAACGGTACATAATAAATATAGTAATTGGAAAATAAAATTAACTACAGATAGAAGTAAATATTGTATCAGCTTTAAAGAAAAAAATCTTAATGCATTGTAAACCACTGATATATAATGGAGTATGCAATATTATATATAATCTGAAAATCAATAAAGCAAATGGACCTGATAACATTCATCCAGAGTTAATGAAATATGGTGAAGACAAAGCTATATGCATTAATCGTAAAGATCTGGAGTAATGAAAATTTACAGTGTTTGAAAAAAGTATAAGCCCAGTATATAAAGAAGGTGATAAGTTGAACATTATTACAGGTCTATAACACAATAAATACAATGTATAAAATCTGTGCTAATCCATTGAAAGATAGATAGATGTAAATGACAAAAAAGAATTAGGGAATGTTAAATGGGCTTTTTACCAAACAGATAAAAAATGGCAATATCTTTATTGTGAGGCAAATCTATTGAAAATGATATAAAAAAAATATAGAACTATATTTGTATTCCCATCTGATGAACCTGAAGGGAATGTAATAATTACAGTACTTTTATAAAAACATGTAACCCATCTTAGAACAGAGGATGCATCATTTCGAGTCTGACTTTCAACACAC
This sequence comes from Metallyticus violacea, assembly GCA_030762175.1. Lineage (NCBI taxonomy): Eukaryota > Metazoa > Arthropoda > Insecta > Mantodea > Metallyticidae > Metallyticus > Metallyticus violacea. The sequence continues at coordinate 129,480,192 of CM060833.1, read as the reverse complement.
TCATTTTTAAAGTCTGACCGTGAGCTTAATGTTTCAATATTTGATGATGAGGACAATGAAAATGAATCTGTACAGCCCAATGAGTTGCTGCTGTCTTCGAAGGAAATCATAGTCCTCTCATATATATCAGGCACCATTCCATCCTTCCTCCAATAATCTTTATCCAGCTTCTACACATATCTGCAGTATCCCTCTCAGTAAGATTACGTGACTTCTGAAATGACCTTGAGCATATTTCATGAAGAGTTTCAAGGAACAATTTTCAGTTAGTTCTCTCCCCATTCAGCCCAGGCAAACTCAATTGGATTAAGATTGCAGATAGGATATATAGGGTAGGATACATTGTGGTAAGTATCTTTTACATTTTTTCTTTAGGTTTGATTTTTTTATACTTAATAAAGATCTGGTTTTAACATGCATTCATCAAGTTCGCTGCCTTTAGATTGTAACCATAATTCCATGCCAGATCTCAGAGCATTACAGGATAATACGTGCACACTATAGTATCAACCATTTTTGGCTCTGTTCTAAATGAAGGAATAGATTTTGTGCAAGCATTTCTGAGCATTTTACCCATTCAATTGTCCATAGTAATCATCAGAACATTTTTGACTTTATAAACAAGAATAACATTGCACATTTACATCTCCAGCATGTATCACCATGAGTCCATTGCCAGAATTTACTTTTTTTCCGAATAACTATCTCATCAAAACTTTTATCATCATTTTTAAAATTTATGTTATTGTCAACTCTAGATTTCATCAGTTTATACATTTTTTTCCATTTTCCCTAAGCTCTTTCATTTTAATGAGGTAATTATGACTTAATGAAGTAAAATAAGGTTTTTCCTCAGAAAAACTCTGGCACAATTTCCACTTTAAAGTCCAATTTTTTAATTACAGCAAAAGTGAAACCTTTCCCAAGAAAATGTATTTTTTCTTTCATGATAAATAAAATCTTTTTACTGTTTGGACACATTTCTCTTGAGCATAATAAAGTTATGAAGCTGTAGACAATGGTGGTAATATATCCTACACTTATGTTTTCAACTTGTTTATACTAAACTCCACTTACATAAAACTAAGACATGTTTTAGGAACACTTACTCCCATTTTCAGTTGTTGACCCCTTTAATTACGTGTGGTCAAATTTGCTTCTATAGACTTGTCTTGTATTAAATAAATTGTACTTATGAAGCTGTAGAGCTATAGGGTCAACAACTAAAGATGGGAATGAGTGCTCTGAAACATGTATTAGTTTTATGTAAGTAAGCTGAGTGTGGTATAAACAAGTTGAATACATAAGTGTAGCATAAATCATGTACTACTTTCCATATGACAGCATCATAAAAATCATCAATATGCATGATAGTGCATTCTGACCTAGTTTTTCTTCTTTTTTCAGGAGTGATATTATTATTATTATTATTATTATTATTATTATTATTATTATTATTATTATTATTATTATTATTATTATTATTTTAGGGAGCAAAACTGCTAGGTAATTAGTGCTAGCTTTTCAGGAGTGCACAACACAGTGTTCTCTCCTGTATTATGCAAGTCACATTTCTTTCTGTTTCTGTTTATTATCAAAATGGTAACACCAGCATAGTATTGAACCCTTTTAGCAGATTGTGTCACTGAATGTGGAAATAATTTTTTTCAAAGCTGCTCGTTCACACTTATTTCTTACAATACTAATAATTTCACACCCTTCTGAATGCATAACTTTGAATTTCTTTTACTTGAGACATACTGCTCAGATTATAATCAATTACTTGTATTTGTAATTTTCAACACACTAACACAAGGGGCTATAGGGTATTTCAGCTTCTTTCATGAACATGGGATCAAATTTTTTTTATTTAGTCTGTAGTGTATTGCTATCAAAAGCACTTCAGTTTGCAGGTTATCTTTGGTTGCATTACCTCACTATACCTCACCCCATTCCTCACTTGAATTAGTAAAGATTTTGTAGTTGGATTTTATGTAAAACAAGTTGACCATTTATTTGTCAGCAACAGATTTTAATATAATTATTTATACTATTATGTATCTGAATTTGAGAAGAAATATTTCTACAAGACTTAGGCACTCTATGGCATATGCAGATAACATTTAATAAATTTTTAAATTACAAGAAAATTAACTGGGTCATAAAAGAGTTAACAATATTAATACAAACAATGAGCAAGTTATATGTTTTAATTATTTGGGATTAATTGTAGATATTGAACAATAAGAAATAAAAAATGGAATTGCACTTGGGAATAAAGCCTGTTTTGATAACAAATTATTTAAAAGCAAATTAATATCCAAAAAGATCGTTTAAACTTCTACTTTACAACAGTAAGACCATTCATAACATGCAAGTGAAATCCAGATTCTTAAGGAAGCTGACAAAAATGTCGCAGGCTTTTGAAAGGAAAATTTTACAATATATGGACCAGAATGCTGAGCTAGTAAAGGAAGAGAGGTGTTGAGCTTCTGTTTGTTAAAAAGAAAAGGGGAATAAAGGATGTTGGGAGTGGATCTTATAATCTGCAGAGCAATGATTGGAATATTTATAGTAAGGAGAAATAAGCAAGCAAAAATAAAGGAGCAGGAAAGAAAGAAGAATTTGGTGATTACGGGAATTATTTTAGTGTGTGTATTGTTGGTGGTGAGATGAATCCTGGCCCAGCTGACTATAGTGAAAATTTGGAAAAGATTGTGATCAGATTGGATGGAATGGAGGAAGGATTTGTTCATAAAATTACATAAATGAAGTTAGGTGGAGTGAAAATAGCCAAAGCATTCAGAGTGGGTAAAAACTTTGGGAGAAGGATGCTAATTGCAACATTTTCGAATATGCATGTAGTTTACAATATTATGCACAGAGCAAAGAAATGATTAGTAAGGAAGGGTTTTATCATTTAAAGAACATGAACAGAAGAAAAAGCTTGTTCAATTAATGAAAGATGCAAGGCTCACAGGAAGAAAAATATATATTACTAAATGCAATTGTGGATTGACGACAAAGAGCTAAATTTTGAGGGACAAAGGGAACTATGTACAGATAATGAAATAAATACATGGAAAATAACACAGCAAAAATCAGTCATAAAGGAGGAAACACGATTAAAAGATAAAACCCTGTAAGAGTGAAGATGGAAAACAAGATGCAGCGGATGAGAGGTCAAGTTACATTGACATCACCACATAGGAGAATTTCCCCAGATAAGCATCTGTCTCATGAAATGCAATAGATGCCTGATGCATCTAGGAGTGGAGGGGAGGGAGAGAAGAAGATGGTGCTAGGATGAGGAAAAATCAACGAAATCAAGCATTTTGTCCACATGGAGAAGCATCTTGGATTTGAACAGTGTAAATCGAGCTCAGTGGGAAGTGAGAAGACGTACTGATCAAGATGTTCCAGGGAAAGGGATTCAATTTAGGAGTAGGAAGAAATTATGAATATCATTTTATCCACACCACTTAGAAGTATCTTGGAGTTCAAATTGAATCTGGGTGGAAGTGAAGGAATATGAATGAATGCTTTATTTCTATATATTTCTTTTACATTAACTTTTACACTTATTTTAACAATTCTAAGAGTGATTATTATTTTAGGATCTTATACAATTAATATGCTGGTTATATATGTAATAGATTCTACTTTTCTTTAACTGCAAATTTTTATACTTATCCTGCCATTTCTTCAGTTCCTATATTATCTCCATAGCTTTGTTCTTCCTTTACTTTAATCACTTTCTTCCACCATTTCTCTCTTACCTTTCGTATATAATTAGCAAATTTTCCCAAAAACTCCATATTACCAATTCCAAAATATTTTAATATCAAAACTACAATCTGTAAATTGTCCCATTTCTTAATTTATACTTCCCTCCACACTTTAGTTTCTGAACATTCAACTATACTATGTAAATGCTTTTTTATTTATCCATATAGTTGACACTTCCATTTTCACTTTTAATCCACTTAACACTATTATACCTGCTCTACCCCAAGCAAATACCTATTCCTCTTTTATTACAAATATCTACATATTCTTCACGTTCCCATTCTTTCTTAATTTTCCTGTAATGTTTCAAGGTACTCTTGTCTTGTAAACTACTCCATATTTCTTGCTTTACAATATTATCTGTCCTTTGTTTCACTTTATTCCATAATTCTTGTCTATTGATTATCTACTGTTGATCCAAATTGCCTATTCCAATCTCTTGCATTAATCTCTTTATTTGAGCTAATCAACTTCTTTCCCCTTTTACTTTCTCTTGTGTCTATAAACAACCTTTATCTATGTCTCTTTCCCTTGATTCTTCTTATACCAGTGTTTCAATATATATTTAACTACCATACCTATCCTGCGAACTCTTTCCATTTCAACTAATGCTACCCCATTTGGAACTGCCTTTGGTAATCTCAACATCCTTTTACAAAATGAATATGATCAATACACTCCAACCCTTTCTTCACGCCCCAAATTTCAACCCTGTACATAATTTTTTATTCAATCATAGCTGAATAAATTCTCTTCAGCCATGCTACACTCATTCTCTAGACAGGTTCTTATAATATTAATAGTTAGTTTTCCCTTTCCTAGTACATTCTTTCCCTCTTCTGTCCATCTTCCTTTATTATTTAGCCTTACCCCTAAATAGTCCAATATCTTTACTACTTCAATTTTGTTGTCCTCCAACCACCATTTCTCTTCTATTCTGAGTTTGTCTTTCTTGCATACCATAATTTTCAATTTGTTTTTATTTATTTTTAACCCCTATTCTTTACAATATCTCAATATTGCTTCTGTTGCTTTATTTAGCAAGTTTGGGAACATACTCATCGAGATGTTCTAGGGGAAGGGATTCAACTTAGGAGTAGAAAGAAATCGTAAGAATTAAGGTCCATACTTGGTTCGCAATAAGAGCAAGAAGAAGAAGAAGAAGAAGAACTCTGAGCTTCTGAGATTGTGAAGGAATAATTTAGGATTCACTAGTATATTATTGAGAAGAGTGAGTGGGCTAGCAGAAGCATGGTTAAATGATGATTGAAATATCTGGTTTTGAATTTTATGGTATAAAAGGTATGAAACAAAAGAAGAGGGGTAGGCATCACAGGACATGGGGGTATTGATTAGAAATGAATTTATAGGTAGGATTAAGAGAAATGATCTAAGTCGATTAGGGTTATGTGGCTATCAATAAAATATTACCTTCATGTATAGGAATAATTTATAACCTGCTGATAAGCTCTCAGTTTTATGATCCCGATCTCCTTCATTATATAAAATTCAAGATGGATGAGATTAAATGGAAATTTTCCAAGATAGAGTTTTTGATATTGAGGGATTTTAATGCTAGGAATGAAAAACCTTAAGCTAGAGATTGTGAGGAATGGGAAAAGGTGAGTAAAGAAGGGGGCTATGGAGTGGATGTAAAATGAAGTAAAGACAAAGTGGTAAATGAAGAAGGATTTAAACTTATGCAGTGAAAATAATGGGCTGATGGTTTTAAATGGATATATGGGAAAGGGCAGAAGCAGAGAACTTACATGTGTTATTGTAGGGGGAAAGACGTGGATTTTGCATTATGCAGCTGGGAGGAGATCTCAAAAGCTATAAACTTTATAGAGTAATGAGCAAGGTGAGTAATAGTGCTCATTTTCCAATCACCGTTGACTGGGGATGTAAAGTTGATGTGGTAGAAGTTTTAAAAAATAGTGATAGGGAAGTGAGCAATAGAGTAAGTAGAAAAAGATTTAAAACATATGAAAATAAAATGAAAGGCTTAACATAAGATAAAAAGAAATGGAACATTCTAGCACTCGAGTAGTGGTAGTAATGTATGTTAAACTGTAATGTAAAGAACCAACCAATTCAAAAACTTGGACATATCACTTGTATGAGCCATGCAAATCTGAATTTATGCATTAAAAATATAGTCTGTCTTCTTCTTCCTCTTCTTTCTCTATTGATTATACATTAATGTCAAGGGTATGCAAACTTACACCAATCCTAATATAGAGACATTTTGGTCAAGTTTTGATTACCAGTTTAAGATTCACTAGTCGCTTATAGATTCTTCCTCATGATAAAAGCAAATGCCATTTACCTTGAAGAATCAATAGGCTTGGTTTCATTTGTATTAAAAAGTATTATATTTGTTTATTTATATGCATAAATAACATTTTAGAACAAAAATTCTTAGAAAAAGATTTTATTGGAATAGTTGCAAAATAGTTGTTCCAGTAAGCCAGCTGTCCAATTTTTAATCTTTAAATAGTATTATGAAGAATGTTCTAAAAATTCTCGACCTTACTAGAGATATCATGAAGATGGCCAAATTACTATGATAGCTTCATCTGTAAGATGGCGCATGTAAAGTTTCAAATACATAAGTGTAGTTACTTGTTTGTGATGATTATGTAAACAAACTAGTGTTAACATTTCCTACAAAATGGATGAAATTAAAATATGAACTTTATAAAGTATTTTGTTTTGAAGGGTTTAATCCCAACAGAAATACAAAAGGAACTGGATTCCACATTAAAGGATTCTTCTCCTTCGTTTTCGACAGTTAAAAATTGTCTGCTGAATTTAAGCATGGTTGTAAGTCTATTCAAGTTGATTAGGGCATCCCAAAACTGCTATGACTGATGAGATAGTGAAAAAAATTTACAGTGCCATATTCAGTTATTGAATATACGCAAGTTGCCTGACATTGCAAAGACCTCAATTGGTCATGTCCACTACATTTTACACAAAGTTTTAGACATGAGAAATCTTTCTGCTTGATGATTGCTGCATTTGTTAACAATGGACCAAAAATGGATTTGAATGAAGATTTCATAAGAGTATTTATATTTGTTTAAATGCAATTCTAATGAGCTTCTCCAATGTTTCGTAATATGCCTGAGATGGAGGTATGTAAACAGTGGGTGGCTACAGGTGAAAATGCATCAAAGAAAGCACAAATGGTTCCATCTGCAGAAAAAGTCATGGCAATGTTTTTCTGGGATTCCCATGTTGTGGTGCTGGTAGACTACCTCCAAAGGATAGAACCATTATTGGGGAGTATTGCACTTCACTACTGGACCAACTGAAGGATGCTATTTAGGTTAAGTGCTTACACTTTGCATAAAATAAGGCTCTCTTTCATCATGATAATGTCCCTTCACACACATTTGGGATCATTGATGCAAAACTGAATGACCTTTTCTTGAAAGTGTTTCCACATCTGCCATATTTGCCAGATTTGACTCCCAGGGATTAATTTTTGTTCCCAAACCTGAAGAAATACCTGGATGGATGGAGATTCACATCAAATAATGAGGTTGAAGCTGAGACATGCTTCTTTTTCTCAGTTGGACAAATCTTATTTTACTGAGGGTATAAAAAGTTGCAAAGTTGGGCTAAATGTATTGATTGATTAACAAGGTGACTATGTTGGGAAAAAACAATTTTTCTCTTAAATCTTGCGTTTTCTTCAGGCCAAGAACTTTTAGAATGTCCCTGGTATATGATATCATTAGCTGCATTAGAATTGTATGTGAACAGATTTTTTTCCTCTGATTTAAATTAATGTTATTTAAAAGAGCTGTACTTCAAATTACTGGGTGATTTTTCTTTCGCTGGACCTCTCCAAGTGCAGTTGCTGCAATTAACCAGTTCTTGTCTTGTTCCCATCTTGAAAGCTGGTCGGGGAGTCACAGGGGAGGTCAGTACTAGCTTAACTTTAGGAACTTATGGATGTGTTCTTGTGACATTGTATTAAGTATTAGGCAGCATAATCAGTGTATTAATTATTTTAATACTACTCATGTATTCTATTCCTCAACAAAGAGTATTTAGTTACAATTTGCACATGCATACAGAATCGATTCATGATGTATGGATATTGATTGAAGAGAAATTCCCTTATATTCAACTTCCAGGTCAAAGTTCATTTCACAGATTGGTAAATAAATTTTGTGAAAGGGAATTATTCTTGATAAAAAGAGTACACAGGCATGTAAAGTACTCATAGTAGAAAGGTTAGATAACATGGGACATTTTCTCCCGCATACAATCGCTTCAACATCTTTCTCAGCAAATGGGAATTTCCTATTGCTGTGTTTGAATGACTACAAAGCTACTGAAGTTAAAACCCTATAAAGTTGTTATATTGCATAAACTTAAACTGGGTGATTGTGCATCCAGGAGTATATTTTGTGAATGGGTTTTGAATAGTGTACATGATGGAGATTACCTTAATCTAATTTTTTTACAAATGAATTGTGGTGCTACCTAAGTAGATTATGTTTATTCACAAAACAACCAATACTGGAGTTCAGTAAAAAACTTAACCTGATACAAGAAATCCTTATATGATGAAAAAATAGTGTGGTGTGTCATTAGCCATGAGAGAATGAATAGGCCTTTTTTTTTTTTTTTTTTTTTTTTTTTTTTTTTTTTTTTAACAATATTGATAGATGTGTGCAGAATATTTTGCAACCCTTTTACTGTGAATTAACTGTGAGGGAACTTAGGTTCGTGATTTTCCAACAGGACTCTGCAACTGCACATACAGCCTATGTCTCCTTGCATGCAATTATTGAAATATTCAGCAATTTACTAACATAATACGCTCCCCCAATTTAATGCCGTGAATTTTTAACTCTGGGGGAGGGGACATTAAAGGAAAAAATGTAAGCCAAACCCACAAACATTCGATGAACTAAAAATAACATTTGTGAAGAATTTCTTCCATTTCTCAGAGGGAACTGCAGAGAGTAATGGTTAATTTCATAAGCCAATGCCAGAAATTAATGTGAGGCAGTTCCAGCATCTTCTTGCTTGATAATGGTCAGTACCTTGTAAGTGTTTAGGTGATCGCAATAACTTTTGCAAACAATCATAGCTGTGGACTTTCTGACTCCTGTTCACCATAGTAGCAGCTTGAACCAGCTGACTGGCTGTTACACATTGCATGGTCCTGCGCAGGAAAAATCACCCATTATAAGATGTAAAGGAAAACATTACATAATACTACATTTTATGGATGGGGGATTTATAAAAATTTTATTTTAGCTCTGTCCATTTTCTTTGAACTGTAACTTTTTACAAACATTATTATTATTATTATTATTATTATTATTATTATTATTATTATTATGTTTTTCACAACACATTGATATTGCAATTCTCTATTTTAATAAATGTATAAGTATGCTCAAAGCTCCATTCCATATCTGTAAATGGGAAACAAATATCCACTTTTGAAATATTTAACTTAGATATGAATTAAATTTATTGCTTCTTCTAAAAATTCATTAAAATATACCTATGATAAATTTGGAATGAGACTAAAAAGTATGTAGGCCTTTTAAAATTATGGAATAAATCATGGGCAGTTAATGAAATTAAATAAATACTAAAGGTCCTATTGCAGTATGTAGAATAGGAGAAATAAGAGGTTACCATAAAGTAATAGAGTTAGTTTGGTGACACTATACTTCACTTACATGTTTTCATGTTTTGGGAACATTATCTCCCATTATCAGCAGAAAACCAATTAGTAGAAACATACTCTGTAGGTATGTAGGTATGTAGGTAGGTATGTAGGTTGGAGGAACTCATTGAAAATATCCAAAGTCTTTGTCTCAAATAAAACATGAACTTCTAGAAACTCTCTGGATATTTTCAATAATAAGTTCCTCCAATTGCCTACAGAGTATTGTGCTTCTCCCAGTTTGTCTTCTGATGCTGGGAGCTAACATTCCCAAAATATGTTCATGTAAAACCAAATCACTGAGGTGTGTCGCCAAACTAATTATCAAATTTATTTTACTAAAAAAAACTCCAAGTTCAAGAGCCTTAGAAGGCCAAGGCTTTCCATACAACTGGTGAGTCCTCTGTTCCCATCTTGTGAATCATGGATGGATTGTAGTATTGCAGGAGGCCATGTGATCAGCACACCACACACTGATCACTACCACACAGCGTTCTTGATCTGGGGCCTCTACCTCTCCATCAGGTAGCTAGCAAGTAGTGATCAGGAGGCTAGGTAGACACATCCCAAACCTCCCTAACTTAGAAAATTTCTAAGCAGGTACCAGGGGTTGCACCTGGTACCTCCTAGTCAGCAGTCAGCAACACTAACCCCCAGACCAAACTCTTTTACTGTTTCTCTGTTATAATAGCTTCAAGTATATAAGATATTAACCATATTTTTAGTGTATAAGGTTTACTTTTTGGCCCGCAAAATAAGCTTCAGTATGAGATTTTGTTTAATGCGACAAGTACTTTGTACAAAAATGTGCCAAATTTTGATTCCTTTATACCTCTCATTTCTCCTGGCAATTAAATGTACTGGCCAGAACAAGAGAAATACATGCATCAGAGCAACGTGTAATATGCTATAAATTATGTAAGACTAACAAATTTAATTCTTTTTTATCTATAACTGTATAGAGAAATAACCTGTAGGTTAATTAAAATCACTGGGTTAAAATTAATAACAATGCTTGGTCAATTGCAAAGTGCTAATATCAATATGGTTGCTAATTAATGCAAGAGATTTGTTTTTCTCTTTTAGTTTTGTTTTTTTTCCCCAGTGTGATATAAACTAAATTGCCTTTAAGTTCTTTTGCCATACAGTGCTATTTTTCATTATAATCTCCTTGCAAATCTATAACTTTGTGCCATCTAGATATCAGAGCCTATATGTTTTCATGGTACTACTATGCAAGTCTGTCTCTCAGTCGTCTTTGACTGCAGCAATGACTTCCTCTTCAACCGCAAATCTCCTCCCACAAATTGTATCTTTAGAGGACCAAAGAGGTGGAAATTAGAAGATGCAAGTTCCAGACTGTAGGGTAGATGAGGTAAAGTGTATGGACTTGTGTACAGCATTAGAAGGAACTTGGTCACTTTTGAGAGGATGGATGTGCTGCAACCACTTCATCTTCTGATAAACTTTTGTATATACTTAGGAATCAACAGTTTCACCACAGGCAATTCATTTATAAAAATAATCCCTTCAGAGTACCAGAAGAATGTAACCATTATCTCACTGACTGAGGTTATTGCCTTGACTTTTTTTTCTAAAAATAATTTTTTTGATACATCTCTTTTGGTCTCAGGCCCAAAGCTATGAATCCATATTCATCTCCAGTTACAGTGTTTGACAGTAAATATTCATGAGCATGCAACTGTAAACAAATTATGGTTCTCTGATTTTTGGCAATTAGTCTTTGAGTTACTCATTTAGTACGAATCTTCTATAGTGTAATTGCTGAATAAGTGTTGAATATGCCAACAGAGCTATCAAGTTCAACAGTGAACTGTGTGCTTGCTATTTGTCACAAATAAGGATGTCAGCACATTTCTTCATTGCAGGTGTGACCTCAGTGTATGTCTGCCTTGAGTGCAGATAACAAGTGAGACTACCTGCATCTTTTTCTGATGAATCATTTTGTCCAGTGACTGACATCACTTGTCCATATACATTTCTGAAATGTCTGTAATGTTCGTGATTTTTACTGAAAGAAATTCAATATTGTTTTTTGTTTATGTTGTACACCACTCAGAAACTCCATTTAAAAGGTAACTGCATTACTGCCACCTAATAGAAGAAGAATAGAAGCTGAAAGAATATGTTATATGTATTATACTCATGAATTAGTTATTTATTGCATTGCCATTTTTAATATATTTATTTACATTTTTGTGAGAACTTGCCATAATAAATAGTTGTACTTATGCTTTCTGATTATATGTTTATATTAACATGTATTACTGTCTGGGAATGCCCAATAAGGCGTAGTATAAAATCCATTGCACAGGGACACCTCCAAGGCAGGAATTATATGACATTGTTTGAAATAGAAGGAATTGGATCTGGCTTGATAGGATCTATAATGAAATATCCACCAAGGCTAAAGAACTTTATCTAAGAGGTTAATGATGGACAAAATCTACACCTGAACATGACACTGAAGCAAACCGTGTGACCAGCTGACGTTACTGTAATTGAAATTGAAAGGTAACTTCCCCAATGACAGTAGTGAGCAGAAGTGCAGTATTACCGGGGGCCCCTATGCATTAAAGGAGTGTATGCCTCATTCCCTACTGATGAAATACCCTGGATGAGGGGAATATATATATTTAAGATTTAGTTATGGTGTGGTAATTTTGGAATTATTGTTATTATATTATATTACAATTTTGTACAGGGGAATTATTGTTATTATATTATATTACAATTTTGTCCAGGATGGAATAGAATGTTGCAAATTCCAGAATTTTACTCTGGGAATGTTCTAGCAAATCACACTGTATATGGATAACCGAAGTAGGACACAAATTTGGAAATATCACAATTGCAAATTAGGAATTGAAATGAAAGATCAACTCATACAACAAGAAATATTTTAATGTGAAAATTAGCATTGTTGAAAAGAATCCTACAGCATGACATACTGTGCCATTCTGTTGTTTAAATAAAAATAAAAGCTCAATGTAAGTTTTTGAATGAACAATAAAAATGCTGTGAGAGTAATCAATAGAAACTGTTCAGTAATTAAGTCTTAAGGATATGTCCAATAAAATTTGTATGATCAGGAGAAAAATAGACAACCAATATGAGATGAGTTTTAAGATAGGCTGGATGAAGGAATAGAAATTTATTGCATTACTTATTGAATGCTTTGTATATGTCCTTCAGTATAAAATTAATTAAAAAGTTCCATGCGCTTGATGAATTTTAAATCGATGGAATTTTAAAACTAATTGGCAAATTAAACTAATTAAATTGTTAGTCGTACTCTTCAGTAGTTCAAACAGAGCTAATGATTAGTAATTTGTTCTGATATTCAGTTACACAATTGAGGCAGTTGTGTAGTAAGGAACATTTTCAGTGAGTTAAATGAGCTAAAATATTGGGAAATAGGGAAGCAAAATACTAATAAGAATGACCATGAAAAGAAAAAGTTTAGTATTTGGCTTATTCAAAAGGAAATTCTGTATAAATGTAAGGGAAAATGTGCTACTGTGGAAAAAGTTCCAAGAATTAAAGAGGCTAATGAGTTTAAGTGAATTAAACATATTGGCAATAATTTTGCTATTTCAACAAAAATTGCTGAATAAATGCGGCTAAAAAGCCCATTAGCATCATTAATATTGTAATTAATTTTCACCAGAATCATTTAGTTTTTGTTTTCAGTTTTAGTTTTCTTTTCATAAAATTTGTTTTAATTTCATTTTAAGGGTATGTATGCATAGGAACAGTTATACACAACTGCAATAAAAATGCGCATTAATTAGTAAAGATTTAAGACTATTTTTTTCACCAGTTCTGAACAGAAATGTATGATATTACAGTCATTTGAAAGAGAATTGCTACCAGTTTTGTACAGCCATTGTTAAATGCAAATGTGCATCCCATATATGGCATGGCATGTCCAGGCTGTATATTATTCTTGCCAAGCTCTCTCAGACTTGTCTTTTGTGACATGCTCTGGCAATTCTGGCAATGTCTTTAGTGGAGGGATGTAAACACTGTCTTAGAAGAAATCCTACAGAAAGAAATAGTACACAGTGAAGTCTAGTGACTGGGGTGAATATGTGCAAAAGATTATGTTTGCAGCACAACCATTCCATTGACTGCCAGATGTTCATTCAAATAATTCCAGACATATGCATGCCAATGTGGTGAGATTCCTTCTTGTTAGTAAATATGTCCATGACCCTCTTCAGCTGTGAGTTATAGCATTAACATGTTTTCCAACATGTTCATGTACACATGGCCCATGATAGTATCCTCTAGGAAGAATGGGCCCAACACACATCTTCTGGAATGACATGAAACACATGCACTTTGGGACTGTCATGATCCATCTCAATGAATCCCCATATTTGGACATTGTCTCTTGACCTTTCTGGATAAATGAAATGTCATTTTTTTTGCATTAATTTGACAAATCCTTGTCCATTCAAATCATGGCAAGCAAATTCTCAAAAGTTACAGCTGCTTGGTTAGATCATTGGGATGGAGGTTTTGTGCTGGTTGCAATTTTATTGCTACAACTGCAGTAATTTCTGTAGAATCTTCCAAACTGTGGACTCTGGTAGCTACAATTATTGACTGGTTCTCCACAGATATTTCCTAGGGTCCAGAGTGAAATTTTAATGCTTTCAGTCAGCATCACTTAGTAGTATTTGAACTACATGCGTGACGATCCAGATAGTAATCAGAATGCATGTTAAACTTCTATGTTGTCTTTACTTAATGCATATTCCAAATATAGTCAGTCGGTAAGGCAACCATTTTGTTAATATTAATATATGTTTTTTCCATGAAATAATGATGACACTATGGTTGTCAGTATGAAATTTTTCTTTTTCAAATGGTGGTTAAGTCATGTATTTCTTTATTACTAGCAAAACTATTGAATTACAAAATCATTCAGTAATTTATATATATTCTGTATATGAAGTTTTCATTAGCAAACATGTTACGAATGTCTTGGCCTTGTCAATTTCTTTGCTAGTCATATCATTATCCTATGATGATATTACATATATATATATGGTAACCATAACAAAGCTGTTATATTTATAAATGTTAAAAACTACACATTTTCTAAACGTATATTCTAATTTATTTTCAGTACATGGACTGGACCATCATGGAGTCCAGCACAGAGTCTTTCTAGTGTTCTCATTTCAATACAAAGCCTTCTGAATGAGAAGCCATATCACAATGAACCTGGCTTTGAAAGAGTAAGTATTCTGGCACTATGGTATTGTTGTTCCTGTTGATTTATGACATCTTAAGCCCAAAGTCCTTCATGTTCATTGGTGATGGATAACAAACAAATGAAATTTGGATGAGAAGTTCTTAAATATCTTAAAGATTTATGTGGTACATTACAATTTGTGATGGAAATAATTACAATGATGCTATTGACGTTTGTCATTGTAGACTTGATGTAATTAACACCACTATAATGTGCTCAACTAGTTCAGGGTTTGATAATATAGCTGAATTTTTCAGATTGATGCTTCTGGGGTGAAAGGAGTGTGATTCTAAGCATAACAAAATCATAATGGATAGAAATCTATGGAGTTTATTAACTTTTGCTAATACCACACAACACAATACGCTCTGACAATATTATTAAATGCAGACTGAATACAAGACAGATGTGTTATAATTTATGTTTCTCTCCTGAAAACTCTGCATTTTCTCTGTTGTATCTTGTATACAATTTTCCTGTATGGATATTAATTCAAACTCGTAACTCCTATCATTTATCACAATTAATAATTTTGTAATTTCTTCCAAGAAATGTTAATTGCCACTTATCTTTAGTAATGTTAAAATACTGCTTCTTTATACAGAGTAAGAACCACGATCTACTAATGCAATTTAAAACACAACTTCTTTTGACTGAATCCAAAGTATAATTAACTTTATAAAAACCATCACTTATTACAATAGGATTGTAATAATATTATACATTACCATGCTTTACATTTTCAACACATGTACCAAGCGAATGAAATTTGTTCATTAGTATTTAGTCGCAATAAAGCTGTCTGTCTCGTGTTTCATTTTTGGTAAACATTATTATTATTGTTACCTTACCATTGGTTCATTCACAATTAGTGTATTACAATTTTCTTATCTGTATTTTTAATTTGTCCATATTCTTGGCTATGTATGTGTTCCTTTGAATTGTTAAATCAATATTATTCGGTATTGTCATAAAGGCCAACAAACAAATATTTAGACATACATTGTAATAGCCCTTATCTGATATATGAAATCTATACAAATTAACTTCCTAGATTTATAACATTTAAAACGTATTGCCAACAAATATTTGTTATTTGAGTTAAAAATTAAAGCCATTACCTAACATTAAAAACATGTGCAAATGAACCTGTTAAATTTATACGGTTAAAAACATACTATCAATGAATGTTTGGAGCTTTATATAGAATATTAGGGCCTTTATCTTAGGTAATAACATATGCAAATGGATTTCTTAAGTTAACATAACTAAATAGCTATTACCATTAAATGTTTGTGGCTTTATATTAAGCATTATATCCTTTACCTAATGTAAAAACAAATGAACTTATTTAATTAACATAATTAAAAACATTTTGAGTTTCAAATCAAGTATTATAACCTTTATCCTATGTAATAACAAACGTAAATAAACTTCTTAAATTAACATAGCTAAATAGCTATTACTACTAAATGTTTGTGACTTTATATTGAGCATTATAGCCTTTATGTAACATACAAACATGTGAAAATGAACTTATTAAAATAATATTGTTAAATAACTGCTATTAATGAGTGTTTAGGGCCTTAAATTGGATATTTTCCATTTCAAATTACACAGAGCAGTGTTTTGTGTGAAAACACAAGTGTGAAAATTTCATCTATTGATTGATGACGATTGAACCTGAAGTTCAAGCTTATTGCATAAATGTATACCCATAACTGATAAGTTACCTGATTGGCTTGGGAGAATAATATTTATTATTCATTTATTTAATTGAGCCAGAGCTTCAAAAGTGACACTGAGAATGAAAAAATATAATTTTAATATAAATTTACAGAAAATTTGGTGCTATAGACTAATAATGAGATAATACAAGTGTAAATTTGTGAAATAAAATTAATACAAATTTACAAATAATTACAAAAAATTTAACAATCAAATGAATTAACTGTACATTGCTAACTATAACAATTAATAGACAATTAAATAAACATATATTTCTAACAATGTACATTAATTAAAGATATTTATAGGTGTTTTAAAAATTCTTTAAGACTATAAAAAGAAGTCTGTATTAGCCTAAAGTATACTATCTTAAAAGCTTTGTTTATTTTAATTTATGTATTTGCTGTGGAAACAATTCTATTGGTACAGAACTAAACAATTATTTCATTAATCTAGCATTGGGTTATATCTTATGTAATGATTACCAGGTGTGGCTGATCTAGAATATTTACAAATAGATAAGGCTTTTTTTATCTAATTTTTACACTTTGAAAATTGGGGATCATCTTAAATTTGCATATTAAAAAAATAAAAACCAGGTAGTCCAATATTTTCGTGTTGAACTTTTACAATCATTTGCAATCACTGCACAGCCCTTGATTAAGTCATTGTAACAGATAAGCGAGAAAATATGAAAATATCAAGTTTGACAACAAGGGAATAATTTTGTGCTATGTATTTGTACTGCAGCATAATTAATATAATTTTTAATATTAAAAGGAACAGAAAATTGCTAAATGATTATTGATCAAAATTAATTTTCTGTATGCACATTAGAATAATGAAACTAATCGCAATCAATTTATTTGTGGCTTTATTAGGTGTTTCCATGCTTCATAGCATTGCAGTACGTAGTTATCCTGCTTTTATGTAATTTTTCGGGCCTTGAACTATGTACAGTAATGTCATACTTCTGTAGTGCTCACGCATAGATCGTTCAATATAAAAATATTGCAACTCATTGCAATGATGTACTAACTCACAACTCCGATTCACAGAGACACTCTCTTGTTTATACTTATTTGGCATTTGGGATGACATTCTCTGGCAAGATGTGGAAAATAGTACTGGAATTGATGAAAGTGAGAGTGGAAGCAAAGAAGAGGAATGTGACATTTATGTGAAATACAGCAATAAGCAGGCAATTTTCCTCAGATTTCAGGAAATATTAATGTTAAATATAAGTTGATAGGCATGTCCACATGAAAAATACAAAAACATTCTTATACAGAGATTCTCAAAATGTATTGTAAATTTAGGTAAATGTTCCAAAATGTATAAATAAGGTATTTTGTCTCTAATTAGACCAATATAAATACCTAAAAATATAAAATCCTACAGAGCTCATCAGAAAATCATGAATCGTCTTATATTTGAGGTCGTCGGAAAATCATGAATCATCTTATATTTGAGGTCATTGGAAAATCATGAATCGTCTTATATTTGAGGTCCTCGTATATTCAAATAAACACAGTAATACTTATGTCTATCTTAATTTTTAATAAGCTGTTAATAGGAGGGTTGAGCCCTATGCTGCTCCCTGACCCATTTCTAGTTTTTATTTTTACCTCATTTCTCAACATATTCTCCTTGAAGACTGATGCAATGCTCCTAACATTTCTACAGCTACTAACCTGTGCACACCATTCCCAGTTACTGTATGACTGATGAAAATTTACTTGCTGAAATTCTCTATCTCTTTCTTCCCTTATTGGGAACTGCCTAAAGTTGCTAAGAGCTACATCTGGAGAGTAAGCATATTATTCCAGCATTTAAATCTTGCTTTATTATTTACAGCTATTGCAACACAAGATTTGTGATGTGAAGCATGGTTCTGAAGAAAGAGCACATCTGGCCTCAACTATCCAAAATATCCGCAATGTTTTTCATTGATTGCATCTTACCATTTTGAAATTAAATTTGTATAAACTTATATTCTGTTATTGTAACTCCTCTATGCAAATAAATCAATCAGTGTGACACCTTATTAGAGTTCAGATTTTATGTAATTATATATTTCAATGTTACATGTTTATGCATATATAAACCCAAATGTTGGTGAGATGCACAAGTAGTATATTGTATATTTCACGCCATATTATAGGATGGTCTCCCACATTTATACTCACAATACATAAGACAAAGAACATTCCCTCAAAATGCTGATGTTCTGAAGAAAATATTCCTTCATTTTCAGGTACTTAATCACAGCTCTAGGTACTTAATCACAGCTCTTTGTTCAAAATATATAATTTTCCTAATGAGTGATCGCTTATCATTTCAGGATCTGCCATTATATAATCCAAATATATGAACTAGAAACTGCACACATAGCTCTTATACTTTAAGGCATTCTTGTGATGTGAAATAAAATGTTTAGATCAATTAGAAATAGGTAGAGTTGGAGCTTAGTGGTAGATTCTCATTTATAATATCTGATTTTGATAATTAAAGGGGTCATTGTGGTTTTTAGAATTAAAGTGCATATGATGGGAGGCAGCTGTCTGACATGATTCATGCATTTGTTCAATGAGAAAAAATAAAATGTCCAAATGGCTTCTTTGAATAGAATTTAGCCTGCACACCCGTTGCAGTTACACAATAATAACTAAATAAGTTTGGGTTTATTAATTATGACAAAAAAATACATCAATTATACAATGTAAAAATAAGAACAAAATCAAAGAAAGATTGTACTTTCTTTAAATTTAACATTTTAACACAACAGATCAACTTAATAAATAAATAAAATAGATTCTCTGTACAAGTTTACCCCCTTAACTAATTTTGCCATTCAATTAAAAATGAATGTAGGAATCTATAGTATAGAATGTAGTATCTATAGTATAGAACTCGAGAAGATGGTTAATCATTTGGAAATACACTAGACAAGAATTGAAATCTTTGTAAGTAGAAGAATGAATAACGAAGGGAAAGGTATACTAATGAGCAACAAGCAGTTGTGATTGTTAGCTGTACTAATCAAAATGTGATTATTGGGGGCAAAGGGTGGAGTCATTGGTGGTTAATCATTTGGAAATACACTAGACAAGAATTGAAATCTTCGTAAGTAGAAGAATGAATAACGAAGGGAAAGGTATACTAATGAGCAACAAGTAGTTGTGATTGTTAGCTGTACTAATCAAAATGTGATTATTGGGGGGGCAAGGTGGAGTCATTGGTAAGGTGGGCAAGAAGTAAGATGGACGTGAACTAAAGAGGAAACTTAAAAGGTTATGCATAGTATGATGGAGAGCATGTAAAAGCAAAGAAAGGAGTGTTTAAGGATTTAACAAGGTGGAAAAGGTCAGAAGAGGAAGATGATAAGCAAATATTTTATTAAAAAAATGGGAATATGTGTCTAGCACAGGATAAAAACAAAGAGCAGCAGGAGAGAATGTGTGAAAAAATTAAGGAAGGTGTGACAGCTAAAGATAGTGGATATAAGTGGTCAATTGATAAGGATGTCTCGAAAAAGAAAAGGAGGAAATAAGATAATGCCAATTGAATGGAAATATTACTTTCAAAATCTGATAGGTTATGGGAAGGTTCAGAGTTGTGAATTATATTTAGATAGTACTGTAAACAGGATAGAATGTTTAGATAAATGGTTTACTATGAATGGGATAGGGTATCAGATCAAAAAATTTTGAAGAGAAAAGAGGTTTCAGGGATAATGGATTACGAGAATTTTGGAAAACATTTGGGGAAATGGAAGGCAGTATCAGGCTACTAACAAAGTTATTAAATAGAATAAAGTACAGAAAGGTAATATCTGAGAGCTGGAAAGTGATATGTCAGTCCTGGTGGTGTAATGGTAACCATACTTGCCTTCTAAACCCATATAGTGGGTTCAAACCTGGCCAGGATCGATGTATTTTTTGGGGGTGTAAAAATCCTAAGTATGGCTTCGGAAGGGAAGTAAAGCTGTGGGTCCCATGTCATACATTTACGGCATAAAAAAGAACCTCAAGCCTGAAAGAAGAGGCCTCTAAGCAAAATTTGTCGGCCATTTCACTCCCTGAATAGACTGGGATGCTGATGATCTGTGATGTTAAAGAGTGTCCGTAAATAAACCAAATAAAAAAAAATGAAAAGTGATCATGATTATACCAATATATAAAGGGAAAGGTGATATAAATAGCCCAAGCAAATACAGAAGAATTAGCCTGTTATCCATTTTAGATCAAATATACACTGGGTAGTGCAGGAAGGTTGCATGAGTGGTATCAGAATTTCAAGCAGGTTTTAGAAAAGGAAGAAGAACAATAGATAAATAATACTATGGTGGATAAAGATTTAAGAAATAAATGGGTTATAGTATATATTTTCTTTGCACATTTTCAGAAAACATTTCGATACAATAAACAGGGATGCATTGGCACACAATTTGAGGTGCAAGGAAGTTAGTTCAGAATTTATTCTAGGATTTAAAAAATTATATGAAAGAATCAGGTTTTGTGTCAGATGTGGTGAAGGTAATAGAACCACAGATTATGAGAGTCAAAATGTAGGTTTGAGAGAGGATGTAAATTCAGCCCAATATTATTTTATTTGTTTATAGGTGATATCTCAGATAGGTTCGTAAAAAAACAACAGGCACTGTCCAATTATCGGAAAAAAGCAGGTACCAGAATTGCTTTTTGCTGATGATCTCAAAACAGGAGCAGTAACCATGATGGAATAGGATTAACATTGATAAAATTACTAGATTTAGTGCAGAATGGGGTCTAAGGATAAATAGTAAAAAATCAAAGATAATAGTATTTGAAAAAGCATCAAAATTAAGGAAAGATGAGAGACAGTTTATAAATAGAGACCCAATAGAGGTAGTGAAAGAATTTGATTATTTGGGAGGGAAATTTGCGAGTAATGGAAGATGGGAGGTACAGTTTAAATGTACACAAGCCAAAGATAAATTAGCTATGAAAGCTGTCAGAATAAGTTAACAAGTTTGTATAAAGTTCCCACATTGCCAATGAAATGGCTAGAAAGACAATGTGAAACTGTTGTTGGTCATAGATGATGTATGCAGTAGAAATATGGGTAATGACAAAGGGGTGGACAAAGGTTGATGTAATACATAAAATATTTTATAGAGAAGTTCTGGGGCTACCAAAAAGTTTGCCGAGAAGGATAACTAAGAATATTTGGAAGGAAAGGTAAAATAGTGAAAAAAATCTTGAAATGTTGGCACAGATGTCTAAAATTAGATAATAGCGATGTACTAAAAGAAGTCTTGTGTACCAAAGAGATATACTGGGAAAAGAGAATTGGTTCAGGCAGATGGGGAAACTTAAAAGAAATTGGAATGGGGGATATATGGTAGTTGAGTGAAAGTAACATCAGTAGATTTTGGAAAGAAGTGGGTAGAGGGTAAAAATATAGAGAAGGAAGAGATTTGGGCTAGCTTAGAGGATAAAAGTTCTTTAGATATGCATAGAATAGTTCAAAGAAATTGGGGATGGGAGAAATATATGGATAATTGTGATGAATATGGAAGAATAGGTCTTGCATGTATACATATAATGGTATTCTTTCTGAAAGGATTAAGAAAAAATTTTAAAGAAGGATGCATTATGTGTGGGAAAATGGATAATGCATTCTATTGTGTAATAGAATGTGAAATGAGTAAATGGTGGAGGGATAGTATCTGGGATGAAAAATGGGATAAATACAAGAAGATATAGTGGCAATTAAAATGTTGTCAGATATGAAGGAAGATGAAGGAAGAAAAAGTAAAGAAGTTTGCAGAATTCTTAGGAAAGGTGAGGGATAAGTGGAGGAGAAGAAACAAGTTTGAGGGCACACTGAGTTGTGAAAATGGAAATTTATTGTAAGGGTTCTTTAGGGTATGGGCGAAACTTAGTTTTGGTATTGCTAAATTCTTAGATATTTTATTTGTGGATGTAAATTTAATTATTATGTTATTGGATGAAATAAAATTTATTCTTTCATACTATCCATGAAAGAAGCAAAAGAATCAACAACCACCAAATAGAAAAATATATATGAAAAGAACTATCTTCTTCCTTTCTTTTGCAACTTGTGTTGGCTGCAACATGTGTACGTGAGGCTAAAATGGTAGAAATTAAATAGTATGCTTTATTGTTGATTTAAACAGTACAATGTGCATGTTCAGGTTTTTGCACTTATTTACAGAGCATCTTTAGATTGCATGAATATTTTTGACATTTTAATTTTTCATAACAAATAAAAACCTGTAATTTCTGAGAGTATTAAGCTAGAGTAAGAGAATGCAATGCAATGAAGTGTATCCAAAAACAGTATCATATATTTGGAAATAATTTCAAGAACAATGATATTTAACAGGAAAAACTGAAGCAGGTTATGATGCTGCTCTGGCAGATGCTGCAAGGCAGCAATTATTGTACTGTGAAAATCTGGAATGTTCTTGCGCTCCTTTCCAGGATCCAAGTACAAGTCTTTAAGGGCTTTGGAAAATCACTTAATATAGTACCAAGTAGGGCAGCTATCAGAGGAATGTTAACAGAAATTCACACATTAATTGTTGCATTTAGCCAGAATTATTATGAATATCTAATATTTTCAGACAAAATCTTCAACACTAGTTGAATGCTTATACAGGTATTTTATTCTGTAGAGATATAAGGTCTGGCTAGAATGTATAATATTGAGACAATACTGCACATATCTCTTGTTAATGTTTGGGGATGAATTTTTAGATTAGGAGAATATCTTTATGGGAAATTGAAGATCACTTGACTTCCAAGCAATATAAGAACATCTTCCTGTAGCTTCTTAGGCGCACACCTTTTACATTTAAAAAAAGCATGTAAATGTAAATCACACTTCATCAAAACATCCATATGAATTTAAAAATAAATAAATTAATTTGGTTTCTACTTTTTAAATTTGAAACATCTGTATATGTTGCATTTTTTTAATGCAGGACCTTCCCTATATGCATTCATCTATGTCAGAAGTGATTTTATGTTCATAAAGACAGTATTTCATATGGGTTCTTAGAAATTTTGATTTGAACTGATTTAGGCCAAAGTACAGTGCACAATGAATAATGTCCTGGATGACATACATCACAACAGTTAAGGGAAATGATACAAGCGGGTGAAATTATGTTGTTCCTCATGAACATTATATACAAAGGTTATTTACTTCCATGAAAAAAAAAAATGGATGTAAATATAAGATATGACATTAGCTGGAATGGCTGCTGGTGAAACCAATAAAAACAAATGCAAAGTAATATTCACTTTCATTCTATTATTGCTTCATTACTACAATTCATATATTCATTAAACATTTAGATATAACTGACAGTTTAGTTAGAACCTGACACTATTTGTAAGAATATTAAGTCTGTTTTTATGCTAGTGTGGCCACAATTTTAATTTGTAAGAATATTAAGTCTGTTTTTATGCTAGTGTGGCCACAATTTTAAGTATCTAATATAATAACAGCCATACAAAAGTTTACTACTTGTTGCCTAGTGTAATTCATCCTTTCCATTGTGTGGAAGTGTGGTTTGATGTTTAATCTCTGCTGTTCCATTTTGGATGAAAACAAGCACAAAGTAAATTGCTGCCAATTTAACAGAAAAAAACTCTTCCACTGTTTGGACAAGAGATTTTGATGGGACTATATCAGTAAATGTGCATTGCATTATTAATGTGTAGTTTGTAAAATAAAATATGCTTTCAAGAAATATATAATATTAATTATGTGCCCTCTATCCTGCTTTTTTTAAATGAGCTGCAATAATTGTAAAAAATCAGTGTTCCAAAGGTCGTAATTAATTTCTTATAAAGTATGGAAATAGTGTAATTTTATAGTAATAAATAATTCAGACTTTAAAGGATTGTTCTATTTTTCTGTACTACTAAGTATATGTTTTTATGAAGTTGCTTAGATTTTTAATATAAAATCTTTTTTTTACCTTATAAAATACTTAAAGGAGCTACTTTAATTTTTTTGTAAATAAGTAATGTTGGATTATTTTGACCTAATATCTTTAATACTATTCAGCTTTTGTGATCATCTCAATAATCATTTTCTCTAGGGAAAATATTTAAGAAATTTTCCTTCTGTTATTTTTAAATGGATATAGGAACGATGCCCAGGAGACATTGGACGATACAATGATATAATTCAGCATGAGGCTCTTCGAGTAGCAGTATGTGGAATGCTGGAAAATGATACTTGCTTGGCAATACCTGAGGCATTGAAAGATGTAATGGAAAAGACATTCCTTGAATTTTATGATTACTATGAAAGCACAGTGCGAAAAAAAATTCATCTACATGGACAGCAAATGCAGGCAAGTCTGCTATAGCTCACTAGAAGTTAAAATATTTTAGTAAAAGTATATTCTTGTGTTTGATACAGGTTACATTGATATTTAAATTACCATTGTTTAACGTATTGCTAGACAAGTAGACATTGTGTATGCATGGGATTTTTTGTGCTAAATCTAGAATTTCAGAATCCTAGGATACTTTCTAACATGACATTAGTTACTTATGATACATTAAAATCAGAAATGTGAAAGTAAATAAATAACACATATGCAATGTAAAGAAAAATGTATTCAGCTAGATTTAATAGTTCAGGAAAGATCTCTTGGACTTAATGAGGAAGGATAAATCTTTGAATATTTTTTTTATTAAATGTTGTGTACAACCTTAAATGTGCCACTGCTTCAGGGAAAAACTGTTCAACTTCACTGACAGAAGAACTTTAGAGAAGGATAGAAAAGGAGGAAATTAAGACATAATATTGAATCAAAAATAAAAAAAATACTGCTAATAGCTTTCCAATCTCAAAAGCTGCAGGATAGATGACTTGCTGGGTGCTGATATGCTGATCACATGCCCCTCCCTGCAATATTGTCTTCTATCAATGAAGTCTTAAGACGGAGGTAGAGGAAGCAGAGGTCACTGCGGCAGGCCATGGCTGCTACGCCCCATAGAGGAGGAGGAGGAATGGCTTTCCAATGATATACTGAAAGAAACCAAAGTTATGGCTACTTAAAAGTCCTAAACAGCAATTGTAAGGAAAGAGAAAGTGGGGTATAAGTAAATAAAAACCAGTCAATGTATCCTTACAATAACTTAGTAGACCAAGGAAGCTTGTTGTGCATTTCTCTTTATTTTCTATAAGATTGTTCTAATCCTATGCTAATATGGGAACTATTTACGAAGATCATGGCCTGACACAAATAAAATTCCAGTCAACTTGAACATTTATTGTCTTTAACCATCATCCTTTGTAACCTTGGAGTGAATTTATCTTCTTTTCCGTAGTTTCTGTATGAATGAAATGGGAGACGCTTTTTAAAATGGAGAAATTTGAACTTGAAACACTTTTTTAAATATTTTATGAAATATTCTTTAACTGTGATTGAAATAAAAGCAGATAATGGACTCTACTTTAGGAAAATCTGCTCCTTCATTTTTATTGTAAAACCTGCACTGTTCAAACATGGCCAGAAAAACTTTGAAGATGACTCCCACACTAAGTAACTGCCTTCAGCCAGAAATGAACAAACAATTGATAAAAATTGATGATTTAGTGTTACACTATTGGAGAAGTAACTTAGCAAGATTAGTAAGGTTATTGGCATTTTAATAGAATGGTTGTATCAAATCTTCACCAAAGGATTAACATATTAATAATTATGCAAAAAGTATAAAAGCAAGTTCATTCACACATACCAAAATAATGTTTGAAGATTTTGAGAGAAATTCTGGCCATTTTCTAATACAGTTTGTCACAGTTTTGAAACCTAGATCTATCATTACATTCCAGAATAGAAAGCATAGTTAAAACAGTGGAAAGACAAGACTCTTCCCATATGATGCCAAAATTATGGCATCAGTTTTCTGGGATTCTAAGGATATAATGATGGTTATGGTCCAAAGGATTGGGCAGTAAGCAGAGAAAAATTTGCCTACTTCAAGTAGTGAAGGAAAATATTTGTCAGACTGATCCTGGAATGACCAAGAAGAAAATGCTGTTTTATGAGGATAATACATCAGCTCACCAATCTGTCAATCTTGGTGATCTAGCGGTAACTTGCCTCATAAGTCCAAGATCATGGGTTCATATCTGCGAGGATCTATGGATTTTTTAGGGTGTGAAAATCCATAGTAGTATGGCTTCCTTTGGATGGGAAGTAAAGCTGTGGGTTTCATCTTGAAAAATTACTGCATGTTAAAGAACCTTAAGCCTGAATGGAAGAAAAGGCCTCTGAACAAAATTTATTGGTTGTTTTATGCCCTGAACTGAATAGGACACTGGTGGCCATAGATTTAAAGAATGACCTTAAATAAACCAAATTAATAATAAAATACTTCACCAATCTTTCATTACATTTGCAAAAATTCATTAACTTCATTTGTAGCTGTTGCCACATTTTCCATATTCATCAGCTCTGACTCTGTCAGACTTTTTTCGTTTTCTGAAATTGAAAAAATGTTAGCAGGACAAAGTTTACATCAGATGAAGTAATTGCAGCAGCAGAATACTTTTTTTGCTATACTGATTAATCTTTTTAGAGAGAACGTTTTGTTTATTGCAGCAGTAACAAAAGAGGAGATTATACTAATAAATTGAAGTAATTCCAACAATTTTTATAGTTTTATTTATAGCCAGTCCATGAAGTATTTAAACACTTCTTGTAGATAGAGATCTTTAACATTAATCCAAATTATTTTGTAAGGTATAATGGAGTTTGTAATCTGCCAACAGCAAACATGAATAGATAATCATTTTTTTTTTTCAGGGTGAGATTCCAAACTCCATTATACCAAAGATAACAAAGATAACATATCTTTGAAACCGGTTCCGTATATATTTAAGGTTAGTGAAGCATGAAGAGTGTTAAGACGACAGATTCAATTCAAGGGAACATATGTTGTTTGAAATAAATAATTACTTTCTGTAATTTGTAAAATAAAATAAATCTGAATGCTTTCAGGATCCTTTTGGAGAAGATCGAGGATTGTTCCAATATAAAAACATACAGACACGCCTTCAAGCTTTACATGCAAAATTAACTGCTAAATTACATGCTCCTGGTCAGCCTGGAGATAAGATGGTGACAGATGAATGTTCAAGTGATGAATCAGAAATGGATCAAGCAGAAGATTCACCTGCATTGGGGGCAAGCTGATGTCAGAATGCAACAGACTGATTATTTTATACCAAATACTAAGTTATAATTTATTGTAACAGAACATCATTTGTACTGTACCTGTATGCACAGAAAAGATTTAGAATCAGGAGAGTGCAGTTGTTAACAGTTTACTTTGGGGCCAGCACAAAATAACATTCGGTTGGTTTTCACTTTATTTTGTAATTTAATGAGAAGTAAATTAATATAATAGTATTATGTGCTTACTATAGAACTGTTCTAATGTAGCACATGCTGAGGTGCTTTGTACTTGATACTCCTGTAGTCAAAATTAAGCATAATGTTATAATTCCATTTTATTACCATCTATTTTTGAACTGAAAATGGCTGTTTTGGTTTTTCTTAGACATATTTCAATTTTTTCTATTTTTATGATTTATGTTAATCAGTCATTTTTTATTTTCTCTCTCTCCCCCTTAAGAGCATGTATGCGCACACATCCCCACAGAAACATACATACAGACATCATAGATGTTATGTGTTTGCACTTTTAGACTCACAAATGCCTTGAACAGAGAACAAAGGAGGCATCTAGCTTCAGATATGGCCAAGTCCATCTGAGCATTTTTCCAGGAAGAGCAAAAATCTCGTACCAGAACTTCTTGCTACATCTTTCATACAACTTTTTACATATTATCAGTTATATAGGTAGAGGGTATTACTTTTACTAGAAAAAGATTTGAATTGTTAACATAGTCACTTTTGAAACTAACATTAAGACTTGATTGTCTTTGAAGTGCAATATTAATTTTTAGAACAAATAATAATCTTGTTCTCTAAATGTGTATTTACTTCCTAAGGGCAACAGAGGGATTAATAATTTCAGATGAATAAATCAAAATAATCATTAACCTTTAGCAAAGTAAATGATATAAAACCCAATACTTTAGAATTATAGAACAACATAAATTATAGGAAGAAAATTTACATAATCTCTTCTGAGTTGGATGTTTAAAACAATCTCTATGAGATTTACTCAGGACAAATGTTTTGGGGAACGATCGCCCATATCATCAGCTATTAATCAACTGTTGGATCATTCGTAGGAGCTGGGTAGGTAGGTATCCAGGTTGACTCTGGTGGACTAGTGATAAACTTAAATAAAGTGCTGTCTGCTTCCAGTATGTCAAAATTCATATGGTTATGCTCACGTTTTTTTATATAAATCCTTTCCCATATGTTTAGTTCTTTTGGTTGTTGAACAGATTTTAATAACTTCAACTTAGGTATTCATTTTTTACACTAACTCCATTCACTTATACTAAAGTAAGATGCGTTTCAGGAGAATCTCTCCCATCTTCAATTGCTTACTGAACCACCATTACTCGAAACTATGGCTGGACAACGGATGTTCCTGTGGTGGCCTCTGTTGGTTGAAGTAGGAAGTTGCTGAGCTCATCCATAGGAGGAAACTCGAAATTCATTAGGTTTTCTCTATTTTTTAATATGAAAATTTTTTTCCAAGTGGATAACTCCAATGGGCTGTGAAGATGTTTCAACAGTTTTATTTTATTGAAGATGTTTATGCTCAAACATCTTCATGGCCCATTAGAGTTATCCACTTGGGAAAAAGTTTTCATATTAAAAAATAGAGAAAACCTAATGAATTTCGAGTTTCCTCCTATGGAAGAGCTCAGCAACTTCCTACTTCAACCAACAGAGGCCACCACAGGAACATCCATTGTCCAGCCATAGTTTCGAGTAACAGTGGTTCAGTAAGCAACAGAAGATTGGAGAGATTCTCCTGAAACGCGTCTTACTTTAGTGTAAGTGAATGGAGTTAGTGTAAAAAAATGAATACCTAAGTTGAGGTTATATTGCCACTCCATTGTCAACAGCTTCGTAAGTACAATATTTAGATTTTAATAACTTGATGCCTTTTTCTATTTCAGGGTTTTCATTCCAAAAATGTGCTGCTACAACTGATTTATCTATTTGTTTGTAACGGATGTTTTCCAATGTTTCTTCAACCCAATGCCTATATTTCTCTTTGTCTTTCCTACATAGATTTGTTTCATAATCCTTAAAATAATCTGGTAAATACCAGATTTTTCTCTTTGGGCCTGAATCTGTTTTGATTAATTTCAATAAATTTTTTACAATGTTTCGGTTTTGAGGTGCTAAGATGATGATATACTGCTTGAAAATTTTTTGAAATTTCTTATTAGTAATAGGTGGTAAGTGAAATTTTTAAATGTTTTTTCCCCCTGATAAATCACTCAAAGTTGTTATTTGTTTAATTCTTTTTTGTTTCTGGAATCTTTTGATTTTTTGGTTAATCATCTATTTGTTCAACCCATTGGGTATAGCTGCTTCTATTATGTGTAGATATTCATTCTTGTATTCTTCTTTGCTCAGTGGTATATTTATTAGTCTGTATATCATGCTGTTGAACACTGCTTCCATGTGTGATCTTGGATTGAAACCATGGGCTTTGATATAGTTGTCTGTATGTGCGTCCTTTCTATAGATGCCAAATTCAAGTTTATTATTACATTTATTATCTTCAGATCCAAAAATGGCAACATATTATCTCTTTCTGTTTCAACAGTGAACTTAATTGAGGGCTCTGGCAGGTTTAAAAGTTTTAGTGTATCTTCCACATGCTAATTGTTTATAATAGCAAGTACATCGTTCACATATCTGTTCCAAACCATAAAAATGTGGGGAAAAGCCTTAGTGATGTGCATTTCAAAAAAGCTCATAAAAAATGCTTGATTTATGCACAACTTAGTGGATTCGATGCATTCTTTGATGTGTCCTTCTGTTAGATTGGCTGATTGTAACCATTTTCTTAGAAAAATAATAATTTATTCTGTGGTATGCTGGGAAACAAAGCTTTGACATCAAAAGAAACCAGTGTATCATTTGGCAATAGAAAGGATAGATCTATTGTGACTTATTAGAGTCAACGAGAACAGGAAAAATACCTCACGCTAGACACAGAAACTCAAGAATCTTCTTTTATTCACTTTGTGTTTTCTGTCTTTCCCTATGTCAGATTATCTGCAGCTAACTGAAGAGTATTCTATTCTCGGCTTATAGTTGACGTTACACAAGTTATGTTGATCTATTCTGAATGTTACTCACGCTGATGATTATTACTGACTTAATCTGAGTCTGCCTGTCATATTTTTCTTCACTGTTTACTGTAAGGCTTATTATGTTGCTTGACTGCCTACTATGTTTCACTCTCCTTACTGTCTCACTTACCATCTTATTTTTTCACTGTTTACTTGTTACTCTAACCTGTTGTTAATCATAACACCCAGTTTTGTATCATCAAGCTCCACTATGCGAAATAAAATTCTTCACTATCGTAAAATTTGGTTCGACTCTGAGCTCCCCTATTGGCTATTACTACGTGTTCATTATGTTACAGACTGATTTTTATTTGTTCCATTTTATACGGCGGTCAGTGGTAGATCTAGTTCCCTTTCTGCACTCTTATGTTACCACGTGAAGGCATTTCCGAGAGAAGAACTTTCTGCCATATATTTTGGCGATATCGTTCAGAACTTGCAATTTCTATTTACTTTTCTGCTCTTTCAATATTTTAGATCAACAGACTATTGAGTTTGCAATAGGCCACATCCTAGCCATATACAATCGGCATCTATTTATATGAATGGGGCAGGAGTCTTGTGATCCGCCTGGTCGGTCAGGTCTTTCTGCCATAAAACATTCGTCACCTAGTAACACTAAAGTTTCCCATGAATTCCGATTCTACCAAAAGCAGCATTTTTATCTTACTATCCTAAACATTGTTATGCATATAATATTTCTAGCCTTGCCCATGATAAAAGGGTAGTAACGTGTTCTTTTATTGGCAGATCTCTTTCTGAAGTATTCATATGAGGCGAAAAACTTGTGACTTAAATAAAAGAAATCTCTTTCTGAAGTGATTCTATTGTCTGCTACACCTACTTAATCCCATGGTTACCCTTTCCTTCTGACAGACATCCCTTTTGTTACAATATAGCACAAACTATTCTACAAGTATACAATAGCTTTTTCTCCGTCTTAAGGTTTGACACACATGTCTCAGGTGAACAGTATGGTAACAGAACGTGAAAATAAATAAAATAGCCTAAACAAATATCCTGTTATCTACAACTCACACATCAAATCATACGTGTATAAGAAATATCAAATGTCCTGTTATCTACAAATCATACATCAAAATACCATTATAGTAATAATCAAATGATTACTATAAAAAATGTAACTCTGAACTTTGGTTACAAATGTCGTCATTTAGCCACTATATATACTGTTCATTGTGTTTGTATTTACAATAGCTCTTGTAACATTTATTGAATAGCTTTGGAAAGTAACTTATTTTCTTTTATTTCCATTAATGGTAGAATATATGTCTCAATTTCAATTTTATTACTTACCTTAATTTGTAATGTGAATTACAAATGGTGTCATTGAAACATAGCATTATGGAACAATGCAGATATCACATGTAGTCTTGTTCATCTCAATCTTAAACTGTAGTTTTAATGGTATGTGCTATGGTATTTACGGCACATGTTTGTTTTTTGCTATTAAAACTCATGCATCTCTCCATCTAGAAGAACATTGCTGGTTTAAGATTTCACCATAGAGGATACCTCTTACAATGAAAAGCTTGAAATGAAGCAATGAAATTGCATTTATAATATCTAAGTACTAAAAGTATTATTTCTCAAGTATTATTTTATTTATTTGTTCATTTATTGAAAAGAAGATGTATGCAATATATGTACAATTTTCCAATCTAATAACTACATTTCCTAATAATACTTATATTCACTCTTGCCTGTTATTTTAAGTAAGCTTAAAAGTTTTACCATATATTATTATAATAAAAGCAACTTGGGAAATATACAGAATTTGCATTTTTAGCCCTAATTAAATACATTTCACAACTAATTATTTTAAGAGTATATTCAGATTTTTAATACACAGAGTATTAGTCTTAGTAACAGGACTTGGAAACAGACAAGATAGCATGCAATCATGACATTCACTCCCTCTATATTGCATTTAAATAGTACATTCATCTAGATAAGCCAATGGATGCTTAACATTACAAATTGTCAAAGAAATTCTGTTTATAGGCTTCGAGACTCAGGAGGTCCTTCATCTTCCTCTGTAGACATTTCAGTATTTGGTTGAATATTGGAACTCATATAATGAACTGATTCCTCTTGTACAGGATTAGTTACTACATCTTTACCAGCAGGTACCAAGTGATAAGCAAATGTGAACATAGTTTGGATTACCTCCAGCAGAATCCCTGCTTCTAAAAGTGCCTCATATTTCAACTGTTGCATGCATTTCTTCATTAAAATGAAACTGGAATTCATAAGCCATGCCTTCATTGGAGAATTGTCATGGATAATTAAATAAATTCTCCTGTGGCATTTAATTTGTCAATGTGCACAAAAGAGATTGCATGAAATGGGGAGCTTATGCTAATGCATATTTTCATTTAGAAATATCCAATGCTTTTGGCTTTAGTGCTAACTGAATAGTACTTCATATTGTGTCATTTTATCTTTCTACCTGCCCATTTTCTTGGGAATTATGAGGGGTAGATTGACTTGTAACTATTCCATAAGATGTTAACAATATTTTAATTCTTGTGACATAAAAGAAATCTGCAATTGAAATGTATATAAGACAGATTTCCAAATATGGAGAAGATATGTTTTA
Source organism: Metallyticus violacea (assembly GCA_030762175.1). Lineage (NCBI taxonomy): Eukaryota > Metazoa > Arthropoda > Insecta > Mantodea > Metallyticidae > Metallyticus > Metallyticus violacea. The sequence continues at coordinate 129,446,715 of CM060833.1, read as the reverse complement.
GATTAATCATGACAGTTTCAGTCAATAAATTTTGACAAGGAAATCGTAAATGCATCAATTACGGTGAGGAGATAATACTTTCTGGTTGCAGAAAAAAGTAATCGTTCTTTTATTTTCCAGATTTCATATATTGCACACAGTAGATTTTTACTCCATACTGTATGATACAAGCATGTTTCACCAAGGTGCAGCTTCTTTAATTTCTGGATATCGTAGTCAGTAGCGGAGCATATTCTGGAAAAAATAACAGCAACATTCTGATATCCTGCTCCATATAAATTGAGAGAAATATGAGTTTATACCTAGTGTGAGTTAGCCAGTGTTTGTAGGGAGAGATTATTTGAGAGGCCTTAAACATTCTGAGTCAGACTTTATTGTATAGGTTTCTATCATATACCTTGAAAGATATACAGAACAGAGGTTATAAGAACTCTTATTCTGGTTTATAATTAAGTTATATTTTTTGATGTCATCGAGATATGCTAATATGCCTTGTAAGTTTTCTATATCTATTATTTTATCTATAATCATTTGGAATGCAGCTACTCCACATGTTACTCCAAATAATATGCTCTTGAATTGATAAGTCTATCTCCTGCTTCAAAAGCTGTATATTGCTTGTCTTCTAGAATTGAGATTTGGTGATAAGCAGTATGTAAATCTATAGTGCTAAAAATTTCATAATGCATCACCTTATTTATTATATACTGTATTCAAGGCAATGGATAAGCATCAAGTTGTGTGTACCTATTTATTTTTCTATAGTAATAGATTGCCATTCTTAGGTTTCAATTTTCTTCCTGGATTACAAGAACTTGAGCCCTCCAAGGCGAGATGCTATCCTCTATAACATTCTTATATAAGAGTCAAGCTATATCAGCATATATGAATATTTCATCAAATAATGATTAGATTTTACAAATGCAGGTTTACGGTCTGGGGTAAGATTTACAAATAGTGAAAGAGTGATATTGGCTATAGATGAACCACAAATAGTGTCTATGACTTTGTTTCCTCCCAATGTAAGCTCTAGGCTGGAATATCTACTCAACAAATCATGTCCCAGAATTCGGTCAGCACAAAGATCCAGAAGGATGCCTAAATAAATTCTTGTAAGAGTGGTTTAACATTTTTAACATAACCTTGCATTAGCCTCAGGTAGGAAATCAGTAATGGTAGAAGCCATTGAAACTTAAAACTGATTGCAGGACACACGGACGTTTCAATTTATGGATAAGTTTCTCATTGATGAAGCTAGCAGAACTTCCAGTATCAATTAGAGCAATAGTATTTGAACTGTTCACAGATATGGATACTGTAGATTTAGAGAGACAAGGGGGAGGCCAGTGAATAAGCAAGATAGAGCAGATGATACTACCTGCTGTTTCTTGGCTCTTCCAGCAGTGTTTTTGTAGATCTACATACCTTTCGTAATGACCTTTCTTCACACATAATCTACAGAAGATATTTCAAGCTGGTATGCACATCGAGAAGGATTTGTAACCACAAAAGATGCAGTTTCAAGATGCAGCAGCTGGAATTTCTTGTTCACTATGAATATTTTCACTGTTAGTGTTTTTTTTTTTAAGTTATGTTTTATTTATTGTCATTTTGACTGCATTGATCTTCTCACAATGTCTGTAGATAGTGGGCTGAATACTATAAGTGTAAGTCTGTAGGAATGAATGAAATGATTAATCTGTAGGTAATTTCTAACATTTTTCATCCATTTTTAATGCTCTTCCTGCATAATGAGTGGGGCACTCATTTTTATTATGGCCTTTTGTTACTCAGAATTTTTTCAGAAAAAATATACTTTTGTAAATAATACCAATTCTTTAGCCAAATTTATTGCTTTGTATTCTAATATGCAATGATTATTGTCTCCACTTCCTCACACAAAGAACATATTTCCATATTATTGTCAATTTGTAAACCACCATCTTTATGATCCCTGTTCTAACCCATGCAAACTCTTTCCATATTAATTTGTTAAAAATTTTAATACATTTTACCCTCTCATGGGTCCTTTTTACTGTTGTATATAATTTTAAATAAATTTCCACTGCAAAATTGCTAAAAATTTCTTTTCTTTCATTCTGAACCTTACTTTCTTTAAGAAATGCTATTACTTTCATGTAACTTTTATACTTAATTAAAATTTGCCGGAATTTGGCACATCTGTATTGTACTTTCTCTAATTATTTCTTGAGCATCTACATAAAATTTGACATTCTCTTCATCCAGTCTTATTATTCTATATTAATATTTTATAATTTTTTCTACAATCTTTCCCCTTTCTACGGAATAATTCTGTTTGTGCTGTCACTAGAGTAACCCAAAATTTGTCCAAAGAATTGATATGTATCAAATTGGGATTTCACAACAACGTGACTCAAAGTTGCATAGTTATTAGATTATATACATTAGCTAGGACTTAGTTAATTTTAAGTAAATTCTCTTATCTCTTAAATAGTAATAAATACTCTAATAAATTTAAGCATGTTCTGGCCTGTTTTCAAGCCCCATTTATCATTTGTTTTTATTTTGCTTATCAACAGGAATATATACTGAAAACTTAAAATGTGAAAAAAAATGGACTTAAAACCAGTTTGAAACTAGATGCCTCAGATGTTGAAAATCATCTGCATGTGGCCTTGTTCTGGACAGGAAGCTGAAGTACTCACAATGACTGACTCATAGAAAGTCTCTGTCTATGAAGTTGAGTTATAAAGAAATAAAATCAGGTTGTTCTATAATGCATTGTGTTAATGTTATGTACATTGTGTGTCAGCATGTATTTTAACAGGTGCTGTTATTCAAATAAGAATGTACATGCAGTGTTTATACTCAGTTTATTTATATAGATTGTAAAATATGTTGACTTTGTTATAGCTCTACTGGATACATTATGAAAGGATTTGGACATTTCTTTTTGCAAAACATCCTAGAGTATATTAACTTTACTCTGGCAAGGGATGTATGTAGCAATGAAAAAGCTGTTATTGTTGTTATTATTATTATTATTATTGTTGTTGTTGTTGTTGTTGTTGTTCTTCCTACCATCATCACCACCACATTGCCACTACTTAACCAAAATAATTAACATTTAGTGAGATGCATTTTCATATTTTCATTGCAAACTTCACAGTATTAATAGCTATATACGATCTTTACAAACTGTATTTTATGTATGATCCTGCTGTCATTGCTTACATAGTTTGTAACCCCCACTTTTTTTGTTCAAAACCATGTTTTTGTTGTGAAAAAATGCCAAAATATTGCTTATAAGAGTTACATAAATCCTATCTCTAAGCCTTTTCCTTATTTCTTATGAAATTGTAACCAAAAAAAAAAAAAACAAAAAAAAAAAACCAATAAAAACCAGTATTCAGTTCATTCAAAAAGGCCATTACACACTTAATGCATTTATGAAATAATAATTTTTTTTTAAATTTATTTAAATGCTAATAACGATACAAACAACAAAGGAGTCTCCACCTATCTGGCCCAGGCCATTTTAGGTGTTGCACCTCACAATTACAAAAATGTTTAATATAATAATATTTTACACTAAATCTTTATCTAATTTCTAAATAATTAAACAAAATACAAACTTTTCATATTGATTGCATCAGACCCCAGTCCCTGGTTCATTAACAGTAGCCTACTGGAATTCCAGGGGACCAGGCTTTGACTCAACCCAGGAGACTAATATAAAATATTTTAATTACTCTACCTATACCATTATTTTATCAGCTAGCTACAGTCTACAATTTATTAATTCCTTTATTTCTCAAATAAAGACTATAATGCTATACTTAACACCTTAAATTAGTAAATCCACAATACAATACTATACTTCTGATTATTCCCCAATTCAAACAATTCCATGACATAAAAATCTAAATTGCTAAAACCAAAGATCATTTACTTATTAATCATCCATACCCATTTATTTTTACCGCTGTTAAAATATTCCCTTAAATTCCTTAATTGAGATTTGTTCCCCAAAATTTTCCTTACTGCTATCTCAGATCTTATACAAACCCATTTTACTTTGATTAACTGACTCCTCCACTCTCTTGTTTCTGGACATTCAAGTAGGATGTGAATGGCATTTTCATTACCCCTACACTTTGGGCATTCATTCTATTCCATATTCTTCTAACTCCCTTTAGTCTCCATACTCCTAATCTAAATAAACCATGCTAACTCTTCCTTAATTCTTGAAAAAGCAGCAAGGAACCTTTCTCTCTTATATCCAAATACAAATTTTTTTGTCTATATCCTTGAATCTGACTCTAATCATCTTCCAAAATCCACCCATTATGAGTATATTTGAAACCCCTTGTAGATAAATGTATAATTTTGTTTGCTGTGTTCGGAATTGCTTACACTGTGACTTTAATACAATCCTAAAGTTAAAATACAAGAAGTGATGATGGTCCCCCCCTCTCCTCCTCCTCCTCCTCCTCCTCCTTCTTCTTCTTCTTCTTCTTCTTCTTCTTCTTCTTCTTCTTCTTCTTCTTCTTCAATAGTACTTAAACTTAAATGGAAAAGTCAACATACTAATTAACAGTTATAGTCCTGTCAGTAAATATAAGGTTGATAATCCCCAATAATGATATTGCATACCAAACAATAACTTGTTCTGGATAAAGCTGAAGTGAAGATTTTCTATGCAATTCTGCTTATTAATATTGCCATGATATGGGAGTATGCTTTATCTGTGAGCCAAATACTGTTTGATTGTACTTTGTTGTCGTCAACCATAGTCATAACTTATGTATAAAGTTCAGTCTTTTTCTTTTTCTCTTTCTTGAAGTGGCTGATGCATTTGAATTTTGTAAGGGCACAAATGCAAATCATGCATAAGAATTGCTCTAATACTCATGCAATATGTTTATCTGTTGGGCTGCTGTGCAAATAATTGATTTAGATTAGTTGTGCAGAAAATGAGCAACAGCAAAATTGTCCAGAGAAATTTCTGTTAACAGTCTGCCAACATTGTCCTTCAGTTAATTCACTAGACTTAGTTTGCTTGAACTGTGCCATCAAATTGGAGAGATTATGTGCTTTATTAATTCCACTTTCACGCTATTAATGGGGCAGAATGCTATATTATTTTTGTGATATTCTTTCTTTCAGCGAGAATATATTTTCTTGAAAGTCATAGGATGCCACATTTCCATAAGTGTTATACTGTAACCTCAGAACTACCAAATATGAGTAATAAATTCCACAATGTGCTGTAGTTCTCTATGAAGTTTGAAGCTTGTACCCCTTAAGATAATCAAACTGTTTTATTTGGTTTTCATTTAAGTAGGTTTATAAATATTTACATTTATTTTCATACATTTACATACATCCCACTATTGTCATGTTTATTATGGTAATTGCTCAACTTCTGCTATCAGGACAAAAAAATGTTGAAAGTTTTGAGCACTAAATTAAAATGTTTTTTTTTTGGGTGCAGCTTCAAAGTCTCATTTAAAATTGGAGGACAGAATGCTAATTTTGCATTAAATACTATGTATAGAGTAAATGATAAAAATCTTTGGTACTTTAAGAAGGTCTGCATCTCAGAACATAGCTTCATTAATATTCTATACCTTGCTCTTGAAAGCCCAAAGCGAATTACAAAAGTGAAGGTCACAGATTTAAATCCTTTTGAGTAATGATGCTTGGTTAGTGTTTTAAACTGGAGCTTGCCTCAGAACATTGAACAAAATGTATGGTAACTTTGAGTGCTTTGAGTTTCTAGGCTTAAACTAAGGGGGAGGGGAGAAATGTTCTTATAATTCAGGAAACCATTCACACTTAAGATCAAAGCCACAGCAGAGAACAATAATGATGGTAAATAAACAAATATTTATGCCACTACTACAACAACAACAATAATAATAATGACATAGTAGTAATAATAAAAGGCTTAGGCTTATTAAACTATTTCAGTTAGATACGTTTAATTCTGTAATTGGTCCTGTGATCTTTTAAAGGTCATCCTTGTTTAATTCTTAAATTGTTCCTGCCATCTTGTAAGGTTCTCTTTATTTTATTTTATTCTTTTTGGTTTATATTTATTATTTTCTTTTGGAAATCTAGTGTCAGGCATATTTTGGATATACTCTAACCTTTCTGTTTATGTAATTTGATTTATTTTCATTTATTCCAATAAGTAAATTGGTTTCTATGGTTCATTAATTTAGAAACAATTACCATCCAAAATTTCATTTCACTGGCGTAAATTCTATTTGATTGGTTTCTAATGGTTCCATCATTTGAATAAGTTAACCCATTTGTTATCTTGCCTGCCAATATAGTCCTGAATTGCTTTCTTTTAATTTATATCTTAATTTATCATTATTAAAAGGTGTTATTTGTCCATATTTTAACTTTGTTCTTTGCATAAAACACAGTCTTTATTCATATTATGTATTTATATTTTATTTACCTTGATTAGACATGTTAGCTTATAGATACTTAAGCTATTATATTTTGATTTAGTACCTTTTTTGCTAACATATCTGTAACACTGTTTTCTAAAAGAATGGTATATTAGGTAGTTCTACTGAATAAGTATTTTTTGCTTTAGGTTTTCTATAATTTTATGAGTTCTGTTGTTTCTGAAATTCTCTAAGAAAGTGCAATGTTATTTTAAGCAGTAGCCTGTATTGCTATTTTGAGTTACTAAAATGACTGCATTATTAAACACTTTTGTTTAATAATCAGTTGTTTTTAAGTAAATCTTATAGCTTCCACTTCTGGTCAATGTTTGTTTTGCGGTATTCTACTATTATGTAACGTGATAAAAGCAGTGAACACCTATATGCTTGCTCCTGCACTAAGTTCCTTATATCACAGAACCATCTGTATAGATATGTCAACCTGTTGCTAATGCTAATTATGTAAATTCATGTAGTGTAAATATTTTCTTTGTAACTTTTTCCATAGGCCCAAATGTATGTTTTAAGTATAGTAATCTAGAGGGTTTGTTGTTAGTTTTCTATCTGCATTCTAATTCTTAATTTTTTTTGTGCACTCTTAGATTTAAGTTCTTTGGTCCTTTTATATTTTAAGTTAATTTTCTACTAAGTGTGTTCAGTACATGTTATAAAGATTTATTTTTTAATTTCTTTGTTGTAGTTTATTGTGGTTACATTATTGTATCTCTGTAACTGATTTTTTTTTAATTGCATCTGTTATGAGTAGGGCTCAGATTTTTAGGTTTTTATAACCCTAAATTAGTTTTTAGCATGTTAAAATAGTTATTTTTAGTTTTTTAACATGCTAAAATAGTTTCTTAACACTTTTAGGATAGTTTTTTTTTCAAGTTGCTCTTAGTTAAATTAAAATAAACACATTGAAATAAATATACGATAATATGAATTAGTTTTAATTTAATTTTACTTGCATTTTCTATTGTTCTGAAACACAAAACTACATGAACACTTAAAATACCCAAGTCTTTATAATGTCAGGGCACTGAATTTTTAAATAGTTTTAAAGATTTTTTTTTAATTTTTAAGTTATACAGCACTAAACTGAGCATCTTTTAGCGGTAAAGATGCAGATTCCAAGCATTGAATAGCTGCAGGAAGATCACTGAATTTGGCTTAATAAAGGCTAGTGAAGTGATGCTGTTCTTATTGTGAAGAACAGTTTTACCCTTTTCTATGCGGGCTGCTTTGTTGATGTCAAACATGTCTATAACGCTCTTGATGTTTTCAAAATAGTTGGCATAGAATATGGGTTGCCTGCAGCCAAATACCCCAACTGGTGATGATAGGTTCTGATGGCAGAGGTGTTTGTGGTAGCATTTCCTTGAAAAACTGAATGCGACTGGAAGCTTTCTTTAGGGATGAAATAATACTTTCACTCCTGGGATATTGTTTCTAACCTCTTCAGCCAACTGGTTAAACCATAAGCAAGGCAGGTGATGTGCAATATGTTAGGGTAGAAAATCTTAAGTGTCTCTCATGCCTTGATCATGTAGGCTGCACTGATAGCCACAAGAAGTAGAAATTTCTAATCAAGGTTTTCTGATAGCCATAGGATGTGTAAAGCATTTCTGGTGGTGCAGGCTATGGTGCTATGGTTCATTATCTCCAGTATCTTGCATAATATGAGGTGGAGTCTAACTTACCAACCACGATGTTAACAATGAAGTAATCACAACTATTGGTGGTCTCATCTACTGAAAGCCAGATTTTACAGTCCTGTAATTTTCTGGCATAGTTGTTGCAAATATTTTTTGTTAAGGTTGAATAGTCTGGTATCTTTTGGCCGCTGATAATTTGAAGAACTTTATTAAATACTGGGTTCTGTACCACATGTCATGGCACTTTTGCTGATACTAGTGCCTCACATAAATGTGGATTAAAATTATCTTCTGAAGAGCCAGAAAAATTGAAATTAGCAGTTGGAATTGGATCCTCAGTTTCCTCTCAATGCTGCTGACATGCCCTACAGACTGCTGCAGAAAATGCTATTTTTGGTCACAGCTCACTTGCTTTTGGCATACCTGGCAAAATGCAGGTTTAAAATTGGGACATTGCCAATCCACAGTTTAATCAACCAACTTTTAGAAACCTTTCCTTTTGGCATCTTGCTGTAGCTGTCAAAAAGCTGGATGTGTAAGCTTCTTAATAAGAGCTAAATACAGCATCATCCTTGGGCTAGGTCACACCATCTTTCACGAACAGCAGCTGAGGGAGTGGAGTGAACCAAGGAAATCATTGCATCTATGAGAAGTTGACATGGGATTTCAACAAATATACAGACTGATGCAACAGTCATAATGCACAGAAACAAGCAATCAAATGCCAAAAGTAACTTTGTAAGAAGCATGTTAGTAGTTAATCATAAAAACACAAATGAGAAACAGTAATGTAGCAAATTAACATGTAAGGGAAATGATAATTTTACGGGAAAAGGCATGCACTATTAACAGTATATAAGTTTTCCATGTATTCCAAACTGTATATGAGTTGAGATAAATTTGACTAGGCATTTTCCATCTTTGGCTTGCCTTACTCTTATCTTTGCGGAATATACACCACTGATTTTATTGCTTTCTTGCAATTTTAAGTGTCTGATACCTTTACTTTTAGAAGCAAAATTGCCTGCGTGATGGCACACATAATAATATCTTACAATATTGTCGGAAGTATTGCAAGAATAACAATTTTTTTACAAACTTTGACCCCATTATCTTCTCAATTTCCTGCTTCCAGTTTTTAAAATCATCAAAGATGAGAACTGTAGTTCTTCTGATTTTACTTTTATTTCATGTATTGATTATAAATGCTCCAATAAAAAAAAATTCTGTTGTTGCTTCATGACTACATAAGCTGCATATCACTGTTTGCATACTAGCTAATCCTTCACAATGGTAATGTCGTGGATGGCATTTGAAGTTGAATGCATAATTGAAATTCATGTCGCACATTTCACAGTGATAGGCATACGGTTGCTATTTTTTTTATAAGAGGTTGGAAAATATCCAAATTTTCTGGGTGTACTGTAGAGACATGCTTTCTTAGAGTACTATTGCATTCATACTTCCTCCCACATACCAGATATACAAACTGTTTGAATGCACTCATTATTAACAAAAATATTATACACACTACTACCTTACCCAATTCCACTCTTAACACTTTTACCTACACTCCAAGCTGCACAAAAGATTTCTCCACTGCTGCTCGCAAATGAAGGTATGACCTCACCCAAGGATGACACTGTGTTTAATGTCATGTTAACAGAATGTGACTGACAATAAAGAAACAGAAGATGTCTTCGAGAGTCATTTGAGAAAAATAGTACTAAATGTGACTTGACAATGGTATTGTGAAATTAAATTTAGTTTGCTTCTAAAAATAAGTTAATTTCGACATTGCAATTAACACATAATAAAAACTACAAAAGTAATTTTATTGTAAATATTATTATTATTAATTTAATGAGATGTACAATATTTGATAATAATATTAAATTTAATAATTGAAAATTTGAACATTTCAATATAATTTTAATATTTTTAAATGATAGTTTTAGACATTTTTAGCTATCAACGTCTTACTTAACCATTTTTAGGTTTCATAAGATTTAACTATGTGGTTCCCATCATAAAGAAATGGATAATTATGTTAAAATATCACAGCTAGCAGGGAACAAAATAGTTTAAAATCTAAGAATCTGGGCCCTAGTTATGAGTCTTCATATATTTGTTTTCAAACATTCTGATTTGTCTAGTTTTTTTTTTTTATTGTTATTTGCTGTGATGATCCATTCATTTCCATATTTTACTACTGGTTAAATGTATATTCTGTTCAAAATTGGTTTAGGGTTTCCAGAGAACATCCCCACTTCATCACTCTCAATATTTAATCCTTGTCGACTTGCATGTTACTATTTTAACTACATGATCAATTTTATGTTTCCACCTTAGCTTATTATCCAATTAGACTACTAAATAGTTTTATTTTTGCTTTTTATTAGCATGTTTTTCCCCATTAATAAATTGAAATTATTATTTTTATGTGTTAGTGAAAAGATCTGGTAGGTTTTCTTGATGTTATATACATGTTATTTTCCTGTCCACATTTGTATTTGTTCTTGATCTTGATTCATTCTGTTTTCTAGAATAGATTGTTGATCTTTCTTTATTTTTGCATTGATCTGGATGCTTACATCATCAACAGACATGCATAGATAAGTGGATTCCTTATGTTGCTTTAAATCTTAATGGTAATTAAGTATATAGATATTAAAGAGTATTGTGTCTGATACAGCCTCTTGTGAAAGAACTTTTTTATTTGCTTATAAATAGAAATGAAGTTGTTATATCTTGTTGCATTCTACCTAAGTTACAAGAATCTTTGAAACCATGTGAACTTTTTTTTATTATTATTTTAATTTATCTTCTTTAATTTGCTTGGTAATTTGGTTCACCAAATGTCATATGCTCCTCTGAAATTCACAGACAGCTAAGATAATTTTAATTTTATGAAGTGAGATGTAGATTTATTTTGCTTAACTCCAGCTTGTTCTACTGTTAGAAGTTTTTGTTTGTGTAAATACCATTTTAGTCTGACCTATATAAAGGCATGTTTTTCTCTGTCCTGTAAGGTTTTAAGTGAGAATAGTTGTTACTTTTGTCCAGTAGGAAGATTTGGTGTTGATTCCAATTTTATTGTTAATTTTAAGTAATGTTTTCAAAGTTTGGGTTTCAAAATTGTTTTAGGAATTCTGAAATATTTTTTCAGGTCTAGATTAGTTTTTTTATTTATTAAATATTTTAAAGCTTGATTTCATTATTTGTTTTTCCTGTTTTATAATCTTGTCCTTCCTTCTATAATTTGTTTGTTTTTTTTCTTTTTTTTTCCCCCTGTTCAGTTTATTCATGGTTTGAATAAATCTTTAAGTAGTTTCGGTTATAAATTATTCAACTTGCTTAAATGCTTCCAGAAAGATTCTTATTTGGTTTTTACAATATTTAGTCTTAATTTAGCTATTGCTTTTCTCCACTGAATTACACAGTTAGGTTTTTTTGTGTTTTTTTTGCTTTCTTCCAAGAAAGATCCTATTTCTTTTTTTGCAGTTGTATAGCTGGGGTACCAGAATGGGTTATATTTATTTTAGTATATATTGCTCTGCTAATTAGTAAAATAATGTACAAAACTGGCCCCTCCACCCCTTTTTGTGCCTGTTTATTAATCTACTGTATTGCTCCCAATTTGCTTTCTTGTAGTTCCAGGATTTTCTGCAAACTAGATTACAGATATTTTAATTAAGGTTAATATCTAATATTACTGCTTGATGACCTTTTTAGAACCCATTTTATATTTCAAGAAAATAATCACTCAGAGGTCTTATTCTATTGTTTTTTATATAATTTTGTAGCTTGAATTAGTAGGCTGAATCTTCTGTAGTTTCATATTAATTTTTATTTCCTCTCTTAAATATCTTTGCAATTCTTCTGTCATTTATTCTCCCACATATTTATTGGATCAAGTAGTCTAATTAAAAGAATTAAGGGGACATACTATCAGTTCATTATTTATGTTCTCTATTCTGAGAGACCTTTTGTTCTTGAGTTATTCACAGCTGTTCAACTTCATCAGTGTTGTCAAGTCATCTTTTCTGCTAGCTGTATATGAACATCCTTTTAGTCAGTCCAGAGATTTCTATAAAACTATTCCCTTTGAATTTAGAGAATAAGGTTAAAAATAATTATTATTTTCTGTTTATTAAGTTCTTTAGTATTTTGCTTTTTATACGGTTAATGCACATTAAATACTGTGTCAAAGACATATTTATTCCATTTTTTGTCTTTTTAATTGTTTTATTTTTTACAGTTGCAATTCTTTTTCTACATTCAGTTCTGTTTTCTAGAGTATTATCATTAAATATTTTAAATGTGCTGCTTTTTTTTTTTTTCTTTTATAATTTGTTCTAACTCCTCATTCAAACCTCTACTGGTATCTTGGTTTGATCTAAAAGTAAAACACTAAAAATCACATCAACACATTAAAACTCTCTTGAAGTTTCACAATTAAACTTATTAAAAGTAATTTTTGGCACATATTTCGTGAGACTAATTGCTCACATTATCAAACAATCGACGACTCAATTGACGTGATTTTTAGTGTTTTACTTTAGATCAACTCAAGATTCATGATAGTTCCACTGTGTGGATTCCGACATAACCTTCAAACTCTACTAATATATTTCTTTGACTAATTTTAGATTATTTCTTTTAGTTTAATTCATACTATATATAGTTGTGTTTTTCCTTCTGTTTATTTATTAATCCTAGATTGGTAAAAACATTTTATTGACTTGTTATTCAAAAGGTGAGGTATTTTGGGGACGGGCATTATGAGATATTTTTCCACCTACAGAATACTCTTATTATTGACTTAATGAGATTAAAATCTCAGCCTATTAATGCTCTAGTATCTTGTATTAATGTTGTCTTTGCAGTTATATAATTGATTAAGGATCATGACTCTCTTTCGTACTGAGTAAATTAATGTATAATTAAAAAAAAAAACTCATTGGTCTCTTTTCTGCTATTTATCCAGAACATGGCAGTAAGCACACACTTCTATTCGTGACATTTGTGCGCCTGCATGTGTTGCTTTTGCATGTCATAATTTAAATCAGTTTTTTTCTTTTGCTATCAATAAAAACCTTTTTTTTTTAAGGAAAATGTTTGTATAATTTACTTAGCCATTTTTTATGAATATCAATGATGTGAAGATGCTCATTTTTATATTGAAATATAAATTTCTTTGTGTTTAATGTTGTTTTCATCTAGTAGAATTGCATTAATATAGTGAGCCATAAGTCTTCCTTTTGAAAATTCAGCATTAAACATTTGAAATTACTTTTTAGCTAAAAAAAACTAGTAATTTGTCCATTTTAATAACAACATTACATAACTAAAAATGTTAATTGGAACATTCACAGTGAAGCCAATCATATAATTGAAATCATTTTATGATATAGTCGAACTACACACTCTTATGCTTCACTTACTTGTCACTATTGTAGACCGGTTTGAACTGATGATGAGAACAACTGTTCTCGAAACCGGTCTACAATAGTGACAAGTAAGTGAAGCATAAGAGTGTGTAGTTCGACTATATCATAAAATGATTTCAATTATACAACATTACATGTTATAACCATATGAAAAAGTCTAGTTCCAGATTGAATTCATTTGTTTCTCAGTTTTACAGTTCATTTAGCTTTGTTCAGAATTAAATCCTGGACATAATTAATGATAGAAAGTTCTAAAAACATTGCTAACATAAACCTAACAAAATAACACTACTTTGCAAAGCATAGGTATTAAGAAAAATTTAAAGACTTCACAAAATAGTAGTGAGAATAGAAAATGACATGCAGTAAATTGAAGGCAATTGCTATGTTGAGAAAGTATTTTTGGTTGGAAAAATATCATAGAAAAGATTACATATTGGAAAAATGTTTGTAATTTATTTAGTAGGCCTGAGAAAAAGTTTTGGAACTAATAAAATGAATATTGAGAATTATGGACATGCAAATCCTGTTTGATTTAATGTCTTTGCTTATTAACAGAAAAAACCCTTTAAGGTACAGAGAGCTGTTCAATATGAAAGATTATGATTTTTCTTTCTAAAATGATCCCCATTGGTTGCAATGCATTTATCATTCTTCAAAGGTGTGCTGGAAGGTTGACAGAATGCATCTTCACCACTTCTGAAGAGTGAAAATGCTTTTCACAAATGTGTTTCTTCATTTGGGGTAAAAGAAAATAATTGGAATAGGCCAGGTGTCTAGTCTGTAGTCTGTTCATGTTCATGATTACATTTGTAATATGTGATTCCACATTGTTGTGAAGCAGCATTCACCCTGTTACGTGGAAATGTGGTTGTTTTCACCTTACATGATCCTTCAAGGTTTGCACCGCATTTTTTATTACTCCTCTGTTATGCTATATGTGGTGATACGTGATGATAAATCATTCCTTGAATATCAAAGAATGATATGATTGTGACTTATCTGCAGATGCCAATGCTTTGGCTTTATTTAGTATAGTAATATTGGAGATTTTTACACTGAGGTTTGTTACTTATTCTGAGGTTCAGATGGATGAATCCAATTCTCATCTTCAATTATACTTTAAAAACACCTCTATCCTTCTATAACCAAGAAAAATTGGAGTTGTCCAGTTCTGCTTAATTGGCATGATTGCCTGTCAGAACATCTCTTCAGGATAAAATTAATCAAGGATAGCTACTACCCATCGTGTAAGCAATTTAATAGCAATATACAAATGAAAAATAATTTGGAAGCCCTTTATTGCGAAGCTAGGGAAAAATTATAAAATATCAGCATCCTCAATGGCCCCTAGCAGCCAATTGTGTATAGCATATGCCCTAAAAAATCTTTGCTGTGTTAATATTGATGCATTGATCTTCTCCCACAATTGCAGCAATAGCATTGATTTTATATCATTAAGAGCTGTGACTGCAGCCTCAGGATTGATGTCTTTTGATGCTGATTGCTTTCATTATTTAATATTTTATGTGACAATGAGCAATACTATTGGATAGTATTGAGACTCTAGAGTCTGCTGTAACATTGAATAAGCCTCAGCACACGATATCTTATGACAAAGAATTTATTAGAACTATACTTCGTGCAACATCATCATTGTGCCATAGATAACGCTGAACATGTACCAACTACCTGCCATCATTCCAAACTGGAGCTGAACTGAACTAAATCATGATAACACAACAGGCAAAGTGTCATGCCTACAATACAGCACATAAACAACATTATGTGAATAAAAAAATAATTATTAACTTTCATAATGTGTTAATCTGAGTGAATTTTCTTGAACAGAGTAAAATTTTTGAACATAAATGTGTACTTGATCAAAATGTTGTGGTCCCAATTATGTCTAAACAATTTTCAATATTGATGAAAGTTTTTATTTTCATATCCTTATCTTATTCCTTGTTTCTCTCTGTGAAAAATATTTTTTGTCATCTTGATTTACGTATCCTTCCAGTTTCCAATTTGTAAGTTTCTGTTCATTGAATTCATTCCAAGTATTTTGCTTTATTATGCAGAATATAACATCGTACTCCTGGTTTCTGGGTGTTGGAACATCAAATCAATTGATTCTTCCATGGTGATGTTTCACACATTCATAGGTTTACTTTGGCAATTCATTGTGTGTAATGCTGCTTACTTTGACTCATAGCAAAAAATGAAAGATTTGCATTTTCTCATTTGTTACATCAAAAACGAATTTGACTGCCTTTGAGTATTTGAAGCATTTGCTTGCATACTTCTCTTTCTCTTTTATTTTTCACACCGTTTGTGTGTGGCTTTCTGACTTAAGATAATCAGATTCATATCGATAAAATAGAGGATAAAGGGAGAACATTAAAAAAAAGTGAACACACAATATTCATTTAGGTTTAGACTTTATAATACTTAAAATTATGTTTATATCTATTTTATACAAAATATTTATAATTAAACTTATTTGTAGTCATTGTGCAGATAGGTACATATGAAAGGCAAGGAAAAATATGAACATTAAATTATTAAAAGGCAAAAAGGCAGGACTAAGTGTGAATTTAATATCATCTTGTAGTGTTTCAGAGGTATTAGGTTGTGGATCCAGAAATTTTATATCTAACTCAAAATTAATTTCTTCCTTCTCTAAATACACAATATTTATTTGCTAGCTACATCATTGAACTTACATTTCTGTTTTGGCAGTGATAATATTAACTAACTTCAGAACCATGTGATTTGAGGGGGGGGGGGGATTAAAGAGAACACTTCCACTTGTGCATGCAAAGTAAAATGGGCAGACTGAGAATGTAGCAATGAAACTCCATGCACACTTTGACCTATTTACTAGCTATCTGTGAGCAAAGAGTATATTCTGTTGATGATGCTACTTCCATTTACAAGTAAATCATTTAAAAAGGGCTTTAAAACAGGTATTTTAAAATTTCAGGCATACAAACTATGAAAAGGAAGACATTTCAGACAAAAAGTGTAAAAAGGAGGATGTCCCATCACCTTATTCTGACTACGTTGACTATATGTCCCATTAAATCAGGATTGGCCCTTTATTGAGCATAATGGAATGTGCCCTGTTCATTTTTAACCAAATGGCATTATATCTTTTTTTTTTAAATATAAATTTTGTTTATTGACATTGAATTTGTTACAAATAAAAATATTGCATGTTTTAGGCAGGTGAAAATAATGTGGGTTCTATGCATGCAGCTCCAAATAGAGTCCATTTTTATGAGGGTCAGAAATCATATTTTCTCTCACAAGATAAATGAAATATATATGTACTCCTTAAGTAATTTTTCAACAACTGGCTTTTGGTGCTGTTTTATCTAAAGGCAATGGAAAATATTCTTCAGAGTAATATTGTCAAAGTGGCAAAAAATTGGAATTCTTCAGGGAAAAATACGAGTATGTGAATAGGAAAACTGAAAATTACTGAACTTTGAGAATAAAAATGATTTTAGATCTGGAAGATGGCAATTTCTTTGATGAAAGGGAAAAACAATCTTATTCTATGATAATTTTATAGAATATCTGAATAATTGTATTTACCACTTCCAAATATTGAAAGAAACATACCATTGTTTTCCGATTCACTTCATCTAAGGAAACATTTTCATATAGGGGATTGCCTAGGAACTCATAGTGTAGTCAGAGTTCAAGTTGAGGCTTTGGTCTGGCGCCATATTTGTGTTGAGGTTGTGGGGGCTAATGGGTTTCTGTAGTTATAGCAAAATAAGTTGTTTTTGAGTAACTGATGTTTGAATTTCAGTCGGCAAATATTGTGGCTGAGGATGGTGTGTTCTGTTTTCACTGCTTCTTGCTAGGAACTGATTCCACAAAAGTTTACCTGTTGCTGATGTGTTATAGCGAAAAATGCCTTAAATTCATAGAAGACCTCATGTAATGTAGTGAGATGTCCTTTGGTGAGATGCTGGGAGCTGGTGAGCTGCATGAAACTGCTAGCTGAGGTAGCAAGCATCCAAAAACTGCTTCACTGTTGGTCAGACGGATGCTGACAGCCAGTACTTTGGCATGGAAATCCAGTATATATTCGCTAAATATCAGTTGTTGTTCTGATCCGGGACTGGGCGATGGCTTTGCCACGCAGGCGAGATGTAAAATAGACAGGATGTCAGGCTAGTTAAATATGTATTCGCACTGCAGGTTGGATAGAACAGTGGCTGTAGTCAAATAATGCTATGAGTAGGTCAAGATGAGTTTGGGGGCACCACAATACAGTACCTGAGACCTTGGGTACGTTGCCCTGTAGCATGCCCATAGTTGCAACAGTGGCACAAGAGTGAATGTGATGACTTCTGCTGGATTCCATTGACATGAGTTAGGCCGATGTTGAATATGGAGTCTTGTATAGATTATAGTCAGCATCTTCATTGTGAATAAGCCGGACTAGTGACCTGTGGACCCGATTCATTTTTAGTTCCAAACAATTAAAACCAATACACTATGGGTTTAATTACTGTTATATATTTTTGGTACACATACATAAGAAATATAGCAAAAGGAAAACATATGACACTATGTGCATCCAAATTCACATAAATAAAATGATATAATTAACACAAACAATTAATCCACACACACATAATCCAGGATATATAGCCTTTGGTGCATCCAGCTTGAAAGAATAAGGACTGAGGCCATCCTTATCTCCCCTTTATCAAATACAAATCTTCACAACCTATTCACAACTCTTGTTCTTGATAGTTGCTTTTTCCTATTGAGATCCCATTATACACTATTATAGTCTTAGTTTATTTTTGGAAAATTTTTAAAAATTATTCTACCATCATTCTTATTTTTCTTAACTGTTTTTTTCCGAATGTTTCAAAGAATCTTTCTAGCATCTTAATATTATATCTCCTTATTTCCATTTCTTTATGTAAATTATTTAGATTTTTACATCACATTTTTCCCTCCCTCTTTTAGTTTTTATACATTCTGATAGAGCTCAAGTTTCAGAATACCTGTTCTAACCAACGCATATCCATCCAAATTATATTTGTCACGACATTTTACATCCTTTTCCCATTCCATTATTTTTTTACATCTATATACCAATCCAATGAGCTTTTGTGTTTAAAACTACTAAATTTTCCTTGTATTTCAGTAGCTTCAACCACACCTCTTACTTGTTTACAAAACCTTTAATTTCTCTTAAATTCCACACACATCATCCACTCCGATATTTTCTAAAATAAATGTGTAATTTCTTTCACCAGCATTACTTTCAGTTAACTTTTTCTTGCATAATTGAGCATTCGTTTACTAGATTTCAATCATTTAATATCTTATTCTAAACTAGAATTTCAAAACTAGTTCAATTACTTTACTTTTATTTTCCATCCTTCTGAATTCTGCTGTTGCTACTCCATTAAGTAAAAGCAACTTTGGTGGAGAAGTTGAAGAAGAAATGCCCTTTTACCAGTCTTCTTCGCCCAGGGAACTATCAATCACAAATTATGCGCTATTTACTGTTTGTCTATTGCACAAGATGCTCTTTCCAGAAAACACATTAGAACATCACTTACTTAAATTTCAGTGGGGAAAAAAAAGCAGTTTAATATATCAGTAAGCTTCCAAGTCATGAATCCTTTTGATTTTTCTTGCTTAAGTGGTGTAAAACTTTAAAATGCTCATATTGTATATATTTAACTTAGGAAAAAATAATAAGGGTTCATGTTTCGTGCTCAGACATAAATAATTACCTAATTTCAATCCACACATTACTGTCAATACATTTCATATTACCAAATAACATGATGCATTACAAAATGGAACACATTTTTTTAAATCAGCATCCTGAAATTAGTTACCTATTAGTTTTGAACCTCAATAGGTTCAAACTTGTTTCTTTCGCAGTTATTTAATATTAGATTAGATTAAACATGCTTTCTGTAAATATTCTTCCGATTTATATTTGAATTATTAGACAATGGATGATTTGATACTCTTTTTTTAAATTGCAGGTCACTTTTTGTACATTATTCAGCAGAAAAAATTATAAAATTAATTATATAATACTTGAAATTGGGCTATTACTCGCAATGATGTTAATGTTTATAGGCATAATCGATCTAAATCTGCACAGCTGGGAGATCACCTAGCCAGTGGTGTTGTTAGCTTTGCCTGATGCCATTGCTGTGAAATATCGACTTCCATTCTGTTAGTGTGAGAGACTGAAAGAGCATGTAAGACCTGGGCAGCATGCAGTTGATGCTAAATGGTACATGAACAACTGATCGGAAATTTACGAAGTTTTGTGACATACTGTACTTTAACCAAGACCTACTCCACTACTCATGTCCAAACATGTTATAACATTTTGCTCACACCATTAATTAAAACTCTCCATCTCATTCCAAAACCTGCTTTATGTCTTATTTCGGATTTTTCCTTTCACAGCTAAGCCTCACTGTTATATAATATGGTAGATTAGGGAAATTTGCACAGGGAAATGTCCTCCCTAAACCACAAATTTTGGTATGAAATATTTAATTCACATTACAATGTTATCATTAACTTTAAAATTTGCACCATGTATACTCTTTATCCACTTCTTTGATGGCTGCTCTAGGAAATTTAAATATGTATTATGATGTGCACTGCCATAATTACAGATACAACCTGGCACACAAGAAGAGCAACTCACGTTGTATTAAACACTTTCTATTACACTAGTTCCTGGTTTCATTTCACTAAAGCAATAATAATGAAAAATAAAATAAATAGCATGCAGTTTTATTTACTTCTAACTGTAAACCACTTTAATAAACCGTGTAACTGCAACGAACTAAATAAACAAACCCATGAGCTTAATAGCAACAAATATGATTAAACATTAATTACTGCCATTTGCTGTGTTATTGATATCATTTTTGGGTCTGGGCAGTGAAGTAGGCTTGCTTTAATTAGTAATGTGGGGCTTTAATCAATAGAAGGCAAGATACCCTCCAGGCCCTCTTTCACAAAGATATAATAAAGTATAGTATATAAAGTATAATAACGTTCTTGTAAAGTATGGTCTTGTAATTTTCTGTACCACAAAGGAAATACTACAATGGTAAAGTATTAGTAAAAAATTACAAGTGACGTCATAGAAGAGCAAGCTGGAGGAACAGTTGTTTGTCACACCTTGGATTAGGTTATGTCCACTCCTTAGGGATTTTAAATGCACAGAGCAGATTATTGCCATTCCTGCTAAATAGGTTTTGTATTTTTTTTCTCAGATATAATGATAATTTAAATACATTATGCATTTATCAATATTTAAGCAATAATAATCTATCCACTTTAAGATGATGGTCCCTAATAGCTACATTTAGGAGCTCCAATTTCAGTCGTCAAGAAATGGCAGAAGAGCTTCGTAATTGTTCTCGGTCACAGATTACTACAGATATGGAACTCATCAATTGTTACTAATTGGTGACCGCATCGAGCGCCATATTTTGTACTTATTCCCCGACGATGCGCGAACTAAAGATCATGGTGTACGAGTCGATAATGCAGCCACGGAGGTCAGCAATGCACACCTTACTAGATTTGTTTTTTATTTATTTCTCCTGTTTTACTTGTAGCTTCATTTCTTTCTCAGAGAAAATGAGCGATTGTTAGGCTTTCACAGAATTCCAGACAACCAGCTACAGAACTGCCGACAGCCTGAAGATGCAAAAATCTGGCTAGCATGTTCTGAGCTGCTGTCAAAGATCGAATTTTTGCAACTTGTATTTCATTCTTTAGGCTGTCGGCTGGTTGTCTAACTTTTGAAAGCTTAACAAGGTCTTAGTTCAGTCTGAAAAAGAAAGGAAACTATAAGTAAAACAAATTATATAAATAGTGTGATAATCCTGTCAGTATGCAGAGACTTGATTTCTTTTGCTGCCCATCCATTATGTGACATTGCATCAAAAAGTTCATTAAAATCTCACTGTAACTCATCTTGATAACTCAAAATTCTAAGTATATTTAGGAAGGATATTTGTAGGAAAATGTAATGCTATTTTTTGTATACAACTTGTACATAGCCTAAATATGTAAACTGTCTTTATATATAATGATGAGTGTAAAAATATGAGTAAATAAATCTCTCAATGACAATGTACTACTATGTACAACAAATAACAATACATGCAGTTTTATTTAAAGCACATAGAGGTACCAATATAAAGTGTTATATGGAAAGTTATAGTGTACAAAAATAACATCCCTTCCTTCAGATAACATTTACATTGTAAAGATTTAATGCTATATATAGTTTTAAAAGAGATACACTTTATTAAATATAATTTATTACATAGCTGCCTACTCACATGCCAATTCAGGAATTATAAACTATTTCACACATGACACATACAGTGTATGTAATACTTTGATATGGATGTGAGAAATTAAGTTCTTAACTCATATGAACCTTGCTATGCTGCCAAAAATACTGGGTCTACTTGTAAGATTAATTTGACTGCAGCATACTTAATATTTGTATTGTCAGGGTACTTTTGAAACTTTTTTTATTTTTTAAGGTTTACACAATGATTTCTCATTATGTACACAAGATGCAATTTTTTACCAACAAATGTCCATCACCGTGGCACTTATGGTTAGGGCATTGGTCCTAGTGAGCTGCAAGAGTAATGTCACAGAATTGATTTCTGCCTGGTCAAGTTGTATGAATGTAATGAGCTTACATTATTTTCAATCATTCTGTTCACTGTCTTGGCCATATAGTTAGTACTTGGCATGGGATAAATGCATTAAGTTCTACTTCATATAGATTCAGAATGTTGTCGATTACAAATAAGCAAAAGAAAATATAAAGCAAATTGCAAAAATTTTCTGTAACAACAGTAACATAAATAATGGCATTAAAACTGAAATAAACAATCAATTATGTAGATCATATTGTGAGCTGTATCACTGATTCTGAAAATCCAATTACTCTTCAGATTCTCATTAGTATATCAAATGTAAGCCTTAATTGTATTTCCCAAGATCACGGGTTCGAACCCGGCCAGGAGTGATGGTTTTTTTCGGGTGTAAAAATCCTAAGTATGGCTTCCTTCAGAAGGGAAGTAAAGCCGTGGGTCCCGTGTCATACATTTATGGCACGAAAAAGAACCTCAAGCCTGAAAGAGGGCCTCTGAGCAAAATTTGTTGGTCATTTCATGCCCTGAGTTGAATGGGACGCTGATGACCTGAGATGTTAAAGAGCGTCCATAAATAAATCAATCAAAAAAAAAAATTTAATTGTATCTGTTAATAACTTTGGTGCTTATAGGATCTTTCAGTTTACTCACAGGGTAAAATGCTTGAATTTTACATGTTACTTGGCCTCTCAACATTTACATTTTTAGCTATGAAAGTTTTCACAATTGATTACTATAAAATAGCATAGTTTTGTTTTATATATTACTGGTAAATTAGATGTTCAGACTGCTGAATGGTAATTATTGAAAAATATTATTTAAGCTGTACCAGGGTGGCAAACACAAGCAGAAATGTACCTGATATGCATGGAAGTAAGGATAAATCTTCAGCAGCTAAGCAAAAAGCACAACTTCTTCACTTTGCTCATTCAATTGGCCATGGTTTAATGTAATAAATAACTTTGCAACAAAGGGCATGGCACAGCTGTTAGGTTGTATTGCTTGTGCAAAATTGGGCAGGGCCAGCTGTTTATTACTCCGAAATAGTGCAAAAGCAGAAGATACACTTTCTAATCATGCCTTTCTCTAAAAGTCACATGGCAATTAGCTTAATGGCCTCAATTGCACCATTCATTACATTGAATTCAATATATTACACTACAGCAATTGGCAATGAATGTTTAAATTTTTACCCAAAGCTGAGTGGCTATTTCAGCAGCAGAATATATTGATGTGTTATTTTTGTATTTTCATATATAAAACCATATATGGTATCCCACATTGCACACACTGGTATAACTGTTTGAGACATTATTGCAAAAAATTCTGACAAATCCCTCCCTTTATTGTATTACTGAGGAAAAAAAAATGTTATACATTGGGTTCTACATTAATGCAAAGCATTGCATATTGCAACAATGAAAATCATGAAAAGTACTTGTTAAAACGGATGTTTGCATCTGTATGCTAAGATAAATATTATCTCTAGCATGTTGAAAAATAATTTTTTTTCAATCTGTAATACAGAATATTATCTTCAATTTAAAAAAAAAATTATAAATAAGGTGGTTTTGTAGCAGTAATATTGTACTGGGCTTACAGCTACTCTTGTGAGCTCCTTTAAGAGCTATTGTTATTGTGTTTATCATACAAATGACATGATTTTAGAAGTTTTACTTTTAATTCAACAAGATACACTATGTAGCTTATGTTAAAGTATAACATACATAATAATTAAGTGAATGAATCTTAATATGTATGGGAATCACCACAAAATTTTTGAAATATGCGACATTGAACAATAAGAAGTTGCCATACTAGTGGATTTTCACTTACACTATAGCAAACTCTATATACCACCTCTGCCTCTGGAAGTAGTGTGCCACTTGTTCTTTGACAACATTCATCTTCTCTTCATTGGAAGCAACAATTTCTTCTGGATTGGAAAATCAGTGTGTATGTAGGAGATTCTTCACATTTTAATACTGCAGGAAATTGCATAATACCAAGTTGAGACTGCAGGTATGATGAAATTATTAATTTACTGAAATAAGAAGCAGCATAATCTTGAAGTTGTCATGTTCTTGATCTTCTCTATTCAGTTTTTGAAAACACCTTAGATACATGTAATTATCATTCTTTGTGCTTTAGTACCCTAGAAAGAAAATAAGCATCATAAAAGTTATGTTTTGCATGTTCATTAAATTGATAATGTCTGTTTACAACTTTTTTACTTTATTAGAGCAACATTTGTTTTAAAATGTGTCATTGTGTAAAATGATATGGACAGAATGCATTTTCATTTCTACATTTATCACATGTGCTACACATTCAGTAGTAAAGTTTTTTCAGAATTTTAAATTATCAATACCACTTCAAACCTTAAAATCCACTCAAAAATTAATTTAAGTTTGTGCTTTCTGCATGATTACAGAAGATTACAGTTCTACTTTGTACCTCATCTAAATGTACTAACCAAGATTTAATTAAATTTTAAAATCAACATCATATCGAAATCATTAAAATGGAGCTATTATATATTCTAGATTAGGCTAGTAAGTCTATTTTGGTACTCTTATATTCCATGTACTATAGAACTGCTCAGAATGTGTTTCATGAGCTACTGCAGCTGATGAACCCTCAGCATATATAACTACCCTCAGTCTTTGAGGCACAAATGATATCACATTTCTATTGTAATGTGAACAAGAGGCTACAACATTCCAGGTTAATTAAAGATACAATGATAAATATTATCCATTATATACTTTGAATTGGGCAAGAGTGACGTCACACATTACAGTAAAGTAATTTAACATCAATAAACCATGGTTACAAATAAAAGCACTAATAATGAACAAAAGTCTACATTTTATTTATCAAATTGATCAATTTAGTTAAGTCAACCCTCTCCTCCAAATGCAGTGGTTTTGCAGATTCTGAGTGTTGTCAATATTATTGTTTTATTATAGCAGAAGCAAAATGTTCCAAACTTTACTGTTCATTTAACTGTTAGAACAGCAATGGTTCCCAACAAAGAATATGCTAATTATTTGCAAAATATACAATTTAATACTATACCATAATGCTTCAGAAATAAGTTTCAACAATGAATTAAAGAGAATAGATTAACTGGACTTTAGCCTCATTAATTAATTGCTTATTTGCATTCATTTCAATTTTGCAATGAATATGAAATTGTAAATTAAGCATGCTGACTTACTATTTGCTAATAGGGTGTGAAATGTACTATTCATTTATCTGTTATCCCTAAATTGTTTTTTTGTCAAAATGGCAAGCACACATGTAAGCAGTTTTTCTTCCCTGCACTTGTGTGTTTCCCAAAAAATTGGCCCAAAGCTTATATCTGAAATATCATATGAGTTATTAAATGCATGTAGCACTTATAGCACAACAGTAAAATAACATCCTTGTTTTTTTTTTAAATCCCCTAACACGTAAAATGCAAACATTTTAATAAAACAGTTTTGAAATATCTAATCTAAATTCTACTGTAAATAGAGCTCATCAGTAATTATGCTGTTGTCACTTTTGATAATACTCAAAACTTTAAATAATGATCATTCTATATAAATGAATTAAGAACGCACATTTTACTTTACACCCCATTGTGCTCACTGTTGCTATTACTACATTTTTTGAGAAGGAAGGAGAATTAGAAGAAAAATGCTATAAAGTTATAAACTTATGAATTTACTATATATGTTGTAATACTGTGAAAAAAAAAATCTTATTACTCATTTAACACATTTTGTACAAGACACATAAGCACAGGACATTAAACGTATCATTTTAAATATATGTTTCTTGGGTTGATACAGTTTTTTCAATGCAACATGCATTTGTATCTTCAAAAATCAAGTAGAAATGTTCCTGACTGCTCAGCATTTTCTGGGAACCAAAAAAGTTTCAATTCCTTATCGTTTCCCCTGGTGCTGCACCCCTCTATTTTGTACTTATATTTTAATAGATAATAGTACATTTAAACATGCATCCTGATTTCTCAATAACCACCATAATATGAAAACATGACATAACAATGCACATTTCTTCTTCATTTAGGAACTGTAAATAACCATTTTCAAAGAGATTCCACATAAAATTACTTTACTTCTATTTGCCAACTCTAACACACATATTAATGAAAAGTATGCTTCTGTTAGGCGAAATAGGTTTAAACACAGTTAAATTTAGTGGCTTTAGCACCCTCGTAATTTAGAGACATCTTTGGAGTTGTCAAACAACTCAGGTGCAAGCGCAGTGCCAATTTTATAGGTCTCCCCCAGGATTTCTGGCATTCACATGAGGTTCCAAGGTCACCAATCCAGTTGCAATAGCCTGCACTAGAGAGGGTATAATAAATTCTAAATCACTTAATAATTAATTTATTTACCAATGTCGCACAAGGAGGTGCTGGAGTTACCTACCTCATTTTCCACATATATCTGGCATCTGCTTATGAAATTACCCATTACTCTTTTTAGTTCTCTTTGAAAAATTAAATTGATATCTTGACAATTTATTTTTATCCTTTAATTTATCTAAAGTGGATAATGAATAGCATTCCATAATTGAACTTATCATGTGGTAATTTATCCTAAAATATTCTCCTGACAGAATGAGCAGACAAAAGTTATTTCCTTCATTGTTGAAATGACACTGATTGAGTACCCTGAGACAAAGGCCAATGCAGCATTTGTTAAGCCCTGCCCTACTGCCCCATGTAGTCTGACATTGAGTGATGGCTTATTGGGCGATGCAGTTCTCTGCCGCCACATCTTTATCAAATAACTGGATGACTCAATATTATTTCTGGCACTAAATAACAGTTTCTGACAGATAATTATAATAACTATATAAGTATTAATTGAAAACCCCAATTTAAGTTATTTTCTTTTAGAAGGCAGTCTTTGAAAGTAATAACCCATATTTATATGAATGATGCACTATAATTAAAAAAAATCACTAACACTTATGCTAACTTACACATCTTTTATGTTCTCTGCCACTTGACTCATTGTCACATGTTACCATTTCCAGAGCTTCTGAAGAATTATCACCTGAGGAGTCGTCCTCATATACTTCCAATTTCAATGTAAAAGACTGGTGATCTTCACTGCTATTATTTCCAACTGGTGAAGCAGCATTTTCATCTTCATCTAAATCCATGCTTTAAAAGTTAATTAAGTTTTATGTAAACTGATCTGAAAAAAATAGCAGAAGCAAATTTTTAAAAAAAATTTTCTGAAGGTATTGTATTATTAGTTCTTTAACTACAATCTTTTATTTCTGATTTATAATCTCCACTGCCCACCTCTCACTGTTATTGTTCAAATAACCCCTGTGTTCTCAAAAGTTTCAATAGTTAATTTTAAAACAATTGTAACCCAAATATACATAAACCTGAGATGCACTTAAACTTTAAATAAGTAGTGAAAACTTGTCTCAACAGCAAGGTCTGGGCCAACTTTCTCTATGACATAACCTCACAATGTTACAAACCCTTAGTCACTTGAGTTATTTGCTACCTGCAATATAAATTGTTTTACCTCTGTTGCTGAAAAATACTATGGACATTCATATAATATTGATGCCTTATTTTTATTTTGCATATTAACAGCATTTGATAGGAAACTATGGAGCTAACAATGCAATACGACTTCTTATATGACATACTTGTGCACTTCTATTCTTTGTCCTTTTTCTTCAGTAAATTTCTAAACAATTCTGTGATATTTCTCAAGGTGTCATATAAAAAAAGAAAAGAGTACA
Source organism: Metallyticus violacea (assembly GCA_030762175.1). Classification (NCBI taxonomy): domain Eukaryota; kingdom Metazoa; phylum Arthropoda; class Insecta; order Mantodea; family Metallyticidae; genus Metallyticus; species Metallyticus violacea. Next base: position 129,418,651 of record CM060833.1, on the reverse strand, counting down.
AAAAGTATATACTGGACACAATTCTGCAATGTTTGTGTGGCCTCATGTAAAGCTTTCCAGAACAGGGCTCTGATTTTAATAACAAGATATGCAAATTGAATGTAAAACACGAGTGAAAGATTAACTGCTGAACCTAAAACAAAATGTGGCATTTGCTAAATGCAAAATAAAGCTTAAGAATGAGTCTTCCTCTTCATTAATGATATAACATTTATTTCTTAAACATTTAACTTGACTTTGCATACATAAGGTTTAAAATTGCTAATAATCTTACTTGTTCAGCACGAACTGGTTTGAACAGAGAATGGTTCAGAATAAAAGCTCCTGTGTTATGAATTATGATCCGATGTATATGTTGTGTTTAAAGTTTCCAAGGTTACTTTACAATGCGTGCATATTACTGTGAAATATATATTATTCAAAGAAAATGTCATATAATTTACAGAATTGTCGGTGCTGGTGGTGTAGTGGTTACCATACTAGCCTACTAAACCCAAGATCGCGGGTTCAAATCCGGCCAGGATCGATGGATTTTTTTCGGGCGTAAAAATCCTAAGTATGGCTTCCTTCGGAACGGAAGAAAAGCCGTGGGTCCCGTGTCGTACATTTACGGCACGATAAAGAACCTGAAGCCTGAAAGAATACGCCTCTGAGCAAAATATGTCGACCGTTTCACGCCCTGAATTGAATGGGATGACCTGAGGTGTTAAAGAGCGTCCGTAAATAAACCAATTAAAAAAAAAAAGTTACAGAATTTGAAGCTTACTTTAGTAAAAACCTATCAACGTCATGTTTATTTATTTCAGCATTTTTTTTAACACAACCGTTTTTACAACTGAGGCACCACAGGCGGATTTCAGCTCTGTACATAATTATTAGTTGATGAAATAATATGCCGAAATCGGTTTCGATGTTCTTCACAATGCTTGTTTAATCGCATACACAGATTACTATCGCATGTTAGACGTTTTAATTAATATCTCATTCATGTACAGATCATGTAGCATTTGAACAAACTAAATGGAAGCCTTACAAGATCCTCTTTGTTCCATATTCAGTCTCATTTAAAGTCGCCATTCTAATCTCATAAACTCTATTGACAATTATTTACATTTAAGATTATAAATTTGCACATAAAAGATTATAACACAGATATTTTGGTATTTCCAAACTCAAATATATGTTCTTCTGAACACTACTTTTATTATGATAAAATTACAGGTGAGCAATGAAAATAGTTACTTCGTTAACGTCAAATTAAGTAAACCAATAAATTCTTTACCATGCTGGTATTTATTTCTCAAAAGCTACAAAATACCTATGAAACACTTGTGAATTGCTAACAGAATTACTTAAACGACATTACCTCACATTCGTGTGAATTTAAAGTCATTGGCACTAGCAGCAAAAGCCTCTACAATTCAACTAGCATTAACTTTGCAGCCTTCTTGGCCTTATAATACCAAATAACTTGGCGTCACCCGCAGGGTTAAAAGTAACTAACCCCTCCTGGTACAAAGTGCTCGAGTGACGAGTGTACAAGTGACAGCGGAGAGAGCCGAAGGTAGTGAATTATTAGATAACACTTCAAAATCAACGATGGTATAGCATAAACTCAGGCGCTTAGAGCAACATGATACACTTGTGAAGATAGAATAATAGATACGATTAATAATTATCATGATTGTTTTTAATTTTCTGCCGGAGTTAAAGAAGATTTGCCACAATGATTTACTCGCTAAACCACTGGGTCCACCGGTTTCTAGGATTTGTCCGAGGTTAGCCGACAGATTAGACGTGTGTGTGTGTATGAATTAGTAGCGAATTGGAATAAGAGTAAATTTCCTACCGTTACAATATTTCACACGCCTAATAATGGTTTGCCACAATTAGAATGTTTTACTCGCTAAACCACTGGGTCCACCGGTGTTTAGGATTTGTCCGAAGTTAGTCCACATATTAGATTAGTGTGTGTATATAAGAATTTGTTGCGAATTGGAATAAGAGCACATTTCCCATCGTTACAATATTTCACCCGCCTAATAATGCCCTCATTACAGTGATTTACCCGCCATTTATATTTACAAAGTAAAGTGCTTGTTTATAAGTTCCGCTCTGTCCACTGTCGCTCGTGTCTGGCTGGCGACTCGGGCATAAAGTACTTATCCTATGAGCAGTTGAGTACTTGTAGCCCCCCAGGTAACGTTAAGTTGCCAAGCATAGCAACACGCTTGGAAAGTTGGAAACAGCTGATGCTGTTTGGTAGGTGCATGAACTTAACGTTACCCGCAGGGTTGAAAGCACCTAACTCCTGCAGCTATACAAATTCGATCGAGCGGCTAGTCAAAAGTGAGCGTAAGCGGAGAGAGCCGTTGACGTGCACAGATATTAGCTATAGGATAACCATTTAAAAGGAACCGTGCGATAGCGCAGGCGGTTGAAGTATAATGTTACGTTTGCGAAAATATAAAGCTGGGTTCGTATTTTACTATCCATGCTTTTTTTTTTTAATTAAGCTGGCAGAGTTAAAGGAGATATGCCACAATTACAATGATTTATATGCTGAATTAATTGCGCATTGGAATAAGAGCAGTTTGCCACTATTACAATGATTTACTCGCTAAACCACTGGGTCCACCGGTTTTTGGGATTTGCCCGAAGTTAGCCGACAGATTAGGTTAGTGTGTGCACATATGAATTAGTTGCGAATTGAAATAGGAGCACATTTCCCACCATTACAATATTTCATACAGTGATTTATCCGTCCCTATCCATTTATATTTACAAAGTAAAATGCGTGTGGATAAATTCCGCTCTCTCCGCTGACGCTCGCTTCTGGCTAGTTGCTCGGACACTTTGTATGCAGCAGTAGTAACAGCAGTTAAGTGTTTTCAGCCCGGCCGGTAACGTCAATTGTCAATTGTCATTTTGTACATACACAATAACAGCATGCGTATCATAAGTCAAGGTTACTTCCATAGTAGTAAATAGGTGGGTTAGATAAGTCACATATCTAATAAATTGCAAAGTGAAAGTAATAGTTGTTGAGAAATTGTAATGGCTGGGCGTTCAGGTAATGTAGTAGGCAGGGTAGTGGTAGGTTTGAGAGGACACGATAACCATGAAATTCCTAAACGTGCTGATTTTGTTACATGCTTGGTACATAATTTTTCATCAAATCAATTATCAACTAAAGTCAGCTGCACATTGCAGGATGATATGCTCGTTTTATACCCAGCTGCTCAACATGCTGACAACCGCAAAATAAATATTTCTAGTGTACCAGATAAATCAGTCGTGGAGTACATGCATCTGCAGGTAAATGTAACAGTTAATTTTGGTTTGACTAAATTTTTCAACTGAATTGAAAAGTTCAGCCAAACTTTGCGATCAACAACAACGAACCTAAACATTTAATGCTTAGGTGTTAGGTTGTAAGTTGAATGAAATTTAGATTTATGGTACACAAACTTTTGTACAGCATGTCATTCCCCCGTTCCGTGATCGGCATATGCGCTTAATTTTTCCTATGCTTTTGACAATGGACTAAGTTGTGAAATGCATAGGAGAGAGAGAAAATTGGCATAAAAGTGTGTTGGTACAGTAGAGCGTCGATTATCCGAACTAATTAAAACCGGCCATGGTTTGGATAATCAAACAACAGGATAAAATTTAAAGTTTTGTGTAAAGTAATTTTATTATTTAAATGCATATTTACTTTACCTGATACCTTTTCTTTTTCTTGAAGCAACCTCGAGTGAAGTATAGATGCAAATTTTAAATTTTTTCTTGATTTTATTTCAATAGATATAATGGGCCCTCCTGTGCAATATAAACATACTAGAAAAGGTTCACTCTCTACTTTTTCCAAATGGTTCAAAAGTTGTAACTTTTTTTTTTATCTACTATTAACACATTACAGTTTTGTTGAACTGAAGATCCATGACTAGTAATGTATAGAGCATGCTCCACAATGCACAGCACAGAAGACAACCTAACACAATGCTTCATTTAACTTTTTTAACACTTTGTTCTCAATTATTGAAGTCGCATGATTAATAATGCACAGCAGTTCATGATATGTGTGAGAAATGCAGTCACTTAATATGTGAAAAACTGTATGCAAAAATGAAAACTTGATGTACTGTCATAACTACAGAGAGCTGTTAAGCTATGGAGCAGTGTTGACAGCAACAAGGTGCACTTGGAATATTCAAAAAGTATCTTTAGTAGGTAAATTTAAACAGATTTGACATTTTTTTTTTAAATCCCATAGAAGTTATTCCTGTCAGCTGAGATTTTTCTCTATCTACTATTAGAGCGACAGAAAAATGAACTCTGTTGTATATTTATAAACAATGAAATTAAAAATTAAATTAAATGTGGTTTTATATATTTGATGTTTTTGATGGATAGTGGATATTCTATTTCACTTATATCTTTAAACCTTAAATAGCTGGGATTCAGCAGTGTGGCAGAAAAAAAGATAAAAAGTGAAATTTAAATTAATGTAGCATGAATCAAATATTAATGGGCTACTAACTACACTGAATGCAAAAAGTGTTCATACATGTAGAAAACTGTGTTAAAAAGAGCTGAAAAATAGGATTGGTTTAAAAAAAATATACATAAAACAATTATGACTAATAACTGTTCATTTTATTTTCCAATTTAAGAGAAAGATAAAGAAATGAAGGAATAATTTCTTATATATGACATTCTTTAGGCTTCGTGGGAGGTGTTATTATTAAAATTTATCATTGCTACTGTTTTAATAATAATAATCTCTGATATATTAAATGCAAATGAACATTTTTTTATACTCGAAAAAATTGTTGCACATCTATGATTTAAGTAGGATTTTATAGATATATCACATCATTTAATACTTTGTATGATTTAAGTAGATTTTTTTAAAGATTTTTCCCTCATTTAGTGCTTTGTAGCTTCACCTTTTGTGTGATCACTATCTCAAATCTCCATGGCATTTTGGAGTGTAAAGCTCCATTCTATTTGAAAAGCTTGTTTCAGGTCTGCATTATTGAAAAAACTGTGCTTTTTGATTTTCTCCTCCAGAATACACCAGAGATATTCTATTGGATTGATGTCAGGGAACTAATAGGTTGTGGGATGTAGTTTTGGGGTACTGCAAAGCAATATCAGTTGAATATTTCCTGCTAAGTATAGAGTATTGTCATCTTGCTGAAAAATGAAGTTATTTTCATGCTAGCATGGAAATTTTTTAAAAAAGTCCATATCCATTCTGTGTATTATTACTCCAGTTGACACCCACTCTTATTGCTCCAAAACAACACTGATCCTCCTCCTTGTATTATTCTAAGGACCAAATTTTGAGGATCTGTTACTATATTTATCATGCCTTCCATCTGTAATGAAAATATTGCATACTTTTCTCTTATCATAAAAACATTATCCTTTTCCAGAAGTATGATCCTACTTCTCCATGGTGAATTTTTATTACACTTTATACGATTCTTTTTTCTTACCCAAAATCTTTCTAGGGGCATATGATCCACATATTCTTGTTTATAAGTGTTGTAAACTGTGCTTATTGAAACTTTTGACACCACATCTTCTTAGATCCTCTGCCAATTGAATTGCACTATCATTTGTATGTTCCCCTTTATTTTTATAGTTGATGTTCTATCTTATACAGCTAAAATTTTAGGTCTTCCATTCTTTGAGCTATTTTGCACTGTTTCAAGCATGAAAACCTCTCTGTTATTGCCTGCATAGTTGAGCAAGATCAGTCTAAAAGTTCTAATAACTCTTTAAGATTTATTGTGGTCATGCAATTTAACAATCACTTTTATTGTCTCCTAGCTTGTTCCCCTCCAGTTTTTATCTATTTTTAGTTATGTGTTTTTTTTCCCCCATTACTTTTACTGATGACTGAATACATTCTCTTATAATTGCTATAAGGTACACAAAACAAATGAATGTTAATGAACCCATTTTACCTCTTCTTTTAGCTTCATTACTTTAAGTTTATGATTAAACCTGGTCTCTCTTGCATAGCTTTCATGGAGCTTTATTCAATTAAAAACACTATACTTATGTTATAATTTTTTCTTGAAATATTTATAAGAAGTGGATTTCATTATACATACTTAATGCATCATTGCATTTTCATTAGATGCTATGTTCCTTACTAGCTATTATAAGTAAATACTCTAGGATACAAATCTCTATAAATCTGCAGCTGACAAAGTATGGTTAGTATGCTGTCAATTGTTTCCCTTTTTTGATTTGCTCTTATTCCAATTTGCAACTAATTCATACACACACACGCACACACACACACACCTAATCTGTCAGCTAACCTCGGACAAATCCTAGAAACCGATGAGACCCAGTGTATCAGAAGTTCCTTTTTGCATACTGTTTATAGATTATTTTTTTGATATCAGTTTTATTTTACTATACTTCATTAATACAATTCATCATTGTAATTACATGTTACTAAATCATTATTAATTCTGTGTCGGTCCTGGTGGTGTAGTGGTTAACATACTTGCCTCCTAAACCCAAAATGCGGGTTCGAACCCGGCCAGGACCAATGGATTTTTTTCGGGCGTAAAAATCCTAAGTATGGCTTCCTTTGGAAGGGGAGTGGGTCCCTTGTCGTACATTTGCGGCACGAAAAAGAACCTCAAGCCTGAAAGAGGGGCCTCTGAGCAAAATTTGTTGGCCGTTTCACACCCTGAGTGGAATGGGAAGCTGATGACCTGAGATGTTAAAAAGCGTCCATAAATAAATCAATAAAAAAAAAAAATATTAATACTGTAAAAGACAGGATACAGAAAGATAGAGTACAAGTAATTATAAGATAAAATCAAATTTGACGTTAAGTATTTTGTAGCTTTTGAGAAATAAATACCAGCGTGATAAAGAATTTATTGGTTTACTTGATTTGACGATTTTAAAAGATAAAAAGTTATGTTTGGAATTTTCTCTCTTAATCATATTTCATTTCCAAATAATCCTGTCAATTAATAAGACTTACAATATAAAATATCAGCTCTTAACCAGCTGTATCGCATAACAGGAGTATTAGAAATAAAATCTGAACAGCAATAATTTTAACAATTCCATAATACTAACAACATAAAATTAATACATAACATTATTACTCTGTTACAATATTTTAATTCTAAACATTTCATCCAGCTATTATCCTATACTTGTGAACTACTTATTTCCTTAGGAGTATATACACACTAACACCCAGGTTATTGGTGTATAATAATCCTGTTTCTAATGCTAATTTACTCCCATTCCCTCCTATATTCAATTTATCAATCATTGACTATCTGACCATTCTTTATCATTTCTCTGTGTAATATCCATAAATACACTGTAATATGCATAAATTATTATACTCCTAAGGTTACATATCAATTTACATTTCCTTCCATCATCTTTTTCGTCATTCTTATCCATTTTTCTGTAACTTTACCTAAATAGTTTCCTGTCGTTTTTATAACCTCTCCTTTTACAGTTTAAATCTTCCTATTTAAAATTTTCCCATTTTTTATTCCAAACCTTTTTTATCCAAAATTTTGTTTGATTACAATATAACAAACAGCAAAAATCTCTATTGGTTTCTGCACATATTAAACAATTTCCTGTTGCTTTATCATATCCTAATTTTTTTAAATTCATAACTCCAGTTCTAGCCCAAGCAAACCCTTCTCTTCCTGCCTTATCACATTATTCTATATATTTTTTCCACCCTATGCTATTTTAATTCCCCTATAAAGTCCCAATGAACTCTTTCACCTAAACTACTAATTATTTCTTGTCATTCAATATCTTTCAATCTTAGATTATTTCTTTTCAAAATCCTCTGTTTTGGTATTCCGTATTTATCCATACTTTTCCTAAACCTTCTTGTAAAATTTCCAGCAATTTGAAATACCATGATTCTTTCCATTTAGATTTCTCGTATATACTAAAACATTCTTTAATAATATCACTCTCTCTAATGTGATAATTCTGAATAAATATTGCATAATTCTTGTGATTTTTTTTTCTTAGTGCAATGTCTATGTAATTCTAGCTGTGTTATACCATTTGGGAATGCGTTGGTAAACCTGAAATCAATTTACAAAAACTTCTATTTATTTTATCAACATGTTTCCATGCATCCTCCCCACCCCGAATTTCTGATCCATACAACATTTTAGCTTCTAATGTGATGGTGTATATTCTTTCCAGCCAATTCACTCTTTATCAGGAATTTTCTTAAACATGCTCTTATAACACTCATAGCTGCTATGTAATATTTGTTGAAGGGTTTTTCACAGCCTGGATAAGCTTGGGTAACTCTTGCTCAGAAATGGTATGCAATTCAGCAAATAGATATTTGGACATAAAATTTATCCTAAATGGTAATAAAAGAAATAAAAGTCATCCCGTGGCCGAGGATGAAGACAAATGTCTTCAAAACATGTACCACATTTTATGACAAGTAAGTGAAGCATTAAGAGTGTTTAGATGATATAAAATTAAATCAAATGATTAGCTTCACTGTGTTTAGTTCCATATATAATTTTTTAAATGTGTTAATAGAGTGTTAAAATTTATGTGAAAATAGTTCATTTGTTACAAAAAATGTGGAATGAATGTATTTTGTTATATAATACATAAAATCAACTTTGCTAATATTTTGAAGATAATTCTAAGTGTTACACATTTTTTGTCTGGCATTGTATTTAATAATGATGAGTGTATAGGTTATCATCAGCAGAAAATTAAATATTGTATTTCAATATGGATGAAATTCTTAACTATAGTTGGATACTTGTATGGAAGAAAACAAGCAGAAGTCAGCAAGTTACTGCAATATGAGGCAAGATTATAATATAATATATGAAAAGTGCTACATATTTTTTTCTATTTCAGACTTCCTTTCAAATACATCAGATTTTTCTTCAGTTGTTTTGCCTATTTATGCTATTTTTTCAATGCAGAGTAGACCAAAGGTAGTTGGACAGTAAAATGGATAATTCTTTTTTTCAGATACTCAGGAGTAATGGCAGGCAATGCAGCAGCAAAATTGGATGCCGAAAGAGTTTGTAAGACATGGCAGTAACATTTGATGCACTACTATCAAAACATCAGACCAAGGAGAAATGTGACAAAATGGGATTGATAGCTAACACTGTTAAAATTTATATGTATATGGACGTTCACATGTAATGGCAGCAAAGGGTGGTGGCTGCCTTAACATTTGTGAATAATTTCAAGAAGACCACATGCCATTCGTCAACTGAGCTGATCATTCCAAGTGTGTCACTCTAGTGATTACTACACAAGTTAATTTGCATTCCAATCAGGAGCAACTGATGGAAGATGCAGTTCTATAAGATGTTCAATAAGCTCCAGGAACACACAAGACTTACTTAACTGCATTCTGTGGCATGATAAACAAGTTTCAAATTGCTCAGTCATTTAAATAGAAATGACTGCATTTACTAATGTTACAAAATTCCACACTTAGTCCTGCTGAAGGAAACGAACCAGTCTAATGTGACAGTTTAAGCTGAAATTTTGAGTGCTGGTGTTGTAGAACCGTTCTTCTTTGAAATAACCTCACTGCTATAAGTTTACCCTGCATGATGAGATTGTGTCTACAATTAGGGCTACCACAGATATGAGATGTTTTTTGACAGAACCAGGCACTGTATCAACATGCAAGAGCTGTTACTTTGTTTCTGAATCACATTGCTGAAATAAGTAACATGTTCAGATTGGGTGGCCTGCTCAATTGCCTGAACTTATACTTATGGACTTCTTTTACTGAGTCCTTAAGACAAGGTGTTTCTCAGAAACTCCAAAGATTTGAGGATTTGTGGAACTACAGTGATAGGAATGTGACAATGCAAAGACGGACACTTTGAACATCTTGTTATTAAAGATAACAGACTATTTTGTACCTTATTTTGAAATGCCTATATATCCTAATTGTGTATATGTGTGTTTTCTTTTTTTATTTCGTTTATTTACGCATGCTCTTTAATGTCTGAGGTCATCAGTGCCTCATTCTATTCAGGGCGTGAAATGGCAGACAAATTTTGCTCAGAGGCCTCTTTTTTCAGGCTTGAGGTTCTTTATCATGCCGTAAATGTACAAAATGGGACCCACGGCTTTACTTGCCTTCCAAAGGAAGCCATACTTAGGATTTTACACCCCAAAAAAATCCATCAGTGTTGGCCGGGATCAAACCCGCAATCTTGGATTTAGGAGGCAAGTATGATAACCACTACACCACCAGGACCAACGTGTATGCGTGTGTGTGTATATATATACACACACACACATACATACACATAATTGCATATAAGTATATATAGTCATTTTGCATTGAAGGTGTTATTTATCATTTTAACAAATTTGTAAATACATGATTCAGTTTGACATTCTTTATGTTTAAAATATTAGTTTTCATAATAAGTGCATAAATACTCTATTAAATCTTATACAGTTGTCAGTTCAATTTTCTTCCGGGCTGTTATGCCGTGTTCTGCTGGAGATGAACTTTCCAGACGTTTCGTCTGCAACTACGGCAGACATCTTCATTGGCCTGGACGTAGCTTCCTCAGTTGATTCACTGCGTCTGAAGCGTTGACCGTTGGTGTTGCTATATTTATAGTACTAGAGCTCTCCACTGATTGGTCCAGGACGAGCGGCAGCCGGTTGGCTGGTGGGAGGAGCATAGTCTCTGCTGTGCTGCTGCTCTCTTGTGACAGGCTCGCTATGTTATTAAATGTTGAATATTGTACTTTGTTGTTAATTGCTGGAAACCAGTTGCTGTAGACCATGGCATAACTGCCTGGAAGAAAATTGCACTTACATCTATGACTCCGGCCGTGAAAGCCTATGTTCTGTTATACAGTTGCCTGATCTAATATATATTACATTTGTATTATCTAATTTACTGTATTTAATGCTAAGCTTTAGAATCTTCACTTTATTAGTATGTGCATCTCTTTCATTTTTCCTATTAATCTCCATTTTTTTGGATGTAGCAATTTGCTCTTTAGATGTAATTGAAAGTTGCTTGCTGAGTTCTCAGATAAGCAAATACTGCTGTATGTCAGTAATTAAAGCTGTATGTATTGGGGAAGAAATAGCTCTGCTTCTTTAAACTTTTATTATTTCAGTTAAGTTAGTTAGCATTTTATTTTTTATCTTATAAACTTTTTAAAATATAAAAATAAAATTTTTATTATAGCATTCTCCAGTGTGCCCATTTTGGAAGCTGCTAGAAACAAAGACATCAATATCATCAAATGAGGATAAGAGGATATATGTTGGAGTGGCAATACTGGTGGAGTCATCAGATGGACATATTTTTATGACACAGCGTTCGGATCAGATGCGCTCTTTTCCAAGGGCATGGGTACCTCCTGGAGGAACTTTAGGTCAGTAATTTTTTTTTAATTATTTAATAATGAAGATGACCTTTTTTCTCTGGATAGAACTCTAAATTCTTTCAGGGACAATCAAGTTTATGCTTTTTTCAAATATGAGATAATTGCATGGCTTAAGTAATTGCATTTTTAATAATAATTTAATAAATATATTTATGTAAATTAATATGCTATCAAGTCTAATGCATATATCAAAGTTTAAACTCTGATTTAAAACAAAGTTTTCTAGAAAATTTAATGTGCACCAGAGGAAAAACATTCAGTTATACTTGGAACAAGCTATTGCCATAAATGTAATTTTATTACAATATACTATAACACTTTTACACAGTGCCAAATTTATGTTTTATTCCAGTAACTGCTTCCACCAGTTGGCACCATAAGTGAATATTGCTCTGTACTAAATCATATTCCCTTGCAGCATGCCTGTTTCTCAGCATGAAGAATTACCAACATTTCATTCAAATCTTTTTCATATATTTAAATTTTATTTATTTGTCGAAATGCTGAGACATAAAATAAATACAAGAGGTCTTTATCTATTTGGCCCTGGCTATTCTTAGGCCTAACCTCCACGAATACAATTTGTGTATTAAAATAAGTTTCTTTACTAATTTTAAATTAAACATTATTATTGTTATACCAATTCCTTTACAATACAAAATAAAATAACATAATTAGAATACCCCTATGTAACATCTATGATCCATGCTAACCTCTGTCTTTGGTTCATCAATTGTCTTGTACTGGATATCTTGCTTCATACAACATCCTTCATTTTTTGTCATCTGTCTTCAAATAAATTTGTACTTAACTGCTCTGTTTGCAATAATAATAAACCATTTTTAAGCCAAAGCTGAACAAAGCTTAATGAAAGACACTGTGCTTGGCTTGAGAATATTGGAGGTATAGGATAAATGAAGTTTAAATTTGTGCACATACAGTAATATGATAACAGCAGTGCCAGCAATGTTCTTATTTAAATGTAAACATTAAAGTAATAAACTTGTTTACACTAACTCCATTCACTTACATAAAAAGTGGACATATGTTTCCGGAGTGATCCCTCCCATCTTCAGCCAACTGATGTTGCTAGAAATGGTGGCTGGGTCCCTTGATGTTCTTGTGGTGGCATCTGTTCATTCTGTTAGGAACTTGCTGAGATAGTCCATTGGAGGGAAATCAAAATTCATTAAGCTTTCCTTGTTTTTTATGATGAAAATTCTTTCCCAAGTGGAACACTCTATTGCATAGTGGAGTTGTTTCAGTAGTTTCGTCTCTGGTTTAATTTCATGATTATTATTCCAAAAGTGCGCTGCTATTGCTGATTTATCAACCTTCTTTAAACAGATATTTCTAAACTGTATTTTTTTTTTTTTGGATTTCCAAATTCTTCTTTGTTTTTCCAATGTATTTTTTATCGCAATCTGCATATTTTATTTCATAAATACCTGACTTTTGTTCCAATGGTATGTTGGCCTTTACTTTGCATCCCAATAAAAATAAAAATAAATTGTTCTTTGGGGCTAACATTATTTCTTGTTCTTTGAATATCTTTTTGAATTTTTTTTGTGGTAAACTGGGTGGTATGTAAAACTTTTGAATTTGTACCTTTCTGCCGAGCTTTTCAGTGTGGAAACATCTCTTATTGCTTTGTGTTTTTTGAATTTATTGATGATTTTTATTATTGTGTCTTTGCTTACCTATTAATTTCTACTATATGATCTGTTGGTATTCCATTTTGTACTCTGTTTCTTAGTGGGATGTTAATTAATCTGTGTGATAAACTATAAAACACTGCATATTTATGTGGATCGGGGTTAAATTGTTATTTTTTATGTACTTTTCTGTGTGAGTATCTTTTCTATGAATTCTGAAGTTAAGATAGTCCCCATTTCGTATTATTTTTACATCTAGGATAGCCATTTCTTTCTTCCTCTTTGGTGAACTTTATAGATTTCTTCATTTTCTACTAATATTTGCATTGAACAAAATTTCTTCATTTTCAACTAATATTTGCATTGAACAAAATTTCATTTTCAACTAATATTTGCATTGAACAAAATTTTGCAAGTTACTTACTAATATTTGCATGTTACTTACTAATATTTGCATTGAAAAAATTTCTTCATGTAGATGTTTGAGAAATAAAAGAATTAGTAATTTGTAGAGACTATAGCTAGCTGATAAAATAATATACAAGTAAAGTAATTGAAATATTTTATTTTAGTTCCGTGGATTGGGCCTAGCCCCCTGGAATTCCAGTAGACTACTGCTGATGATCCAGAAACTAGGATCTGATGCAATCATGGTGGAAATTTTGTAATTTATTTAATTATTTAGAATTTAGATAAAGGGTTAGAGTTAGGAGCAGCTATCTGTGCAGGTCTGGAAAGGTTGTACAGTGGACAAAGAAAGTCATGTGCCAAGCTCATCCAATAAGCGTCATTTGAAGTGAGGACTCTTGTACATTTGATTGTCTGTGAGTTGATCTATGATTTCTGTCATTTTCTTCCAGTTTGTGCTTTAGTTTCGATTTTAAAGTATTACAGAAAAGTGACACATGGAGCAAGAAAAATGTAAACATGTAATTTTGCATAAACAAGTGCGTGAAATAGTATATAAAGTGTACAGTTCTTTAAGAAGGAGACAGCTGACACACAGCATCTGGCCAGCAGCTTGATTAAAAGGTGTTCTATGTAAATATTAATTTTGTGTTGGAACCAAAAATGTACCATAAGATTATCAAATCGACTCAATAGATATAAATGTGTTCTATGTAACTAAATTTTTGACATAAAGAAGAATGTGGAGTTTCCTATTGCATATATACTAGCAATTAAAATGAAGAATTCAATTGGTTTTAAAGGGGGCAAGCGACTCATGCTGCATTTTTTGAAGTATATGGACTTTAAATATATATAGGCAATTTAATGATGGGAGAAAGTTTCTTTTGGAAAGGGGTGAAATAGTAGTTGCTAGGTGGGTTTTTAGAGTCATACATGAAATTAAAGAGGCTAACGCATTTAACAATTATTATTTAAACAAAATAGAGAAGATGTGCTGGACTAGTGAAGATTGCTCTGATGGCGTAAAAGTTCCAATTGGTAAAGGTTTTTTGTTTGTCATGCTGTCCTTCAAAAAACGGATTTTATTCCAGAATGTAAGTTAATTTTAGAACAAAATTGACCGATAAACAGTATCATTCTTAAATGACATATTTTCTGTTATAAAATGGTTTGAGGAATAATTATTACTCCATATTGCCCCTAACTCTGTCATTGTTATGGATAATGCCAGTATCCATTCCTTTCAATTAGATAAAGCACTGTGCATAAAACTGGGAAGGTGGACATAATTACTGGGTTGTTCAGCAAGAACATTCTGCAACACAGACACGGGCGGAATTGTTGCAGCTGGAAACAAATGAACAAGTCAGGGTGCAAAACATATGAAATTGATATTATTGCCAAGAACCATGGCCATCAAATAGTGAGACTTCCACTTTATCACTGCTATAATAATCCCATCGAACACTAATATTATCTTCTGCAATAACTAATTGTCTTAGTTAACTTCATATGTATGATTTCTTTCCTTTCTCATTCAAATAGCTGCTTCCAGGACACAGAGGTTTGGCACCTCTGCCAAACATATAGCTCTAGCTCTCTCCGGGCAGTAGCCAGGTAAAGACCCATACAGATAGCTGCTTGGACTCTATTAAACTTTCTGCGATCTTGAGGAGATACACATAAAATGGCCTGGGCCAGATAGGTGGAGACCCCTTGTATTTTGTATTTTTCTTAGCATTTTCAATAAATTTCAATTTTTGTTTTTGCATCAACAATTTTCCTTGTTTATATTATTATAAATGTGACTGTTGCCAAATATCTTTAGAATAACATGTGAGTTAAATGAGCGTAAATAATATAGAGTTTACTGATACTTCAGTTTTGTGGGTCATTGTTCTGGTTATGATGTAGACAAATGTTTTCATGGAATGGTTTGAATATAAATATGTTAAAGATGCTAATGATAGTTGAAACTTAGTATAAAAGCATATGTTCTTTGTGCATTACAGAAAGAGGTGAAACTCTATTGCATTGTGCACTAAGAGAACTGGAAGAGGAATCTGGTTTATCACTAAACCCATATGATACTAGAACCGAGCTCCTTTGCCTATGGGAATCAGTTTATCCCGGTTTTTTGGGCGTTGGGGAACCAAGAGCACATCATCTTGTATTTTATTTTCTTGCCAGAACAAATGAAACTTGGAAGAAATTGCAAGAGAAAGTCAAGGTACAGTGATTTTAATTATGGTTTAAGCAATATCTTATAATTTATTTATTTTTTTTTTTTTTTGTGATATGAAAAATGAAATAAGCTTTTGCATTTCATTTCCTCCCTCTTGAACTTATAAGGAAATTCTTTTGTTAGTTTAACTTTCTCTGTTCAGAAAGCCTTGGATGCCTCTTGAATCAGCCACTCCCCAACTCGTTCACCTTCCATTATTTCACCTTTGATACTTCAAAATTAATGAAAAAAGTATTATAATCCAAAGTTTTCATCAGCTAGAACAAAAATGGAAGCACTGATTGTGACTGTTGTTAAACCTTTCACAAATCATATGACAAATAAGCTGGTTTCTGAGGCTCAAATTTTGTATGTTTCTATGGATTGTTTAAATAAAGATGAATTAAAGGCTTGTTTCAATGATAGTAAAGTGTTTCAAATCAGAGACGGAGTTCTGTGAAGTTGAATGAATTTGTTGAAAGGATTGATGAAATCAGAATTCTTAGTAAATGTCTCAAGGCTATAATTAAAAAATAAATAACTATCAGAAGATTGTGTGTTACTGTGCAGAGCATACAGATTTTAATTTTGGCATTGTTCATTGAAGAGGAAAGAATAATATGCATACAGAGTTGCAATCAGAATTAAATAAGGAACTTGCTGAGGTTGGTTATGGAGATTGTAAAAATCTGCATACAGATATCTTTGATAAGATACCTGTTAATTTTTAGTTAATTTTAGTAAAGTTATTAAAATATTTCCATATATATTATATATATGTGGAAATATATATATATATATATATATATATATATATATATATATATATATATAAATAGGCAATTAAAAATTTTGTGAATTCATTACTGTATAACAAAGTGCTTCCTTACAGTAAATCCAGATTCCTGAGTATGCAACCAGCATTGAAAAGAGTTTTTAATATTTTTAATGGGCTCAAATCTTACTCCTTGTCACAAGAACAATATCCTGTAGTTCTGAAAAATTTCTTTGAACATGCACTAGTTCACATGTGGTTTCTGTATGCAACAACTCAATTGTTTCATCAGTCAATGTTAAAAGTTTAAGGAAATAATATCTGTGCAACTAATAAAGTGGTTTGTCACATAATTAAATTGAAAGAAAAATTACAGCAAAGGAAACTGCAGTGCTATATTCCTCTAAAGATAAAACATCAATGAGCAAACTTATTGGTCATGGGTCAGCTTGATGAAAATAAATTCAAAAGTGATATTTCATTGTTCAGCAGTATTAGTAGTTCATACTTGACACTTTGGCTAGAAAAAAACTTTTGCTGACTCTATCCAGTTCAGTTGCATAACTTGACCAAACAGCAACTTAGGGAGATCTGAAGCAGAAACTTCAAACCAGTAATATAAATTCAAAAGCTTATTCTAATTTAAAAATAATATAAATTTGTAATTTGATCAAGTAACATCAATAAATACCTAATTTAAAATCTGACAAACTGGATGAAATAAAATTGTCTCCAAAATGGGTTTAATTTTCAATTTCCTCAAATACTATGGTGTTAATACTCCAAATGTACTCAAAATAGTGAAATACATATTGTGTTTGCCTGGAATATGAGCATTTGTAGAAAGATAATCTAACTTGAGAGTACAGAAAGAGGAAGCATGACAATAGAAAGTATGAAATATTTCCTAAAAATTACATTTAACTATGACAACAGCTACAGTAACTAAAAAATGATGAAAATATATGAAAAGCTGCATCCTCAGAAAAAGGCACATAGTACAGGAGTCCATATCTGGACCATCTAGCAAGTCATGTATCTAAGGTAAGATTGTTTTAAATTAACTAAAATTGTTAATTGAAATTTCAATATATTCTTAATTATCTGGTGAGTCGATATGGTAATCTTATGCTCCACATACTGTGGAATTGCAAAACTAATTTCGCATAATTCAACGGTAAGTGGAGCATAAGATTATCAAATCAACTCACTAGATAATTAAGAATAGTTTAGTTACTTTCCTGTATTGGTTCTGATACGAAATTAAATTTTATATTGGAATTTTAATGTTTTAAATTGTCAAAACTATGCTAATTTTTTTCTTTAATAAATATGGTAGCTCTGTAATGTAGGGAGAAAGGGGGAAGAAGAAAAAAAACACTTATTAGTTTTTAGCACCATGCTATTTATTATCATTGTTAGTTAGATTCTCATTGGTCAGTAGAGCATCAATGAGCATGTTCATTGGCTGAAAGATGTTCACATGGAATAGCACTTATTACATGAAAACTGGAGTGATGATTGTAGAATTGAATACTGATGTTATGTTCAAACTTACAGGAGTATTCAAGGTCACTAAGGCATGGAATTATGAATAGATGGTCAGCAGTTTGAATCCTAATAGGATCAGCCTTTCTGACTAAAGATTTATTCCAAGTTTTTCTCAGCCCTCATCAGTGGCAAATGACATGAAGGTACATTAAACTTAAATGTGAATCACTTCTTAAAATTCCTTTCCCAGTTCATTGTATCTCACGTGTCATCAGTATCCACTGTCTGTGGTGACATAGTAGTTAAAACAAACATTAAAAACTATTATAAAGAAAATATGCATTCAGAACAAACACTAAGAAGGAATGTTTTTATGTAGGAAATGCATGGCATAATCATCTTAACTATTTTCCCCAATTATTTTATGTGGAAATCATTCAAATTTCAAATTCAAATAATTTGTTTTATATGATACTATATTTCACTGTGAAAATCCCAACTATTCAAATCTAAATTTTCCCCAATCTGGTACTTTATGAGTCATGTAAAACAGAGCATGAGCCTTTGGAATCCAACTACTGTAGAGATAATGCTAATCAAAGGATGATTACCTTTAACATAACGTGCTTTGTTTTCCAAAGATTCCATATGTTCCTAGCAAGGGGGAAGAGAACAAAAGTTTCATCCATTAGCATTTAAATTTAGAAAACACTGGTCAGCCATTCTCCTGGAAAAAAAATTCCATGCTTTCCTTTACTTGGGCAGGAAAACTACATGATTTCGTAATAAATATACAACTTTTTTTAAAAATTAATTTGTCATTTAGAAAATTGTAATATGTTCATCAGGATGCAGATCATTAATTTTTTTTTTATTAGGTTTTTTCATTACATAAAAAGTAGGAAGATACTTAACTTAGCCTAGGAGCAATTCAGTACTTAGGAGTTGAACAGCACTGGGAAATTTGTTTGCATATTTGGAAATAGCAATACTTGATTTAGAAAAATCAGATCAAATAATCAAGAAAAATTGTAAGAAGATTTTAGCTAATATAATAGCTAGGTAGAAAAAAAATGAATAACTCCTACAAACATAACCCTAAAATACAAAGCAATCTCTGTAGTAGGAATGAATGAATTTTATTTCAACAAACAACAGTACAATTAAAGTTAGATATTACTGTTAACTCATAAATTATTATTATTAATGTTTTAATTCTAAATAATTAAATATAGTTTCCAATTAGATTGCCTCAGATCCCAGTCACCAGTTCATTAGCAGCTGACTACTGGAATATCCAGCAGACCAGCTCCAATCCAACCAAAAGAACAATAATAAAAATATTTTAATATATCTACTTAAATAGTGATTTTTATCAATTAGTAGAAATTCTACAAACTTATAATTCCTTTATTTCTAAACTACCTATTTATTTCTAACTACCTATTTATTTATTCATCAAAACAAAGGTTAACATATGGCAAGCAAACAAAATATCTAAGAATTTAGCACTATCAAAACCAAGATTCTCCCATACCTTAACCACCTGATTATATGTACGGTAAAGGATGTGTAAAGTTAATTACCATTTTCAAAACTGTATATGCCCTCAAGCTTCTTTCTTATATATTCTTAAATAGCTAGCAGGTCACTTTAATATGCTCCACTTACCATTGGATTATACAGAACATGTTTTGCAGGCCTTTGCCCACATTATCAGCTGTGAGTCAACTGCTGGATTCGTTGGTGGTTCTTATACTTCTTATCCACTTATCTCTTACTTTAACTAAGAGTTTTCTAATTTATTTTTTCTACCTTCAACATTTGTCAACATTTTAATTGCCACTATATCTTCTTGTAGTTTGTACCATTTTTTATCGCAGATATTAACCCTCCACCTTTTTACTATTTCACATTCTATCAGGCAGTAGAAAGCACTATGCATTTTCCCACACATAATACATCTCTTTTTAAAATTTTTCCTTAATACTTTCTGAAATAATGCCCCTGTATGCATCCATTCAATATCTATCCTTCGGAAATTATCACAATTATCTATATATTTCTTCCAGTTTCTTTTGATTATTTTATATGTCTAAAGAACTTTTATCCTCAAAGCTCTCTTGTTTCTCTATATCTTGTATTTATGATTTAATTTCTTCTAATAGTCTCCCCACTTCTCCAAATCAAACTCTCTCTTCCCAATATTTCTCTTTGGTACAAATGACATTCTTTTAGTATATTGTTATTATTATCTTATTTTAATTATCTGTACCAATATTTCAAGATGCTCTCCATTATTATACCTTTCCTTCCTACTCTTCCTAATTCTGCCAAATGCACCCCTCTTGGCAAATCTTTTGGTAGGGCCAGAATCTCTCTATAAAACATTCTATGTACCATAACCTTTGCTCACCTCTTTGACCTACTCCATAAATCATCTTTGACGCAACCACAACCGCATATAGTCTTTCTAGCCATTTCATTGGCAATGTGGGAATCTTATATAAACATATTCTGACAGCTTTTATAGCTAATTTACCTTTAACTTGTGCACATTTAGACTGCAGATCCCATCTTCCATTACTGTATCTCTCACCCCCAAATAATCAAATTCTTTCATTACCTCTATTGGGTCTTTATTTATGAGCCATTTCTTAATTGAAATCATTGTATGATTAAGTCGAACTAAACACTCTTATTGTTCCACTTATTTGTCTATAAATGCAGAACTGGTTTCACAAACCCTTGTTTTCAGTGTCAGCACAAAGTCGACTACTGGATGCTTTGTTATGTTGTGGGAATGTGTATTCTGCTCTGGTGGAGGTGAGATGAGCTTAAAACTGACAGCTTTAACCCCATGACACACAAACATGCTGTTATTAACAGTTTAACACACCAACTAGTTAACTTACAAATTAGTAAAGAAGAATATTTCAAAGAATATAAACAAATAATTAGCACAGTGGTTAAAAATGGTTTTAAGAAAGGAATAGTACACAAAAAAGTACAAAAATTCAAGGGGCCAAAACTTATTAAAGAAACCATAATACCACAATACTTTCAGGAAAAAAAAAAATCTAATTTTTAAAAAATTCACATTCATGGGCTACAAAAATGTTTCAGAATATTCTTAAAGATTTTAATATCAGGTTAGCCCCTGTAAACAGAATCTCCTGATAGACAATGTTAATGAACAGGAGAAAAAGCAGGTACTTACAAAATAAGTTGTGCAGAATATAAGAAAATCTTCAAAAAACAAAGAGGCACAAGGTTAAAAGAACATTTCAGGAACATAAAATACAAGCAAATGGAGAAATCAATTTCATTTGTGGACAAAAACCTTGACATACTGAATAAAGAAAAATTATTGAAATTAGTACAAAGACCTACAGAATTAGTAACAAGAGAAAAAGTGTATATGTACAAACACAAAGACAGTTTAATGATCTTCGACACTTCCGGGAATGAAGACATAAAATTTTAAGTTCATCACACCTCCACCAGAGCAGAATATACATTTCAACAACATAAAGTATCCAGTAGTTGACTTTCCAGCTGACGATGGGAACAAGGGTTCATGAAACCGGCTCTACATTTATAGACAAGTGGAGCAATAAGAGTGTTTAGTTCAATTCACTCATACAGTGATTTCAGTTATATGATTGGCTTCACTGTACAAGTTCCAATTAACATTTTTATTTAAGCCATCTCTTATCTTTCCTTAATTTTGAGCTTTTTTTAAATGTTCTTATCTATAAATGCTATTATCTATCTCTGTAATAACATCTTGGAAAACTGTATTACAGATAAAGCAGGCTTTGGAATATACTGTGAAGAATTCTTTCAATATATACCTTTGGGACAGTATGCTAACAATTCTGATGGTGAAATATTGGCCAATAGAGCCACTTTACAAAACCTACAGTATAGACCTAACGTAAATAAAAGAATTATTATCTTTAGTGACTCTAAAGCAGCATTACAAAGTATAATGAATTACAGTTACCCACCGACATACATTATAAATGAAATAAGAAAACTATAAGATACAGTCCAGATCAGGAATACATAAATAGTCTTATAATGGATCCTGAGCTTTGTGGGATTGAAGGGGAATGAGATTGCTGATACTTTAGCTAAAAAAGGAGCCACCATAAAATTAAAACCACCTTTGAACTAGAACTTCCCTCTAAATTGAAACTGATAAAAAGATTAATTTCTGAACAAGAACAACAAAATAAAAAACAAAAACTTAAAAGGAAAACCATATGAAGATCTAAATACTTTCAAACATCTTTTATTGAAACCAAGAAAAATTGAAGTGACCCAATTCCGCTTAATTGTTGGGCATGATTGCCTGTCAGAACATCTATTCAGGATAAAATTAATCAAGGACAGCCACTGCCTACTGTGTAAGGACGTGATTACTATCTTAACTGACCGACCGACCAAAATACATAAAGTCTTGTAAAATTCATGATTATTTATTTTAATTATTAATACAACAGATATTTATAAACAATAACATGTATGAACTTTCCTAATTATAACTGCTACTTTATCTAGTTTCTTCTGGCTTACTTACAGGAATTTGTATCCAGATGTGCTCTATATTCTTTGTAGAACACAAGATGACATCAGAGCAGAATGGTGTTGTCATTAATTGTATTTAAGAGGGGCAGATGAGACATATAATCCTCCTGCGAATATTTGCTGATTGTTTTCCGTGCATGGATGAGTCATCCTGAGTCAATACTGAGAGAAGAGTTTGTAAGCGGGGTTTCAGTCTGTTCAATATCCATAACTTGGTGAGATCTTTGCTTAGATATATAAGAAAGTCTTTTCTTAGCAACTGACTAATTATTGAGGCATTGAACATGAGTTCATACATGCAATATCCATCATTTCATAAAACTGTGCAATGATGATTGCCTGATTTTCTTCCCACTGCAAGAGTAAGTGCTACACATCTGATCAAGAGTATGTACTCTGTACTTGATAGCATTATAATCCTCTATTAAGTGTGGTTTCATACTGGTATCACTGATGGTAGGGCTAGTCATGAGCAGTTGATAGCAAAACAACCATTTTATTTGGTTTGCTTTCTATGAAAACCTGAGTTTTTTTTCCAGATTAAGAAAACATAGATGTGCCAACATTTCTGTTCTTTACCAACAGTAATTCTGGAGGTACACCAAGTTTATTGGTGTAAATGGTACCATTTAATGTTAGTTTGTCTCTCAAAAGATGATCTCAAGTTTTACCAAAATACCAATTATCTGCAGTGATATTTCTATTTGATCCACATAAAGGTTTGGTCAGTTCCTTTACAAAGAATTCCCCGGTACTGCATCCATCTGTGGATGTTTGTCTGGCTAGAGGGAGCATCAGTCATATACTTGGTTTTTGTGTTACTATTTTGATACTGTATTTATTTGGTTTGTTGGTAATGTACATGCAGAAAGGGCATCCTCCATTAAAACCCAAAAATTGCTCATCCACTTGACATATAAACATGTTTTGCAATTGTGAACAAACTATTACATTTTGCATGACATTCACCAGTGTGTTTGTAAAAATTCAATATTGGTTGGTGCAGAACTTAGGTTATATTGTATCTGACACAATAAATATTCTACAAAAGATTCATTCTCCCTCCTTTTTTTTTAATGATGTTTAACGTCTGTTTTTACTACTGAGGCATGGACACTAATGATACATGATATGGAATGATATATTCGGAAACGATTTTTAAGGAAGGAAACATTTCAGGCCTAAGTTTAGGTACCTCCCGGCATTGGCTATTTATGAGGACTGAGGAAAACCTGGAAAAGGTGGAATTTAAACCCCAGACCTCCCGCTCATGAGTCCACGGCTTAACGACCTCAACCACCCATGGCAGTTTCTCCCTCCTTGCCTCATGGGTGCTTTTGTCATCAAGCATGGCACTAGGAATTCAAATCTTTGATAACTCATGGTGGCATGGTACATAATATCACACAAATCTGTATTGAACATTTCTGAGACTGAAAGGTGATTATTTTTCAAAACAGCTCTTAAAATAAATGTTTTCATAAAGAACTTTCATCTCAGTCATGCAGGTTCAATTTTGTTTATTGGTTGGTGATTTATGCTTTGGCCTCTATTTCCTCAGTTTTATCAGTAAAAAACAAAAAATGAATATTGTGGAGTTAATGCTGCCTTTGCTTTCCAATTAGGGTCTCAACAAAGTAGATTATGTTTTTACTAGGTCTGCAACTTCTTGATGTAATTGCAAGCACTTCAGTGCAGCAGTAGTTGTTTCTTCTTCGTAGAATCATTTTAAGGGCAAAGAATTTGTCTTATGATGAGCATGCAATGTCTGTTCTTTTCAAATTCAGGTGCGAAGTTTGAGGAACAGTCAATTGCAAGTATTCTATACTTCCATCCCCACAGATGAAATCTTACTACTACTTGTACCTAGATCATTGTTGGATCATAGCACATCTCCATCTGTATGTATTATGTCATCAATCTGTACATTATCAACTTCTTCACCCCAAACTAGAATAATTGTCAGTATAATCCCCATCTTAGAAAACATACATAAATCTTTCTGAAAAATTTGGGTCATCTATGCATAGAATGGTCACCTAAATAATGCAAATAAAGTTGTGTTGCTGACTGATACTTTTAGATTTGTCCTGTAGGGGGACTGCTGAAATTTGTTATTATTGAACCATTTACCTTATTAAGTTATTAGGTATGTAATCAAAAATTTTCTTAAAATTTAAGGTGCTACACTCATTACTTTGAAACAAATCAACAAACTCAAACAATGCACACTGGCCAATCTCATAGTTACACAAGAAGCTACTGAAAACAAAAGCAGCATGGTACGAAAAGTCTAGAAGATAAAGCATTACTACCAGGCATTGTAAAATACACAAGAATTTGTATTCTAGGGTTAAGTAAAAAACCATTATATACACAACAGTAAACAAATAAAAGTGGACACATAAAAAACAGTATTTTTGCAAGAAAAAATGGCAGAGAAACAGGTGTGTTACATTACTCTTGTATTTCAAGTATATTTTGTCACAAAATAATGTCAGCCAGTATTCACAGCAAACATATATGCTGATTATAGGAAAAATTGGTTTTATTAAAACAATTAAAATCTTCCGGGTTGTTTTGCCGTGGTCCATGGTTTAAGTTACTACCATAGCTTTCACCAACTACTCCGGTTGGCATCTTCAATGGATGAAAATTAACACCTAACTCTTAACACGACGACAGTATTGATCTATTTTAATTGTTTTAATGACAACACCGGCCGTGAAAGTCTAAGAAATATTATAAAATTGGTTTTATGTCTAATCAGTGAACTGAAAAATATCTTGAATAACAACAAAATAGAAAAAAATCCTTTTAAAACTTTGGATATTGTAGGTATCACATAAAGCAATGTTTAAAAGTTAAAAATAATTTAACCTTTATTTTATATTTAACATTTTACTTATAAAAATGTGGATGGCATTTGGATCGCATTCTGTAGAAAGGAATCAACCTCACAATATGTCCAACCTCAGAAAACTACGGTTGAAATTAAACATAAATTAAATATTAAGAATAAATGCAACAAATCACTACAGTTTTAAGTGATAATACAGATAATCACATATATATATATATATATATGAAGGGTGTCCAAAAATGTATACACACTTTCATAGTACATCTATTTAATATATCTGAAAGTTGGACCGAAAAAAAACAGTAATATGTAGCATGATGTTCTGTAAAGAGATGTGACTCATATACATTATGATAACATGTACATTATGACAGCTAAATCAAATGAAGCCAAGATTATCATAAATCAACAATGAACAAATGAAGTCAAGATTATTGCATGATGTTCTGTAAACAGATGTACTCACATTACATTATGCTAGTGTTGCTACAACAAAATGGAGCCATGATTATCGTTTGAACAGCAGAAAGCAATTTTGAAGTGATATTGGAAAACCGAAAATGTTATTGAAGTTCAAAGGCAATGGAGGTACAGAATGCAACTGCCAATGCGAGTAACAACTGCATGCATACGAGACAATTTGAGACTCGCTGATTGATTGATTTGGTTTATTTACGGACGCTCTTTAACATCTCAGGTCATCAGCATCCCATTCAATTCAGGGCATGAAATGGCCAACAAATTTTGCTCAAAGGCCTCTTATTTCAGGCTTGAGGTTCTTTTTCGTGCCGTAAATGTACGACACAGGACCCACGGCTTTACTTCTCTTCCGAAGGAAGCCATACTTAGGATTTTTATGCCCGAAAAAATCAATCGATCCTGGCCGGGTTTAAACCCGTGATCTTGGGTTTAGGAGGCAAGTATGGTTACCACTACACCACCAGAACCAACTTTGAGACTCATGGTACTATATCTGCTATGTTCACAAGGGCAGATCTGGGAGACCTTGCACAGCAACAAGCATCCTCAGTTCTGGTTTTGGAATGTCTTGAGCACTCACTGCAGAAATATACAAAGAAATGTGCATGTGAGACTGGGATTGGCAGAACCAGCACACATCCTATTATTAAAACAACGAAGTTGAAAGTTTTCATCCCAAGACTTTTGCATGCATTAAATGAACATGACCCTGATCAGAAAATACAGTACTGTGACTGGTTTCAGAACATAGTGCAAGAGGATGAGGCCTTTATAGGGAAAGTTGTTTGGTATGATGGGGCGCAATTTAAGTTGAACGGAACTGTTAACCGGCCTAACTGTGTTTACTGGTGTTCAAACCATCCACGTTATTTTGGAAAAAGCTGTTAATTTACCTGGAATTAATGTATGGTGTGGGTTGTCATCTAGAGGTCTAATTGAACCATTCTTTTTTGAAGAAACTTGCCCAATGTACCTAACACGATATGCACATCCGTTTTGGTGATTTGATTTATTTACGGACACTCTTTAACATCTCAGGTCATCAGCGTCCCATTTAATTCAGGGTGTGAAATGACCGAGAAATTTTGCTCAGATGCCTCTTCTTTCAGGCTTGAAGTGCTTTTTCGTGTCATAAATGTACAACATGGGACCCATGGCTTTACTTCCCTTCTGAAGGTAGCCATACTTAGGATTTTTATACCCTAAAAAATCCATCGATCGTGGCTAGGTTTGAACCCACGATCTTGGGTTTAGAAGGCAGTATGGTTACCACTACATCACCAGGATCGGCCCATCTGTCTTACATGCTATTCATACATTCTATGAAATTGAGGAATTTTACTTCCAACAGGATGGTGCACCACCACATTACCACCGAGATGTACATGCATACCTTGATGACAATCTTCCAAGGCAGTGAATAGGACGAAGAGGTCTGATTGAATTTCCACCGCGTTCTCTGGATATGTCTGTTGGACTTCTACCTATGGGGAACTCTTAAGGATGTTGTATACTGTAGAAAGCCAGTTACATTGAATTTCCACCGCGTTCTCTGGATATGTCTGTTGGACTTCTACCTATGGGGAACTCTTAAGGATGTTGTATACTGTAGAAAGCCAGTTACACTGGCACCACTTCTAGAAGAAATTGAACAAGCTTTTGCAATCACCGAGGACACTTTAGCAAATGTTGCTCAATCATTAGTTCAACATACTCAGAAGTGTATAGATGTAGATGTGGGTATTTTGAGCAACTGCTATAACTGTAAAAGTCTAAGATGAATATTGCTCATCATTTTCTGTTTGTGTAAATTCAGTTTTGTTATGTTACATTTTTTTTTGCTTGAAGTGTGTATATATTTTTTGGCACCCTCTGTATATATATATATAAAAAAAACATGGATTTCATCAATTATTAATACATCTTAATATCTATGTATTTTTTTTATTTAATTGCTTTCTACAAATGTCTATTTTGCATGTTCCATTGGTTCTATCTTTTACTGCCAAACATTAATTATAGGTTAACTGTTTATTGCAATAACTAAATGACTTCAAAAAAGTCTGCAAACTTAATTTATGGATGTTAATATAGGTAAAGCAAGAATGCACAGGAACATTTATAACAGTAAAAATGCTTGCATCACAGTAAACTTCTTTCTTTTACTAGATGGACCCTGAAGAAGTGAAAGCTTGTGCATGGCTCTCTGAGGACAGTGTAAAACATATATGTCGTGCCAAGAAGAAAGTTGTACAACAGTTTGTGTTTGGAAAAAATGGAAACATGCAGCCTGCTGAGTTGGACCTCTCCCAAATGTTTCATAGTGCAATGTTCAGGGATGGAAAAATATATTCAGGATCTCAAATGGCACTTAATATGTGGCTAGACCAACGGGCTGTGAACAGTAAAATGTGACATCATGTTAGCAAATATGTTTAATATCTTTATTGATAATATGTGTTTAGAAAGTAAATGTTGTTTCCAATGAAACATTGTTTTATTTCAATAAGAAAAAGTTGGTGAACATTATTGATGAGTACAATCTTATCCATGTTTAACAAAAATTATTGTAGAATTTTATGACTATGAACTGATTTATGTTTAAAAAATTCTGTTCACATTTTAATAATAGATTATTTAAAACTATCTAGCATTGAAAGTCTGCATCAAATTATCTCATTTTTTTGCAGTCTGGAACTGACAAATGATAAAATAATCGGGAATAATTAAAGGAAGAATTTGATTTTTCCTTTTACAGTGTTCAAAGTCACTAATTTTGATCAATTTAATTAAAGTTCTATTTCTGTAATTCACCATACTGGTAAGAAATGCTGCATTTTCTTGGTTGGACTTCCTGCCATTCTGTCATTATTTTTTTAAATCTAGGTACCAGAAGATAACTCCCACTTCCTTGTGACTGACTCTTCTGTGAGTCCTAGAATGAAGTTCATGGCTAAATTGTTCAAGAAAGCTGTTAAAATGAATCAGTTGATGAACTGTATGGATCAGTTCAGGCCACTGTCAATCTTTTTGGAGATCTCTGTTGCCTTTTGGTAGCTCTAAAACCATTCCATGATATTTTTTATGGAAAAATATTAAAAAAAAGGTTTCCCATATATATGCTTCTTTTGCTTTAAGCTATCTTTGATTAAGAGCACTGCTTATTATGTTTCACAACAAAGATAAAATATTTCACTTAGAGGTAAACAATTTGGAAAGGTGAAAGTTTAATTCATGGAATAAGGATCGATGATAACAGCTTGTAAAAAGCAGTTGATGGAATGTTTTATAATAATGTAGCTTAAACTTTCAAGAATACTGGTAATTTTTTATACCTAAACTGTATGACTATGATAAATTTGACTTAATCAGACAATTATTTTTCAAAACATGCCAATTATATCATGTAGCATTCTCATTACAAAGCTGTTACTGTCGTACCTGTCTGCTGATGAATGCTTTTATTTTTTTCTACTCCATGAAAGATAAAAGTTGACCAATAGTAAAACATATGTAAACCTTTATTAAAAATATATTTTTGTATAAAGAATGCTATTAAATACTTCCCTTTTACTTATTTTTACACATATTCCTTCTGCCATGGCAAAGAAAAACTCTCAAATGATTTATATTCTGTTGTGCTGGTAGTGATTTAGAGCACCTCATTGCTCCATAAATATGAATGTAGAAATTGCTGGGTGTATATAAAGAAATGGGTTTTTATGTGTTATTCAAACTATGGTTTTTACACTTACATTTGGATCTTTTCCCAAACAGCTTTGTTGATATCATTAATGCAAACTTGGTGAAAGATTTCGCCAGACAAAAAATTAAAGGAGAAATGTTACCAGAAGTTTTGGAGTAAGTCCATGAGGCTGACAATTGTAGGATACTGTGTTGTGACTCAAAAATGTATAAAAATAAAATAATTTCCTAAGTTTTCTAATCAATTCAGTCTACTGAAATTAGTTTAGGTTTTATTATAAGATAGTAGTTCATATAACCTTAACTTATGTATTCACTTTACACTATACTCCATTCACTTACACAAAAGTAAGACGCGTTTCCGGAGAATCTCTCCCGTCTTCAGTTGCTCACACTCACACTTTTGTGTAAGTGAATATATAAGTTAAGGTTATATTGCCACTCCATTGTCAACAGCTTCGTAAGTACAATATTTATAGAAGGTCATAGTAAATATGTGAATTATTCTTTTAGAAGAAATAATTGCATATAGATGTCATAATTTTTAAATTTATTTTAATTAATTTTACATGTTAGAACATTCTTATACCCAAAATCTGAATGAGCTGGAGGAGAAAAAAATCTGAAAACATGTCCATAATCAGCAAGAAAAAATTATCTTTAAGGGATCTTGAGAGGGAGGATTCAATTTAGAGAGTGCTGCAGCCTGCATACATGTGTTGATTAGCCTAAAAATTGAAGCCTGGAATCAGGAATTTTTTGCTCTCAAAATTGCCAAATCTGTTAGACTAACATTCTTCAGAATTACAGCCTCCATGATGTAGAGAGGGGAGGGGCAAGAGGGAAAGAAAAATAACCCTGTAGATTGCACAAAGTACTAGTTTTGAAGAATGTGCAAAAAATGTCTGCTTGTTGGTTACGAAGAAGATATTAAACTGACCATGTGCATTTATAGGCTCTTGAGAGGAAGGCTTCAATTTTGAAAGTGCTCCATGCTTATAGATATACTTCAATTGCACTACTAATTCATATGAGAACAGAAATGGAGTCCCTCAATGCAAAAAGAGCCAAAAAATCAGATGATGTCGAAGATTTATTGCTGTCTCCAAAAAGTAATTTTATTAAAGGGCATTTTTAAAAATCACTGGTACAATAAAATAGGAAATAAAAAGAGCACAGAAATAATGCTGTCTGCAGTTGGTTAAGACCTCAGAGTTTGGAAAATGTCCAGAATATGGTTGAGATGATATAAAATCACATCCAAAATTTGGCATTTTTAAGCTGCCTAAAAGAATGCATAACTTCAAAAATATTCCACAAATAATACTCTATTGCCCAAAATTAATTCAGGAAATATACCAATGCCATTCTATGGAAAGGGGAAAAAAGGGAGGAGGCAAAATGAATCTAAAGATAATATGGAGACTTTTGCCCCAAAAAACTACATGCATTTTTCAAATTTAGGGCTCGATAAAATCAGCATTAAAATAAAACAATGCTATGGTCTGCAGGTAGTCTGGGTCCCAGTAATCAGAAAATAGTGATAATGGTTTAGATGTTAAAACTATGTTCAATAATTGAACATTTTCAGGTTCTCAAAAATGGGGCACAAATTTTGAAAGTGCTTTCAAATATGCTTTGATTTTCACTCACAACAGAACTAGTGCCCCTTTTTAAAAGAAGGCCAAATGGATCCAAAAGGCAGTATCAAAAATGTTTGCTTCTGCTAAATATCATAGACTATATGTTTCAAAATTGTAAGCTCAATAAAATAACATTCACTAAAGCAAAAACAAAGGCCAGAATATAAAAGGTGAAATCAACATTTTTTGCCCCAAAAATGGCAAGTAAACTAAAACAGAAGACCATGAAGTGATCTGCAAATAGGATGGGGTTCCAGTATTTTGAATGTTTCCAAAAAATAAAAATCTCCTTTAAGGTTGCACTTATATTTATAAAAATATTGTGTCCAAAATTTAGCATTTTTGAACTCTTGTAAGAGAAACCTCAACATTGAAGGGTTTTTGTATGCTTACAGTCTAAAAATTCACCCATAATTAAAACTAGACTCCGTTTCAAATGCAAGTGGCATAAGAATGTAAAGAAAGGTTATGTCAAAATTTTTTTGCTTAAAAAGGGCTAGTTACATATAAATAGGCATTAAAAATTCATGTAAAATTAAAACAGAAATAATGTAATCGCCTGCAGAAAGCCCGTGACCCCTAGCATTTAGAAAATATCCAGAAAATATATTTCTGTGCAACTATTGCAGAAAAATTTATCAAACTATGTCCAAAATTTACCTATTTTTAGTTGCTAAGTTTAAGGCTTCAATTTCTAAATTAATCCACGTCTACTAGAATGACTCAATTGCCCCCCAAAAATTATCGGAAATAAAACTGGTTTCTCACTATAAAAAAATGTTTATTTTTTCATCCACAAATAGTATAGAAATTAAAAAAAAAAAAAATAAGAAAATAAAACTTTAAACAGAAACAGAAATCTTCTCATATCCTGCAAGTAGTCTTTTCCCTCAATGTTCAAACAGTGTTCAGAAAATGAAAATACACACGATTAAGGAGATATTAATCAAAATATGGACATTTTCAGATTATCTAGAGGGATAGTCAATTTTGAGGTGCTCCAAGCCCTCAATTATCTCAGTTGTCCTAAATATTCATTTAGGAATAAATTATTGAATGTCAAATGACATCAGAATGTTTTTCACCCTAAAAATGAACTATGAGATAGGCATTTTTCAAAACATACAGGTTGAATAATATGGATATTAGAAGAAAATAATATGGTGGCCTGCATTGGGCCCCAGCATTTCTAAAATGCTATGCAAAAAATAAATGTATGTTCAAAAGTGGCACACCTCTTCAGATGATAGAGGGAAGGAGGTGCTCAGTTGGAACAGTACCTCAAGACTACAAATTTTGATAAAATAGGCTAACTATAGAAATAAATTTGTAACTATAGCACAATGGTTCCTAGATGCCACAGTAAATTAGGGACAACTTTTTATAGTAAGAAAAGCTGTGTAACTATCTTTGTTGTTACTCAAACTCCAGTTTGTAGGTAAATTTATGTTACAGCAGACATTGCTGCATAATATTTTTTAAAAATTTCTTTTACAGTTATCTAAGAAAACCTGCAAACATCTGAGGTGGTATCCAGTAAAAGTTGTGCAGGATATGGAATCATTCTGTATTTTGCTAAATATTTATAGTTTTTTTTTTTTTTTTTTTTTTTTGAGAAATGCCCTGCTCAAAAATTATGAGAACACATATTTTTTACATAGTGTTCAATGCCCGTTTTTACTATTGAGGCATCACAGGCGATAGGTGATTTACAATGTGTGAAATAATATATACCACACAGTTTTTGTATGATAATAGATGCATTTAAATTATTTATCATGATAAGAAATACATTTTGATTTTAGAATTGAGACTAACAAAATGTTGGCTATATAGAAAATAAAGTGGAACAGCAACAATACAGGTTAAAATATTGTGTTATTTCAGTCTAGCATTGGATATGTCCTCCATGTGCACGAAAAACATTTGTGTATCTACATTGAATGCATCAACAAAACTTCTCTCAAGTGCTGTGAACTTTTGTTTGACAATGAAATAATCAATTTATCCAGGAAATATGCAATGTTCAACAATGTAATGATCCTAAAATATCAATATCAATAATCTACCTGTACTTATTTTATCTGGGTACAAAAATGTCCCTAGTAAAGGATCATACTGGGAAGTCTCAGAAGATCTCTGAAATACGCTTGTTGTAAATGTCATTAGAAGAGTTCGCTTTATGGAAATCTGTAGATTCATTCATTGTGCAGACAGCAATCAGCCTCATATGAATGATAAGATGTGAAAATTGTGGCCACTTATATGCTGGAAAAAAAAAAGGGTTCATTAAGCATTTCACACTAGAGCAGAACATTGAGTGGTATGATGAAATATTTTGGAAGACAAAACTACAAACAATTTATCTGTGAAAAGCCTGTTCCTTTCAACTATAAAGTCTGGTGTCTGAACACTCCCTCGGGCTATTTTGAAAAGTGTGCAGCTCTGATCGCATAGATGCTCAATGAGGTGCCTACCAATGTTTTTTTTTTTTTTTTTTGAGTAGTGTTTAACGCCCGTTTTTACTACTGAGGCACCACAGGCGGTGGACACTGATGATACATGAGATGAAATGATAAATTGGGAAAGGATATTTTTTTTTTTTTTAAGGAAGGAAGCGTTCCAGGCCTAAGTTTAGGTACCTCCCCGGCATTTGCCAGTTATGAAGACTGAGGAAAACCTGGAAAAAACCCCAGTCAGGGAGGACGGTCCTGGCGGGATTCGAACCGCAGACCTCCCGCTCACGAGTCCGTGCCTTAACGACCTCGGCCACCCGTGGCGGTGCCTACCAATGTGGTTCACTTGCCTTTCCACGTATATTTTGACAATCTTTTTATTGGGATGGAACTGTTGGCTCATCTGAAAGTTGATGGATATGGCACTACAGGAACAATTAGAGATAATAGAATCCCAAAAAATTGTCCTATCATCCCATCAAAAGAAATGAAGAAACAGGCATGGTATATCTACGACATGGCAAAGAGCTCTGATGGCATAAGTATCATATGTTGGACAGACAATTCTGTGGCTACCATAGCCTCCACATGCCATGGAGTTGGGCCAACTTCTTCAATATCCAGATATTCTTAAGCAGAAAAATGAAAAGTACCAGTTAGTCGGTCAGTTATATTCGAGGCTTACAATGCAGGAATGGACAGAACTGATAGAATGAATCAAAATGTATCTTATTACAGAATAAGGATTCTTGGAAAGAAATAGTGGTGGTCTCTGTTCACAATTCCTGTTTACTTCTAAGTAAGTCTGGGAACAGCATCTTGCATCTTGACTTTCACTGGTTTATTGTGTAGGCATACCTGAAATACAACATTAGGAACAGGCCATCCCATCATGTCAAGATACAGCATTCAGCACAGCAGTGTTAGTGACAATTATAGTCTTGATGCAATGAACCATCTCGTGGCACCCTGCACTGGGAATGAATGCACTAGCACTGTTTCCACAGAGTGCAAAAAATGCAATTTTGGACTCTGCTCCACACCTTATAAAAGACTTGACTTTCTGGACTTATTCTAATACTTTGTTTCATGTGTTTAATATTACATATTCATTTAAAAATTACCAGTTTATTGCACTACTGAAGAGGCATAGTAATTTTTGCTTCTTTAGCGACACATTGCCAATAAAGAGTAAAATGCTTACAGAAGTGCCTAGTGTGTTCATATGGAGAGAGAGCCCCTGCTGATGAAAAGGTTATTTGTAATGACTAATATTTTGGTTTATTTTCTACAGAGTAATTGGAATTGCTTATAAAAATACAAACTATTTGAAAAATAAAAATAATTTTGACATTAAGAATTAAACTCAAATCCCATAAGAGCTATTCTTGTGTAAGTGACAAAAGGATCTTGAATGATGTAGGCTGCTCCCATTGGATGTAATATCCATCTAGTAGCTTCTTAGATGAAGGGCCTCCTTTTGTGGAAGAAACTACATGAATATACCCTTTTCTTTTGAAACCCAAGAGAAAGATAGTCCTCTTGCTTACATCAAGAACACATGTAATCCTTTACCTCTGTGGTGCCTCAATAGTAAAAAAAGAGCATTAAATACTAGCTATCCATGCAGAGCTGCAGCACAACTGGAAGTTGATCTTTGTCAAGGTCATGAATTATTGGTATTTCTCTACAGAAAGCATATTCCAACTCATACCTTCCTGTGGTATTTGTTACATGTACTTTGCTGTAAAGTATGCTGAGAAAACTGCAGCAGTAATTTAGGAGGAGGGGATGTAGGGATATTGATAGATGATGGATTATCATTTATTGTTTGATTGGTAGTTCAAATCTCAGGGATAATGACAGTTTTTCTTTTCTTCCTCTTCAGACAATTTCCTGCTGTCTTACAGTTGCCTGGACTAGCTCTTCTTTTTGCTGGAATTTTTTATGATCCGGATACCATAGGGGAAGGAGTCAAGGAGTTTAACAGGATATTAAACAGATTTATCATATACTAAGGTGAGACACGATTTATTGTTCACAGTTTGTTACACTTAAGAAGGCCACTGTTAGTGCTTGGAAAATTTCTTGTGTTATATGTGCCACTTTTGCACTAACTATAAGAGTCTCCTAATTATTTCACCGACAATATTAAATACACAACGAATCTGTCTACTCGATGCTCGTCTTCAGTGAATGTAATGTTTACTGGTGCTGATATTAACCATACTGATGTTCTCGCACAGCTAATCATAACATTCCTAATGATAACAATGACGATGTAACTAATAATAAATAATGAATAGGCCTCAACAAGTAACAAATACAAAGGGATCAACTAGCTAATAATGACACTGAGAATGATCATACACTAACACACTGATGCACTCTGATAACTGATACAATGAGACACACTGATATTCTGATCCTGAGCCCCAAAATTGTAAGCTTAAGTAAACATTACAGTTGGCCAATCTTTTGATATTATCTTTTTGTTCAAAATATGATCTTAGAAAAATCTGGAACATCTTTTTACATTTAAGAGTTTCTATTGGATACTGGACTCGCAAAATGTCCTTCTCATCTTTCTTATTGGATACTGTAAATTATGTGACTGTTGGCATGTAGCTAGGCATTCTACTGTTAGCTTGGCTTTAAAGTTCAATGGTCTAATTTTCAACTATATATCTGGCATAACAAGAGTTTATTGCATTTATTCCTACCTAATATAACACAGTGGTACTGTCTGACAATATCAAAAGAAATATCTTCTACAAGGACCCTGCTTTACAAATTCTCCAAGAAATATTGATCTTGTTTCCATTTGCTTGGGTCGTCCATACAAATATTGTTTAGGACAGGTTTCCTAATCCCATTTCCAGGGCAAGAGCAGAAACTAGGGTGTGTTTCCACTCTGATAAGAAAATATCATCACAAACAATAATTCAACACATGTAGAGGAAATAAATATAACACTGCAATCATGATTACCTCTAACTTATATAGTATTAATTAATATGACCTTTCTTAATATACCTGGGGATGGAAGCTAATATGCTCCATTTCAAAACACTGAAAAGCTTATAGAATAAAATAAAGGAACTAAAATAACACAAACTATCATAGCTTTTAGAACACAACAAAAGAAAAGGAGACTGAATCTGAGTGATTATGATAAACGAAGCAGCAATGTTTAATTTTCCATGGCAATTGCTTTTTCTTGCCCTTCATCATACCTAACTTGACAGGTCTCAAGTGGCTATTTGTTATAATCTTTTTTATCAGAACATACAAAACAGCATCTAATTAGGAACTAAGGCCATAATATATTTTAAAAATGTTCAATAAATGATTCATTTTTGATTTCTAAACCTTGTAATGGTACAAAATTGCCTGCTCTGCCTTCTCCCCCACACATACAAATTATGTTTTATTTAATGCCTCTTTTGCACAAACCTAACCTCCAACCCTTTCTATGATTACTTAATGCTCACATGATACCTTTTTCTACTTCCTGTGGAGTAAGCTGATATGTCTGTAGGCAGTCAGCACTTGACTTCAGTAGCAAAAAGACAGAAGAAGGCTGAGAGAAACAGAGCTCAGCTTTCAACCATGAGCAAAAGATTGGTAGCTGATAATTGTTTTGCCTGGTGTTCTTTCTCGGTATTGTGATATATATCTAATATGTAATACAACCAAACCTTATTGGTAATCTGACTAGTTGGAAAACATATGGGCTCTTAATTTATCTCTGTTTAGCTAATTTCTGCTTCACTAATTAGCTTTTTCACAAGGTTATGATGCCTGATTAATTCTTATGGTTGATCGAGTCAAAATTGGATGCTAACTCATAGCTTGGTTTTCATTTGGCACATTTAAGTTTTCTAATTTGTTGAGCTAACTTTAAAGATTAATAATAAATTGTAGATCTTGTAAATTGTACAATGGTATACTGGCCAGCACAGATATTAGTTAAATTGGATACCCATTTTTCTTTGATAAAATGTTTTAATATTGTATTGCCTGTATATTGTTTTTATAATTTTCAAGTTGTAATTCCAACAATTATTCTTGGAAACTTTTGGAATCAGTGTTATTTGCCAGTACCTAACTGGTTAGTGGGCAATTGCTGAATGAATGTAATAATTCTGGTTTTGTTACTGGAAAATTTTATTTAGTTATTACTTTGTCATTTCTAAAGTACTTATTGTTATAATTGTTAATCTTGTTGTGCTGTAGCTTTGTTGCAATTTTAAAACTATTATTGGAAGGTTTGGTATATTTTCAATGGTAAATTATTTTATTATATCCCAAGGACTTTTGTCTTTCAAATGAATTATTCCTTCCTGTGTCCCAATAAACTGAAGTACCATCCAAGGCACTCTGGAGATCCTTGCCTAGTGTCACTTCTTATTAACATTTTCCCATAGGAAGGATGGACAAATGAAATCATTTTGAAAAGGTTGTGGTCACATCTTAAATTTCACTAAATATTTTTATGAAAAAACCAAAGTATTCAAAAAGAGTTTTAATCAATGCACTTGCATTTAAATCTTCTATAAAATTAGACCATAAAAATAATGGTTTTTAGACAGCATTTCAAAAGTAACAGCAAATTGAATATTTTGAGACATAATTCTGGTAGAGATATAAATAATTTGTAATTTTTCTACATAATTCTAGTAGAGATATAAACTTTCCTCAGAATGCACATGATGAGAGATGACATTTCAGGTGATGCATGCACACAATGGTGCTTTTAGGAAAGAGATTACCCTCTACTGCTTCTTCTCACTTCTCCTGGTTATAATACTCCATAAGCCTACCAACACATTGTGTTTAACCCCTACAAATAACTACAAATACAAACATCAGATGCACTGTAGAAGTTCCCCAAAATGGTTTTTAGTGCATAAAAATGCTCAAGCAATAGTTGGTATAAAGACAAACTCTGTACTCAGATATTTAAAGGATGCCATTTAGGATTTTTACGCCTGGAAAAATTCATCATCCTTGGCCAGGATTGAACCCATGACCCTGGGTCTTCAAGGCAAGTATGGTTACCACTAGACCACCAGGACAGACTTTCAACCTTAGCCAATAGAGCTCTGTCTGCATCCTCTGTAGAGAAATACAGAACCTATACTCTTCCTTGTAGCAGCTGTTCTTTCCCAAAGTTTTATCCACTTTGCAGTGAATGATGGAATGCCACAAATGCTGCCTGCTCTGATGGTTATATATGCCAATATAAGAGGGAGAACAGCAGGACATTTATCAATAGCCTCTGCCTTGCTTGAAATGGAATAAATATATTGTTATAAGGTAAGAGGGGCAATGGATGACCTTCTTTGGCAATAAATGAAACTGAGCATATATCTGTAAACATGACAAAAAGAAATCTAGACTAAGATTGACAGAGGAACCAGGCCTTATTGCCAATATATGGAGGTGTTGGCTATAATTATGTATATCTAATTCTATAGCCAAAAATTGTGGAAAATCAATGTTAGGTGGGGAACACCCACTCCACTTTGGATGGTATGGATGAAGTCAGAAGGAAGAAAGAAACAAATTGACACATAGATTGAAACCCCAATCACCAATGAGCAAAGTGCATGCTTTACTTCTGAGCTGTTTTCACACATGTAAATTGTTTTGTCCACGCATCCAATGCAGAGTAACAAGGCACATGTGAACTGCTCTCGAACATGAATGTGGGGATTGAACATTACCTACTCTCAGAGTGCACTCAATAATTTTTTCCAGCACTGTACACTATTCTCTCACCAATGCTGAAATCTCTGCACTTTGTGCAGTCTTATATAAATTTCTCTTGAACCACAGAAATCTGAACTGTTTGGTGCTACTACGCAGAGCAAACAGGTAAGGGTGTGTATACAAGCTTTTTTGATTAAGCATGTCAAGCCATCTATTGGGTACTGTAAATATATTCTTTAAGAATATATCTTTCCTACATAAGAGTTTGAAATCCATGTAATTTTCATTTTATGAAATACTGTTAAATGGCTGTTGCTTTTTGAAATGCCCTTGTATACTTCAATGCAGGTCGTTAAACATTTGATCCCTCAATTTTTTTGAGCTGCATGAATTGACTGTCTGGATTAATCATCAGTGTTTCATCTGCCTATTCCTAAAACCACCAAATTTTTCTTTTGCAGCATATGCACAGTACAATATTAACAATTTTTTTTCCCTTTTGGGGGGGGGGGATCATCTGAAGCTGACAAATGTATTTACTGATCATTCCAGTCTTATCTCATAATGCAGATTTATTTTGCATATACATATATTCCTTTTTACACAAACTTAGAAAACAAGAATTATCCTTAAATTTTCTATAAGCTTGAGTGAACATTAAATATTTGCATTCTTCATTGTTTGCATATTGAACCATTCTTTATGTTTCAAATGCATTTTAAAACTATTTCTGAATTAAAAGATAAATGATATTAATACTTATAGACTCCTGCTCAGTTGAACTAACCTGAATTTGATGCAGGGAGAGAGGGGAATCTAAAGGCTGAGTTACATACGTCTCTCCCTCTTACTCCAGGGGGTCTTTCAGCTGAGTAGAGAACAATTTTAGTCATATCCTTGAACTTGGTTTCATAAATTTCAATAACTATTTATGAAGCTAACATTTGCTGGTGATTATTCTTGTGCTTTATGAACATGCATTTTTCATGTTAATAAGCATTTAGAATGTTAAGAGCAAAACAGAAGTGTTAAGAGTAAACATATGATTTACTTTCTTTTTCAAAACTTTGTGAAAAAATCCATTAGTTAGTAAATTGCAGTTCAGTGAAGAGTTTCAATTCACATTATACACTTTAATATTAAAATTAATTTAACAGTTTGCACATGAAGTATATGGTTATGACTTTGCAGCTTGCTGTTGACGCTGTTGTTGCTGTGCGCTCAGTTGTGCCTGTAGTCTCATCTCCATTACATCCATAACCGCTGAAAAGAGATCAATAAATCTAATTACAGTATAATTTTCCTTAAAGCCCTTTACCAAACACAACCAGTTCAGCATAACAGAAGCAGAGATAAATTATCAATGAGTTATACTCCACTCTACTATGCATATGTAATATTTCAAGCCAAAAAAACAGCGTGTGTTCTGCTTGGGTTACTCTCCTTCTTATATGCTAGAGCAAGATTAACATGGCATAAAAAGAGATGCAGAAACCCACCCAGATAGTCTCTGGTAGAAAAATATTTTGCATCTGTAACTAAACAATCATTAAACTTTTCTGGTGTGTGTTCAATTATAGCAAAAAAATATATTATTGAAAGACATTATAAGGTCTGACACATGGGTACAAACTATGAATTGAGAAATGAGTAACAATCAAAGATTTTTTACGCAAATTCATCTAGAGTTATGTTTACTACTTCAAGGGTTAGTTGACAACACATTTATCACATTGTACACAAGTGAGATTCTATCTGCTGAATGTGGATTGGTGATGAACAGGAGAGAGGGTAGGAATAATCTGTCTGACAGTGTTCTGGAACTGTACCCTGCTTGTGCCTCATCATCTTATGGATAATAGGAAATGGCAGTATTATATCTTGCAGATTTAACATCTTTTCATCGGAGAAATTATGCATTCATTGACAGGATCATCATACTGGAAGAAATATGGCCATGACTTTATGATCCAGAACTGAAATGTTCGTATGCATCATTCCCCTGACCCAACTTGACAAGACCCTAAGAATGTGAAAGTGATGCTGATAATGGTATGTGGTGTTGTAAGTGTGATACTCGTGCAGTTCCTCAAAGTAAAACTGTTCATTTTGTGTACTACCATAGGTGCTTGGAAAACTATCTTCACCCTACTTTGCAACATTTTCAAATGTGCACACCCATTGTCTTGCCCAGTATCACAATGCCATTACTGTGAGGAATACAGTAATGGCCTACTCATATGGTAGGGAAGAGAAGTACTTGAACATTCTCCATATTCACCAGACATGAGCCCCCATATCTTTGATCTCTTCTTCAAACAAGGAAAGCATTTCCATACAAGAGAAGCAATCCTTCAATAAGTAGGGTGTGATAGTGATCGTAATGTTACTCATATTCAGCATGGAAGGTATATAACATCTCTTGCATTTCAGCAATTATAAATGTATAAGTAAATCATAATTAAACATCTATTTGTGAGAGACTGCCTGCTGACTATTCATAGAAGGGCCGTTTATGAAACAAGGCTTACAATACTAGCCCTGGGAGAACTTTTATCAGCCATCTTAGGCAAGAACTTACAGATAATCGACTATAATTATCATTAAGAATGAAAGCAATAATAACATTCTCTCTTTCCTGAGATTTAAGTATAGATATTGTAGATATAACCAATTAGCACTTTTCAATGTGCATAGTGGACCAAAATCTTGTCATATGAAGGAATTTCTAGATATAATACCCTTTAAAAACATGAATACAGGAAAAAATATTTTCGCAGATACTGAAAAAAAAAAGTTGAAAAATGATAATTCCCTTCAAAGAAACTTATGCTACAGATGGAGCTCCAGTTAAGATTGACAAAGATTTTTATTTACAATTACAGTAATAATCATATGATTTTCTAGAACGGAAAGTCATTGGTGTGGCCAATTAGGGTTTCTGACAACATGCTTTGTACTGTCCTCATGAGATATTAACAAAGTGGATTTGCTAAGATCTGCTCAGTATACTTTTCCTTTGATTCTGATACTCTGTATTCCCCTAGAGAGTTGAAGAGTCTGGTGAATTACTGTAGAATAAGGAACTCAACCTGACTGTGGGCTGTGATGTCAATGCTACCATAGCATTTGGGAAAGCATTGACATCAATTAGGGGAGAGGCTATTATTGAGTATATAAATTCAACTGATCTTGGAATTATGGATATAGGAGAAATTCTGAATTTCAGCAAGGCAGAAGGAAGAAGGTCCTTGATTTGATACTATAGGATCCTTCATTAGAGTTTGCTCATACAGGAATGCTTGGAGAGCTTATTGGAAGTCTTTCAGGAAGGACCTGGGGGGGGGGGGGTGAAAAAAACTTTCAGGAATTTTTCTTGGAGGCACTTCAGTAGTTCTATAGAAGAACAACTTGAGACAGCTAAATTGCTTAGATTGTTGAGGTCAGATTGTCAGAAGAGATTGGCCTCTTTGGTGACTTTCTAGCCAAGCAGCTGATGAGGAGAAACCTTGTGTCTGTTGCTTGAAACCCACTTTCCAGACTCAGAGGTCAGCAATTTTATATGACTTCAGCTGAGGCTTGCTGACTGGCTTGTATGGGTTGACAGGAGGCCCCAAAATAGTCCCAACAGGAAGTTGACTTAGCAATTCAGTTTT
Source organism: Metallyticus violacea (assembly GCA_030762175.1). Classification (NCBI taxonomy): domain Eukaryota; kingdom Metazoa; phylum Arthropoda; class Insecta; order Mantodea; family Metallyticidae; genus Metallyticus; species Metallyticus violacea. The sequence goes on along the minus strand of CM060833.1, from coordinate 129,375,516 downwards.
TGCTGCTTAGAAAAATCTATTTATCAAAAAGATTTTATTAAAATTAATTTTAATATAGTAATATTAATTTCATTTTGATTTTAATTTAAACTGTAACAATGGAAGTGTAGAATATTGATAAATCAATAATGAATAAGTTAAAAATAACAAATGTAGTAAAATAATAATAATAAAATTAAAAATAATATAAATGATAAATATATAATTAAAATATATCAACAGAGTAAAATTAAAAGGATAATAATACAAATAATAAATATATAAATTGTTAAAATATATCAATAGCATAAAATTATAATTAAATGCAATGTTAAATGAAAATGGTTGTAGTTGTAATTGAAAATATATTAGTTGTTTGCGTTAGTAATTTTAGTATGTTTATTATATGTTATTATTATTTTTATCATATCTATTATAATAATTATCCTTACAATGATAATGGTAATTATAAATTTTTCTTTTCGTTCCTTGGAAATTAGTGGTGGAAATTTGGAATATGTGCCCCCGCATAAGAATAAGGAGCCAGAGTGAGTATTACAGATTTTTAATTAAAAAAAAACTCTCATTCTGGAGGCAAGGAGAATCCTTAATCCACTCATGACTAGAATCTATAGAGCCTGGCTACAGAGTTGTGTATCCCATTTGGAATGTGGTCAAGTGATATTAATTCCTAAACGTGGTAGGTGTTATGACTATGATGGTCTATTGATCTCTGCACAGCCATCAACAGCCCACCAGCCTGGTAAATCCATTGAGACAGCACTCTACTAGCTTGTTGTTACACTAGAAAGGGAGCTGAATCGTGGCAGCTGGCTATGGGTGTTTTCCTGAACAATGAAGGGGCCTTTAATCATATGATTATGGGCTACATTAGGGACAGTCTTTGGAGAATAGAAGTGAGCAATAAGCTGACAGACTGGATAATTGCCACACTAGAGGCTGTCAGGCACTAATTTAAAGTTAAGGGTGAGTGTGTACAAGGGATGCCATCAAGGGGATGAGCTATCACCAACTATTTGGTATCTTGTGGTAAAATGAAATACCCAACAGACACAATGCTTAGGAAATTTTTGCATATATTTATGACACACGCCTTATAGCGGTAGGTAACTTTGCAGTAAGCTTGCAACATTATACAAAGTGCATTATATATGGTTGGGAGATGCTGTCATGAGACAGACCTGTCAGTTAATTCTAAGAAGACCAATCTTGTGGTTTTTACTAGGAAAAAGAAGTTTGATGGTTTTTGGAAGAAAAATAAATTTTTCTCCTTTGGCTAAATATCTAGGAATTATCCACGATCACAGGCTGCAGTGGGGAAAGCATTTTGAATATAAAGTTGTCAAGGCTCAAACAATTCTTTGGCCCTGTTGGAGGGCTATGGGCTATGGGCTAAGGGCACAAGGTGGGCCACAGGCTTTAAGTGGCCTATTGGCTACTCACCTTAGATGCTTATACATCATGTATCTACTCATCTTAGGTACAAATAATTATTAATATTTCTAAATTTTCTTTCTTTCTTTTTCTTCCCCTTATGTCATCAAGAATCAGGAATTTTGAGTCAGGTAGTTGGCTCAATGACTCAAGCATCATCTAGAAGCATAGTAACATATTATTAAAATTGAAATGACAGACATTTTGTCCAGAGACCGTTCCCCAGCTATGGAGTTCTTTAGTAAGTCATAAATATAAGATATAGAATCCAAGGATTTGTGCTGAAGTACTTTATGTCCTCAAAAATTCATCAACCTTGGAATAAATATATCATTCTCAAGCATGAAAATATCTTTAAATTTTTAAGTTTTGTTACTAACTAAATAAATTTAACTTATAAAATAGTATTATAATTTTATAAAGCTATAATCTCTATATAAGCATGGTTTAGGCTTGCATAGCATTCCAAGCAATAGTCTTGTTAAATCACACATATATGTAGCATCTTCTTCACTATTGAATACCAGGTAACCCAAACATTAGATAAGATGCACAAGTGCCTTCTGTAAAAGTTACCAGACATTTGCCTTTTTGTATTAGTGAATAATTCTAGAAAATTATCTTCTCCAGATAACATGTCCCATAGCTCCAACATCTAAGTCAATCTGGACTCAAAGATGATCTTGATTGCAAAGAATTTATTACATACATTAAAAACTAAGCAAAAATTAATTGCCTGCATTTTTATTATTTATTTTTAAGGGTATCTGCATTCTCACAACTCCAATGGGTACAGTAGTTCATTTATGGTCCATCAGTTAATACTTTTTTATACTGATAACTACGTAATGCCAAACAATGAAGACCTTTCAAACTCTGGATGTTTCAAAGAACATGTGACATGTTTATGCAGATTATTTTCTCTTCTTCCATGATGTTTTGAGAAGTATTAATTTTTTTGTTTTGCTGAAGAACTTTGGGATGATAAAGTGAATTATTAATAGCAAAAATGATAAGAATTTGCCTAAAATTACCCCATATCAACATTCTTAGGATTAGAAATGCTCTTGAAGGAGAGAAGTACACAAAAGCTGAGGTTATGAAATGCTACATATTTCGAATATTTAAACAAATCCTTAACTTTCTGTAGGAGTGGTTAATTTATAAGTAATTTATGAGCTTAAAATAATATATTAACTAACCTCTTTCTAAAGAAGAGATAAATGAAATATTATTAAACCTTAAGACATATTTTGCTAATAAGATATTTATTTTAAGTCAATTGATATCTAAGATAGCAAACCCAAACTTTTATAAAACCAGCCACCTGTTGCTAGTAAAAATATGAACATTAAAAGCAGCAGAAAAATACAAACTTATAGATCTTGGAGGAGGAGGAGGAGGAGGAGGAGGAGGAGGACTGTTCTTTAAAAGAGGCTCTCAAAGAACAGTTTTATTGCATTTTCCTCTTTACCAAATGGCTCGCTATAATTAATTCCTAATGTTAGAATATATATATATAAAAACATAAAAAGAAAAATATTTAAAAAAACCATACCTTCTCGTATTTTGCTTTTCTCCAAACCAATCTGCTGTATTTTTTCCATTTGTTCCGTTACAAAGGCAACTTTGCGTTTGAAATAATCCTTTGCACCTTCTATATCCTGAAAAGATTGAGGTATAACATTTAAATCCATCTTTTCATCCATATTAGAACATATTAACACTAGATTGTGGAGAATTTAAAACCTAAATAAAACACGAAACATAAACGTTTATTCATTTTCAGAATAGAAAGTCTCTTATCCAAACAAAATGTAATTGGTTTCAGTGATTCAGTTTCTGAATTCAAATAGACTTGTTTTATCATAGTGTCACTTGCTCTCAGTCTCTGATTTTTCCTTATTTTAAAACTATTTGACAGAAGGAATGAAATTTGACATAAACATAGCTTGGAATATGAGAAGCATTCTTAGTGGAAGATGTGAGTGACAGCGATACTATAGTCTATGATGCATCTGTATGTTCATTATTCTCAGCAGTAGTTGCTTCTGTGACTGTGCTGCTGTTATGAGATCATTAACAGTAATCATGCCTTTGTATTATGAAGAAAACAGTATATGAAATACCTAGTGGAACAGCATGAGTTATTGTCTGCATCAGAAAACTTATGTTCATAAAGAAATGTCAAAAACAATTTACTGTGCAGTTTGAGGTTTAGAAAACCATGCATAAAATCCTCCATTCAATATATGATGAAACTGGCAAAAGCAATGGTGCAGATTGCAAAAAAGAGACTGCTGGATTTCCCTTAGAAGTTTTTGCATAATCTATCACAGAAGAGTCGGTCCTGGTGGTGTAGTGGTTACCATACTTGCCTCCTAAACCCAAAACGTGGGTTTGAATCCGGCCAGGACCGATGGATTTTTTTGGGCGTAAAAATCCTAAGTATGGCTTCCTTCGGAAGGGAAGTAAAGCCGTGGGTCCCGTGTCGTACATTTGCGGCACGAAAAAGAACCTCAAGCCTGAAAGAGAGGCCTCTGAGCAAAATTTGTCGGCCGTTTCACGCCCTGAGTTGAATGGGATGCTGATGACCTGAGATGTTAAAGAGCATCCATATATAAATCAATAAAAAAAAAAATATATCACAGAAGGGCTTTCCACGGCATATGTCCAGGTACGGGGTAGAAGAAAAATTGCCTGCATATCATATTAATGCTATGGAGGAACTGAAATCTCTAGATGAACAGGAGGGACTCAGTTACTGTCATTGGTTTCAATGGTTAATCACTGCATACTCAGGAATACTGAATTACATATGATTCTCCATGGCATGGCTCCAGCTAATATCATTTTCAGAATGTTCATATTAGAGTTGGTCAGAATCCTTGTCAACTTATGACAGCGAGGTCTGAAGTTCAATTCCCATCTAGATCATCTTCCTTGATAGGTTTTTTTTTCCAAGTTTTCCTCAGCTCTCATAAATGGAAAATGGGGAGTTACCCTAAACTTAGGCCTGGAATGCTTCTTTCTTTATATTAATAAAAAAAAATATATATGTTCCCCATATATATTGTGGGGAACATATATATGTTATCATTTCATCTCATGCATCTATCATCAGTATGTATCTATGCCTCAGTAGTTAAAATGCGCATTAAACACTATTAAAAAAAGTGCATGAGACATCTCTTTATGATGAAATGTTAGGTTTAAAGTTTATTGTGCTGCAACAGTGCCACATTATTGGCAAATTTTCCTCCATTCACTGGTGGATACTGCAGACTATATGGAAACCTGGTTTAAGCAGGATGATGAGGGACTGCATATATGCTATTTTCTACAGGATGGTGCCAATTGTCATACTTGCAAAGGCAGCATGGCTGAAATTGATTCCTTCTTTGAAGATCATGTCATTAAAAGTTGGTGGCTTGTTCTAAGATTTCTTCCTATTTAGAATGTTGAAGGGGAAATGTATTGCAACAGTCAAGGATTCTTGTGGAATTGGAAGAAAACATTTGGCAAAAAGTTGATGCTAAGACTCTTTGTGCTTGTGAATACCTTATAGAACTTAAGGCATGTGCTGGCATGTCTTGATGCTAATGGCAAGCATTTGCTTGAAATCACGTTTTTCACACATGAAGGTTATGTCCATGTCAAATGTCTCTGAGTTATGCCCCGAGTTTGAAAGTTATAAGGGAAAATCAGGGGCCAACAGCAAGTAAAACATTTTTATAGCATATGTTATCAAAACAGCTAGCAGAGTAAATTCTCAGGCAAGCAATTTGTTTTATTCGTAGCATAGTTTCAACATAAAATGAATTTTAATTTGCACCTTTCAAATAATTGTCCCACTGCATGTTTAATATAAATACACAGATTATATAACTGGGCAGATTAAAGAAACAAGGAAATTAAACTGAATGCTTTGATCCATGAAAATGTCAAAGGAGATATTTACATGGAGACACGTATAGTACTGGAAAAAAATGATTTGGGCATCGTAAAATGGGTATCAAAAATCATTTAGTTCACAGAGTTTAGTTCATAAGTGAACATGCACTTTGTTACAAACCAGATTTACATATGTAGGGTTTTTACATAAAAACTACCCTGCATGCAAGATGTTTTCTCAGCGGCTGGGTATGTCACGCCACTTACCACTGATGGGATTTAAATCACTGAGCATCTGGTATAGTTTTTATGTGAAAGCCCTACATCACGGTAAGAAACAATATGTTATAATTAATGAGTAGTTCAAAGAATAATTCTTTGCAACATAAACAATTTTGACTTGAACAGTTAGTTACATTAGTACATAAACAAAGATGGGTACTTTCTAATGTAAAAATGACTCAGTGCCAGCATGTTAGAAATTCCTTGCAATAGCTAAGAAGTTTAGAATCTGATGATCCACGTTATTTTTTTAATAACGATGTTACTTATATAATTACTCTGTATACTTGCATTTGAGCAATTATGCTTTATGCCTCTATGTTCACTGCATAATGTATGCGAACTGTTTATTTTCTGATCTCATAAAAAAAAAAAAAGGGAAACAAAATAAATTTACATGAAGAGATCTGAATCCTGTCCCTCTTAAAAAAAATGGAATCTACCAACTTTCTAAAATAATTAGGGTCCTCTGCTAGTGACTCCCAAGTATCTTCTATGGCATGCCAGAGCATTTGTGAACCCGGAACCTCAAGAAAGTCTCTTTTTGGTTTTCACCCAAACATATATATTCTATTGATGCTACATTAATGTAGGATATATTACCATTACATTGTCTACAGCTTTGTACGTATAACTTATTCACTTAATATTCTTTTAAATAAATCTGGTGATTTTGGAGGCCAGAGTATACATTTGTTGACATATGGGCCAAATGTTATCGCACTGGAATGTAATAATTCTTTCAGGATAATGTTTTTGGGCAGATGAAAGGGGAACAAGTTTCAGGATGTCAGTATAGGCTCTACTGTTCAGTCTTTCATGAACATATTCCAGCATGCTGCTTATCCCGGGATATTCATGCCCAACAAGTAATGCTCATTTTCATTCCTTACTCAAATGACCAGATAGCAGCTTTTATAGTCAGTCCCACTCAGCCTGTAAACAAATGCAGTAGGAGAGGCACTTAATAGTGCTCAATGCAAATTTCTCAGAGAAAATGCAGTAGAAGAGACATTTGTAGTGCTCAATGTAAATTTCTCAGAGAAAGTGCAACAGGAGAGGCTCTTGTAGTGCTAAATATAAATTTCTCAGAGAAAATGTTCTCTGAATTGAAGTTCTCATAGAGTTGTGCAAATGCCAACCTATCAATTATGCCGACATCGGTTAAGGCTTCCTTAACAACTTTACATCTACATTGAAGCCTGGCATCCTTGAAATAGTTGCCAATGATCTGTGCACTACCAAGGTATAAGGGCAAATTCCTGTACTCGGCTCTACCTGCATCCTCCATAGAGACATGCAAAAGACCTGTAGTCTTCCCCACAGCACAAAAGCTTCCTTCTCTGGTGGCCCTATATCCCAGTAAAATAAAAGAGAGAACAGAAGCAAGTTTATCAACTAACTTTGCCTTAATAAAATTAATGCATCATTGTAGGGTGGATGACCTCGATCAGTAATAAATGGAACTGAACATAAATCTGTAAACATAACAAAAAGAAAGGAAGCCTGATGAATGAGGCTTTATCCCTAATATTTACAAGTAAATAGTAACACAAATATTGCAATATTTTGAGCCTCTTTGAAGAAATATTTTATCTACTTCTGCTTCTCTAGTTATTGTTATATTAATTACATTGTTCCAACAGTTACTTTATTTACCTTACTTTTAATTTTTATTATATAATATACATTATATATAATTATAAAAATTAAAAATTGTTCCAAGAATTACTTTATTTACTTTCCTTCATTTTTAATTTTTATTATACAGTATATAATAATAAAAATGAAAAATAGAGTAACTTCTGGAACAATGCAGCTAAATAACAAATTTTGCTATATTTCGAACAGCTTGTGTTCTTCTTCAAAGGCAGAAAAGATATATATATGTATTCATAATATATATGCATACTAATACTCAATCTATAATTGAAAATTGTGGAAAATGTATGTTAGTTTAATGTAAGAGAAGCAGAGATGAGAAACACTTTTACCCATTATACTTTAGAAAAATGATCAACATCCGTATATATATATATATAAAGTAAATAATGTTGACTACGATTCAAATTCACAACACCAATGCTCAAAGTGCATGCTCTACCACTGAGCCATATCCTGACAAACATAATTGGTTTGCACATCTGATGCAGGCAACAGGGCAAGCTTGGTAATATCAATTCATGTGAATAGCGCTGGAAAATGAAGTGGTGATAGAATATTTTCTGCTCTGAAACTGTGTTTCATCATTTTTTCTAGCATTGTACTAAATATTAGTCATGCAATGGCTAAGAATATAATGAAAAGCAAGGAGAAAAAATAAGGGGGGAGTAAAGCTTTAGGAAGTGCAGCACTTAAAAAAGCAGAAAAAAGGATAAATGAAAATAAAAGACAAAGCACTAAAATAGGTAGAAATAATGCCAAGGATGAGGCAGATCTGAAGAATAAGCCTTTCACCATACATACAAGAACTCAGCTGGAATTATGTTCTTAGTTACCCCATTATCAAAATCCAGAACAGTTTACAAAAGGATATTACTTACATTTTGTATGTAGTAACCAGTGCCAATATCTATAATAACTGACTTTCCATCGGCTATTTTGCCAGGAACATACATCTAAGCACTTTAGTAAATGAAAATATCATGAGTTTGACTTCAAGTTTCTGATTTTTGGTTATTAAGCAGGGCTTTACAATTCCAGCATTCACAAGTCTTGCCTGGAAACTGGGCATTTGCAACCAGTAAGATCATCAAACCAATTGGAGCATCCTCCCCTCGCTTTGGATAATATCAGCTCTGCCACCCTTTGTACCATAGACAGGATGAGGCATTTATAGTGTTGTGGCCATTTTCCTCTGAAATGAAGGGGAAAATAAAAAAGTGTTTCAGACAAAATTTGAAGTGCTCTTAGGGGGACCTTAAAACATCCTTGAAAAGCCATTCTCAATGTCATTTCAAGGTTAAATTGCTTTTTTGAAATAGAATGGTGTATTTTCTTTTCCAGGAATGGAAAGAACATTCAGTTTTCAGTTTAAGAGTTCTGGTACATTTATTAGCTAGGGGTAATAGGTGATATGATATTGGAAAAATTAAACAATATTTTTCACTCACTTTCACTTCTCTCTTATTTTGTTATTGCTATGAAGGAAACTCATTTGTTTACACATAGATGCCTGTTTGTTGACATTGATACATAAACGAGTGCTCATCATTGCCAATTCAAACCTCAAAGAACATTAATCTCCGCCAGTCCCACTTCGATTTTCAACTATGGGTGTTCGATACACAATCAACAAGAGGATTGGTATGATTTACATTTATGGCAAAGCTCATAGGAAGCTAGAGCAGCATATATGGAGATCAATATTCTAAAAAGAGGCAGCCATCTGTTAGAAATTTTCCAAGACTTGCAAATTTACTCTCCAAAACAGGAGGTGTGGCACCAAGAAAACACTATCTAATGAGAAAGTCTATGGGGAAAATTTGAAAATCACTGTGTTAGCTGCAATTGCTCCTAATCCTTACCAAAATTCCTGTCAACTATAACATGATTCTGGAATCTTTCGAAGGAGAGAGATTAAGCATCACAAATACCATCCATTTCACATTTGCCTATAAGCCCTTCATGGGGATGATTTTCAGAAGCATGCTGAATTTTTCCAACTGCTGTACTATAAATTCAAAATGGTAACTTTTCCAACATATGTAAATTGACGGCTGTAAAATGAAAGTGAGTGAAAAGCATTTGCTGTTTTATTTGTTCAATATCACACCATCCATCACCCCTAGCTGATAGATGTACTAGAGCTTTTATATTGAAAACTGACTGCTCTTTCCATTCCCAGAAAAGAAAATACATTATTCCATTTGAAAAAATGAATTTGACCTTTGAGAATGGCATTTCAAAGATGAGTTGAGGTAGCTATCTTATTTCTTCCTGAGAGCACTTGAAATTTTGTTTGAAATATTTTTTTCATTTTTCTCTTCGTTTTGGAGCAAAATGGCCACAACACTATAAATGGCTCACTCTGTAAATATGATGGCCATAAAAATAAGGATGTCTGAAAACTTGATAATGCTGAAAAATTATGAAGCCTAGCTTAATAATAATAACAATAATAATAATAATAACAATAATACCTGTTTGAGTGCAATTTGCTTTTCTTTTGAAGAGCAAAGTCTTAATTATATAAGTTCATCTAAATCAGAAGGATATGTAAGACAGCAGAATTGCACTTGTTTGAGATAATTATGAACCCATATGTCAAAGTCTGAAAACCAGTTTGTTCTTTCTCCAATTTTCCTTTTTTAACCTTTAGTGAGAATTTTAAAAAAGGTAGTCACACAATAGCTGGTAAAAATTAAAAGTTTAGTTTATTTAACAACTGGTGTCATAGTTCTCAGGAGTTCCGTGCGCTAGCACCTAATGAATGTCACAATAAGTAGTTTTGATTTGCTATTGAGAAGATGTATTGAGCATCAGGCATGGAAGATTCAGTTCTGTACCAAAGTTCAACTGCATGGAGTGGTGTGATTTTTGCATGTAGACGACTTAAAACCCATTGAGATTTTTCTTTTCATTTTGCGCTACAGCCCAGGGGCGAGCCTTGGTCTGCCATGGTAACCTCTGCTTCCTCCACCTCCATCTTACGACTTAATAGATAGAGTACAGTATTGCAGGGGGGCATGTAGTCAGCATGCAGGTACCCTGCAGGTTGCCTATCTTGCAGCTTTTGTGATCAAAGAATGCCAACTCTCCATCAGGCAGCTTTCCAATTGTCCTCACAGGCTTTGTAGACCCGGTCCCTAGCTTAGAAAAATTCCTAAGCAGGGTACTAGGAATTGAACCCAGGCCTCCACCCAGCAATGCTACTAGACTAAGGATGTGGCCTCTCATTGAGACTCCAGGATGTTATTAATTTATTGTAGTAATTATATTCGTGTCATAAATTAAAATGCACAAATGGATAAAAAAAATGTAAAATAATATTATATTCTTGAAAATGCTCCCAGGCCTGGGCATCCTGTCATAAATTGGTTCAACCTGCTGAGGATCTGCTACTGTGAATGAAATGGCTGTGGCAATGAGCATGATTAAGAGATCAGCATATGAGTCATTCATAATAGATGGGCTACCAGACTGTGTGACATGTGAATGTCTCCTTGAACTGGAGATGAAAAAAAATCTTGTGTTGCTCTCCAGACACTTATGAATTCATATGAAAGAGGAGTATTTCTTGATTGAATAGCCACTACCAATGAAAGTTCGATGCACCAACTTGCACCTGTGAACAAAGCTCCTGGAACATTATCTACCCAAGGGTCAAACTGTGAACAGAAGCATTAGGGTTTCGTGCTCAAAGGAATCTCTCTCCAGAGAGACAATGGCAGGTTTCATACAGAAACTACCATCATGATGATGCTGAGAGACATCCTGCCACACCTTTCTTATTTCATACCTAGCACTGCAAGATTTTCATCTTTTTAGGTCAATAAAAGAGTTCTTGCAGGGTTGGAAGTTCAACTCATGGGCCAATGGAAGAAGTGCTATCCTTCAGACATCCAAGCTGCTTTCCCTCTAGCACAAATGCACTGAACTGCTTGCAATTATGTTGAATTATAAGGATTACCTACATTTTCTCATTAAACCACAATATCGTATCACTTTTCCAGCTACTTTCCGACTGTGCCTTGTATAAAGCTGTAACTAATTCACAAGGATACATTTTTGACAGGCACTCAATATGGATTTAGAATAACTGAGTCGACTTTGTAACACTTACATCACTAATAGTTTTTAAAAGAGGAAAACTAAGTTTCTGGAGCTAATCGCTCCCATTTTCAGTTCCAGTTTGACTGCCAGCCTTGTTCTTCGTGGCGGTTGGATGAACTGCTGTATTAAGACGTCACTTGGTGGGATTTCAATATGGATATTTATAATATGCAAATGAGTGAGCTCTAATGCCATTTCACTTGCAAGCCAGGCAATGGAGTTCTGCACATGGGTGGCAGAGGGTAGTAGCATAGACCTTGAAATGAGTGCACCAAGAACCAGTTAACTATATTACATTGAATGAGGTGATGATAGGTGAGAAATAATGAAGCAATGGCAGAGTGAATGGCTTGGGAAACCAGTATAACTGGAGAAAATATGCTCTCATGCCACTTCATCCATCACGAATCTTACTTAGACTGCTAAGATTAAACACAGGCTGCTTTGGTGTGGCATGTGAACAGTTGTAACACCTTGTATTTATAATATGTAAATATATAATTTGCTAAATGTAACATTATTCCAGTAATAAGAAATTGGTACAAGGGATTTTGAAACAAAAATAAAAAAGAAGTAAAATCTACTGCTTATTACTTTGTATTAAAATTTAAAAATAAACCTGTTCTAAGTCCATTTTCATTATTTCAAAACAAGACCATTGCATATATAATGCAACACCTAATTTACCAATTCTACTAAACAAATTAAATCAAAGCAAAACTTGAGAAAAAAGTAAATCAAGAATAAAAATAATTAGTACTATTATCATTTTAATAGCTTATCCATCAATGAAAAGATATGTACTGATGCTCATCTTGTTCAACTAACTGAGAATTATACAACATAAAAATTGTATTGTGTATATGGCTCATAACAATTACAAACATGCCCTTGACTTGTTATATCAGGTTCTTCATTACAAGTTGAGTTTTCTTACATTAATAAAGCCATTAGCTGAGACTTGGTTCACACTGATAGATCTTTATGTGCATTTAGAATACTTCTTTATATTTCTTTAAGCTATGCACCGCTGCCTCTGTTTTCTTTATTTAAGCCTATAAAACTAAATTTTGGTTTGTTGTAACTTACAAATACAATACCCTCGAATTTAAATTGCTAAAAGTATTTTTGTTTCTTAAATGTAAATTGGAACTTAACACAGTGAAGCCAATCATATTAATGGATATCATTGTATGATTCAGTTGAACTACACACTCTTAAAGCTTCACTTACTTTTCATAAATGTATGGAACCGGTTTCGAGAACATTTTGTTCCCATCTTCAGCCATGCTAAAGTTCAACTGAGTTGAACTAAATGAGTTGAACTTTAGCATGGCTAAAGATGGGAACAAAATGTTCTCGAAACCGGTTCCATACATTTATGAAAAGTAAGTGAAGCTTTAAGAGTGTGTAGTTCAACTGAATCATACAATGATATCCATTAGTATTTTTGTTTCTTTACACTTTCTTATTCTCCTCAAATTTTCTAGACATAATTGCAACACAAGCATGAATTTAAGCAAGAAGCCATTTTGTTAAAAGAAATACATACTCCAATAGAACTATCCACTTAGAAAAAATTTTTAATTTTAAAAAAATGAGATAAATGAATGCATTTTAATATTCTGCCTCTGGATCTATTCAGTAAATTCCTATTTCAGCCAACAGATGTTAACAGAGAAGCAATGCAGATCCAGCCACGATCACACCCAACAGCCTAAAATTTACCAAGCAGTCAGTCAACAGCTGAAGATGTGAACGGAGGCTCCCCCCCCAAAAAAAAAATATGTAAGTGAACTTTATGTTGCCATTTGAAAACATTAAGTTTGGAATATTTTATTGCTTCACTGTCAATAGTTTCTAAACACACACAAAGATTTTGCAATGTTGATGGGGATTTCCATTTCTAGACTTATATAATAAAATGTACAATTGAACATGCAGAATCTTAAGACTTCTAGTTGTGCTGCAACCAGCAATTATGACTCACAAATCTTTCGCTCATCATATAATCTTTTTCTTAGCAAGATCTGTAGCTGCATCTATGAGGGTCGTTCCAAAACTAATGCCTCCTATTTTTTTGTGTTGACTTTGGATGTCCAAGCCACATGTCAGTGTAGTGCTAATGCTTGAACCTTCTTCTTTCATTTGCAGTTGGTTCCATTGTTCTGGGGTAGTTGGCGCCAGCAGAGGAGTGTTCCAAAATGGAGTCTGATATGGATGTGTGCATAAAATAGAGATGTGTGATTGAATTCCTCACTGCTGAAGAAATTGCGCCAACTGAAATCCATCGACATTTGCTAAAGGTACAGCCAACTTTCAGGTTTTCACACAATTTTTTGGCTGTTATCCGTCAATCAGCATGGATGAGTTGATCAAGACGCTCTTCATTGTGAGGGATTACAGCTGTGCAGGGTCGACCAGGTTGTGGCTTGTCATGCACCCTTTTCACCACTGTTAAAATGCCATATGCACTGCCTCACATTGCTCATGACTAGTATATTGTCTCTATACACCTTTAGCAAGCGTCGATGGATTTCAATTGGCGCAATTTCTTCAGCAGTGAGGAATGCAATCATAAATCTGTTTTATACATGCGTCCATATCAGACTCCATTTTGGAACACTCCTCTGCTGGCGCCAACTATCGCAGAACAACGGAACCACCTGCAAATGAAAGAGAAAAGTTCAAACATTAGCACTACACCAACATCTGGCTCGGACATCCAAAGTCAACACAAAAAAAATAGGAGGCATTAGTTTCAGAACAACCCTCATATATTTATATACTCTCTTTGATCCAAGTACTCACACTCTTGATCAGTTGGGGATTGGCTGAGCATAGTGTATTCAGTTACAGATGTTGCCTATGATGTTTATATTTCTGTCATTGTCTTTATTAATGCTTCATCGATTCTCTTATCACTCTGGTGAAAAAATATCACATTTTGCTATGACCTTAATATATGATATGATCAATATAGTTCTTCTATGACAATTTTTTTATTTTTCTGGTTGATTTAGTTCAAGGCTGAATTCATGCACTTTGTAGCATATGTTGACTGTTCTTGACTGGCCTATAACAGATGCTTCAGTCATGTTATCTTTTACAAATTTAGGTTGAGTGTAGGATTGCTATTCTTTATAGATTGTATAAATGATATCTTTTCAACTAATTAATGTGTTCTGACCATGTATTTGTTATATTCTGTTAGTATTCTTCTTAAACAGGAGCATGAAAAACTGGCATGCCCATGTGAGTTAGCCTGAAACCAAACTTTATAAAGCACGACACAATCCCTGGTAAATAAAACAGATGAGAGACAATGTAGAGGTGAGAGGAGTCCAAGCATTGGAGAAAAAGTAATTTCAAACCAAGTGATTCATCTAGGGATCTTAGCCATTGTGCAAGCTTGAGCATGTAAATTTCAAAACTTTCAAATGAAAGGATTAGTATTACTGATGAAAGTGGCAAACCTATCGCTGCTGCTTATAATTTTCCACTGTTGATGAAGTACATCAACTATAGGCAGTGTGCTATCTACTCAGCCTCTAGGGAGCCTGTGATAGTTTTTTCTTTCTTTTTTTTTTCTTTTTTCTTCACAAAAGCATTCCTGATTGGTTATTTGTGTGTGCAGCAACTAAATCTTAAAGCTGAACACTAGTGTAATATTAATCACTACTATCCCTTTTTTCTTAAGTTCTTTCTGATCAGCAACTGAAAACAGCAACACCACCCATATTTAGAGATTCAAGCTGTGTGAATGAGAAAAAAAAAAAAACATGAGCTTTACATGCTTTAGAGCACTTGTATCATTAGAATGCTAAATTTCCATAAGAATGTATAGGTGGTTACAGAAGTTATAGTTATATTTTTCTAGAAAATTTTAATTGCTGATTGCATGGCATTTACATGAAGTATTCTTGCATCTTTCATAAAATTCCTGTATTTTTCTACAATGTGACCATTTCCTATGCAAATGCACTATCTGTGAATGCTATATTCTAATCTGGTAAAATTTCTAGCTGCAGTACAACTCTTTTCTCACAAAAGCTTTCTTTCAGCTTTACAGAATTTAGACCTGAGCTGCATCCTACAAGGAACTAAAAACATGATGATATGAAGGTGCCAAATACAAACTATAGGGACTAGAAAGGACAGTTAATTGCAAGTGCTTCCCTTCTGTACAAAATGCAGCCAGGTCTTATACTGTCAGGAGAAGCATAATAATGTTTGTGTTTCTATGGTTCAAACTCTATGAATGTGAGTGTTCAACATCTGTAGTGTTTGTACTTATTGCTCCAAGTTAAATGTGGTGCCTCTCTCCATGCAATCTGTAAGCTGACTCCAACTTTATTCCAGAATAGCATCGTCACAATTTTTAGCTCCTGCATAAAAGCACATTTTAAGGAATAGAGCCACAGTTTACACTACTAATTTATTCATGATGGAATTGTGTCATTTATTTCACCACAGAATTATTATCAATGATTTATGACTTGCTTGTCCCCAGTCTTAATGGTTTATTCTATTTCTTGCGAACACTAAAAAATAAAGTCTATGTAACTATTCCTCACACACTGGGGGTACTTACAGAAAATATTCAATTAAGAAATTAGGTCCAGCAGTGCACAAGAATCGATAAGTGTGAATGATAGTTTTCTAAGATATGGTTATAGAAAGTTATTTAGGGAAAGTAATGAAGAGGGATCAATAATAGAGCTAAATAAATTAATGAGAAGCAAATTAGTAGAGATGACAATTTAATGTTGTGAATGAATCCAATATCTTAATAACCATAATGATTTTGAATAAATAAGACAATCAGCTACTAAATTAAGATAAGATATTAGCAGAAGAATTTATAATTAATAAATACAAAATAGTATAAGAATGATAGATTGACTGTATAACTCTGTATATTGTATTTTACTTTATATTATATTTGTATTTGATAAATGCTAGTAATATGGCCATTATCACCAGATATACATAATAACTAGTAATTCTGGTTAATTTTAATAAATAAGGCATTGAAAAAAATTAATCACATTAACATGTTATTTTGTTCTCTGGTTTATTTATGGACATTCTTTAACATCTCAGGTCATCAGTGTCCCATTCAATTCAGGGGTGATAATTAACTTTGCTCAGAGGCCTTTCTTTCAGACTTCAAGTTTTTATGTACCATAAATCTATGACACAGAACCCATGCCTCTACTCCTGTTATTATGAATACCCACCACCCTCTGGTTAGCGTGATAAATCTCACATTTGCACATGAACCTGTCTCAGTTGCACATTGCATCTGATTGCATGCTTACTCGACAGTGCAGATTGTGTTATCTTGATATGGATACTGATCATTTTAACACCATGAAGGCTTAATTTAATAAAACATTATTGAATGCTTTTTAAAATAAGAAGGAAAATAATAGGATTATGAGTAAAGAAGACTATTAGAAATTAACTGAGAAAATTGTCAAAATCCAAAACCAGTAGAAATAAACCTGAGGATTATCAGCAACTAAAGTGGTATGACATTATGAAGTTGGGTGATAGTGGAAAGTTAATATACCCAGTGGGTGACAAGTCATCATCAGTGCATTATTATATGTATACAGAGCAGATCTTCAACATAATTCACCATTCACTTGGCAGTGTGGCATAGAGGAAGAATAAAAATTTTGAAAGAGCTGCAGAACAAGTACAAAAATATCACTCAAGAACATGTAAAAATGTGCTTCACATTATGTGAAATCCATCAAAAGAAATTGAAAGTGTCAAAAAGAAGGATTTGCAGTCCCATGATTTTTAAGATGTCAGGTCAATTTAAATAACATGCAGAGTCAACCTGATTATGACTGCAAATGCTTGTGTATCACGATCAAGTTACAAAATCTATAGTTGCAACATTCAAAAAGCAAAAGAGCAGAGGATGTTGCATGTATGTTGCTTGATATTTTCACCATTTCTGGTGCTCCCAGTACTGCAAAGTAATAATGGCTGCAATCACATCATTCAAGAATTTTGTGCAATGTGGAGTGAATTTAGATAGTTTATAGGAAGCCAAGATATAGCCAATCTCAAGAATCTGTGGAGTACACAGATCAGAACATTGAAAACACACTGACAACTTGGATGGAAACAATCCAAACTCTCCACTGATCTTCAGGCCTCAGATTTGTTCAATTCATGAGGAATAGAGCTCATCATGTAGACTTAAATTGCACCCCATATGAAGCCATATTTGGGATTGCAGCAAAAATTGCCCTTACTCATCATTACTTTCAACTGATGTCATCAGAATTTTGCAATTTGAAAAGGATCTGGAAGCCTTATTCGGCTACTTGCCACATGCTTTGGTAGGAGATGAAGATGGACAAATGCAGAACAGTGCCAAAGATAGGGAAATAATAGAAAACAACAAAGAGGAAGATGAACAAACAGGGGATGAAGACAGTGGTATATGTGGGGAACTTTTTGGAGAGAATTTAATTTCTGATAAAATCAACAACATTAAGTAAAAGAGAGAAAAAGCAAGAAGTGCATTGCAGTTTCAGGCAAAAAAGAGAGACTAATGTCTGAATCAAAGCTTCCAAGAGTCAAGGTTGTAGACACTATAAAAATACGAGTTCCTAAGGTCGACAGGGGTTGAGCTGATCTAACAACATTTTGCAGGTGGATGCTGATGGCGAGATGTACAAGATTGGCTCAAAATGTATTAGAGGAATCCACTTGTTATTTATGAAGAAATTTTTATTTCACAAGCGGAAGTTCCAGTTGTTACTATGTCTCTTTGTGAGTGTGCCAGGAAATCATCGTTCACTGATGATCAAGGGTTCAAGAGATGTACTTGCAAGGGAAATTGTCTTTTGACAATATATGGCTGAAAGAGGCATGGGTTACTCTGTAATTCAAAAGGTCATGATAGTTTTCCATGTTCTAATAATTAGAAGGTTTAATATAACAAATTATTAAATTGATTTCTCATAAGTAAATTCTTATATTATACTACAGTTCTCTATGAAAATACCTGCTATTTAAATTTAAAGCAGAAGGTTGTTCATTTATATAATATGGTAAGAATTAAACATTCTTTCCGTGAATAAAATTTTGTATTTTTATTTTGCAAGCCTTCATAAATGTATCTTACAACTTGGATATTATAATTTATCAATTTAGCCAAAAAGGTTTATTGATGTATAAATAACAAATTATGCATTCTAATATATCAAATTAACAGTGATATATTCATTCATTAAAAAAGATGTGGATTATGTGTCACAGAAAATTGGTAACATTTCAACCTACTGTGGTGACAGTGAGTATAATATTCTGTTATTTAACATATAATATCCATATTAAAGTTTTGGAGTAACATGAATTCATGAAAGGTGATACTTGTGGTACAATGAGGGTGGTATTGATGGCTGTCCTACTTGTGAAATGGTATAGAGTCCTCTGTAAATTTTGCTGTTTAAGGAGAACTGCAGTGTTGTAGACTGTGTGTTGGAGAACTGCAGTAGTCACAATGCTCCACAATTGAAAAATGGTAAATTGTGCTACTTTCCAATATCCTTCAGCTCTGGATACAGAATAATTGAAGAATTTCAAAGTGAAGTATGAGAGTCAGTTCATATAACAAGAGCATAGACAAATTCTGAGAGGAAACTTAAAAATAAACTTCATGAATCAAGCAAATGGAATAATTTTCAGTTATCTGCGGCATGCCAAGGATAAAAAGCCTTCAACAATGTCTATGTCAACATTTTATTACAGAATATAAAATGTAAAGGTATTTGAGGAATTTACAATAGCTGAATAAATTTTTATATGGAAAATGAATTCATTTTGTTGAACTATCCATTAAGAATGGATGTTTGTGTGCAAGAAGAAATGCTGCATTTTATCTGCAACTTTTCAGGGCTCTACATTAGGACCATTATTACCTGGTCTTGGGCTCTGGATTTTGCTTTGCTTATTTTGAGGAAGCATGACACAGATGTGTCAAACTTCAGCAAACATTTTTACTGCTACGACACGACAAATGTGGAAGCTGAGCTGAATTATATTGACACCAACTGTGGAAGATTGAGACAACATAGGATCATTTTATGTAAATGTATATATATATATATAACAATGAAACTATTGTACCAAATAATATGCAGAGAATTACATGCTTGAATGTAATAATAATAATAATAATAATAATAATAATAATAATGAAAATATTATTATTATTATTGTTATTTAAGGAATTAGAATCAATACAAATATTATTTCTAACTTTGTGGTACAACATTTTAACAATCAGAATATTAATGCAAGCAAAAGTGAGTTTATAATTTTTTTTATTTCAAACCTGTATGATATGAACTTGAATTTATTCTAGGGGATACTAAATTTTTGTTTATTTGGTTTATTTACAGATGCTCTGTAACATCTCAGGTCATCAGCATCCCATTCAATTCAGGGTGTGAAATCGTAAATCAATTTGTTCAAAGGCCCCTTCTTTCAGGCTTGAGATTCTTTTATGTGCCACAAATCTATGACATGGGGCTCACGGTTTTACTTCCCTTCTGAAGGAAGCCATACTTAGGATTTTTACACCCAAAAAAATCCACTGACCCTGGCCAGGATTGAGTCCACGATCTTGGGTCTATGAGGCATGTATGGTTACCACTAGACTACCAGGGCCGACATGCTACCACATGTTTTTTTTTTAATGGTGTTTAACGCCCTTTTTTACTACTGGGGCACCATAGGTGGTGGACACTGATGATACGTGAAGTGAAATATTGGGAAAGAATTTTTTTTAAGGAAGGAAACGTTCCAGGCCTAAGTTTAGGGTACCTCCCCGGCATTTGCCAGCTACCACATGTGTAACCGAAGCAAATAACATAGGACTAACACTGGACCAGAGAACATCTTATAATATATTATATTGAATGAACTGAAAATAAAATAAGTTTCGTTTCTTTACTTCTAAGAAATACAAATTCCACTTGAAAATTTCAAACTTGCTTATTTTGCACTAATACCTATACTCTCACATTTAAAAGAGTTACCTTGTGCAAAATTTTATGGATTCTGGTAATCAATTGAAATACAGTTCCTCTGATGTTGGAATCCTTTTCTGTTGCAGCTTTTGTTATGGTTGCTCTATGATAAATATTAATAGCCCTAGTTTTATATGAAAAATGTCCTTTGTTTAATGTACTGTTACTTTCATTTTTTCAATGAACAATATAACTTTATATACATATACTCTCACATCTCATGTGGGCCAGTTCTGGTATTCATTCTTGCTTTCTTTTTTGGTGTATTTTGAATAATATATCTCCTCACAAAAAGTTAAGTTTCCTTATTGAATATAAGTTTATTTCCATAAATTGGACAATGAGTGTGATCCTTAATTATGTCATCACATGTTAAATACTGTATTTTGTTATATAATTTGTGCTTTCAAAGTGCAATTTACACCCCTTGACCAACATGAACTCATGTTTTGCTCTGCCAACTGACAATTGAGAAAAAAAGCTAAGAATAAAAACTATTACCACCAAAATAATAATGGTTATTACTACTGTTAAACCTAGTACCAAAGAAAACAGATTACCTTAAACGCTTGCACCAATTGAAAAACACACTACACTCCAACCATGGCTCACAAGTGTTGAAAACCAACATCATAAAACTTATCTTTACACTCTAAAGTTTCAATTCCCCCCCCCCCCAAAAACCTAAGTAGCAATCATAGTACAACCACTTGAATCAAAAGGATTTTTAAAGAAGCTTGCAGTAGCTATTGTAAACAATTTTTAATATCATCAATTTAATTGATGACCAGTTTCATTTTTTGAACTGGGAACCTTATGGAAAAGATTCAGGATGCTGTGAATTTACTTAGATCATCTAAATCTTTTGATTTAAAGTAAAACCACTTAAGTTGTGTTTGTGAAACTTCAAGAGAGTTTTAATGTGATGACATGATTTTTAGTGGTTTTACTTTAAATCAAAATAAGATTAATGATAGTTTCACTGTGTGGATTCTGACAGCCTGTAAACATATTGCTTAGATCAATTAATTTCTCTAGAATCCAGGCTATGAAATGGGTGGAAAAATTAAAATGGGTATATTGTTTGCATAAAATGTAAAATATAATGCTGAATTTTATGATATTGATTCTGGTGGTCTAGTGGTAATCATACTTGCCTCCTAGGCCTAAGATTGGGGTTCAATCCCAGTCAGGATTGATGGATTTTTTCAGGGTGTAATAATCCTAAGTATGGCTTCCTTTGGAAGGGAGGTAAATCCATTGGTCTCGTGTCATAGATTTAAGACCTTGTTAAAGAACCTGAAGCCTGAAGGAAGAGACCTTGAGTAAAATTTATCAGTAGTTTCATGCCCTGAATATAATGGGGCAATAATGACCAAAGATGTTAAAAGAGTTTGCTTAAATAAAATAAACCCACCCTAGAATTTTATGATTGTTAATAAGTTCCTCTTTCTCCTTTCTTGTATTCATTTTTTTCTTTTTCTAAAGAATGTATTACATTTACAAGTAACTTCTTGATTTAACAAGTGAAATAGCAAAATGCTATATCATGTTCCCACTAGACCTATTTATTGAGCTTTTACACACATATGGAGGACAGACACAGAATCTAAAATCAAAATTTAACAGGTTTACCATTACCTTTACTTTTAAAGTTCCTGAAAGGCTCATAATTCTGACATATATGGGATGAAATAAATTACATTCATTTCCTACCTAATTTTGTAGTGCATTTAAATCATTGCTCAAATGTTTAAAAAATGCAGCTGTTGGCTGACACATCAGCCTTATCGTACTACACAGCTGATGGGTGTACCAATAACAATGAAAGTTTAAAAATTGGTAATTTTATTCATCTGTTTCACTATTTTTATGCCAGGGCAGCATGAGTTGCATGAGAAAGAACACCAAAGTCAAAACAAAAGAGTTTATTTTCTTTTAATGAAGGTTGGAAATTGCATCATTCTGAATAATACTCTTGGAGACTTATGTATGACAATAGTATATTGGCTTTTGGTGCAAAAAGATGATTTTGTTATTTTATAGGCATTTTTGTTAGAGTTGAAGGTACATTTTATGGATATTTGCATGCAAAAGTTATCCAAAATCCTTTGTTATTCTTAATTAGATAGTAAACGAATTAATACTCCTGAAGTGCACTTACCATTAAATTATTCAACACACAGCTGATGGTGCAGAGCAATGTTCTATTAAACATGTTCTGAATAATTTAATAGTAAGTGAAGTATAAAAACATTAAATCACTTGCCAGCTAATTAAGAATATATAAGTTGCTTCACTGTATTTGTTCTTATATTAAGTTTTGTTTAATTAAAAAAAAAAAGGTTTCCTTTGTTTTTTTAAAAGCATCTTTTTCTGTAATTTCATCATTTATGAGATTATTTTCAGTCATAAAAAAGCACATAGCTATCCAGCAGGTCAGCAAAAAACTGTTCCCCATTTAATGCTCAAGAACAATGCATGGGTATATGCATGAAATTGTTTGATCTGAATCTAAAGATAGGTACATCAATTCCATCAGGATGTTGGCGTCATGGCTACATGAACATTAATTGGGAAAGTAACTAATATGCACTACTTGCATTATTGTAATGTCACTTATCCAGCACAATTCAATTATTTAGTCTCTTTATCAAGTTTTTTAAACTACAGGTTAGGCATATACTTCAACATAGCTGTAATGTGCTTTTTATATTTCCTTTTATGTTTAATAGAATAATACTTGGTGATTATATATTTCTAATAAAATGCACACTAATAATAGTTATTTTAACGCTTTTCCTACAGGAAACCATAAAATACCATAGAGAATGTTTTTTTTTTTTTGTTAAGGAGTATTTGTCAAAACCCCTGCACTAATAAGGATACTGATCCTGTTAATGGGACCATGATGGTCTTTCCTTCAGTTTCTGGGGATATTTTCTCCAGACTTTCTCCAGAGTCTTGAAATTTAGTCTGTGCCAATTTTAAGGATTGCAATGAATCTTGGAAAACGTTCAATTCCTGTAAAAAGAAAAAAGTTTCATGATTAGTATTAATAATAATATTTAGATTATTCCTTTTCTGAACGTATCATTCAACTCGATTCCCGTAAGAGTGAGCACGAAATAAAGACACGCAGGACTTCTCATATTATTATTCCGTTTTTGAACGTATCATTCAACTCGATTCCCGTAAAAGTGAGCACGAAATTAAAAGACATGCAGGACTTCTCACGTTAATACAAGCACACAAATCACTAAGACTCATAACAGGACTTTTTTGAAAGTCACACATTACCTGATCTAACTGTTGTTTTATTGGAGTAAGTTGCTGTAAATTTAACTTGGTTAAATCAATTTGCTGCAACTCTGCACCTTCTTTAGAAGCCATATTTAAACGCTATTCTTTTCTCTTCCACTATCATAAGTGTTGCCAAAACTTAGAAATGAAAAGTGCCTAAAATTGGTACAATGGCCAGGAGGAAATAAATATGGAGAGTAGCGTGTAAATTGTTCCTGTATGAGTGTAAATCACCGAGTCACCGGGAGAGAAGAAGATATACAGATAAATTTGTGTATAACGACATTGAACTCTCCTAACAAAACAATATAATATGTCATCATCCTCATTCCTTTCAATAGTGTGTTTTTTCTCATCGTTTCTCGAAGAGTTTGAGTTAATCTCATGATGTGTAAGCTGCTCTTGTTCCAACAATTTGAAAAATTCAGACTATGTGAAAAAAAAAAAAAAAAATTCAAACTCCATACTTAAGGCTCAAAATAAGTGGTAAGTTTTTGGTTTTCAGTCTGTTTCGGAGTTTGTTTTATAACTATGTTAACCTTGTTAAATATACGCTTGATTTCTGCATTTGAATAAGGCAAAGTTAAGGTCGAAGTAACAAGGGCTACCAATACTGAATAGTATTTTCTTTCCCAGTATCTTTCCTACAGTTTGACATCTAGTCAATACAGTCGTGAAAGACTGCATCCTCTACCGGAAATGTAATATTTCTCCATTGATTTTCATTTTTATCAATACTAATTTCAAGCCTCAAAGTTAAGCCTGTGACCGGCTCTTTAACAGTTTTTAAAACGCAATTCACACTTAGTAGGGCGATTTTCTGCAGTATGTCGATATATTCAGTTTTGAATTTCTTTAACTATTTATTTATTGTAAAACACGAATAACTTTCTCTTAATTTTTCTTGATGTAATTCCGCAAACTAGAATGTTTTATTTAATTTTCAACTGAATAACCAAACTATGGGGATCAATATGGCTATGAATTTTAGGGGATGGGCCAATTTGCAGTGGGATTGAAAATTCTGTTACTTATAAAACGAGTCAGATTTACCATACTTTTCAAATGTTTGTGGAATGTGCAGCAGTGGCGGCTCTTGAAGTTAATAAACTATTTATCCAATAACGTACTAGAACAATGAAATCGATGGCATTATTAATGTGCATGTTTCTTGCATATTCATGAAAATACCCAAGATCCCTTACACCACCTTTCGACAAGGAATCCGTATTCTCAAACAGTAAGCAAGGGGGGGGGGGGGAGGCGCTCCTGTGTTTATACGGATCTTCACTTTGTATTACACTGCTCTAACTAATATGTATGCCGTATTTTCATTTATTAGTATTACACAATAAACATTCACACGCTATTGTTGTAATAGCCAAGGTAGGTAGAAAAGATCTGACAAGTGAGCATGGCAATATATAAAGGCTGTTCGAGAAAGACTGAAAAATTTCTTTACAGATGTTTACTACTCTTTTTCAAATTTATACGGTCTTTTCAAAGTAGCCCCGTTCTACTTAATGTATTTTGTTTAGCGTTTCTGCCAGTCCTCTCTTAAGCACTGCTTCAGAGTTCTCAAATAGAATGCCCCGGAGCTTTGCCTTTAGTGACGACGACAACAACAACAACAACAACAACAACAACAACAATAATAATAATAATAATAGCCACAAGGCGCGAGATCGAGGCTATAAGGCGGACGCATTACATAGGTAATGTTGCATTTAGCCAAAATTTGCATGAATTGATTCGCGGCGTGAGGTCGTGCTTTATTATGAACAAGTTTCCATCCATCCTGATGAACGTGTCGTTTCTTTGCAATGAACTTCTTCAGTGTACCCAATACTGACATATAGTATGCCCCTATAACAGTAGTGTTAGGGAGAACTGCATTTTATATATCATTACCATCAGTCAAAAAACTTTAACACTACCCCCTTCCCTGCAGATGAAACGACTCTCGTCATTTTTTGGTGTTGGATAATCTGGTGGTTTCCATGCTGTGCTAGATTGTTCTCCCTGAGGATCATAATGAACCTAACCCATCCTTGGTGATAATTCGTTCCAGAATAGAGCATCGACTACATCAGCACCTCACAGCATATCTCCATTCGCACCGTCCTTTTGATAACGGGCGCAAACACGGATTACATGGAAATGACCATGCATAATTGTAAAGACTGCCATATGAAATTCCCAACACTTCACTGAGTTTACGTAGCGTTATCCACCGATTCTCATGGACAATCAGAGCAGCTGTGTTGATGTTGACTTCTGTAACAACAGAAACCGAAACATCAGGCTCACCTTGTTTAACGACGGAAAATCGACCTTCTTTGAAGTCCCTGAACCACCTAAATACAGTTGTACGAGGTAGTGCATCTTCATTTATGCTTACTGCATTTCTTCATAAGTTTCTGTGACTGTATGGTTTAAGTGAAAACATAATTCTGCTCCATACAACTTCTCTCCCATTACCTCCATTTTGTGATTTTCGAAATGCAAGCAGAATATATAACACAACTTTACCTTACATTATGAACCTATTATCGTGCCGATCTCGTCCGTAACTATAGGTGGATAATTAGGTACTCGTATTCAATGGTAGGTTAGCTTAGATGGTTAAGGCGTTGTGCTGGTTCAAATGCTGAAGGCTTTTTTGTTTCTTTTTTCTACTGGATTTAAAGGAAATTTGCCATCACTACATAGTTTACCGGCTAAATGCTTTTTTTTCTGCTGGAGTCAAAAGAGATTTGCCATAATTGCAATGATTTTCCCGCTTACTTATTAGCACATAATCCCCTATCAATTTATATTTATGAAAAGGAGGCGAACGTAGACCGTCAGACCGTAGCTCGCCGCAGCAAACCACTGGGTCCACCGGTTTCAAGGGTTTACCCGAGGTTAGGTTAAGGTTGACGTGTGTCAACCTACATGCATTAACTGCGAATTCCAATAAGATGACAATAAAGTGATAAGATGAGGTTGAAATATAGTTGAACAACTCAGTTTTGTAATAATTTTTTTTTCAGTCAGAAAGTTATGGGGGACAAAGCATAGGTTATGTTACATTTAACATAAAAACGACACATGCAACATTTACACTGTTACAAGCGGACGCTTTTTTCATTTTGATTGCCGCTCCTGTCATGTGAATAGGAGACGTTAAGTTTTCTCCGCTGCCATCACGAGATCGAATCGAGGCGGACAAGATCGGCGCAAGAATAGGTTCATAATGTAAGGTTAACTTATTAATACTACCACCACCACCACTACACAGAGCCTTGCTACCAATCGACCGGTATGGCAGTGCTGCCGCCTATGGACATATAACCCCGCTCTTTTCATATACTCATGGTACAGATAACCTTGGTATAGACAGGTGACTATAGGTAGCTACGGAAAAAAACAAGTTTTAGTCGTTCTTGATCATCCCTCTTAATATGCCGAAACGGAACAGCTTAAATCAGACAGTATGAACTACGTATGGTAGCGATTGCTAAAGACGCGCACAAAGGGGGTTGCTTTGTGTTGGCAATGGCAATCTCGATGTTCAGCTTTCAACAGTACGGTACTGCTATCAACTGCCTGTAGAAGGCGCTGACAATTAAGATCGAGTAATCAAGTTATTCGCCACGCTGGTCACTACAAGATTACCTAGGTATAAGATAGATTTAAATTGCAGCACACTTTTCTAATATGACATGAATGTAACTAAATGATTGGATTATTAGCAGAAGTTAGAATAGTGAGTAGTGTACACCGTTCCTGAGCCAATTGGAATAACGATATTTCTGCCACCAGATGGCGTTAGTGTCGTTTCCCCCCCTCCGAGGGGTATCTGATGGTAGAAATATCGCTAGCCTTGGCGGCTCAAGAGCGCACATTTTATTTATTGAATATATACATATAAATACAAAAAATGACTGTTGCTGTGGGCCGCTGTCCTGTGACCCGTCATTCTGGGCGCTGTTTTCCAGTGGACCGTTGTCCTGGGAAGCGTTGTCCTAGTCTGTGTTGTCCAGGACACTGTAAACAAGAATGATCGATTTGCCAAGTAGCCACATGCGCACACATGATGATGACGACTTACCTGTTCACCTGTCTGAGAGCAACTGGCAGAGCAGGGCGTGTAATACCACAACCGCCTTCTAAAAAAGTGAAAGTATCGGAATAAATAACATAAATGTAACAGCGCTATAATAATGGAGAACACACAATTTTTGTCAATACTATCCTTTGATTGTTTACAGCTCTGATGTGTAGTTTGTGAGCATTTGCCATGACATACATCCTTGTAGGTTTTTTGAATGGCGTCTCATTGTGATTAAAATTACTTATGCTAAATTTTGAAAAGAATTTGGTCTTGCACAAGTTGCGACAGCGGTGAGATAGATAAGCAATGAAGTAATATCCACAGGTAGTGCTGGCCTAGTCTTGCAATCTTCTAGTGTTGTGAGTCCGACGTGTACCACAGCATTGATTTAGAAAATTTAGAATAAGGCCTGAAAGAGGTTCAATACCGTAGCCATCGAAATATTATCCTGAACCTTCTCTGCTACACAGATACAGACCCAAAGTTTCCCTGGTTTCATACTAGTATCGGCGTTAATGACAACTGCTATGAGAAGCTGCCTATTATGTATGTTTACCGAAGACAATTGATCAAAGCGTACAATCCTAAAAAGCGTGATTGAGTAGATGGGCACTTAGATAGAAACGTGTGTATTTGTAACGTATTCATGATACCAAAATGATCCTGTTAGCACCAATTTCTATAGTGTGCTGTACTTCTGCCAGCGCCAGCAGATTAATAGGCTTTGGAGTTTTTTCTTTAAACCTATACTTATAGACACGATGCCGTGACATTGACCAGAAATATATGACTTATTGACTCTCATATCGGCTCTTAGATCAAAACCATAATAGTATAGTCATGAGAATATTGATGCCTGAAAATGGAACGCTCTTTGTCCTTAAAGTGTATCCCGAGACCATGTTGAAGAGTTTGAAAACAATAGAGAAAATGTCCATCATCAAAATTGGGCAGTAGGGGTCGTGAGGTAATATGCTAATCCTTCACACATTTTCGAAATGAATTCGTTTTAAAGTGTTGTCAATTTTAAGGATTTTTGTTAATGTTACCGTTGTATGCTTTGTCGGAGACCTTTTCCACAACCACTCTTCTGGGGACTTGGCCTATGAAAACGTTGTTGAAAGCCATACTACTAACTCCCTTTGGAATGTTGAGAGAGTGAAACCGACATCTTTGAGATGGTATTTGGTTTTACTCTGTACTAACACTACCTGATGTGCAAGCTTGATGTTTGCGACGGTTTCACAGTTTTCAAAATCAGTCAAGCAGACTGAATCTCTGTGTAGTCTTTAAAGCCCTTTAAGTCGTAAAAGAGATGAAAATTGGGCGAAGAAGGCGATAGTTTAATGGTGACGCTCACGTTCAAGAGCACATTTTCCTGATTAAAGAGTACATTGGAAAGATTTCCCATCAGCTGTAAAACTTTTCTTCCTTTGGCATTGTCATTACGCCAATTAATTCCTTCGTTTGCTGAATATACATCCATAATTCCTCTCTTTTTCTTTTTCCAGAGCGAAGGCTCTAGTTTGCGGTTCATGATATCTTCCGAATAATTGAGCAGCGTTTCACTGCATGTTCTATAGTGGTAGCCTGACTGAGGCACGGAAACGGTGACATTTTTGAGTGGCACTTCTAGCTGTTGAAACAATGAGTTTAGAGTATTATTAACAAAGGTAACCTGTATGTCATCTTTCAAGTCAATACAGGCCGCCTGTGGTGCCTCAGTAATAAAAACGGGAGTTAAACACTATTAAAAATTCTAGGTCCCGGCATCGACTATTCACAAAAACTGCCCTAGTACTACATAAGTCATGTTGAGGTAATCGTCTGCATTAAATTAACTTTTCTGGTGGTGTTTTCCATAAGCATATTTTGGGGAATTTAGAGAAATTTAACGGTACTCCTTCCCGTTCATTTGAACGGGCAGGTCTTTGAAGATGTCTAGTTCCGAACTCATGTGCACCAGTGACTCATTGTGTTTGTTATCCATTATGAAAATAGTCTTGCACCCTTCGCCTTCTATTTTTAGTGTTGGACTGATTGTTCCTTTTTCCTTTCGGACAATTAAATAGGCTCTTATTTCCATAACCTATCATAGCGTATATCTTTACGTCCGCTTTCCTCTTCAAATAAAGATCTCACCTCCTTCAGTCTAGTCTTTGACGACTACTTTGGGGAAATACCCGACTTTGCAACTTCGGCAAGCACATTGACGCCCATTCAATGCCTCTTTGCCGACAGTTTTTACGCCGCTTTT
Organism: Metallyticus violacea; assembly: GCA_030762175.1. Classification (NCBI taxonomy): domain Eukaryota; kingdom Metazoa; phylum Arthropoda; class Insecta; order Mantodea; family Metallyticidae; genus Metallyticus; species Metallyticus violacea. The sequence goes on along the minus strand of CM060833.1, from coordinate 129,345,407 downwards.
GAAAAATGGCAACACGGCTCTAAAAAGACCACCGAGAGCAGAAAATAAGCCGCTCCTTTTTTGATAATGTTTGCCCCTATACAAAAGAAAATCTCGATGGTCTAATGCTTCTCCAGCCTGATTTAAGGAATATCGGGTGACAGTATCCAGTTCCATTTTACCTGTTTCGAACGAAACGTTAGAACTATAGTAGAGGAAAGTCAAAATCGCGGTAAGCGTTCCTACCTATGTTCACAATTTTAAAATCCTGTTGCATCAAAGGTATAGTTAAAGGGAGTGAAGGACTTTTCAATAGCCATGCAGATGTTATCGCGTTTTTCTTACTCTACAGAGTCACTTTCAATGACTTGCAATGTGAATGTGTTGCCCATCACTTGTGGTATCAGATTGCAATAAATGAACATCTCAAAAGGGAAGTCCATGTACGGACACACAGGATGTTTACCAATTTCCTGATCAATTACGTTGGTGTAGGGTTCGAACCCCATCATCTTGGCCAAAGATGACGATAAAACCAAGACGTGTACGAGATTCGACATAGGAGGATTTATAGTGGTAGGCTTTATCATTGTAGGAGGATTTATATATGTCCGGCTTTATAATTGTTTCCTGCTTAGGAGGGTTTCTAGTGTCAGACTTAGAGGAGTTCTAGTGTCAGGCTAAGGAGGAATTCTAGCTTCAGGCTTAAGGTGAATTCTGGTTTTAGGCTTAAGAGGATTTTTAGTGGGCCTACTCATCGTAGGAGAATTTTTAGACTTGGACTTTAGCGTTTGGTTCGTAATTTCTTGCGCTTTAATTGGTTTTCTCCATACTTCTCCTGATTCTAGAGAGCGCAACATTTTCTACATAACCTGCAAATTTCTCTTGGGAATATGCATGAACTGTGTAACTTGGTGGTAACCCGTTGTTCGATGGCCATTTAAATCCCGCACTGGCTGTTCCCCCCTTTTTTATTAGTGTTTAACGCCCGTTTTTACTACTGAGGCACCACAGCCGGTGACACTGATTATACACGAGATGAAATGATATATTGGGAAAGGATTTTTTTAAGGAAGGAAACGTTCCAGGCCTAAGTTTAAAGTACCTTCCCGGCATTTACCATTTATGAGGACTGAGGAAAACCTGGAAAAAACCCCAGTCAGGAAGGACGGTCCTGGCGGGATTCGAACCCCAAATCTCCCGTTCACTAGTCCGCGTCTTAACGGCCTCGGCCACCCGTGGTGGTGGCTGTTCCCTGATACTCAATAAACAGATCTAGGCGTTTAAGTTGCGCGCACTTTAAAGTTCTACACTATGGAACAAACCTTTAAATTTTGCTTATTTTTTATATTTTAATGAAACAAGAAATGATGTAAAGGACAATAAATGCAGTATGAGTCAACTACAGTAGGAATTTCTGTATTTATTTGTTAAATGCAAAAAATAATAATCAATTTCGGAGTGTATTTTATGTGCCGGATTGCGATTTGTGAGCTAAAAGGTTCTCTACTTTATTATTTTTGTTTGTCTCGAACGCTACTACCATTCAACACTGGTGTTTCTAAGCATTGCAAGCTTTTAGCTGATGTTGATGTATAGTAAATATTTATAATAAGCAATAATAAATATTGAAATGTTTGATGTAACGCGAAGCATCCGCGCACAAGCTTCTTTATCGTTCTAGAGAATAGGCTTTTATATACAATACGTGTGTGGCTGTAGACAAAGAGCTTGAATCATATGATTGCGTTTGCATGTCACAATAAGGTTGGCTTGTATGTTCAGGTTAGCTATACAATTTTCAGCTGCTGAAATAAATAAAGTAGCAACTTGATACTGGAATCTGTTCTTGGCACCATACGTTTGGGTTTGTTTATTAGGAATATTTTCATTTCACCTAAATACTAATCAAGCAATGTTCACTTGGAAATGTTAAAACATTGTTATTCGAGTTCTAATCATGGTTTTAATTTATTGAGACACTTCTTGCCACATGTATTAAGAAGGAAAAATAAGTTGCTAACATATTTGGTCTTGCTGGCCATGTTCTTTATTCTGTCAACCAAGAACTGAAACTGAAAAGAAATACTGTGGTTTTATTTACAAAACCTCGGCCTCTCGGCTATAAAACAGAGAGAAAAATCTAATAAGTATGAAGAGCTTATGAAGAAAGAGGCCAGACCACAACGTACATTTTGTAGTTCGCTTCTCGGAAACATAACGGATTGTCAGAAATCACCTTGAAGTTACTTAGTATCCTAGCATTTTCAGGCTAGGATGCCAAGGCTTTTCCTTCTTGTTTTTTTTTTTTTTATCCAAAACATCACAAAAAAAAAAAAACAGGCTGGCCTTCGAACTGCCCAAGAAATTTCTTTAAATATGCTATTCACTTAAGTGGCAAGCCCATACCTGTGCTGAATATTAGTGTGTTTAAAGGTATGTAATAGTAAGAATGATTTTAAACAGTTAACATTTATAACAACACTTTCTCATGTAAATGAATGGGGGTAAAATCATACACATTTTAAATAAGTAGTCAAATTTTATGTTCAGTCACAATCAATATTGTTTCTTTTCTACAGTAATAAGTAACTGTAAAAAATTTAAAACTGTTAATAAAATGTTTGAAATCTAATCTAAATATATTGTCATCATGAGTACTAGTGTAAGGCAGTTTTAATTTTCACTTTTAAATTCGTGTAAATGCTTTTTAAAAATTCATTAATAGATTTCTATATGAAAATGACAGAGAATAGTATATCTAACTTTGTGTTAAATAAACAAGAAAATTAAAGCTTAAGATATAAGATAAATATAAAAAGCAGAGTTATTAATGCACGGCTGCGAAAAAAAAAGTTTTTAAACCTAACAAATTATTTTAAATTGCGAGTAAATTAATTTGCCAAGATCAAGATTTTGTGCCAATCACTGAACAAAATGTACAAATTGAATACTTCTGTTCCGTTTTCATACGTTGTGCAAAATTCGCACAGTCTTTGTAATTATGTAAAAACTATTGGTAGCATCAAGCTATTAATCACCAGAACCCGGATTTTGATGACCTAAAATGTTTTTAAAACGTCCTATAAAATGTGAGCCAAAGTCCTCTAAATTAACCCAGAACTTAAATAAATATCCTAAATCAAAACACCAAACTACTCATTGAAATACACAGTATATATTTATGTTGATGATTTATGGCAGACTAGAACTGCGAACAATTTACACAAACACCATTTTGTACTAACTGAAAACTATTTTATATTTTAATTATCACGATAGGCACAAAAAACTGATTAGTGGTTATTAATTAACATGTCAAACTTCATACAAGCAGAATGACTTAATTAAAAAACTGCAAATAAGTAAGCTGTCATTATTGGAACCTTATGCAATCTCCAGTTGACAATATTTGGAAAGAACAAAATATTTCTGTTAGACAGCTGAATGCATTATCGAATGGAAACATTCCTGCAAAAAGTTACCTTCGTGTAAAGTGTACAGATTCAATTCTTACTTATGTATACTTTCTCGAAGAAAAAAAGAATATCGATAAATGTCAGGATATTTTTGTGCCTTTCAACGTCTACAAATGTGACAAGAACGCACTTAATGTCCACTAAATCACTGGATTAGCTCCCTTTAATGCCAGGCAATCAAAAAAAAAAAAAAAAAAAAATTCCCTTCAATACTGGATTGCTGATAAACAAAAAGCTGTATCCTAATTCTTGTAAAGAACACGTTTCATTTTTCCTGATATCAACATGGCCAATAACGCCAGGAACATTTTAACGCGTTTTCTCATCATTTTATCTGCACTGTTAATATTTTTGAGAGTTACTTGGTTTCACAATGAGTTGTGGGACGCTTATGTTTCAATACGCATGCTTATTTAAAGTTCCGATAATAATCAATAAACATAAATATAGGAACATCCCAACATAATGATGAAAATATTAGAAACGACTTAAAAAAATAAGAAAGACTAATACATTTCCCAATGATAAAGTAATGACTCAGCATTTAAAAAAATACCTAAAAGTAAAATAGAATAAAATAATTAAAAAATTGAGCTAACAAATTGGTCTTTTAATGATCTGGGCAACATGTTCGGGGTTTAAAAGAAGACCTATCGTCGAAATCCGAGCTCTGCTAATTACTAACTATTCAACTCTAGCAACGCTGCCTTATGTCAATATCTTGTTTGCCCTTTGTCTATAACATAGCGGCAAGGTTAGTGTACTGGGTTATAATTACCACAACTCAAAATATTATATTTTATCCTTATCGTCTACTAGTAAAATATGGCGGAATGTACATAATTACATTTTTACTTTTTCTTGCTACAACTATGACATGGTATAAACTATACAAATACTTACTAACTGAAAGGGGTTAAAGCAAGGTTAAAGTTGCCTGTTGCAATACATTAGTTCTTTTTAATGACATTTGCTATAATAAAAATTCCCCCTCTCCGACTATGGTTTCGAGGGCAATATAAGGCTTGACGCTACAGAGAGTGCTTATTTTTCAGAAAATAATTAAAAACCTAATGAAGTAATTACCAAATACAGACTGTTGCAAATGGTTTCTATGTCGAACGGTTATTGTTATAATGCTAGATAATTCCTAAATATTTAGGCATTTATTGCTTGGTTTCTAGACGTAACAGTTTTCGAATAAAAGGAGCCCCTTTTTCCTGCAAGTGGTGACCTAAGTACGTTTTATTCTATGACTATAGTTAAGTAATCTACCCTTTGTTACAATAGTATTTTTCCGTTTTTCAAAACAATTAAATTTATTTAAATTAAATAATGAAATCAGCTAAGTTTTGAATAAAACGAAACAGCAATCTCTAGTCCTTTATACTCTTGAACGTGACTGACCATTAAACATAGTTTAGTACTGTTTTGTTTATTAAAGATGCTATTTGCTTTAGTTTATAATATTTTTAAGATATAAAATGTATAAATTGTGAAATTTAGTTTACACTTGTTTTATGGGATAGCTAGGAAATGTTGTATTATGGAAATAAAGAGTAGAGGTATGAATTAAGAACAAAATGTTGTGCAAAGGTAAGAAGGGAAGGAAGCCCACACTCCCTTCTCTGATAGCTTAATTATCCGGTTGAGGAGCTCTCTGCAAGTGCTCTCTATGCTAGATTACAGAGTTTCTTCGTTTACCTACTTTCATCCAATCCATATAATGCTTCAGTAAAGCTGAGCGAGTCTTTTTCTCTCAACACAAGAGGCAGCATTAAGAACAAATTACCTTGGTTGTTACAAGCAACCTATAGATTGTCCTTTCTCTCTGCATAGAAAAGAGACGAAAGAAAAGGGAGGGCTGAGAACGAATAAATAAATACATAAATAAATAAATAAATAAATAAAACAAATAAAAGGACAGATATTAATAAGAACAGCGTATGGCTTTAGGACTAGAATAGGTCTAATTATATTCATTAAGGAAAGAGAAAGAAAATACTATTTAGTTATAAAATCTATTTTTTACACGGCATGGTTCATTATTAAGGCTTTTGGTTGTACGCACTAGAGCACTTAAAGCCATTACTTGATTTTTTAAAATGAAAGTCTCCCTAAAACAACATTATTCACAGCTTTTTGGACGTGTTGAGTTTTGCTTCAATTTTTTAAACAAAAGAATCAGTTGCAATAATTGAAAATCTGATAATTTCAGTTGGCTTCTCTGCAGTAATGTTGTACAACGATAGAAAAAGAGTTGACTCAAGTGATACTACGAGCAAACGATATAAATTGTTTGTGTAAAGACAGGAGAAGGAAGATTGATACCTCAAAATTGGAAGCACAATGTTAAAAGGAAGTTAAGAAATGTAGGGCAAAGTTAAATTTGTAAATTTGCACGGAGAGCGTTTGAGGAAACTGCCACAGCAAAAGTAAGTGAAACAACATTGCACATTTCCTAACCAACATTTGAGGTTATGTTGGAACTTTTCAAGCCACAGTTTTTAAACGATGCAAATTATAGATTACATTATCTATAATAATATCTATATACTTTGCAAAATGAATGATGAGAAGCGGTTTATTGTGGGAAGAGCAGTTCTACATGGGTGGTCCACGTTAGCGTGCCCAATAAGTGAGAAGCTGTTTTTGTATCAAAGGTGTGAAGCTGCCTCTCCGCGTTGATGTGCCCGGTTGATGACGTAGCTTCTCACCTTGTCAGTAACTGCTCGTCGTGTCGCAAACGTTTAATTTTGTTGAGCAGGGCTCAACGGGACTGAGGAGGAAATTCTAAGGCGTAAATAAACACGACGTGACGTTAGGGTTATTGTGTAGTTTATTGAATTAAAGTTCTTTCTCTGATCTTTCAACGTCTAGGCTGGTCGCTGTGAATTCAATGACCGCATGTAACACTCTCGACGAGTACTAAGATTTTGTTAAATAGATCGTGCTAAAGTAATTCGCAATTCTAGTTGAATATTACAGTTGATTTAGAAGTAACTAAAATATAGTGGAAACTGCTTGCTTGTGTTGCTTGAAACTGCTCGTTTGAACTTAGTTTGTATGCAGCGTCTAACTAGAGAAATGCGTATAGCTTTGGGCCGGAAGTGACGTGAACTGCTCGAACCTTGAATGATGAATGCTTACTTAAGGGGGGCGACCGCTCCCTTATATAGTAAATACAAATCATAAATCATTGACTAAAACCCACTCGAGACTTCCCGCCGTTTTGTTAACATTACTTCTCATCGGGTAGTTCAACATTATTTTTCTAGGATTTCATTCGCTAGATTTATACACGCGTGAGACGAACCCAGCTATAGGCTTCTGTTTAAAATTTTAAAGGATGACAGCCGGTAGAGTGCAGTGTACCCTGCCAGCGGTCAGTAAGATTCCTACAAAGCTTTCGCTTGTTTGTCGCAAAAGTGAAAGTATTTCCTTGAAACTTCTGCGTATCCGGATGGGGCGGCAATAAACTCTTTTGTAATGGTTTACGACCGTGTTTTTGCAGTCAGCTATCTTCGCGAAGAATACACTAGAAAAGGCTTTCTAAGTACAATTTTCATGTCTTATTTATACATTACACATAAACTAAAAGGTTATCTACAATATTAGTGACATTGAGACAATATTACGTTAATAAGAGTGCGATTAAATAACTGTAAAGGAACACATACATATAATTATATACCACGCGTATTAATTAGATTTATGTGAAGTAGGATCAATGATCGTATTCAAAGTATTAATAACTAATATAAACATAAAAACCAAATAATTTCAACATAGAGCTTAAGTCTCAAGAACTGAAAATTATGATTGAAACTTTCGTTAAAACATACTACTATTTTTATTGGCTGTTTAATTTGTAGTTTTTCCGTATTATTATTATTATTATTATTATTATTATTATTATTATTATTATTATTATTATTATTAATACTCTTCAACATAGCTCCCATTCAACTCAGGAGTGAAACGGTCTGTACATTGCGCCTAGAGGTCACTTCTTTCATGCTTGAGATTCTTTTACGTGCCATAATCTACTACACGGGACAAATGGATTTACTTCTTCCGAACGAGGTCATATTTAGGATTTTTAAGCTCTAAAAATCCATCGACCCTAGCAGGTTTCACCCTTGGGTCTATGAGACTAAAATCGCAAATTACATAAGACGTAAGATAATGTCTCTTATGTTATGCATATAAGAACATTGCATTATTATTTAAGGAGCTAAAACAGAAAAAAATATGAAATAACAAAAATCATTATTTGTGATTAAAATTTAATACCAAATAGCAAAGGAGTTAAAAATTTAAAAGCGTTAATTCTTTTAAGGAGCCCCCAGGTGAAACAATTTGAGCAAATCCTAATTAAAACACTATTATTTTTCAGAATACTCATAAGAAACTAAACACAACAATATTTTGATATCGCTTAATGAAACAACTAATATTACGGAATGTTTTATTGTAAACTTCATTGTCAGGTCTTCCTTCAGAAGACATTTTACGTACCATTGAAATGTCTGATATACGTCAAGGGTAAAACTCACATACCACTTATTATTTATAAATTATTTTAAGCTACTACAAATGCATCACTGCAACGCAATACCTTTCATTAGATCCGTACTAAATGAAAAGGGCAATAAACACTTTGTGTCTTTTCCAGACATGTTGCAGGAAACCTTTATGACTTTGGTCTTCTCAGATATTTTTTAGAGGTGCAATTTCAATAATCTGATTTTCAACATTAATTTTTTTTTTTTTTTTTGTTAGGTACCATCTAGAATTCAAAGGAATTCTCAATTTTCTCTTCGTTCGATCTTCACGAGAATTGGACTTTGAAATACTGTGCTTACAATTTTTAAAACATAATTGCAGTAGCCAGCGTTTTCAATGGAACAACTAGAACATTCTTCGACTTCGATTTTCTGCCCAAAGTTTAATAGTGAATGAAAAATGTTGGAAAGATTTCTCGAAAAATCCTAATTTAAACACTGAAAATTATTTTTGAACTGTTCAATTGAGAATTGTTATAGTACAAGCGGATAATTTAGTGTTGCTCTTTTAATAATATGTCCCAATAATTTTCATATATATTAAGGGTCTAGAATTAAAACTTGTAAACCCTCAATAGGAAACACATTATCACTGGGAATCCTCCGATAGGCATTTCATTTTAATCTAAATCAGTAATCAGAATAGCTTTTATGATAAGCAACGAATTACACGAAAATTGTTTTTAGCACTAAACATATTTAATATATTAAACATTTAGGCTATATGCAGTTTGAAATATATGAAATTCAATAACCAGCTGGTCAAAACAATAAAAGTTTGTCTCATTGTTTTTCAAAGGGGCACTACTAGATATGGGTGAATTAGATATGGTTCTACTCATAAGAATGTGTTAATTGGCAAAATTGCCAATACAGAAGTTTGGAAAAATATAATCTGCTTTCAGAGTAAATTTGAAATATGCCACCCAGTTAACGGTAACAGAATAATTGGCCTAATTTATTTTGAGGAGATCATTAATAATGATTGGTTTGTACTAACCATTCCCCCCCCCTAAAAAATTGCTCAACTAACTTTGAAGGAAAATGTTTTTATTTTTCCAATTGGCATATATAGCCAATGTTTCTTTGCAGGCAATTTACGGCTGATCGACAATAGAGTTATCAGAAACAATTGATCTAAAGCCCTATGGTTATCATTTCTGGGAAGCTTGAAAAAACTACACGCTAACTAAAGAATAACACCAGTAAAGAGATTAATTCAATTTTTCAAAGGGAATTAAAGTAGATGTCAGAAATGTGTGGAAAATGAAAGCAGGCAGTTCTATCATCTCTTTACATGAAAAGGAAATAAATAGTTTTTAATTAGACGCTCATTCTAGTGTCGCGAGTTTAGCCACAAACACTTGTTGCTGGCCTACCGTTCCGAGGACCATAAACTCTTAGTTGCGCTGACGTTTCATAGATAATCTGCCCACTCAGTACATAAGATGAGGTAACTTTGAAAGTTTATACAGGCTGCAGTAATCACTGCCGCTTCATAATACATTTATATTCTCGGTTTAAGTTGGCAGTAGCTGCGAAATATAGCAATTTAAAGTAGCCCTTCACTCCACTTGAAGAGAGTCTAGAGGAGAAAGGACAGAAATTATTTTTAAATTGTGACTTTTGTAGTTCAAGTGCATTTGGATAATTAACTTAATACTTTTTATTAACTTGGAAGTTGGTGAGTTCGAAATACTTACTCGCATGTAAAATTCTCTCAAATATTATTGCATCCCCCTCATTAATTTTGATTACCAATTGTTAACATAGATCAACCTTAGGAGGAAAGTTGTGCGGGGCATTATTTTATTATTCTTTAAGTAGTGGTCATTAGTATTTTAATTACTATCATAAATGTTCCTATCTCCTTCATAGTATTTTCAGGGTTTAATTTTATGTTTTGCTTGTATCTTTATTTTCACTTTCAGCATTTATGTAGGTTGATACATCTATAAGTTGTCATTACTGGTGCTTGTTGTATATTATTGTTCTTTTATTTTCTTATTTTTTCCTCTTATTAAGTTAATTTCTTCACTGTCAATATTTATTATTAGCATACATTTATTTATATACAACATATTTTACATTAGTCTATATGTATACAAGTATTGTCAACTTTACTGTCAATTTTGTGATTGCAATATTGTCGCTCTAACTTCTTGTAATTATTATTTTGGTAGAGTGGAAGAGAAGGCCTAATAGCCTTAGCTCTGGCAGAATAAATAAATAAATAAATCACTTGTAAGAACGAAAAACTCACCGTTAACACATGGAAATGAATAAGACAAGAAATTCACTTTGACACTTGCAAACGAAAATGACAATTTTTAGCAAATTTGATATGTTGCCTGAATATGAGAATCTATCACTTGCACGGATTGCCCATTTAACAGCTGCAGACGCTGAGAAAGCGTGCTGAGACACCATAGATGTAGAGGTGGAGGCTTCTTGTTCCAGAATCAGCATATTCTTCATTATACTGTTGCCGAGTCTTTGCTGGTAGTAGTTGTGATTCAATTTGCTTGGCTTTACCCGAACTTTCTTCAGAAATATTAGTCGTTTCCATAAAACGTAATAAATCGAAACTGGTTCACATAAAAACAATTAATATTATTTCCTGAATGCATAGCAACGAAGAAGTTGATTCAATGTTACTTTCTTTCACTTTTACAACACCTTTTATTTTGTTCTTGTAATGGATGAAGCTTTTACTAAAAATGCAACAAATACGCAAATAACTTCAGCGGACTCAACGCCTCGTTCACATACATTCATATTCGTCCGCTAAAGTTTTCAGCAGCTCTTGCTCCCCGCTTATCCCCCCAGGACGCAGACATATTGTATTTTACATAAATATATAGTATCATATAAATGTTTAATTGTAAATAACGTTTATATGCCATGTAGGAAGAAGATATTTGTAATCTATGCACCTGCATTGCCTGGGGGCGACAAGCCTGTCGCTCACAATAGAAACAATGTAGCAGGTGGTAGCTAATGTAAGACAAAACCTTTGCATTCCCAAGTGGCGCGGAGAACTTTCGAGCTGGTGTTCCGTTAGGCGATGAACCTAGCAGTCAGTTAAACAAACGATTTTTCTGGCAGCCAATAAAACAAGCTTGAAAGCAAGAGTTTAAGAGACGCGCCGAAAGTCGAGCCAAAACTCTCCAACGAGAAACGAGGAATGTGAGAACCCAGTTGCCCTGAGTTAGATTCTGTAGATCACTCATGAGCTAAGAAAGCGAAGCTACCACGTGAAAATCTAATATAAAAGGGGGACATTCTCGCAGTGGAGCACTCAGATTGAGTTTGGCATTCGCATTCGGCATTGAGATTCATTCAACTTTAAGTTAAGTTCCGAGGGCAGCTCCCAACGTCACATCACTCGGCATAATTTAGTAGAATCTTTGCTTAGTTGACGTATGAGGAATCAACTCGCGAACTTCAATATTCGGCCTGTCGTTCTCAGTAAAATACTCAAGTATTAACAACCAGCTTTGCAAACATCTCAGATGCAGTTCGCGCGTCAGCAATACCAAGATCTTAGTGGTCCAGGAAGACATATGTCGAGGAGCATCACAGAGAGCACCAAACAAACAATACACACTAAGAAGTATATTAATCATCTCTGATTAATTTGCGACCATTCCTCTCCAACCCTCCTTCCGTGCAAGTTAATGCACAAATCAGCAAAATAGGGCCTCATCGGTCATCGTCCACCGCAAAGATGACCACGAAACTACAAACGGTTTCAAGTCTTAACTTTCGCACATGATGCATGCGTAAATATTTTCGGCTGAATAGCAATAATATTGTCATTTATCATATCTGCGTAGCTATTTCGCATATTTATATTATATTAGCGTTTATTTAAATTTTCCATTTTAACACAAATGACCATTATGCGTATAAAAATATTGAGTTTAACTTTTAGGCACTATGATAGCGGCGGAGAAGTGATAAAATTTTTTGGTGTTTTAATGTTTTCCTCTTTTCGCTTGATCTATACAGTTGCAAGTTCCGGTGGTACGAATATAACGCATTAGGGGTGGGGGAAATAATCGACCAAATTTGGGGAAAAAAAAAACCCATCATTATTGCCAATAGCACGAGTGCTTGATGAATGTATGAGCACTAATTTAAATATCAATGAAAACTATATTCTCGCAGGACAGAGAGGAGGCAAAATATTTTATATTTGTATTACTAATTTGTGCATGATTTTCATATGAAATGAGCAAAGAACAAATATATTGGCTAGAAATTGAACATAGAGTCATTGACAAGCACAGTGGGTGTGAAGATTGATAGTTCTTTCAGGAACTTTAAGGACAAAGGGGAACAAGAAGGGAAACCTCTACATAATTTAGCACAACATTTGAATATATCTCATCGATAAGTTTGTCTAGGACTGGTTATAGAGTATTATGAAAGGCTGCTTCAAATTGTGAACAGGGAGAAAAAAAATTCTATCAGAAGATTATACTCACTAGAAGGAAAAAGAGATTTCAATTTTCTTTGACCTGATAAAAGTAAAAATGGGAGAGTTTAATCGCATTAGTGGAAATTGAAAATTATCCTCAATGAACGTATTCACTCAACATTATGCGTTCCACAAAGGTATGACATTCTTACAGGGAATACATTAATAACTCACTTTTATGTTGCTGGCAACTATCACATTGTTTGTATTTTGTTTTTTACTCGCTCTCAAATCTCTATTTTATCTTATAACTTTCAAACAAATAGGCATACTTCAGTGAAATTTGACAAGTGCATTCCTTGGAGTATAAAAAACACGCATACGGAAGTATATGAATGACATCTACTCTCATTCAGTGTGTTGCGCTTGACCGTAGAAGTTGGTTGCGGTATTTTTTTTTTCCTGGTCCTCGACAATTGTGCGAAGCATCTGAGTGCCTTGTTGCTACGGGAGCATCCACCATCATAGCACCTTAGTGTTACGAGCAGTACAATAAGTACCATACAGCATGAAACGGTACACAATAGAACAGAGCATTTACTTTTCACATTAGGAAATGACCGTTTATTGCGCAGTTTGGAGATTGGAAACTACCGGAAATATCCCCCACTCTACATCTGTGAAGAAAATGGAAACTACTGGAACATGGTTATCATACTAAGCTTATCTGTTAAATAAATAATTGAAGATGTACCGTCCGCTCACTGTGTTCAGTTCTTAAGATAAAGTTGCATAAAGAAGGCTATGTGTAGAAGACTGTGACATGTTTAAAAATTGAGTATCGAGCTATTATTAAGTTCTTCACAAAAGAAGGACTTACTCCATATGAAATTAAACAGCGATTGCACAGTGTATATGGGGAAGCACCCCCGTCATATTCTATCGTAAAAGAATAGGCCAAACTTATTCAAATGGGTTGAGAAAGCATTGAAGACGAAGAGCGTGCAAGTCAGCCCTTGGAGGAGCTCACTCCGAAAACTTCGCTCTTATGGAAGGAGAAATTATGGAAGACAGGCGGGTTAAAATTACACAAATAGCAGCAAGATTGGGCCTTTCTAAAACAACAGTCCTTCTTTCGAATTATTTATGAACATTTAAACATGAGTAAGTTAGTGCAAGATGGGTGCCTTCACTTCTTTCCTCGGTTCAAAAGCAACAGCGAGTGATCTGTTGTCAGGTATTTTTGGAGCTCTTCCATGGCAACGAGAGAGAAGTTCTGCAAGCCATTGTTACAGGAGGTAAAACTATGGTCCTCTACTATGATTCCATTCCAAAAGAGAATCAATGGAGAGAAGTAAACCTGGTGAAGCAGCGCCTCTAAAAGCCAAGGTCACTCAGTCAACCAAGAAGATAACGGCACAATCTTTTGGGACTGTGAAGGAATACTCTTCATTGACTTCTAGGAGAGGAACACCACAGTAAATGGGGAGGATTATGCTGACCTACTGCACAGACTACGTGCTTCCATCAAAGAGTAAAGGCGAGGAAAGCTGAGTGGTGGTGTGCGCCTTCTTCACGACAAAGCGCCTGTGGACACAGCTCTTGTTGCAAAGGAAGCTGTGAAGAAATGTGGCTTCAAGCAGGTCGACCATCCACCCTACAGCCCAGATCTAGCTCCCAGTGACTATTTCCTCTTCTCAAAACTCAAGAAAGACTTTCGAGGAAGGAAATTTAATAATGACGAAGAAGTGATAGATGTGTTTCTGCCCATTTTGCAGACAAGGCTTGTGACTATTTTTTGGGGAGGGGGTTGAAATGTTAATTGAAAGATATGAGAAGTGCATTGCAATAAAGGGGAACTATATTGAAAAGTAAAATATAGCTTTTTGTTATGCCGGGAATTTATGGGCCTACCCTCGTAGTTTGCCAATGGGCTACATGCCCATCATGTTGTAGCTGTGCAAGAATTTAAGATCTTGAACTACTTTCATTATTTCCAGCAGTTTTCAATGCACATCAGTGAATACTAGACTAAAATGCTTCTCTTACTAGGATATATAAGTGGGCACATTGATTCCGTACTCGCGCAAGTGAGAATTCTCATATTGAACGAAACCTCTTCATAATAAAAAAATTCGCATGTGATGGCTGTTGCTGCGCTGCATTATTGGTTCCAACTTCTTTCTTAGACAGGTGGATTCCGCAGTCTACGTGGAGGAAACCTTGCCCCAATTTGTGAATTACTTGGATGACAGTCACTGATTATTTTCAGCAGGATGGTGCTATCCGCCATATCTCCACATCAGTATGACTGAAATTATTTCCTTATTTGAAGTTATTAAATACTTTTTCTCAATGATTTTAGCCCCCAATAGACTTCTTCCACTGGGGTTTGCTAAATTGTATCGCAATGTATCCAATTGTATCCAATTGTATTAATTGGAAAATGTATCGCAATGAGCTCGTGGAATAGCAAAATAACATTCGCCAGGAAATTGAGGCTGTGACTTCCGTAATTTTTAAATGAGGTTGCTTACATTTCTATGCTTTGAACATAAAATATAATCTGTCAATTGCATTTTTTGAACATTATTTTAATAAAAATATTACTACGTGCTTATGTAGTTTTTATATTAACTAACAAGCTAAATGTATAATAAAATTCTCTGCATACAGCAGAAAGGCTATTTGTTTGACGTTATACTTTATTTCCCAAACACTTACTACATTCTAGATACTGTGTTATATAAAGCTGGAAAATACTATTTTTTTAAAAGTATTATATAATTCTTCCACTGCCTGGTAAATACCTGTATATCGAGTTTGACGCTGCTTATCACAAATGTTCTAATGCAGAAATTGTGCAAATATATTTTAAATCTCACTGTATAGAAGTGAATCAAACTTAAGCTACAATCGAAGGGAAAAAAAAAAAAAAAAAAAAAAAAAAAGCAAACTTTAGCACCTCTATATGCCAATGAATATGCCGGTTTGAAGTGTTAATATTTTATTCTTACTTAACCTTCTAAGATATAACTTAAGCCATTATAAGAACATACATTAATAAAGAATTATTATAAGTTTATATTAAAATTGCAAAAAAAACCTTACATTCGATAATTTTAAGACTAAACCGTTCTTTATTACCGAATTTTTAAATGTTTACTTAGCAAATGTGCTTAAGGATTGAAAATGGAATGGGAATATCCTTCCTTCTTTCTTCCTTTTGGCGCGACACGTGCCTAGGCATACCGCAGCGACCGCTGCGTCCTTTACCTTAGTCTTGCGGTATCATTGACAGAGGACAGTATTACATATGATTGGCTTACCGATATTCCGCCGGTCGCCATCATGCGACTTTCTAGATCAAAGGACGCTACCTCTCTATCAAGTAGCTTCCAATGGTCATAGGTGGTCGTTCCAGATCTTCCTTGAAGAGAACATTTCTAAGCAGGAGTCGGGGATCGAACTTGGAATCTCCCTGACCAAAACCAACAAAGCTCACCAAGGAGAAGTCTCCATAGAAAAATATTGTCTTCATTAACTTTTGTGGATAATCAGGTGATTATAGCCCAATAATTATTTCATCTACAATATATGATAAAAATATACATACACTACCTACAATAACTGGGGCATACAAGCAAATTTCCATAAAACCAAATACTTCAGTAGACATTAGAGGCTGACAACTTAGGAGAGGAATCCAGCTGTTCAGTTAGAGCCTGCAAGACATTTTAAATAGCTGAATTAGACAATGAAAGGGGGAAGATATATCATGATATGGAACCACTTATTGGTAGATTAACAATGGAGTCCGTAGTCTGTTACAGATGCAAAATGTTGAAGCTCAGAAATTATGATAAATTCTCCTAGTTTTTGAAATGAGTTATTTGGAGCGCAAATATGATTTTTGAATGCTATAAATATTAAAAAATGGAGATACTATCTTAGGTATAAGAAGGTTGCATATAAAAGAAGATATTTTGATAGAAGAAGTTGAAATGTTTGGATGAGGAGACCAGCTGTAACGTAAGGTCACGTTTTGGGTTTGAGTTCGGTGTAGAAGAAACCCCAGGCTGGAGAATGCAACAGAAAGACAAACATGATATCGCCATTGGTGTGGTCAACCTTTGGAACTATTTCTCCTGAAATTGTTGGCAATGCCTGCAGCATTCTTGAGGCATGGTGCTATTGTAGAGGACTCCTGAGGGTTATAATGCACCTGGTCCTTAAACCTATGGGTACCTAAATGTAGTCTGCAGGGATGAATGAACTGAATTAACGATGGCGCAAATAAACTTAGAGTCCTTGGCGTCTTAAAGCCATATGACGTTTACCTTCTTATTCCAGAAAGAACCTTATCCAGATAGCTTGTCCTGACCGAGAATCGAACACACCTCCACATTGGTAGTTGCAAACGCTACCACTAGTTTGTATTGTGTGAACGGACACTGTTATTTTAACTACTGATTGCAAATATCAGAGTTCAACAATTTAATAAGCGAAACTTAAGGACTTGTTTTAATGTTACTAAAGAAATTGAAGCTTTACACTAATGGAACCAGGCCTGGAGTTTCTTGCCGAAAGTTACTATACTTTTTTATGAGAATTAATCAATGAAAATATTTATTAATATTAAACTTTCTGAACTTGGAACTGAAATGAGAGAAATGTAATCTCTTGCTTTGACATTTTATCAACTTTTATCAGTAGCCTGTAGCAACCATAAGCTATTCCAAGCCCAACTTTCGTTAAATTATACTTACTCTTCTTTCTTGCTTATGAATCAAATTCTTGCCACAATTCAAAGGTATAAGTAACGAATAGTTTGTCCACCAGCGTGAAGGTGGATTGTTCAATTGTGAATGCGGTTGAGACAATTATTGAACGATAGCATGAAATAAAAGCATCGAAAAGAAATTTTATTAAATCACAATTCAGATGTGAAGTAACTTAATTTTGTTGTTGTCAAAGTCCAGACTTTTTAGCTTTTTAAAAGCAGTGTTTTCATACAGATGCCCAAAGCAACGGCAAAATACTCTAATTTTAAAAAGATTATAAAATATTTACACGAACATGCTATTTTTCAGTGTATACTAAAGTAATGCCTCAGTAAAGAAACTTTTTTTTTAAATAAAAAACTTTTTTTTAAAATAAAAAGGTTATATTCAATATTTGTGTGTGTATTTTGTAATTTTGAAGATCTACAATCTATATTATGCATCTCCTTATAACCCAGAGTGAGATAAAAGTCACTTTCCTAAAACCGTTCTCCTTTTGTTTTCATACCTCCACACGTAAAAACACATATACTCACACTGCACGCGAGTAAGAGATAGCAACCATGGCGTTCTAACATGTCTTATTTGTGATATTCGATTGTCATTGTTTTTCTGTTATCAGTAACAGTATTATTGCAAGTAATGTATAAAATTAAGCGCAAATTTATCACGTAGCAACGTGCTTTTGTGTTACAACATTAGTGCAAATAATGGGCTATTTTTCCATTTTTTCTGCGCAGGATTGCTCCACGGGCAACGGCCGGCCCGATGCGGTACTGCGGTGTGCAGGAGTAAGAGAGTTCGCAGCAATGATTGTCACGTAAGTTATTCCTAAAAATTAAACAATTAAAGGATACATTTACTTATCATTATTAAGCAAGAAGATGCTGGAACTGCCTCCTTTCATTTTCCATACATTTCTGGCATCGGCTTATGAAATTAACCATTATCCTTGCAGTTCCTTCTGAGAAATGGAAGAACTTTCTCATAAATGTAATTTTTCAGTTAATCTAATGTCTGTGGATTTACTTTGTGCACTTTTTCCTTTAATGCCACCCCCTCAGAAATAGAAATCTCAAGGCGTTAAATCGGGCTACCGAGGAGGCCATTAGTGATGATTCTATCGACGACTATTTCATGAATTGCATGCAAGGGGAGGTTGCAGAGGAAAGTCGGGAATCTCGTTCCATCACAGTTAATTCACGGAAAAAGGGTTGCAAAATATTCATTAATTGTTTCTTTAAAAAAATACCAGACTATTAATCTCTAGTCACTAATGACACACAACACTTCTATCTTTTGATCATGCAGGGATTCTTTGTGATTTAGGTTAGGTTTTTTTTTTTTTTTTTGAACTCTAGTATCGGTTGTTTTGTGAATAAGCATATCCACTTAGGGAGAACTAAGTTTAGTCCGTAAGGAAAATAAGATTAGGGTCAATTTCTTCGTCAACCCATTCACTACATCTACTTCTGGATGCAAAGTCACTCTTTGATTCTTGCACTACAGTAATTTTATGGGATTTTTACCGCAGTAGCTTTGTAGAGGAATAGAGAAAAGTCGAAGTGAGTTTTTAGGAAGACGCTCCAGAGCATGTCTAATGTTATCTAACGTTTCTTCTTGAATACATGTATGGTTGTGTACGATTTTTAGCAAGAATACTTCCCTTTTCACGAAATATATGTACCAATCTGGGAATTGTACTTCGATTTGGAAGTTGAATATCAAGGAATCTCTCTTGAAACAATCTCCATACATCACGAGCCGATTCTGTACGCACTTACGAATCGTAAATAAGTACTTTTGGGGAATAGAATACCCGAATTGAGCCATATTAATGTAACTAATACACTGTATTACGCCGCCTAATGAACAATTAATACACTGTCGCAAAACATACAAGAACACGTCCATACGTTCAAAGAGTTAAACTAGTACTGATCTCCACTCCGGCTCCCCGACCGGCTTTCAAACTTGGGAACGAAATGAGAACTACAGAGCGGTCAACTGTAGCCAACTGCACGTGGCGCGGTCCCGCGAAGGAAAAATGACCCAGTACAATAAAAACGCAGAACTATTGATAGTAGGCTTTGAACTGATGGACAACTGATTTTGACATTTTACGACTTATGAAATTGCCACCAAGCGTTTTACTATTTCCTGTTAAATTGAAAGAAAAGGCATATATCAATGCTCAAGGATGTTTCTTGTTCACTTAAGTTCTCTAGAAACAGTTTTTTTTTTTAAATCTAGAATTAATCATTAACTTTCAGAAGTGTGTTGCACAATCATACTCTGAAATTGATAACATACCGACCAAAGCTTTAGCAGGGGTAGCATTAAAACGATTTTAGCTTTGGAATATCATGTAAGGTGAAGTATTTGTTCAGAAACCACTTGATCTACATCAATTGTAACAGTTAATCAAATAGTCTTTTCAGAACTTGATCATTAGTTGTCAGTTTTGTTCTGTCATCTGTAAGTAAGTGCCCAAAGATGTGAATTATATATACATCCAGAATCGTGGTACCCATCTCTAACACATTTTGTGAAGATACTAAAACTGGCCAAATGATATTTTTCCTGTTTACAATAAACAGGTAAATATCTTGAAGTTATCTATTGTAAAGTTACGATATAGTCTCCCAGAATATGTATGTAGAGCAAAAGGTTACAGATGCATATTTTATTGCCACCACTGCTGCTTGTCCCCGAGATGACTGACATTGTCTCCCTAGAGAACTGAACTTTTTTCATCTTACCAGACGTAAAATTCCTCTGAAGAACATTTTTCACTTGAATGCGATATCTTTACACAACATAGTTCTTAAAAACCAAATTCACAGCATCTAGGATATCTTTCAAAGATCAAGATGAAGTATTCAATGCACTGTCTAGCTACAAAAATTGGTTAGCATTACATAAAATGTTCACTTATTTTTATATTTGTTGGAATTATGTCGCCCAATAAACAACTCTTGCATTTTTTGATGCACTTCTATTTGGCATAGGTACAGTTTCTCCCCTGTTATATTAAACTGCACTTTGAAGATTTGATTTTTAACGTTACAATAGGGTGATCAACATTAAAAGATTTATTGCACAATCAACCTTTGTCCATTTTCATAAATTTTTAGGAGAAAAGTTTCAATGGTCATTTTTAAGGATACAAAAACTTAGAGACGTGTGCTCTTTTTGAAAGCAGGTCAACGAACAAGTGCGCTATTTGGAGAAAATAATATAACATATTTTACAAAACAGAATAATTGCCATATTTTAGGCAATTGTATTATTGGCTGGAGGAAGGTATATAAGTTAAATGACAGAGAAGTTTGCAGAAAAATGTTAAATTAAATTCTCAAATGAGATGTTGAGGTAATAGTTATGCACCCTATTATTAAGTAAACTATCAAACGAAAATTTTCTATAGTAAATTGTACATATTTAGCTATTCTGAAATTCTTCAGAAAAAATATACAGTATCCTATGTGCCCTTCTGCAAGTATATTATTAATTAAAATGATTGACTCTTCTCCACTGCTGTGATATTGACTTCTCAATGTCAGTATTGTTTGCATTTTCTCTTTTAAGGGAGTCAACCATTTTTTATCCATTGTATGTCATTATATATTCTTGGGCATTTTTGTTTGGCAACTTTTAGAACTTCATAAATATTTTATAACATATTTGTTCAATATTATGTTATAACACTTGTGTCGACTACATATAGAAAATATACCATTTATTTAATAATCTAATTTTTTAAAACTTAGAATAATAGGAATAAAATATTTCGCATAATTGTATTGAATATTCCCAAAAACATTGAAAGTTTCCAACAATATGGAAAAGTCATCACCAACAGTATTCTGTTCCACTAATTTCCCAGCATGGTCAACTTTGGTTCTCTCACTTTCGCATCTCCTTTCTTCTTTGACTGCTTGTCCTGGTGGTGTGATGGTAACCATATTTGCCTTCTAAACCCAAGATCGCGGGCCAGAACCGATGGATTTTTTCGGGCGTAGAATAGAAGTATGACTTCCTTCGGAAGGGAAGTAAAGCCGTAGGTCCCGTGTAGTACATTTACGGCACGAAAAAGAACCTCAAACCTGAAAGAGAGGCCTCTGAGCAAAATTTGTCGGTTGTTTCACGTCCTGAATTGAATGGGACGCTGATGACCTGAGATGTTAAAGAGCGTCCGAAAATAAACCAAATCAACAACAAAATCTTCTTTGACTGCCTTTTAACATTTTGTGAGCTGCTTTTAAACCTTTTTAAATAGGAGTCTAACAATGACTGTTCACCACCAAACAAAAGTCTGATTATTTATAAGAACTGCCGCTCTATCTGAAGGAATGACCGATCACAAGGGGTTTTCTTGCAGAAAATTAAGAATGTGTAAATGTTTGAGTTTCAATAATTTGATTATGAGCAAGTAGTTCACCATTCACTCTATAAATTATATCAAGATCACTCTTTTATTTAACTTTAAGACACACGCTGTTTTTGTAAGAAACCCTTCAATTAAGACTAGCCACTTAAACATTACGGATGTGTTCAAAAGTATTACACTTTTAATTTTCCTTAAATTTGAAGCCGGAAATAAGGCTGACTTTATTAATTTAATTAAAAGGCTGCAGAGTCATATTTATAAAGGCATTATATTTGATAAGGACAATTATTATGTATATGTATAAGAAAATCATTTTGAGATAGGTATAACAGGAATCGAAATAATTTGTAACTTGTATGTCATTTAACTGGTAATGGTATTTCACAAAAGGGTTTTGTATACATTTTGTGTAGAACATGTGAGAAAGACGAATATGTATACCTGACTCCACTCACGGACCGCTCCTTAGACAAGGCTGAAGAAAGGGTAAACTATCTTTTGTTAGGTCACGAACCTTTTACCCAGGAAATACTTAGTAGTTGACAATAAGAGAAACATGTGGCCGTAACGGGACAGTATTTAACAAAGTCAGACTTAAAAATATTTTAAGAGAAAATGAAAATGTCAGAACGGAGACGAAAATGTTTTATTACAGGAAAGCCGAAAACACGTGCGTTATCTCCGGGAACATTTAGGAATCTACAGACTAAGCAAGGCAAAAGATTTTCAATAGAAATCAGAATGTAAGGAAAGGGCCGAAATTTATGACAGCTTGTTCTGGGAAAATTCAAGTTCGTGGGAAGACGTTAGATCAGGGGGAAAAGAATAATTCTAACCAATGGTCTTCAGATAAAAGTTAACGAATCAGGAGAACTTATTTATAAATAATAATTTTAGGATAACCAATTATGAAAGTACAACACGAAAATAGATAAACTACGAGGGAATTTAATTTAGCGAAAGGCGTGGCAATGTAGTAGAAAAACTAGAGTACAGAAGTCAGAGGGGCACTCAAGGATTCACGCATTCGGTAAAGACGCATTCAGAGGGACACTCGCAGAAGATAGACAGTCAGCAGACATTCACGCACTCGTCAATTCACGCATTCGGTAGAGACACATTCAGAGGCGCATTACACACTCGTAGAAGTCGGACATTCATAGATTCACATTTAGACATTCAGCAGAGATACACTCACAGATTTACACTCACACATTCATAGATTCAGAGGGACATTCAGACATCCAGATATTCACTCAGGAAGCCAGTCTAAGAAAGTAGCGAAGTCAGTGGCGAACGGTCAGGAAGTACTTTACATGTGAATAAAATATTTTAAACAAGTCAACCTTGTGTATCTTTTGGGCAACACATTTCTCGTTCCCGTGGATCTATACTGATCCCGAAACACTCCGGTGGACCCTGAGATAAAATTCAAAAAAAAAAATTTGGAGCAAACGACGTCACCAGTGAGCAGCCCGGGCAAACATCGAAACCACCATCAACCCAGCCATCAACTACATCCCCCGAGCACCCCAATAACTGCTCCAAATTTTAATATATTTAAAATATTTCATGGGCAGCTAAGTTTGCAGATGCTTCAAATTATGTTATGTTTCCTTCTCATTTTCAATGCTTGTCTATGCAGGGTACCAAATTTTAAATCTCTTCATCCAATCATAAAGTCTTTCTGATATGTTTTCCTCAAGATTACTTCAAGTAAACATTGGTCATTCACAAACGATCTTTAAGGTTTAAGTTGATACTTTTCCTAGGCCATAGAAAAACAAAAAACCTTGTCCTTTAGGCATTTTTATGCTATTGACTCATCATTCATACCTTCTTCATAAAGGATACCTCTGTAGCAGGGAAGTATGCTTCAGAGTCAGATCTTTATGCCTACGTCTTTTCTTTATTTAGAGTCAAACTTCAGAGTTTTATGATACATATAGAGAAAGCTTGGATTGCTTTCATATTTCCGAATTCTGTTTTGCTGGTATGGTTGTTTTCTTTTCATTGCAATATAAATTCTACTTAGGGATTTTCATTTGCAGTAAATCCATCGGCAATTTACCTTGGAAGCATCTTTATTCAACAAGCATAAGTTTAACGAGTGCATCTTTTTGTAGGAATTTTTTGTAGCCTTTGTCATATTGATGATACAGATAAATAAACAAATGAAAGGCTAATCTACAACTGTTACCACAAATAATAAATTGCTATTTCTACAGTTAAGTAACTTACTGGGAATTTCCCTTGAACATTGTAATAATCATGATGCCATCATTTTATTTGGGATGTAAACAAATAAAGCGCAACATAACAAAGATTCATTACAATAAATGATTTCATTATTAGATATGTATAAGAAACTTTGAAATTTTCTTGTGTGAGTCTATAATTTTATTTAATCTGTATCTGTAATAGCTAGTTTGCGAAACAATACATTAAGGGTAAATGAACTAAAATGTAATTTCTTATCATCTTATTTCAAAAGAAACAAAAACATATCATGTTATCAAGTCTAAATAAAAATGAGTAAGTAAATAAGATTAATTTCAAAAGTTAAAATAGCTTGGATATTTTTGTATCCTAACGAACTATTACTTATTTTCTAAGCTGAATAACATTTCACACATGCATTACTATTTGACACATTCGGAAAGACAATTAAGCAATTTCGTATTTTGCAATAAGGAGCAAAAGATACTAAACCTTACGCATTTGCATTATATATTTCTGAGATTCCCGTATAGTTTAGTTCGGAATGCGAGCATGTTATTTGCGGAAAGTTATATTGACTAACCATATTTATTTTCTTAGATATGCCGCAAAAGATCTCCGTCATCTTTTTGCTTCTAGTTGCTATTTAAATAACACGACTTCTGGTGAATTATTTATAGGTTATTATATATGATCACTATTCTAAAGTTTGTAAAGTTTGTTTCTAAAGAGCTGATCACTAAGAGCTGATATTCTTATTTCCCCTTGACTCTAATTTACATAAAAAAATTAAGTATTTTGCAGCAAGTGACTATCTTTTCTATTGAAACCATCAGTAATTACTTATTTTAATAATTTTAATTAAAATAATTACTTATTTTAATAACTTTAACACAACGTTAAAAGTAATGGGGAAATGAAGTCAACAATAATAATTTGCTCTGTTTTTCCCTAGCTGAAGTGTACTTGCTTTCTAATATAATTTCTTAATAAGTTTCAAGCTCAAAACATGATTTGTTGAATGACAGGCTAAATAGCTTCTCTAGCTCTAGTCAAAATTATTACTGCTCAAGTTCTTGATATTGGGAAAAAACTCAATTTAACCCCCCCCCCACACACACACACACATATATATATATATATACACACACACACACTGCTTCAAATGTTTTCAACATCTTTACATTTCTGAGCAACAGAAAATATTCTTCTATATTTTGTACCCTATACATGTCGGCTAGTATTGTTATATTGTTTTAAATGTTTTAAGTCTATATGAATAATAAATTAAGAGTAAAAAAAACTTAATCGTTTTGTTTTAAAACTATACCCACTTGATACTGCTAAACATGTTTATTTTCCTTAATTTATCCACACACATGTTATATACTATTAAATTATGGACGAACACTTAAAATTAAATATAGATAGAATGTAATAATTGTAGAAAATAGCTGAATGTTAATGTTGAAAAGTATTGATACTTTCAGTTATGTTTTCTACATGATATTAAAGGTTATGCTTTTTTTTTCTCTAGAAGTCAATTAATGTTACAGAATTTCGAGATAAACGACATGTTAAGGAACATATATATCAATGGTATGCTGAATATATTAATATTTAATTATTTAGCAAACTTCATATCTACATCACAATACTTTTTAATACTTTTTATTTTATTAACGAAAACAATTATACTGCATAAAAGTTTCTAAGATATTTTAATATTATTTTCTCTATTAATATTTCAATAAATATTAATCACGTTTAAATATATATTTTAATACACAGAAAAATTATGTAAATTAAGGAAAATATTCACTTTACAGTTTATACTGTATTATTATACTGAATATACTTTCTTTTGTCTATCATGAATGCTCAAAACTAAACTTACAAATATAACTTATAACATAACTTATAAATATTACTTAAAAATATAATATATAAGATGAAAATAAATTTATCTTACGACGAATCTTAAAAAAGTAATATGATTATGTAACACTGCTGGCAATTAAGGAAACACATATTAAACTATAGTTATACAAAGAAATACCTAAACAACCTAATATTCAATGTCATAGAGTTAATCATATGAAAATCTTCTAGAATATTTGCTTCTATTACTGAATATACTTTAAGAGGTAATGAAACTGGAGAAACGATTACTTACTGATATTTTTAAATAAGTTTAGGAATAGTTTTTGATAACTATGTATTTTTAAGACTAATAATGAGTCAATGAGATATCTGAACAAAGAGGGATAAATAAAAGAGGGGTCAGGTATCTTCTGGTATCGCCTTTGTGCAGACGTACCTCAACGTCCAGAGATCTACAGAATGTTCTACAAGCAATAACTGCTTTGAACATTCTGATCAAATTGTGAAAATGAGCCTTAGAGTACGCAACTGTTTTTTGATCACGAGAGATTGAAATATGACTCGGTTATGGTTTGTGCTAGCATACTACAAAATCAGAACAGAACTTGTTGTTGATTCACAGCGTTTTGTGCTATGCTTACAGATTGTGTCTATAACATTTGTTATGGATAAGGTTTTATTCTGATGCAAGATACTGCAAAGTTATAAAGGATAATTACCAGAGAAGTCCTACAAAAATTCCAGATTAGGGTGATGAACTGGCCTGCACACAGTCGTGAGCTAAATCCTCTTGAACATGCATGGGTATACGTAAAAACGTGTTCGTAGCCGCCCTGCTACCATAAATCTGGAAGAGCTCGCATTGCTCTGAGGAAAGAGAAGTCCACAAATTTAATTTAGGGGGCTTATATAAAACACGCCACGACGAAGTTGCAAAGATATCATTCACGAACATAGAGGACATATCCAAAACTAATAAGGTCTTTTAAGTTAATATTAATATTAAGATATATTGCCTTGTTTTCTTCATTAGTTAACATTTTGTACTACTGTAATGAATGAATGGTGTTTAACGCCCGTTTTTTGCTATAGAGGCACACAGGCGATGATACATGAGATGAAATGATGAAATGATATATTAGGAAAGGATTTATTTTTAAGGAAGGAAACGTTGCAGGCCTAAGTTTAGGGTATCTCCCCGGCATTTCTTCTTTATGAGGACCAGCAGGTAGTCCATATTCGTTTTAGATATGCATTAAGTCACAAATATCTGTTATTAATTGGCGTATGTTATTATTATGATTCACAAAACGCGAACACACACCAAACAGCGCAAAAATCTAGAATAGTTCTTCTTTCGGGCTTTACCAAAACACTGCAGATAATTTGAAAAATTCATGACCAAACCATTTCAGACAGTTGCTAAAGACAGAAAGAAAGGAACGTAAGAACGTGGTATTAATGTTTTTTCTCAGAAGTAAATAGCATATCTGTTTTGCAATTAAATATGTGCTCTTTTTGACATTCTACAAATTATTATAATATCCTCTTCGTGAAGACTTTGGAATTCACTTAAACAAGGGATTTATTAATGCAGTAATTTGTATTGTTTAGACAAGTGAAATTCGCAACTCTTTAGCTGGATAATATGCAATAAGAGCAACACATACTATTAACACTTTAAGAGACATGGGACCAGAAGTGCCTAAAGTTAGGTAGCATTTCTCTCATTGAGGAACCTAGTATTACAATTTAATCAACATTCAAAGCTACAACCTCGCTTTATACAGCTGCAAATTCAACGCCTTAATTAGTTCCACAAGGAGGTTCTAAGAACGTGGAAAATGTTCAGAACACAGCGATATTTTTGGAGAGCTGCATACGAGTATATACAAATATAAACAAAAAGTGAGAAGCTAAACATAGCTGCAAATCAATAGGCACAAAGTAGCCAATTCACAGCATACAGTTACCAAATGAACAGAGGATATTATCCTTGACCTAGTTTTTTTCTTTATTGGAAAATGCGATCAATTTTCACATGTTCGTACTACGTAGACGAACCCAGCTGCGCAGCGATTTCCAACATGGCCGGTTTGCGTAAACGGAGGTGTGTGTAGGAGAGAGAGAGAGGATCTGCAAACCAGAGAAAGCGAGAGAGGGGTGGTGAAGGGAAAGAAAGGGAGGGATGCTGGGAGTGTAGCACAGGCCGGAGAGCACTTGCGCGCTCTAGCACCCTTCACATACCCCGCCAACTCACTCGCCAAGTCGGCAGCTCCGCCATTCTCATCGACGAGCAGTTTCAGGAATAACCGATTTCGAAGTCTGCTCCACAAGCTGCTTCTTTCTGTGTGGGGGGGTCATGCAGGAAACATTCGTATCTTACTCAACGTTCCACTACTCCATGTATCTGCGGGAAGACTTACACGAATGGTGTCAATTGCAGAACCTTATCTGTAAGCTCCGGTGGTGAAACGAACGCTTATGTTAAAGTCACAGTTTTTTAACCTATTTGTGCTATCGTTTTGAAATCGTAAAGATCATAGAAAACGAAATATTTATACATCTGAGAGATTTATATCACGCTAACTTCAAGGACATTGAACATAGGGTGTTGATATAGAACTTTTAGTGAATATTGCCATTAAATTTGCCGCCGACGATCAAGTTGATATTTATTATGCCTGACGCAACAGTTACTTGCCGCGATCTTGGCTGTTTTCCAAGGCAGAGCGTGTTGTGGCAAACTCGTACATTGCTTTTTAAATAATAAGTGCGCACTGTAACCAAGATCTGCCGTTTTAGATGCGTTTATTCTTTGTCAGGCAGCATTTATGTGTTTTCTGTAGACTTTGTATAAGAATGAGGTGCCTCAATTTCCACGTTTTATGTTGCATTTCTGTGCCCTGTAGGCTTTGAATGATAATCTAGCTATTTGAGGACTTTTGCACTGTTTTGTGTTAAGCAATTTCATCAAGAAAGGGTGAAATGTTAAAAATATCCTGGTGAGTAGGTAGGTGGAACGCGTATATTGACCCGTCACTTGTGTGCAGTGCCGACTGGTGGCGTTGTTATCCCTCCAGAGAAGAACTGATTGGAAACGCGAGAAGACCTACCTGTTTGTGGCAGATTCGTTCCAGAGGAAAACTGTTGACTTCTTAAAAGTGCCCAGATTGCTGCTGGAAGTTCATTTGCCTTCGAGTACATATCTTTGGGAAGATAGTGATGTTCAAGAACTTTTAGCTCACGAAATGTTGAATGTAACTGCTAAAATCCGTATATTTTCCTTTTTGTCTTGACAGAATGTTACACGATGTCATAAAAGATGTTGGTAGCAATGTGTAAACCCAAATGTGTTCGCGCTCGGTGAGGTACAGACCATTCATTATCGTCTTTAACGAGCAGTGCAGGTCCTGGAGCTTTTCCACACTGACTACAATGGTGATGAACAGATGACTTGCTTCAAGTGTCAGCGATCGTTGCTGCCTGGTCCACCATCTCGCAGCAGTGGTGGTCGTCGCTGCAGCCTAAACCGTTTCCTCGTGTTGCTGCTGATGCTGTGCTGTTACAGTGTCGTGCTGGTGCAACTGGAAGAGACTACTTCCGCTGGTGACCGAGCGCCATCGTTACTCAAAGAACTCAGGAGACGAAGAGACGTGGATAGTGGAGCTGAACGCCAGCAAGAAGAGAACGACCAGAGTGGAGCATTACCACCCATCTTCGATTCGGACCTGGAGGAAGAAGAGGAGGAGGAGTTGGAAGAGGAGACTAATACTACAGGTTAGAAAAACTTTCTTAACCTAATAGAGCTTAATTACGTGTTTATTTCTTGACAATGCTGCACCGCAAGTTCAAGCAAACTTTTCTACAAAAAGATCAATAGCTATATTAGCATGCTTACAAATGGTTATAGTCTAACCATCTTAAGAAATTACTACTTTGAAAAAAATTAAAGCTTTACCAAAAACACAATTTCACTTAAAGTTGAAAATTGACCTTGTGCTGTGCTCTGATTATATTTATAGTGGTTAATTCTAGATTGAATTTTGAGTAGAATAATAAGCAGAAAGAATGAAGCTAATTACAATTATATGATATAGTGTTACATTTATTCCGAGGGTGCCACAAAATGTACACACACTTTCACAGTAGACATCTATTTAATATATTTCAAAGTTGCACCGAAAAACTACAGTAATGTTAGTATGATGTTCTGTAAACCGATGTGACTCTCCTACATTATGATAGCGTTGCTATGTGACAGGTTAATCAATGAACAAATGAAGTCAATATTATCGTATGATTTTCTGTAAACAGATTTCGCACCTTACGTCATGCTAGCGTTGGTACAAAAAGATGGACCCAAGATTACGTTTGAACAGCGGAAAGCAATTTTGAAATGGTATTGGAAAACCGAAAATGTTGTTGAAGTTCAAAGGCAATGGAGACGTGTGTACAGAACAGAACTGCCAACGCGAGTAACAATTGCACGTATTCCAGACAAATTTGAGACTCATGATACCATACAACGTCAGAAAACCAACTACACCGGCAGCACTTCGGGAAGAAATTGAAACGGCAATCGCTGAGGACACTTTCGAAACGTTGCTCAATCAGTAGTTGAACGTACTCAGAAGTATATCGACGCCGACGGTGGGCATTTTGAGAGCAACTGTTGTAACTGTAAAAGTCTAAGATGATTTTCTGTTTGTGTGAATTCAGTTTTGTTACGTTAACACAGTTTTTTATTTGCTTGAAGTGTGTATACCTTTTTTCTTGGCAGCCTCTGTATGTCTACTTCATAAATATAAATGTATATATACATATATTATGGACAATTTAGCCCTTAGTAACACGGTGTCCCAGAATCACCGTATACTTTTCCGGTCAACCAACCCAAGTTACGCCGTAAGGGTTGGATAAAAGCAATAGCAGATTTAACAACCTCAAATACTTGACTACTAAGAACCTACTACATATAGCTCATATAGGTATTTTCTTTGGAAAGTGGTTCCTTTTGTTTCACTATCAATGCTTAAATACTTTCACTCATGTGAACTGACACAAAACTCATGACCAATAACTGGTTTAAAACGCTTTAATATAGAAATACAAGTAGAGGATAAAATAAAAATCATATTAGTTTTGTAAGGCTATAGGTAATGGAAATATTACAGAAAATTAATCGAAGGAAATTTACATAACGGCTAATTTAGTCCATCCCTAAAATCCCTGCAAGACACCACCAAAGTTTTAGGTTAACAAGTTAATTAAAATTTTTATTCTAAATAATGACACTTTTATAATTTAAAATGAAAATAAACCAAACTTTATCACGTGATATGTGTGCCATGAAGATATAATTTGAGAAAAAAGAGTTAGTAAATGTATCAACTAATGCTGTTCTAGAGGCGCTGCATATAGTCCCATTATAAAGTTAAATCATTCGAGCTACTTTCCCTGAACTATTTATTATTCTGATTCAATAGAAACATGATTTTTTTTTCAAAATAGTCCTCACCTACCTCGATATATTTATTGACAGTTCTCAAACACATTACGTAAACCATTCTTTGTGATGTTTTTCACAATTCCCCCAGATCTTTTTAATACCACTTCTGAGTTCTCAAATCAATAACCATATAGTTGTCAATTTTGAGTGTGGGGAATAAGAAATAGTCACAGGAGTGCTAGATAACAGTTGTGCTATAGAACTTTTCATTCAAATTTGGTCAAATATTTGAACCCCATAACTGCATTTGCTAAAGCGCCATAAACGACAGACTTGCTTAAGCTTTTCGCAGGCGTGTGCA
The DNA here is from genome assembly GCA_030762175.1 of Metallyticus violacea. NCBI lineage: Eukaryota > Metazoa > Arthropoda > Insecta > Mantodea > Metallyticidae > Metallyticus > Metallyticus violacea. The sequence continues at coordinate 129,313,861 of CM060833.1, read as the reverse complement.
AGAGAAAACAAAGTTTTATTGTTGCCTATCTTGCATCACTTCCCTTTTTGTTACACGAAATGTAAACAATATTTACACAAAAGAACAGTACTACCAAACGCAGATACTTTGCTGCTGTCATCTATGAATATTATATAGGATAGCCTGCTCTTTTCAAATATAATAATTGAAAAAACATAACAATGAACAGATGAAAAAAACAACTACGCCAGTCTTTATTGAACTGCCCTCACAGTTGAAATTTCAGTAGGATGAACTGAATGGAACATGTAAAGCAAAGTTAGCTATTTTAATTTAAGAGTTGGAATATATTTTATTCTACTATATTATTTTCCTTTTTATATTGTAATTTTTTGTTGCAGAAGTTAGTCATTTGCATAGGAAGAAAAGTAGGTAAAAATGAATTTTAATGCATTTTCCACTTACAGATTTTTAATTTAAAGAATTTGAATACATTGAACATTCTCTATTAAGTTTGAACTTGTTAAAATAACATTCTCAAAGTTTATCAAAATTATTAATAACGGTTAAATGAACTATAATGACGAATTTTAAACCTTCTACCCTGATTTAAAATTAAAACAGATACAATAATGTTATTAATAAATGTTACAGCATTATGTATTAAAACAATGCTGCTTGCAGAAGAAAATATTTGAAATATGTAAATATTTAGACAACATGAAAACATTCTGTGCATTTAAATACAATCTCTTTACAATTGCATCGCAAAGGAAAGTTTTATATTACGCAATAGTAAAGTATTGCTGGTATAATTAACGAATTATGTAATGCTTTTAAATATAATTAAGCACTAAGCATAAAAATAAACAAAATAAAAACTATTGTCATAAGTGAAAACTTATATGATTTACCTTAAAGAATGGAGAGTGTACAAGAAAAGTAGGTTTGGCATTGAAATGTACCAAAACTTGCACTCTGTCTTATTAAGCACACGTCTAATTAAGTGGTTCACAAATAATAATAGGTAAAGCTCCCCGGTGCCTTTATCCCAGTACCAAATAAACTCTTTAGTTATTCTTGCCGACTCTCGAGATTAGACTGCAACACCAATCAACACACTGAAGAAAAGAAAATATTTTTCCATTTTTTATTTCTGTTGTGAAGAAAATAGCTTCATTCGCTTGTCTTTAAAATATTTAAATTATATTTAAATGCTTCGCTCACTCTCCCTCCCCCTCTCTCTCCCTCTCTCTCACCCCTGTGCATCGATCCTGATGGTGTAATGGTAACCATACTTGCCTTCTAAACCTAAGATCGCGGGTTCGAACCCGGCCAGGATCGATGGATTTTTTCGGGCGTAAAAATCCCAAGTATGGCTTCCTTCGGAAGGGAAGTAAAGCCGTGGGTCCCATGCCGTACATTTAGGGCACGAAAAAGAACCTCAAGCCTGAAAGAAGAGGCCTCTGAGCAAAATTTGTCGGCGGTTTCACGCTATGAATAGAATGGGACGCTGATGACCTGAGATGTTAAACAGCGTCCGTAAATCAATTAAAAAACCCTCATGTGTGTGCTTTTTATTTTTCTCTTTAAGCAAATCATCTGAAGAAATAGGTCGCATCCTCTAGCGGAACACAAAACAAGGCAAAACACGATACTTCATCTCGGTTCATAAATTTCACCTCTGACATAGCGTCACCACCCCTTCTGTTTCTCCTCAGTTTAATGTGACTCCAGGGAATTTTACGATCTTATGTTGGGCATCCCTCCCTTATGAGCGATATTCAGGAGATATTCATGATAGTCCTATAAGGCTAAAGGGTTTAATGTAATGAGGTCAACATCATTATTGTTCTCGGTGATACCATTTAGCTTCATAGCCCTTTGTTCTAAAAGTTTTAATCATCTTATCTTTATTAAAAAGTACATTTATCTCTGAAGACTGCTGATATATAACTGACTTCACTTTGAATTTAGAGTTTGTAAATTATTGTTCTTCAAGAGTCTAATATTTAATTTGTTCAAAAGACTTAGGTATTTTTAGGTATTTTTTTAGGTATTTTTTCTCCGAATTCAAGCTTCAGTCCTGCACACTTCAAGTAGCTGTAATGTGCTAAATATATTTTAGTATAAACTTTTATATAAATATGTATAATTTAATGACTGTCAAAGTAAGTGATATTTGCTTGATATTTGTGCTGATATTTCTACTAATAACTATGCAAAATAATAAAATTCTTAGCATATATTGAATCGGTTTCAAAGCCTTTTGTTTTTGCATATTAATTTTACCATTTTTGAGTCAGCAGTTGATCGTTCACACCTTTTACCATTCTCCCACACCAAAGTATAATGAGCATAAAATTGAAATTATTTAATTTTTCAATATTAGTATTAACATTTAATTGAATTATTTTATAAAAAGTTTTATGATAGTATTATCAATGTCCAGGAATTTAAGATGTCCAGCAATTCATAGAAAATTCGCAGAAGTATTTTTCAATAAAGAAAATTTTATAATATTAATAGGTACAATTGACTTTTTATGTTATGTAAAACTGTTCATTGTCTTTATTCACCAGCACTTGTAAGGAGGGGTGCTTGAGAGTTATTTGCTCCAGAATAATCATTGCTTCCATAAATTTGAAAATCAAAGCTTACAAATATATTTTGATACAAATACTTGGATAGCTCTTCCTGCCACATGTCGAAAACCAAAATGTTACGACTAGTTTTTAATGGAATGTATCCTTGTCCCCTTATCAGTCTTCATCTAACCATTCACCAGGAACTTGTTCAGTTGAAAGTTTAAATGCATGTCACATTAAATATAAATACTCATCATTGATTTCAGAAAAAAAGTTCGGCTGTAACCATTTCTAGTATTGTCAAATGCTCCATAATTTTTTTCCCTTGAAAAACTCAGAAAATATTTGGTTATTCCCATTTACAATAAGAACTGATGATAATTTTTCAAGCATTAAAATATCATTTACTTTGTTCTTTGCAATCCAATTTCCAGTTTGCACATGAAGGCTTTCAAGGAATCGATAAACTTTATCACGCTTAAATTCCTTGAAATTGATTAATTCATGCCGTGTTATCCGTTTAAATTACTTTTAAAACCAGAGCTTTCGCTGATGCTACGGTCAACATCATCAGTGAACCGAAAGTGTGTGGAGAGGCAGAGATAAAAAAAAAAATGGTTAGAAGTGGGAAGGGGTAGGAATGCTGGGAGAGTTGTGCGCATGAGTTGTTTATTGAACACTAATGGGTTCAAAGTCTTGCTTTTTTAAAAAGCTGCCTTTGTTATATTATTATCTGGATGCTACTCAAGTTAAAAGAAAAGAACATGTTGTTATTAATCTTGTTAGAAGATAGACCTTAGAGGTTTACCAGCGCCCAGATAATATAAACAAAGATAGAGTTTTTTCAAATAAGAAAGACTTGGAATTCGTTACTGGTCAAAAAACAACCTCTGCTTCACAATACTCCACAATTCTACCCTCCTCCTATTTCTAACGATTATGTATCTTTGCCTCTCTAGACGCTTTCAGTGCACTGATGATGCCGTTCGTAGCGTCAGCGAAAGCTGAAAGATCATTTGAATTAATGATCATGACTAAATAGCTCGATAATAATTAATTTCAATAACACAAAGTTTGTCGTGAAAGCCTAAAGAACCTTAAATTCCTTCCTTGCACCTGAAGGTTTAATTTATTTAGCCGAAATAGAAATAGAAAAAGCGTAAGGTCCATTCCTCATTATGCATTTGTATAAATGGCGTAGCTCTGGTTAACACAAAGTAAAATCGGATCATTTCAGAAAACTAGCACTCACACGTTATACCACGCAACTTTGCCACACCACGGACAGGTGACTTTTGGGATTTTTTGGTTCAGTGCTACAATTTCTACCGAACCAGTCAAAAGCCGCCAGGCATAAAATAAGACAAACTCCTTATAAAACGAATATGTTGAAAATTATTAACATAGGAAATAATACGTTGAAAAATAATTTTAGTTCAAAAAGGACGATGAAAAGGAAACAAAAACGATAACAAATCGTAAAAAATATTTCTTAAATTAAAAGTAAAAAAGAAATAATATATGTAAAAAATCAGAACACTTGAATAATCAAAACAACGTAAACTTTCAGAACTGTTACAGTTCTTATTACTCCCTGAAACTTCTCAAATGTTCCTCTAGTCAGGAATCACTGTTCTAGGCTGTCCTAGTCCTCATTTCGACGCAAATCATTTAAATATAGACGCCATTGTACGGAAATAAAGGTATTAGGTACAAATAGATGGCAACATATGTGTGCCTATGTATCTCTGAACTTCAAATATTTAAATAGTTTTAAAATACAATTGAACGTATGGGATCTTCCCTTTTACTTCTCTCTCGCTATCTCTCTCATACACAGTGTACATAGAGGTAATGATAATTATCTTACTTTTAGGCTAATGTTGATAATTTTTTGAGTACCAAAACAAATATCAAATCTTCGGAACGATGAATGGAATGAATGAGCAGTTTACGAACTCCGGCTATCTCAATGCTGAAGTTACTTGACAAACACTTTTTCAGGTTCAAGGAAAATTATAGAAAAAAGTTTACCCGGCAGCTTGACCTCAGCAGGCCTGCGCTCTCCGTTTTTACAGTTGGTGACGATGGTTCATTCTGCCAAAACTGTACGACAGATTCTATAAATAATGTTTAAAAGTAAAATGAAAATATATAAAAAATAAAAAAGATAAAAGCATAAAATAATAAAACACCTTATTAAATGATATTTATCAGTGATACTTTCATTAGTTTTATCCGCTCTTTTTGTACTTAGATGAATTATTATTTTTTTGCCAATAGAAGAGACTGTAAAAGTTAAAGCAGTTGAAATATCTGGAATCATTTGGGTCAGTTGAATTATTTTCATATACTATAAACATTATTTTTACTATTTATTCCTACTGAATTATATTTTAAAATTCGCATAAATTATACTACTTTACAATATTTATGGAAAAAACACCCAATTTTATAACTATCTCATTGAAAATTCAATTGCCTAATAAACAAAACAAAAAGTAATATATTTTCAACTAAATTCGTAATCTGCTTTTAAAACATAACGTTATATATTATAAACTTCATAACAATAAAATTATGAAATATCCTCCCTAACTTAGGTAATGACATAATGAGCATGAAATCTAATTTTTTAAATTCGTTGCAAAACTTATTCTAATTAATTCTATCGCTTATAAATTCATGTATTATTATACATCGCATTTTTCTCTTTTCTTCGCACCAGTACTCAACATTAATTTGGAATAGCAGTGTCCATCTTAAATAACTTAAGGAAGCACAAATTCCTGCACCTTCTGCCAAGCGTTCCCTTTTCCTTTTCCTCTTATTACCTTGCTTTTAATTTCCATTTTTAGTACTTTAAAATACTTGGCAACTAGAGTCGTTTCTTTGGTACTTTACGAGGAATTAAATTACACATTCAATGCATTAATTTTACACCACGAACGCACCGTTACAGGTGGCTCATAGCTGAGGTTTATTGTCCTCCTTCAGCTTGTCAGCTGGGCTGCAGCCGAGCGCTTTGTGAGTGAAACTGAGAACATGTAATGACAGGTTTCATTATACCGCTAATAAGGATATTCCAGAACCGGGCTACTGTAATCATGGAGGAATTCAAATTGATCTCCCTCATAGCTCCTATTTTAGAGTGTACCCCTGCAATGGTTAAATTGCCACCAATATACTTTACCATAAGATTTCCCCCTGAAAGTTCATAACCACCATAGGTAAATACTATATGAAATTAATAAAAAATAAATGTCATTTTAAAATATGAGAACGGCATTCAGACATCAATAATTCTAAATTCAAACTAAAAATCACTATCTTAAAAAGGAAAAACATCTAATGGAGTAAATACTTTTTCAATTAAAGATAGAGTTAACTAAACCTGTTTGTTACATAACATGCAACTCATTTTATTAACTGCCATTTTTTGTTAGATTTATGTGAAATATAAGTATAATTTAATAAAATCGCTATCTAGAAATTGCTCATATAATTTTTGTTTCAGTATATTGATGTATTTTATGTTACATTGGGAATATAAATTTTAGGGTTTACTATAGTTCACGGTTAAAAATATTGCAAATATGTCTTTTCTGAAATGGCTTTGATATGAAAATAATCGCACGCATTATAATTTGAGTGAAATTATAATTTTTTCGTTTAAATAATTCAATGAATTTTAATTCATGTTTATAGCTGGATGTATACATTTGGATTTTAAATTTTATTTTTATTAGATCACATTTTTTTTTACGTAAATCGAAATTAAGCATATACTAAAAATTATAAAACTGAATAGTACTTAGTGAATGTTAAGTATCTGCTCCGGCTATTTAAATTTTTCTGAATCATATTTTAAAAAGTTGAGACTTCTGTTTTAGACATTACAAAACAAATAAGATTACATAAATAATACATTCATATGATAAAATTTTATTGTTTTGTAATGTTTCTGTCATGTTCATAAGCCATTTGTAATTAATCATGCAACAGAATATAGAGCATTACTTCAGAAACTGTGGCACATGCATAATGTATGATGCTATCGGCAACTACTATAACTAAAGGTTTATGGTGACATCAGCATCACCAAAGAAAACAATAAGGAGCTGAGTGGAAATGTTCAGGGAACCAATAAAATTGTCGGTGCTGTTTTGGGCAAAGTTCTTATTTCTCCAAATAAGAAATATAATTAGCTGCAATAAAATACATTTCTGCTCTTGGGTGAAGTATTTGGGTCTAAATCATATTGCATACTTCATGAATTAAGCCTGATTTCCGCATTCTTTCCTGTGATGTGTCCGGTAACACTTTCACGAGGACCCGCATTGCTTCCACGACTGACGGTGGTAAAGAAACAAAACTTACCTTTTCAAAGCTGACTACTTCATTCTAGCGTAATCGTGTGGGTGGCAGCTTGAAGCTATGGCTTTATTGACCTCTAATTCATTTAAGGTAAAAAAGCAACCTTTTGTAATGTTAGTGTTAAAAGAAGCAAGTTTTATAGCAGAACAGAGCCCATCTTGTTATGTATTGTCATTCTGTGGAAAGTTAAAGAACAGTGTTTCACGACTGTTCCATAAAATTGCAACACTTTTCGACAGATGGGTCAGGGATCACTGATGTAATACCAGAATAGTGCACTAGTTTACTGAAGTACTAATAACATGGAAACTTTCAGGTGCAATAAGGACATGTAAGCAGAGCGTAACAGTATTGTATATTGATTATTTTCATGTTGTATATTAAGAATGTATTGAATTGTTAGGGAAGGAGGCATTTCGATCTCTTCAACGTTATGATGTGAAGGAGACACTGGGTGGACAGGATGCAGAGGTGGGGACGGCCACTAATGTTTCCAGATAAAACACTAGTTCTGACCTCCCCTCTAAGGAAGTTGACCTCTCAGAAGAGCTGCTTGCATACCGGACGCCGGGGCAGAAACCTTTCCAAGTGCAAGTTTCCGTCACACCGGACACACCCAACGGAATGGAATGAAAGGCAATAGGAGACTGGAAAAATTATGGAAAGTAATTAGCCTTACCAGCATTTGCCTAAGTGACCAAGGGAAACCAGGAAAAAATCCCAGATTAAGGATGGCCGATCCCAAGGGATTTAAATCCTGGACCTTCCAAATATGAATCCCAAGTGCTATTGCCTAAGCCACCCCGCTCGATATGTTTACTTATTACACAATTAAAAATCTGAAATTAATTTAACTGCCTGTGACTAATGCACATAAGTATTGGAGCAATCATTGCGCTACAAACGATATATAAAGTATTGCTAAGATAATATTAACAATAAGTAATAAGAAAATAAATTGAGAATATCAAAATGATATCATGCAATCCCAAAATTGTCCTGTCTACTTCCTCTGTCAAAATATGTACTTCTTTCATAATAGTAGTCTAGGAATGAGTTCTGCTTGAAAATACCGAAGGTGCCAAAAACGCATTCACACTTTCACAGTAGATATCTACTTAATGCATTTCAAAGTTGAACCGAAAAACAATAGTAATGTACAATATGATGTTCTGTAAACAGATGTGACTCACATACTTTATGATAGCGTTGGTACGTAACAGGTAAATCAACAATGAACAAATAAAGCCAAGATTATCGTATGATGTTCTGTAAATAGATGTGACACGTTATGCTAGCGTTGCTACAACAAAGTAGAGCCAAGATTATCGTTTGAACAGCGGAAAGCGATTTTGAAGTGGTACTGGAAAACCGAGAATGTTGTTGAAGTTCAAAGTAGAGACATGTGTACAGAACAGAACCGTCATTGGACTTATACCTATGGGGAACTCTTCAGGATGTTGTGTGCCGCAGAAAATCAACTACACTGACAGCACTTCGGGAAGAAACTGAAACGGCATATGCTGCAATCGCTGAGGACACTTTCGCAAACGTTGCTCAATCAGTAGTTCAACGTGCTCAGAAGTGTATCGACGCCGATGATGGCGTTTTGAGCAACTGTTGTAACTATAAAAGTTTAAGATGATTAATGTTCATCATTTTCTGTTTGTGTAAATTCAGTTTTGTTATGGTAACACAGTTTTTTCTTTGCTTGAAGTGTGTAGACATTTTTTGGACCCTCTGTATATGTAACCATTTGTTGTCAGTAACGCGAGAATAATGATTGAGCTAGTATTCTTAAGTTTAAGAATATTAATTAGAAAGAATGGAATTCTAAAAATAGACTACTATATTGTCTATATCAGAATATTCCAATACCATTGATGTTGTCTGCATGCAAGAAAAAACTGACAATGCTGCTCTAGTACAAATTAAGAACGTCCTAGAATGTAAGCATATGCACTGGATATTATATATACAAACATCTTCAAAAAATCAAGTCAAGGTGTACCAACATTACGGTATAAACATCATCTTGTAAATGGTATAAGCAACATGAAAGCATGCTGTGATAAGTGCAATATTTATGGATTCTCACCGCTGCTATCGCAATTGGGATACGAGGTGGAGTCCATAAAAAAGAATGAGTTGTTGCGGACTACCTCGGTGATATAGTGGTAGCATTTGCGACTGCTAAACCCGAGATTCTGAGTTCGAATCACAATTAGATGTTGCTGTCTGGATAAGGTTATTTTGTTAGTTTTTCCTTACCTATGGTGAATGACAGATACCTTTAACGCGCCAAAGACTCCGAGCTCATTGCGTCATTGTTAATTCATTTCGTTTCATTCATCCCTACAGACATATATATCTATAATAGTCAGTCCACAATTTACAGACATCCCGAGAAGATCTAAAAATCTTTTAGATTTCTTTCTTGACTTGGACAAAAATTTAAAAGAGCCAGCCAGCTAGGTGATCCCGAGATCTCTGACAATTGTCTTAAGGGAAGTCCATAAATGCTGAATTTTTAATTTTACAAATTAAGTGAACTGAAGTTCACGTTGGAAGCATTTCATAATAATCTCCATTTCTATTTTTGATGCCAACATTTACAGCGGTTACCAATCTTTGTATACTTTGCTAAACAGCTTCTAAATGTACACACTGAAGACATGTTTGTGCTTAGAACAAATGAAATTAAAGCGAAAAGCTGTAAAACATTTAAATAAAATATATGTGAATAATTTGTAAGTAAAACTTGCTTGGTACATCAACGATATTTTCCTCGGTGTGATTTGTGCTCAATAGATTAAATTAGCACTGGAATAATGATGCCTTATGTGTATAACTTGAGTTTAATCAAGTGGTACATTGACATTATATGACATATATCGTTTTTTTCGGGAGCCTTTCAAAATATAACATGAAAAGAAATAAATGAAATCCTAGGAGCAGTAAGGTACATTCTTAGATAAGAAGCATTAAAGAACATTCTCATCGTTTTATTCATGCAATACAAATAGTCAAAATTATAGTGTGCATAATTATTTTATTTTTATCCAATGAGTATTCAAGATATCGAGATTATCAATTCACTGCAATGAACATCTATTCAATAAAAATTAATTTAATATACATATAAATCACGTTATTATTAAGAATTATAGAGTAAAATTATAAGCATAGCTTTGAAAGAAAAATGAGCTTGTTTTATTTATTCATTTATGAATAAGTTACTTTTTCAAAGGCATTTGTATCAGAAATGATATTTTTTTAATCTTAATTCCTTGGCTAAATGCTCGCTAAGGAAGTGTTTGATTAAATAATAAAACAGTGGTTATATTATTACTCACGTGGCAGTATTTGAACTGCATTGGAATTGACAGACTAGCAAGGATATTTGGGTCACCGGACCGAACAATCAATAACACGATGCCCCCGCTAGGTGAGGAAATGCGGGAACAGGATCCATTTTGGTCTGCTTTCTATTAACGGGCAACCCAAGAGATTCTGCAACGAAAAAATTATTGAAATAAGACAGTAGTGGTTTCCATACTCTTTTACGTTTATAAAATTACTTTTTGAAGATATAAAATACTGGGGTTTTGCCTCAACCTAAAATATACGAAAATTTGCTAAAATGACATGACTAGAAATAGCAAACTCTCATGCATGTTGTGTAAAGTTCCTGTGCATAAGGGCATAGCGGGATAGGAGCAAGATAGCAAGCCACGCCCCAGAAACTTTACTAGGAAAGGATATACCCCAGGGTAATCGTGTTTATAGCAGGCAGCAACCGATCTGTACAGGAAGCTCTGACGTCACTATAGTACTAAGGCAGAGGAAATATGGAAGCATTATTCTGCAATAAACAAATGAGCAGCACAGACATTCAGTTAAATAACCTTGCTGTACTTCTTTGCGCTCTTTTCCTTCCCTTTGCACTATCCCATACATTTTCTCGAATTTGGATAAACAAGTATTTATATGACTCACTTTAAAGAACTCAAAGCCTGTTTTGTGTTTATGTTTACAGTCTTACCAGCAATGTGTATATATACAACAGACTCTCGGGTATATACTTCAAAACAGCCCGAATTAAAGATACAGCAGACCATTAACCATTTCCACTAAAATCATTCCTTAACAATAACATCGCGAACTTAACGAACAATGAAATATAGAAGTATGTCACTAGCACAATTTCTCTTAATGTATATAACCTATACGTTTGCTTTCTTCTTTTAAATTGGATAAAGACTAATAAACCCTTGTATTTGCAAAGCCAACTATAAAACCGAATAAATTAGAAATCAAATTATTATAGCAAAGGATAGGTTGGAGGAAATAGGTTTATCATTTTCTGTACTTAAAAATATCACTACGCTGGCTCGTTCGCTGCCTAAACCTAAACTAAACATTTAATGGTAAACCCAAAATAGATCCCAATATGCTAACCTATCCATATTCGACTTAACAACTTAGCTTCAAGCGCAGTCAGCCTTCACTGTTCGGTACCTGGCCAGTCCATTAGGATGAGCTACCAGTTTTCTGTCTCCACAATAAGCGCATATTCTCCCCCAGCCTCATGTTATTTTAGTCCCTTTCATTGCCAATCTAGTCTATGCTAGACCCGAAATATTTTGAGGACTAATGGAACATGTACCTCATCTGATTCTGTGTTCGTTGCCTAAATTAAATGAATTTTTTTTCCCTGAATTCTGCCTGTGTTGTTAATTTCCCAAAGCCTTTTTGTACCTTCCTTCAAATATAATTATTATTCCTTGCTTCCTCATTTCGGCGATCTAGCAAAACGAAAAGACGTAGATTGCTTGAATTGTACAAGTACACCAAAAGGCGCTTCTTTCGTACTTAAAACATAGCTAATTTGAAGCGAGCGAGCATCTTCTTTACTGAAAAGTATTCATCTCATTATTAGAGTCTATACGAAGAAATAATTATGCCCATGTTATTTCCTCTTTTTCTTTCTTTGATAACCTCAAAACAAGCACTAACGACTCCTTTTCACTTAGCACCCAGTTTATAGATTCTAAGGGTATCGATACGAGTGGCAGAGGACTTGTAGCGGAACGTCTGCGGTTCAATTCCTGACAATATCCACCGTTCACTCAGGTTTTCTTCTAGGTTTTCCTTACTCCTCATCATTAATGGATATTGTTAGAAATATATAATTATTTAATTTATCTGTCTGCAATGTGCAATTAATTCATTTAATTGTTAAATTTTTATTAAAGTTTTTGTAATTATTTTTAAATTTGTAGCATTTATCATCGCAATTTTTGGATGCCAATAGAAGTTTGAATATTTGTCAGGAAGTGTTGGTGTGTGCGTGATAATCAAATTTGGGAATATTTCTAAGGAAGATCCGACAAAGAAGGTTAATGGCTCTAGTGAAGAGGGGGGAGTTGGAGAGGGGTGTGTTTATGTATTTATATATAAATTGACGTGTTTGTATATTTGTATGTATGCATGTGGATCTGTATGTATGTAAGTAGGCATGTGTATGTATTTACGTATATGTGTATGGCCATTTTGATTGCTTCAAGGACAATATTAGCATGTACGGTCGTAAGTCCATGCTATAGTTGTATGTATTTTAAACTAGAACAGTAAAAAGTCCGTTATATTATTAAATACTCCTCATCAATAACGGCGGGAGGAACGTTAAACTTAGGCGTTGATGACTTAATTACGAATAGAAAAATCCTTCTTCAATGTATTTCATCTCATCTCACGGTACCGCCACGGGTGGTCGAGGTCGTTAAGGCGCGGACTAATGAGCGGGAGGTCTGGGTTCGAATCCCGCCAGGACCGTCCTCCCTGACAGGTTTTTTTCCAGGTTTTACTCAGTCCTCATAAATGGCAAATGCCGAGGAGGTACTCTAAACTTAGGCCTGGAACGCTTCCTTCCTTAAAAATAAATCCTTTACCAATATATCATTTCATCTCATGTATCATCAGTGCCCATCACCTGTGGTGCCTCTGTAGCAAAAGCGGGCGTTAAACATTATTCATTCATCTTACGGTTTTTATAGATGCAAAACATTAGATATTATAGACCATTTTGAAACAACCACCAAGGGTGCAATAATCCCAGAATAATAAATACCATGATTTGTTAACTAATACTGTTAACTTATTATATTAAAATTCTACTGAACTCCATTGTTTTGATTTGGGAAAAATCAGCTGCATTCCGTTGTAAATTTAATGCCACTCATCAAAAGTGGAAGACTACGTCTAAGAGTAGTTAGACGACATAGCCAGAGAATTATCCCAAGTTAATCATTATCTCTTAAGGGCAGGCTAGTGTGAAATTACCTTTCCTCCATTTTTCTTTAAATAGTTGTCTTGCTGTGACTCTGTATCTTAGGATGGTATTTGAGCAGGAGTTTACTTTACTATTCTTTGCAACTCATATCAAGATTATACAAAAGTAAACAATAACCCAATTTTAAAATTAACAATTAAACAAACTCATCTAATTGGTCTTCTTTTTTTTCATAAATATCGAAAAAAGTGAGACACAATTTTTTGTGTTGGGATTACTTCTTATTTCTTATATAAACATGATGCTTTCTCTCACATGATGTTCTGTAAACAGATATGACTCACATTACGTTATGGTAGCGTTGCTACAACAAAATAGGGCCAAGATTATCGTTTCCAATATTCAATATTTCCTTTTGAGTATTGGAAAACGGAGAATGTTGTTGAAGTTCGAAGGCAATGGAGATATGCGCACAGAACAGAACCGCCAATGCGAGTGACAATTGCACGCATTCGAGACAAATTTGAGACTCATGGTACCGTATGCAACAGGATGGTGCACCGCCACATTACCACCGAAATGTATGTGCGTACCTTGTTGACAATCTTCCAAAAAACTGGACAGGATGAAGAGGTCCGATTGAGTTTCCACCGCGTTCTCCGGATCTAGCCCCGTTGGACTTCTACCTATGGGGAACTCTTAGGGAGGTTGTATACTGTAGAAAACCAGCAGCTACACTGGCCGCACTTGGGAAAGAAATTGAAACTGTATGTGCTGCAATCGCTCAGGACACTTTCGCAAACGTTGCTCAATCAGTAGTTCAAAGTACTCAGAAGAGTATCGATGCCGATGGCGGGCATTTTGAGCAACTATTGTAACTGTAAAATTCTAAGATGATTAGTCGTCATCATTTGCTGTTTGTGTGAATTCAGTTTTGTTGTGTTAACACAGTTTTTTCTTTGCTTGATGTTTGTATACACTTTTTAGCACCCTCTGTATAAACAACATAGCAAAAAGAATTCTCAATGAAAAGAGCAGCACGGTATTCTGTTATATGAACGCGTATTCTGGTAAAAGCTTATCATTAATATGGATATAAACGAACGGCAACATTATAGGTTATGTCCACTTTTTACATTGATTTTAACGAAACAAGTTGGTTTTGTTTCTATGATCTTCTTTGTCGTAGTGAAAGGAACAATCATAAAAGCGGATTTTGGAACATACAAAATCCTTGGATTTTTTCCTGATACTTTAAATCTAGTTTTACAAAACCACTCGAAGTTGGGACACTTTATACTCTATGTTCATCGATAATTAAAACGTTTTGTTTATATGGATAGGTATGAAAAAAATTATTAAATGTATTGCGGATATAAAAGCATTAAAAAGTAAGGTTTAAATGATTTTACATACTGACATTTTCGTAATAAAGTGAAATAGAAAAATATCTTAAGAAACAGAAAAAAATCGTCATTTTCTCAGAGTAAATAGTGGGAACAAATTAAAAAGAAAATGCAAGCGGATATTACCAAAGAGAATTGGTAAAGATGGCTGATTGGAATGTAATCCTCCACCATGAAAGGGAATATCCGTTGCCTTGATTTAAATTGCTGTGTTGTCCAATGGGCGATGATTACGGATCAAATTACGATTTGTTCAACTATTCCCTAGGGATCTGAAACACAGGGGTAAGATCTAATTGACGGAAAGGAGTTAAATGTTGATCTTTTGTTTATAGAAGAAACCGGACACCGTAGCGGACATGTAATCAATGATCTACATTGCTTTCAAATGAATGTCTCTTCGCTAGAGCGCGGGCAGTGACACAAAGTACATGCTGCTAATGAGTTCCTCTGACCTTCAGCGTCCTTAAGCGTTGTTTTTTGTGTCATTCGGACATTATTAATATAAAAAGTCGAACCTTTTTACTTTATTTGTGCGTTAGCGCTGTTATAATGCCAAAACAGTACACACTTTTATGTGAAAACATACTTGCAGAAAAGTGAAACGGCGATTTGTAATGCGGTGTTCCTGCACCTCACAGATGTACTGTTCGTTATCTAGTGAATGGATTTAGGGAAACGGAATCTGTTCTCTATAAGAAATCGAAATTAAACCGCCGTATAGCATAACTTTCAGTAATTGCAGCCACACGATAACATAAGTGAGTAAACTTCTGCAACCGGATTTTGGATAATGATAGGAAAGACTTTATTGAACTATACTTACGCATGGCGCATAGTTCCATTTAAAGAGTAATGGTACAGAGCAACAGGTATTGGAGTGCAAAAAATCTCGATGTTGTTCAGAAATGCCATTGCATGAACAAAAATATATGTATCAATATTAATATATTGATGATATATTCGTACTTTGAACTCATGGCTCAGAATCTCTCGAGCAGTTCCTTACTAATCTTAACTGCAAGTTTTCAGATAAGTTCACTTCTTCTGTCTCTCCCAATGCTGCTACGTTCCTAGATATTTATTTCTTTATGTAATGACTCTTTTCTTACGTTTGTGCACATTAAGCCTACCAATTTACAACAGTATCTTCATTTTGATAGCTGTCATCCCTTGCAAATCAAAAGATCTGTTCCTTTTTCTATTTCAATCCGTGGTCATCGTCTTTGTAACAACTTTTCATCTCTTGACAATTATATTAAAAATCTAGCTCAAAAGTTCCAAAACCAAAATTATCCTTCCTCTGTTTTAAAATCCCGTATAATCCCAGCGCACAAAACTTTCCAAGGCAAACCTAAAACTTCTAATAAGAACTTCATTAACCTTGTTAGTACTTACGGGCCTGAAATTGAAAGCATCAGACCTATTTTGAAAGAATGTCACGATACTTTGTTAATGCATCCATCTTTAAATTATTTTTCTAAATTTGTATCCCGACTTTGTACACCCCCTAACCTTAAAAGTTTATTTCGCCGTAACCTATCCCGTCCGAATTTACCACGTCCCTTTGCTGGCTCATATCCTTGCCAAGTCCTAAATTAAAACCTGTGCGCTAATTATGCCGTGCAAATCATTCCATAGCCCTAATTTATCCAGACAATTTAACATTTATTCATTTGCTACCTGTTCTTCCAAGAACGTCGTGTATATGTTATCTTATAAGATTTGCAAAGCATTTTATATTGGCTTAACTTCTACTGTTGTTTCGCTACGTATGAACAATCATAGACGTTCTGTTAAAACCAAGTCTCCCTTGCCGGTTGCCCAACATGCCTTATCTCACTGTAAGGATTTTGATGATACTTTTAATATAACACTTATTGATGCGTTACCTACACAATGCTCTGAAAGTTTACTCAGAAATAGAGAAATGGCAGCTATATTTTTACATAAAGCGCGTATACCACCTGGTTTAAATCTTACGTATTAATCCCCCCCCCCCCACGTCCTCATTTCGAGTTTTATCTGTTTCCATGCATAACGTTACCTTCGATACTCAATATTTACTTTTATCACCTTCATTTGTCTAGCTTCTTGCCATTGAAGAACTCAACGAGTTCGAAATATAGCAATTTCAAGTGTGACTTTATCTAAGTGTTCATCCTATTCTACTTTTATTAATACTATTAATTTATATATATTATTTTATGAAAATACTGATAATGTTCAGATACAGAGGTAACGTGTCACACCGTTCTTCTAAAAACATTAAACGTAAACATGCATTTTTTTCAACAAGACGCAACTACAGCGCTTACAGCTGATATCTCGTTTGATTTAATGCAGGAAAAGTTTGAGGATATGATCATTAATAACGGATTATGGCTAGCGCGATCCCGAAATCTTACCGCTGTACTTAAAAAGAATGTCAGAATAACCCAAATACATAGGAAGAACTAAAATGCAGAATCCAACTTTCTTAAAAGATGTGAGAGGTGTGTGATAGCATAAAGACATTGTTTCCAAAGTAGGTGATTATTGTACTTGTAAATTGCATGAGAGATCTATGCACTTGACGACTCTGCCTGCTGGCAGCCGCCATGCGAGGCGCGATCTCACGGATGAGCTCCATCCGAAAGAACTACATTTGCTTCTTTAACGATCGTGCGTCATTCTTATAATGCAGTTATGTCATTGTCGATTTATTCTCGAACTGTATACCGAATACCGACTTCTGCATCATGCATGTATATCCGAAAAACATTTTGTGATTTATTAAGTACTAGCAGTGTTTGGAGAATTCACTCTAAAATGAAGATATAATATGCTTTATTGGATAATAAAAATGTTGGAAAGTTGGTTGAAAATACATTTTTTTAAACTTCTCAACGTATGTATTCCACTTTTATGTTAAAAATTGCGGGTATTTCACTCGCTCTAGATTCCTAATTTTCCAAAATTAATAAAAAAAGTTAATAGACTTACGATACTGCAATTCTTCTTTTCATTTCCTGAATCATTCACAAGTTCTCCTTTGTAAACATCCAACTGAATTACAATTTCTTCACTAGAAAATGAATGGAGCATTTTATCAGTATTTCCGAAACCGAAACTGCGCAATAAATTGTTTTTGGCGCTCCTTTATTGACACAATTTGCCAGTAGGTAAGCATGAACCACTAACATGCATTATTCTATTGTGTGTCGGTTCATATGGTGCCTACTCTAAGCTTACAACACAAAAACATATGACTGATGATGCGTCACAGAACTGCCGAGAACAGACAATACTGGCATGCAGGACACATGGGCTGAAGAGTTGTGCTCTCACTCATTTCCTTCTGTTTTGTATGCACTAAAGTATATTTTGCCGAATTTGTTCTTTTGTTTGACATTTATGTGGGGAAAATAGTCCCATTAACTTAAAAGATTAATTCCTGTAAGATATTTCTGAGATCTTTAGGCGAAACAAAACACCAAAGAATTTTGTACAGTACATTCTGAGTGTTTACATTTTCAAATACGCCACGCACAGCAAGGGTTAAGAAAAGACTGCTGGTCTTAGGCGACAGAGTTTTCGGATAACCTCATACACTTGAGTGCACTTACGACATAAAACATGAATATGCTACTATTCGAGATAATTTCGTTGAAAGCCCAGCAAGAAAAGGTTGCTTTGCTGTTTATCCTTCCATTACTTAGCACAGTGATCCCATAATTAATCAACGTTTCATCAGTGAAAACGTTTCGTTCCTCATTTCAAAATTCGTCGTAACTACCCATGACGCCAAGATACAAATCTTTTCTCTTTATTAACATTGCTCTGGCTTCTTGCCTTTCATTTAAGAGGTTCATCTCCTGAGAAGAATATACAGCATGGATTTCCTAAAATGTGGCAGTTTGGGATCACTGTTTACAGAAGCCAGTAGAGTTGGAGGTTCATTTCTAAAGTAAATTAATGAAGAATACACTTTATTCCACTTATTACGAAGACATCATATTTAATTTGCCTGGCATTACTGCGATTTTTTTTCCTTCTTTCTCCTTCTTAGACTTTACAGCGGTCTTTCGGAAGCCTCCTTCCTTATTTTAAAAATAGAAGACTTTCAAATTCCTAAAGATGTAGAACTTAATTTGCTACTCAAGTTACATTTATATGAAAATATATTTAGCACCATTTGCCATTCTTTTCCCGTAAGTACCCGATCACGTTTTCTTTCACATATTCCATTATTTATAAAATGCACAAATGAATGCTGATCAACTGACAAAAATGTATGTGAATATTCTGAATAAACAGAAAAAACTCCAGACTTGTATTCAGAACAGTGAACTCGCTTAGGAAAAGTAACTGGGCACCTTCACGGGTCTCCGTGGTCTTTAAGGCGCGGACTCGTGAACTGGAGGCCCGGGGTTCGATACCCGTTTGTTTCCAGGTTTTCCTCAGTCCTGAAAAATGGCAAATGCCGGAAAGGTACCCTAAACTTAGGCCTCGAACGTTTCCTTCCTTTAAAATATAAAAGCATTTGCCAGTTTTATCATTTCATCTCATGTATCATTAGTGTCGACCGCCTGTGGTGCCTCAGTAGTTGAAACGGGAGTTAAACACAATTAAAATATTCCCACTAATGCGCCGGAGTTTCTCTTTTATTACGTTAGAAACAACGTTTTTATAACAATCATGACCTTATGCTACATAACACAAACAGTGCAACCAGCCCAGTTATATGGGACCTCATAATAATGCTAGTATGTATTTGCTGTATTAGCGGGTGATGCCAAAAGTCTTTAAGACCTGTACTCTTTTCTTAATCCTGAACATTCTATAATATTTCATTCCTCTTCTTCTATTAACAACGTAACATTAAATTGATGAAGAACCACATTAAGACATTGACTATTTTTAGGGGGGCTCAATGTGATTTTACCTTTAATTTTTACAAAAGGGGTAAGCAATACTTTTTTAGGAATTTAGGAATAGGACAAATAATAACATGTAAGGAGAACTTTCTGATAGAGTTGCTCTTAATACAGGGTGTCTCGCTTAAAAAAAAAAGGCTCTAACCATTAAATGAAAAAGGTATTTAATTGAAATTTAACATTTTGTAATACATTAAGAGTTTAAAGTGTGATCTTCAATAGATCACAATATAATTACCGTTTGTAGCACGGCAGATATCAGATCTTTTGCCAACTTCTGTCCAGATATTCCTCAATATTTCATTTTGAATGGCATGGCGGATTCTGCGCTTCAATCATCGAGGTCGACCACTGATGTTCTGTATACTTGATCCTTTATGAATTCCCATAAAAAATGTTCAAGTGTGTTAGATCTGCTGTCCATGATGGCCAAGCTGTGGTCTCGGATGCTCTGCCAATCCGTCATCTCGTAGAGATGTCGTTAAGAAAACTGCGCTCTGACATGCGGAGTGAGAAAGAGCAAGCGTTGCTGATAAGTGGTACCAGTAGGAAGATATGCACAACATAAAACTCAAGCATGTCTGTACAGGTTGTGCCAGTCCCTGTTGGTTCAGAAAGATAGAGAGAGACCAATCACACGATTTTTCATTAAACCGCACCAGATATTATTTCGGGGCCTAACGTTATGAACTGTACAACGAAGAAGTTGTAAACAGCTTTTCGGATTGAGTTTCTTGGGCTTCTTGCAAAGAAGGTTTCAATGTGTTCAATGTCTGTCATCAGAAGTTATTTTCTTAAAATCCTTAACTAGTCTTCGGCAACTGAATTTTTTATCCAAGACCATTATTCCTTTATATTCAGGAATGGGATCTTGTCTTTGAGGATTTATTCTCGACAAAATCGGCGTTGTACATGTTTCACATACTTTGTTTCTGCTAACCAAATAACACACGCGTTTTCTGCTCAATCGTTCACAGAATTAACAATTTGTTATTATTTATTCATTAATCAATCTGAATCTTCATGAAAAATTGCAAGATCTGCATTACTAAACCGAGGTACATTTGTTTCTCTTTGGTATGTATAAAGATGTAGCAATTGTATCAATTTCTTTTGTTGGTGTTTTAAAATGGGACACCCTGAACATCAGCATCTAGGGCTTGAATATCTCTCTTATTTAACAAATTTCTACGTTAAAACGAACATTACTCCCATTAAGTTATTGTATTTTTTCCTTGTATGTTTTCAAGCTAAAACACTATTCTATTTAGAATAAAAGCCTAAAATACGAAACCATACAAGCTCACTTTTTGATGCTCTATCGTTTTAACCACACATATCTGCATGCTTCACAACATTCCCATTCTTTTGCTCTCCGTGTCAGTTGCACTCGCTACATCATCAGTCACTAATTGAGTGTTATTTTCTAAATGCTTTTGGAAGTTTCAGGTTTACCTTTGAGCTGAATAACAAAGGAAGTTCAAATTTGAGTTATCCAACGCTTTGCGTTCAAATCAAGAGCAACAACTTTTTTTTCCTGTGAATGACATGTACATTTGCATATCATCTGTAAATTTCTCCTATTTTTCCAAAATCTTCATTAAAACTCTCAAAAAGGCTTACGAGCAGTATCTTGGAATGAAACCAGTAAATGCAAGGCATATGGATAAATATTTCTATATCCACAGGATAAACATTTCTATGCCCACAATATTGCTCTATTTTGAACGCATTTGCAGAAATGTGGAAACCAAGAGTTGGAAGCCCTGGTTCTGAAAGTATGGCTTGGAATTGCAACTCAAGAATGCGGAAGTATTACCTAAGAGGGTTGTTTTGTTTTTCTCGTTACTGCTAAAATAGTGTTTTCCTGATTAATGATAAAATGTGTAAATTTGTATTATAAGTTCATGTAGGAATTATATAATTTGGTCTCATAAATGAAATAATTTTATTATATCATGTTTGATGAGTTTCAAATGAATAAAAATAAAAAAAAATTACCTTTTTTCACTGAAATTACTCGTGTGAAAGTCAGCACTTGTGCATGCATTTTATACAGCGCTGTAATTTCAATTTGAATAGATACCTATTTAAAAGTAATATAACTAAAAAACTCACGTCAATTTTGACACTGAGATGGAAATCCAAAATCAATGTTGATTATATTTTAGATTTTCCCCCTTAACTGCCAGTTATTCTACTTTGAAATTTCAAATGACCCCTCTACATTATGGCATTTAAAATTTACAGAAGATTCACCTGTATTTTTATTTTATATCTTTGTTTGCTAACCTGAATTGTTAGTTTTAATTGAATTTACATAGAATAAAGGCATAAAAATATTCAGCATTTAATGTAATAATTGTGTTTTGGTAATAAATCGTTTGAAAATGATATACATCCTACAAGAAACAACTGTATTAATGTTAACATAAATGCATAATGTGTGGTGTGTAAAAAACTGTTTTTCCACCACTATCATCCTTCTTCTTTATTTTGTTGTTCTCAGCAACCTAAACAATGGTTTTATTCACAGGAGTGAATTAAATTTTTTAATTCACTGCTCAAAATTTTTTTTTGAATTAAAGAGAATGAGAAAAGAATAACTGCACTTTTGAGGTAGCCTGTTCTTATTAAGAGCTAAAACGAAATTAAATAAGGAATAATTAGTTAACACAGCATTAACCGTTCTACCAACATTTACTGTACTTATATTTTAATTTATTTTTTACACCTACAATAAGAACACGAAATAAGACTTTAAAATTAAGATTTCTACCAACATTATTGAAACTTTTTTCTGAAGGACAAGCTAATACTATTTCTTCATTAACACCTTTCGCAAGCCTAATTTTTCTCCATCCACAGAACAAATGATATTTATTTTCATATAACGAAGCAGACTTCTCCGGAACTAGTGAAGAAACAGCAACTTTATAATCACTTTATAATGGTATAAATATATCATCTTATCTGGATATTTTCATTCAGTAGGCTCATGCATTTACAAAGAATTCCAGAAGATTTCAAGCTACTTATTCCATCATTTGAAATTAAATACTACTTTCATTGAAATATCACTTTCATGCTAATAGTGAAAAAAATATTCTATGCAACAGGAAAACAAATTTCATTCCCAAGTGTGAAATCTTTCTCTTCGGTGATAAACCTTCCACTGATGAATAAAACCTTACTTTACCCTTGTATTGCAAAAATAACTATTTATTTCTAAAACTAACTGAATTACTTTTTATTTTGCTCAATTTTAAACAAGAATGCCAGGATATGAAGGAAAACAAAATACATAAACGCTTGAATCCTCTTTTAAATTTAAGTGCCACAAGGAAGGTATGCCATTTGAAATTTCAAAGTGAAAGTGGCTGGGTGTACGGGTATCATACACAAAGTGTAATCAACGTTGGTTTCAAACTGCCCTTTCCGTATCTCAATTGATGTATTTTTTCAGTTAAATTTATTTTAAATAGAAACATATTTATTCAGACTGGCAAGTTTTGAAATGAAAGCTGGTTAAGTTGTTATTAAACTTTTTAAGTATGTTTCATTTCTTGGTAATGTAAATAACTAAGTAATTAGAAGTACTTAATATATCAAAGGACTAGTTTCTGGGGCCGCTTACTTGTTGTTTTATCCAGAAAATCTAAGAACTAACTGAGTAAACCGGTGCTTCGATCCGTTGGCACACTAACCCAGCAACTGAAGCCCCGCAACTCAACACCCAAGAGAAATTATCGTACACGGTTACCCTTTTTAAGTGAACTGATTTTATACAGCAATCGAAGTCAAAATAAATATCTGAACATGATAGCCCGTCATTTCTTCTTATTAGCTAAAAAAATTCTATACCAATTTATCAGATTCTCTTGACGGTTTATTGAATACTAGGAACATTTTTTATTTGCGGTGTAATATATATATATATATATATATATATATATATATATATATATATATATATATATATATATATATAAATAAAGAGAAAAAAACAAAAAAATGTAATCTAAATAAGCTTTAATGAAAATTTTAATGATTTTAAACTACTGAATTATTTTTTACATTTGTTTTTAGCGAATATTTATAAGATATCTTTAATGCTTTTCAGTTTCTTTGAGCCTTATTTTTCAAAATTCAGATCTAGTACAAAAACCACGTAACTATGTACTGCAACTTCAGATATCTCTTTCTACTGTTAAAAGTATTATTTTAAATGCCTGTGATTAGGAATGGATAAGGCAATGGCTTTAAATTATTTATATTCATTCTACATATTACATTGAACGTCAATAAACTGGTTTAAATAGTTTTTATGATCAATACCAAGTACAAAAATATAAATTGTTTCCTTGCTTAACAATATCTATGTAACTTTTAAAATTTAATGTATAATTTAAAATTAAAAGAACTTAATATTCGTTGTATTGCCAGCTTTACTTGTAAAATGTACATTTAATGTGTTTAAAATAAGCGTTTAATTGATGATGAAAATTTACTATGAAGGCGTAAAGTTCAAACATTGTCACCTCATTTGAAACATGTATACACGCTTTAACACTAAAAATGAATATTTAATTGCATTAAACCAAGGTAACTTTGTTAGCAACTTTTGTGAAAAAAACTTAGTAACCCTAACTTTTAGGAAATTGTTTTCAGATATAAGAATAAAAAACACATTTATCTGATTGTTAAATTTTTATTTGGAAGTGTGAGGAATTTCATGATTGCTCGAAATCTATTTCTTCCTATTTTGCTGTAAAGAATACCATACTCTATGGCAAATTATTAAGTTTTATACCTTTGTCACAGTACAGCGATGGGACAGATGGAGGCAACAAATGCGCCTGGTTTAGCTATGCATAGGGACCAAGTTTCTATCTTCTAGCGTTTTTCTCTGTACGCCGAAGCATTGCTTAGTTAATATGAAACGCTAAGCACTAACAATGCTGTCATGAAGCATTTTTCATAAGCTGCTGGTCCTGAATTTTCGATCATTTAAATTTATTTGCATAATGAACACTTCCTATTACCCATTCACATGATCGAACCTTAACCTAGAAGTTTAATTCCTATTTCTGCAGAAGAGAGGTTGTAGACGAAACAAATTCGCATTTTTCAGAACTGTAAGAAATTGCATTTTATGGATAGAGTAAACAAATTGGGGGGGGGGGAGGAAGGCTGAAATAAGTGTATAGACATTGAAGAAGATTATGTTTAAATATTTTTTAAAAAAGTTACGTGTTCTTTATTTTTGCGATGACTTATCGAACAGCGCTCCTATGTTATTCTTCACTATTGTCACTTATACGTATTTTTTCTGTTCTTGTGTAACATATTTAAAGGACAATCCTACTAACCCGCCAGTTATACAAATAATTGTTTCTGATCGACAATTATGTTTGATATCATGTTGGCTCTTACACCAGTATAATTGACATAATCGAGAAAAGTCCAGCAGTTGTGCACCTCGTCATGCTTTGTCCACCGCTCACAATTTTTCTGTACTTTGCTTTTCTATTCTGGAGGTAAGAAGGTCTGATTAGCTTTTCTTTCATTGCTTGCAGTTAATATAGTTTGTATTTTCATTACAGTTATACATGTTGCTATTTCAAAGCAAATTTTACACACTTTTTCTAAACAACATCTATCTCTTACGTGTTCATGAGAGCCACATCATCATTTATGCAGAACATAGTTTTTCCCCGATATTTCTCGACAAGTAATAATGGTATTTGTTAACACGGATTTTATTGTTTGTAAATACTAGACAGTGAATCGTGAACTTTTACATGCTGATATATTGTTGTTAGTTTATAAAGGATGATTAAGTACGGAAAAGAGAAATAAGTAAATCAATAAACTCTTGGCTGATATCTATTTTTAAACCTCTATTAAAGAGCAAGAAATAACTGGAGTTTTTGAGGTCACAAATAGCTGGGTAATTTTTTCGATGAAGCTGGTGTAATTTTTTTAGTAGTGTTTAAGGCCCGTTTTTACTACTGAGGCACCACAGGCGGTGAACACTGATGATACATGAGTGAAATGATAATTTGGGAAAGGATATTTTTTTAAGGAAGGAAACGTTCCAGGCCTAAGTTTAGGGTACCTCCCCGGCATTTTCCAGTTATGAGGACTGAGGAAAACCTGGAAAAACCCCCAGTCAGGGAGGACGGTCCTGGTGGGATTCGAAACCCAGACCTCCTGCTCACGAGTCCGCGCCATGACCTCGGCCACCCGTGGCGGTAAAGCTCGTGTTAAGTAATGCTGAAATAAATAGATGATCTTATAATGCAGGGATATTTAACAGGTCTAACTCTAGGACGGTAATGCTTGAAATTCGCATTCGGGAGGTCTGGGCCTTTTTCCGTTTGTGCGAGCCTTTGCTGACGTCTTAATTTGCAAGATATCACCAGAAGAGACACCGCTGCAAGAGCTAGGAATCTTCTCACTGCTTGTGTTTAGAAGGAAAATTATGGTAATGAATTATCAGTATATAGTACCTGTGGGCGAAAATTCTAAGGATAGCCGTAATAGAAAGCGACAGGCAAAGACAAAACACCAGCCGTTTAGGACAACAACAACAACAACAACAACAACAACAATAATAATACTAATAATAATAACAACAACAACAACAACAACAACAACAATATCTGTAATACATCGTCTTGGCACCTAGATGCCTATACCAGGACATATATTACAGTTTCTATAGTTTATTATATTTTTTCTTTTCTCTTACATTTTTTAACATTATTTGTACAGATTATATCTATAACCAATTAAACAAAATTAATTAACAAAAATAACAAAATGCATTTTGGTTCATTACAGATTTTATTATTATTATTATTATTATTATTATTATTATTATTATTATTATTATTATTATTATTATTATTATTATTATTAATATATTAGTATTTGAATAATCAATTTCCATGACTTTTTGGCAATGTTAAAATATTGTGCGAGTATGAGGACACATGAAAGTCATTACTTGTGTCATTAAAATGCTGTATTGAATTGTTTGGGAGGGGAGAAAGGAAACGTTGACACTCCAGCCTTTCACTCAGGGTTGGCCGTTTGTATCCATACCCCTTCCGGGAGGAAGGAATAAGGCGACGGAGACACCGGGCGGCCAAGATATACGGGCAATGGCTGCGCGTACGTAGACGGGGTTCCTAACCTGCTTCCAGATAAGACGACGAAAGTTCGAGCCCCTCAGAAGGTTCGCTTCCGTAACAGATACTGGGACAGAAACCTTTCTAAAGCGCAAACCACCATCAACCATGCCCCACTTCACCCTGGTACTTTCGACCCTGTGTAACAGAACCAACAGAATGAAATGATATGAAAGAGGAGAGCGGAAAATTCCTGTAAAGTAAAGACCGGTCCAATATTCGCTAAAGAGACCAGTGGAAACCACGACAAAGCTCAAGGACAATACAGTCGGGGCTTCCCGAGAGCGAGACCCAAGCGTTATCACCTCTCGGTGCCACGAAAGAGAATGTTAATAAACTTTTCGGAATATAGATCAAGTGAATCATTCTTGGTATATTGTTTTAATTTAGATTTCGAAAGTCCTGCACGCAACTATTGTAATTCATCTCTTGTGAATTAACAGATAAACTACGAGCCAAAAGGTTTTAAAAGCTAATGAAAATTTCAATCGGTTGGACAATTGTATTTTTATGCCTTCTGCGTAACATGTAAATGTTAAAATTTCTATCTTTCACATCTGAATTTAATAAATCGAGGACGGAAGAAGCAGCCTCTGTAGAAACCTTTATGCGACGGTTGCGGAGTTATGTTGTTCTTGTCCTATTATTTAATTATTCTGGCACAGTTAAGAACATTAAGCTTTCTCTTCCGCACTACCAATCTAATAATAATTATTACACTAAATGTTAGTGACTATATCACTTTAATAATAATAATAATAATAATAATAATAATAATAAATAATAACATAAAATCAGTAACAAGGACGAAAGAGATAAATGTGCCAATACCTAAACATGAATAATGAAAATGAATAACAAAATAATAAGAAAAATAGAAATAATAATAATAATAATGGTAATAACAACAACAACAACAATAATAATAATAATAATAATAATAATAATAATAATGGAACAAGCACTAACAAAATGTTTAATTTGCACATATAACATATGTAAATCATATGAATGAAATAAATTCACTAGTAAAACATAAAAAAATTAAAAACGCTAAGAATACTATGAAGTAGTAAATAGGAATATTTATGATGGTAGTAATAATAACTATAATAATTATACAATTAAGTCCTACAGCAGATAAAATAAAATTTTGCAAACATATTCACTAGATTAAATGAAAGATACGTAAATTTAATTGTGTTTCTTGCTTATTTATCCGTAAAGAGATTATTTGGTTATATAGAAAAACTAATAGTGAAACAGAAAAAATTACTCCGGGCGAATGTATAAAGGTGTACCTATAATATGGCTCTGTAAAAGTGCAAATGAGAAAGCCGAACAGCCCGGACAGTTTCTTCAAAAAACTACAAGATATTATTAATACGAAAAACGTGTTTTTGATGAAACCCTTGAATAAGATTTTGAAGGTTAGTTCTACTCAACAACAGTTATTCAAGTATCTTGAAACAATGTGTGATAATTGAGTCCATTCCAAACAATTCTTTGAAGAGTAACGTTACGACAACTAAAAAGAAAGTTTTAAGGGAGTTACTGGGTGAAATTATTTTCTGAAACACTTCTTCAAGATGAATTCATCATTCCAGATCCTGATTGTATAGATGTGGAGTAAGCTCTTCATTAAATTTATTGCCTATCATTGTTGCTTTTCATGATCATAATTTTTTCAACGAAAACAGTTATATTTGAATAAAGTATTAATTTTGCTGAAATAGTTATTCTTTCATTTAATCAATTGCGTCAAAATTAAAATTATTTCCCACATTTTGCTTTAAAACGCTACTTCTCCATCTAGTTAGATCAACAAGCAATTTTATCAAGATTTTTCGTGTTAATTACAAGATAAATAAGCAGAAATTAACCTTTTATTATGATTTGTTATAAACTATTCTAATACTGATCAAATAGTTATTTATATTTTGTAGATTTCAGGTTGCAGCTCAAAAGTTTGTTAAATAAAAATGTATTTCTTATATATTGTGAAAATCTTATTTTATGTTACGAGGTTTCTTATAAGACATTAAGCCTTCCGAAATGCACATCACAGATGTTTAATATTTGCATAAAGGAATGAAATATAGCTGACATGTCGAATTATCCAATAGCTAAAACTTTAATTCCCCCCTACTCTATTAAGACAGTGGTAATATGCATCACTTTTTATTTTCGTTATCAGAACTCTTACTTAAGCATTACAAGGATACGAACGCATATTTTAAGCAGTTTTACGTGTATCGTAGGGTAAGAGCTCAATCTGGAATGATATATGAGAAAAACGTGCTGCCCTACGCTTAGATGCTGGTCGAGACAAGCTTTAAATTCTGCCGTAACTCTACCGAGTACGCACGCGAGTTTGCTGTTAAAATCCCCGTCCTGCACTAAAGATGGTGCCTATATTTTATTTTTATGGCTGTAGTGGCTTGGAGGTCAGTCAACCGTGCATCGTTGATTTCATGAACATCTCGAACTTTCCTCTTGTGTATCCAATTACAGCTTTCCTCTCTTCTTTTCTTCTTTCATCCGTAATAATATTAATATATTATTTAGGTTTCTAAACCACACACATGAAAAATGTTAGGCTAAGCTTATAATAAACCTCAGAACAAAAAGTATTTATTAAAAAGTCAGTAATATGTATTCAAAAAGCAACTATATACAGCAATTTATGTTATATAGTAAGCTATTAGCCAATTTCAAATAATAATTCTTGTTCCTCTGCCGCCACGGGTGGCCGAGGTCGTTAAGGCGAGGACTAGTGAGCGGGAGGTCTGGGGTTCGAATCCCTCCAAGACCTTCCTCCCTGACTGAGGTTTTTTCCAGGGTTTACTCAGTCCTCATATATGCAAATGCCGGGGAGGTACCCAAAACTTAGGCCTGGAACGATTCCTTCCTTAAAAATAAATCATTTCCCAATATATCATTTCATCTCATGTATCATCAGTGTCCATCGCCTATGGTGCCTCTGTAGCAAAAAACGGGTGTTAAACACCATTAATTTTTTTTGTCCCTTTGCAAGCGATTCATATGTTCCACCGCCTGACCCGTTTCTGTTAGTCTAAACATTTTATTTTATTGCAAAAGTATGCTTCAAATTTACAATCCCCTCCTGCGCAGTTTTAAGTTGCATTATGTCACTGCAGTAGCTGATATATAAGAGGTTGCCTTACTAGGAAAATGGAGCATGTCAACTTAAGAGTTGTGACTAAGTAGGCGCAAATGAAAGGAACGTTTCTCCTGAAAGTCAGCAAATTTCGGAATGTGCTGTACCTCATGATAAAGTAAAAAGATGGTTTTTTATATATGCGTAGGTAGGTCCATAAATTTCCGGCCTAACCATTTTCTAGGTATATTAAACATAAAAACTATATTTCACTTTTCAATGTAGTTACCCTTTATTGCAATACACTTCTCACATCTTTGAATTAACATCTCAACCCCCCCCAAAAAAAACAGGAGTCTTGTGTGCAAAATGGGCATAAACAGCATCCATCACTTCTTAGTCACACTTAAATTTCCTTCCTCGAAGGTTCTTTTTGAGTTTTGAGAAGAGGAAATAGTCACTGGGAGCTCGATCTGGGCTGTAGGGTGGATGGTCGACCTGCTTGAAATCACATTTCTTCACAGCTTCCTTTGCAACAAGAGCTGTGTGCACAGGCGAGTTGTCGTGAAGAAGGCGCACACCACCACTCAGTTTTCCTAGCCTTTTCTCTTTGAAGAAAGTTCTGTGCAGTAGGGCAAAAATGCAGGAAATCAGCAGATGAAAACTATACTGCAGGCCTCCTCACAGAAATTCTTTCGATTGAGGTTTTCACCAGCACATGTCAAACGAGAAAACAAAACAAAAAAGCAAAATATACAACCAAACAAACAAACAAATGTATTCATATTGCTGTACTAATATCTTGTCATTGGTTTCAGTAGTTTAAAAATTACATCCAGAAATTCTGGACTACTTGTTTTTCCGACGAGGCGTGGTTCCATATGGCTTAGTGGTCATGACAATTTCCAGAGTGCCCGTATTTGGGTAATGAGAATGCTCACATTGTATGTGAGACATCTCTAAATGATGATACAAATGAACTGTGGTGTGCTCTGTAGCGACACGGTGGATATCGCAGTCTACATGATAATCTTCCATTAGTTTGTAAATCAGTTAGACGACGAGGAACTCCGTGGTGACTATTTTTACACTATCTGCTACCTGCCATACCTGCATGGTTCAATTTGTTTCTTTATTTGGGCATACTAAACGGGTAAGTGCATGGCAACAGATCACGGATTCGTATAGAGCTATGAGAAAATATTCGGCAGGAAATTGAAACCATGACTTCCGATGTGCAAGTGAATCTCTTCTTTAACTTGCAGGGTGCCTTGATGCTAACGATAATTAATTGCAATATGCAAAATGATATTATTGACACGATATAGGACTATTTTGATTTTCATAACGTCAAGGTTTTTCTGTGTCAAATGTCAATGAATTATCTCTATTACTAGAAAGTTATAAGGGCAATTAGGATCCTAAAGCGAATCAAACAGCCCGTGTTAAAATGTTAATTATATACCTTATTGACTATTAAAAACTAAATTTTGCAGCTGGGATAATGGAGACAACTTATTATCTGTGCCCCAAAAGTTAGGGGTATTTGTGTACATAAATGACTATTTTAAAATATCAAGTTGTTTAATATCACCCAAGCTAAAAAGAATTTTAATTTCCAAGGAGTTTCTTGTTCCTCTTATTTCATTCTTTGTTCATCATTTTAGACTTGCAAGGTGAGGCAAGGTGAGTAGGTGGCGCTCGGTGTGCAGTGGCGGAATTTTTTCATTGGAAAAATTGCCCTTTTATCTAGTGTGACAATGGACAGTCAGGGTGGTCTGCTGCTAGAATTCCGAACGGTAGCGAAGATAACCGATTGGTTACGATTTTAATAGTAGGGATTATTTTAGACGGATAGTTTTCTTTGTATGCATGTAGCTCTGTTAGTTCAGTTGGTAAGAGCGTCGTGCTATAAAAAGCCACGGATTCGATTCCCCACGGATGATCTTTTTTTTAGTTGTAATTTTTTTCTCTCTAGTAATTTTCACAATTTGTCTATCTTAATAGAATAAATGATATTTTAATGGGATTAATGTTATCTTTTCATATGTTAGGTTACATTAGTTTATTTTAGATATAACATAAAAAGAAAATTATACTTTTTATAATAGAATTAAAGTTACTTATGCATATGTTAGGCTAGTTTAGTTTAGGCTTAACTAAAAATACAGTAACTAACAAAAATAGATAAATAAAATAGAACTTCAAACTAACATTTTGTAACTCACGCTGCCATTTGGGAGAAATGCGACTTTCTCCACTGCCGTTCGGGGCTGCAGCAGCAGGACCAACCCTGTATGTAAGGTTAAGTTGACAATAGCCCTTCAACGGGACTCGAACTCCTAGGAAGGGAGCTCGTCGTAACTGATTATCAAGTAATTTTGAGGCATCACGGATCCCGGCTGCATCTATACCTGTCGCCTCATAAACTGGTCGCTCTTCGTTTCCCTAACTTCACTCTTTAACCCGGAAATTCAGTAGGATACAAAAAACCCACGTCAGGCTTCTATGTCTGAATTGCTCTTCCTCACTTAATCCAATTCAAAACCACATTTCAAATGATGTTACAGCTGGAGCAGGATTCATAGTCATTAGATATTAGATGCATTGGCATCAATGCATCAATGACAAATGCTATCCTCCCATAATTTCGGATCAAAAATCTATTCTTGAATCAAAATTCATTTTATATAAAAATTATGTTAATATCTTGTGTTATGAATGCCTTCAAACTTTCTTCAACAAACGAAATAGTACTTTGATAGAAAATACTTTACGCTCTTTTATTTTTTCTCTCTTATTTTGGTGAGGAAATAAACCGATGGTTTATGAGCCACTAGAGACAGGCTTATGGTTGAAAGAGCTAAACCTTAAGGAATGGTCAGCGTCGTACAGAGAGACCCTCCCTGGGGAGCGGGGATCCATTTCTGACCTCCAGTCCTCGTGAAACAGCGTACTGCCATTCTCACTCTTTGAAAATAAATGATATAGTGCGTACTGTGTTAGGGTCTTGCATGAAATGAAATATTTGGTTTATACAGGATGCATACGGCACTCAAAATAATATTTTTGAATATTACAGGATTCATTAAAATGTTTAACTTTTTACTCTTATTTTTTTCTCAGGATGTACAAGAAAAGATTTGATGAATAAAAATCGGAAAATTCTAATTCGAGGAATATGTTACCGGCACAGACTTTGGGACGTGTCTTCAAAAGATAATAGTAAAATTTCAGAACTTTTAAAACATAATTATTATAGCATTTAAAACATTTACTTTGCATCTATGAACTATGATAAAGCACAAGAGCAGACCGCCTGCATTCAGGAAGTTATAATTATATTATTTTGTTTGCTCCATTGTATCCAGAGCTGACCAAGTATCTCCTAGCTTGTGCACAACTTATTCTCTGTACTGACCCTTTCGTGTGCTGATATAAGTATTTTATAGCCTTAAATACCCATGAGTCAATAATGACCCTTCCGGGAACCATTATAACGTAATATCTAATTGTGTTGCATTGGTTAATGTACAGAAGTATTTTGAACATAGAACATGCCAAGGTTTGCATTATAAAATTAGTGGAGACTGTTTAAAATTATATACATTGCATAGTATAATGATATATAGTACATACGAGATGTCCGTTACACAGGGCATGTGCTACATGATCTATTTGCTATATTTTAAATTCGTAATATATTGTAAAGTACTCATCTACAGGAAAATTATAGTTAAATATATATTAAAATATTTATTTTATGCAGTATCTCGTCAAAGTATGTGGTATATTTTGCGAAACATAGTTAATATGCTATCAATGGAAAAATAAGTGTTAATTTATAAATTCTTCTATAGAATAATAGACACTATTACATACGTATTCTATAAGAGCGCGAAACTCCGTTGTTAACATCACAAATTTTTCGAATCGCCATCTTTTGTAGTATAAAAACTCACTTTCAATGGAATTACCCCAACATATTAATCTTAATATTTCATAATTTAATAAAATAAGCATAATGAACACTTTTTAGTGAATATCTGGCGCTGAAATGAGATGGTGATCTAATCTTATATATTCGACGTCAACTTGGGGACCGAGACATCTGAGGGCTGTACTAATAGTATTATTGATTCCTAAACTTAACCTGGGATCTAGCGAGTTATACATTATAAATTCTATAACCTTTGTTTTATCATATTTAATAATAATAAATGGTGCGTCAAAGTTTTTCGAAAGTCGCCAGTTTGAGTTGCCCACCCATGATAATGTTCAACGCTGTCATATTATTCCTACCTCTGCAATAAACTCCCTCCCTCACTGTTCATCGCCGAACCACCTCCAGCAAAGACTGAATCAACTGCACATAGTGTGCTGCAGTGCTAGTGCGACATTCACTTGATGCATCCTCCGCCCCTTTGACAGCGCTACTTTAGATCTTAATTCGCGTCTGTCTGTATTATACCCAATATCGACAATGGATGCGTTGAAATAACTAACTCTCCATTAGCAACATCGATGCACTCACTTCTTATTATGCAAAGTGGCGAATGTGCTTTTATTATTTTTTTTCTAACCCTCACACAATATTTCTTTTAATTGCTTTATTATGTAAGCTGCTATAAGCATGCTCCTAATTTTGTTTTTTAAACTTACTTCCCCTAATTGCCCGCTATTTATTTCAATGCGTTTAGGGTGACAACAGTTTGACTTCAACAAATACAAGGTCAGAAGCTGCCTATGTAATGTTGTGTTGTATAGCGGTCTCAGGGGACAATGGATGAACCTCACATCACAGCTCACAGGAGTTTTACATCCTCTTGTGTGCTCAATCCAATTCCAAATCCTCGCCAAGCACTCAATTGGACTGACACAGTTTCCCTCTAGTGGGATCTACACAAGTTAATTAGGCAATATTGTGTGAAGCATGATGCTCTAGTGTGAATACTACCATTGTTTTTGGCTAGTTACATGCCAACAATTTCCGTTTTGGTCATGGACATGCGCTTGCACACAATGAACCCATCTAACAGAGAAACGATGCTCTGATAACCGACTGATGTGGAAAACTTTAGTGCAGGCAGCGTATTATCTGTTTTTCCATCAGAAATAAATCTCTTTGATAACATTTATGCCTATCAGATTATTACATCGTGCTTCTATTTTTGTTCCAAAATTTCGGAAGAATGGGTATCCGCTTGGGAAAACGGCACAAATTAAACTGGGAAAGCAATTTTTTTGTACATTTTGTATTGGAAGCAAATTATAGTTAACGATCGCTTTCTGATCTAGATTATTTATTTAGCTATAGAATCTTCTACCAAATCAAGCATAGGCCATATTAATCCTCTGTAAACTTTAAAATTCATAATATGTCTTAAAGTTAACAATACACTCTTGATAGATCAATGTTTTAAATTAGATATTACATTTTTAGACATTAAAAACTATTGGATGAATTTTCTCAGCACTTTTACAATATGTTGTACATTATTTGATTTTTGTATTATTATACACAGATAAATTTATAAAATGTCTTATCAAGAAATTTGTGATAACAATGTAGCGGAAAGAGGAGCTTTTCGCGTACTTTTTTACTTAGGTGGCAACTCCTAGTTAGTTGTCTTAGCGGTTAGTTCTCTAAAAAAAGGGATTAGTATGGCGTTCACATAAACAGTCGAACTAAGAGACGAACAACACAACACACATCCGAGAACAGTTACGCTACAACTGCGACAGCCAGCAAGGCCAACAAATAAGCAAGCTTGCTACCCCTTCCTTTGCGGGTCAAACGAGTGAGGGCTCCTCTTTAGGAAAAATCTCGCGCCGCGGGGCAAAGTATCACTGATCGCACAATATGTATGTATATATATATATATATATATATATATATATATATATATATAATGTTTGGCTTGGAAAAGTTCACATTAAAAGACTGCAAGATAAACAATAACAGCGACAGTAATTCCATTCATCTCAGTTTTCCGTGCAGACGTCGGTATACCAAGCCAAGCTCGTGAATCCTAAAAGGAAGGCTTACTTTTTTTTTAATTTACTTGAAACACAGAGAGAAGAACAATATAAAAACTTAAGTATTACATTATTATAATAATTGCAATCCTTTTTAGAGATCATTTTAAGTAAAGTAGGCTTCAGAGATTGTTTGATGTGGATGCGGAATTAGAGGTCGTTTATTACGAATATCCTGCATTCATCGTAACCTGGATACCTTATGCTTTTATAAAAAGAAGTATATTTATGTTGAAAGAAAGAACGCTTTCATCTTTCCTCATAACTCTTGCAGGTTTTAAATGTTAATGATATGCTATGTTTTGCTGACATTTACTTATATTGAGAACATGAAGACAAGATTACTTTATTACTTGGAAGCAATGTTGTATAAAGCCTATCTTCCTCCCACTCATAGCATGTAGACTTCGAATGTGTGAAGGTCAGAACCGAAATGTCCGTTTCCTTCCGAGTTAATGGTCAATCCACACTAACAGACAGAATCTGCTTTGAGCCTTTGATGTTCTTTATCTCCATTAATAGACGCTGGCTATGAATCTGATACGGTCCTTCGATAGAACGAACGGGTGAAGTGCGGTGCAGATCTTAATAATCTCATCCCGCGGAGTTCCAAGTATCCAGTGCTATCGCTTTCGTTTAAACAGATACCTGCTAATTCTCCAGAATTACCACTATCACTCTTTCTTATATCAAAGATTGAGGAGAAACTAAGAATATTTCTCAGGTCTCTCAATTATTAAGAATATCTGTGAGTGTTTTAGTTTATAAATAAAGAATTAACAAATAATTTATTTACTCTCACTTTCACACCCGATCTCGGTTATCACTAAACATATACTGAAAGAGATTGCAGAGACGTGACAATGTAGTTTTCTTGAACGAAATCTGAAATACCTCATTCCTCACGCGTACCCTATCAGCATAACATAATAAGAAGCTGGATAGCTGTAATCTCAGTTCCAGGTAAAAAGTCATCAAGGCTTGTGTGGTAAACAGTGTTTTCTTAGGTGTCAATATATTGTAGTGCAAATAGTAACTTGTAGCAGTGGCGAAAATGGAAAAGTGGACATAAGAATGCTAGTATAATATCTCTGAACTAATTGTAGAATTCAACAGAGACATCAGCGAACTTGTAGACAATTACAGCAGTGCTTTGAAAATAATAATAAAAAAAACTGCAACATGTAAATTTACAAATATCACAGAGAGTTTGCCCCTCCCCCCCATATATTACAGAAGTCGGCGTCTATGCTTCTTTTTCAGAAACTATAGTCGGTACACCAACGACAATTTTGTTTGTGTAGATGTAGTATTTAATATTCCAAATTATTACACAATGTATGCATATATTGTACATCACAGTCGCATGGATCGCAAGACCGTTCATTTCTGAAATTAATTTCTGCAAAAGAAAACATCATTAACAAGAACGCACTCACACACACATGAAACAAACATACAACAATTCTGATATTCATATAATTTTTCGTATTATTTAAGTACAACGATTAATTCGAGGAATATGAAAGAAGAACTTTCTTGTCCCTAAAACTACGTATTTCATTTAAGAAAATGCCCAGGTTTAGCCAGTTTTGTCTATTTACAATGAAGTACCAACAAGCTGAAAGTCAAAAATGAATTCGGGAGAAGTTTTATCCCCGCATCTTCTGTCTGTGTACACTTAGCCAAAATGTGCACCCAGTCTTCCGGTTCCGAGCATAGTGGGCAAATCCTTCTGTTTTCGTCGTCAACAATCTTATGTGACTTCCAGCCTCCCATTCTAAGCCAAACTAATTCCGACCTCCGTTTCATGCCTAGCTACACGATATAGATCTCTTTATCCCATCTAATTTTAATTTCGCTCTGCAGGTTCAAATGGAGCGGGAATTATTATGGAGGAATTGGGGAAACTATTAATTTGATTAGTGTTTAATTAATAGCCCCACGACGGGAAGCCATATGAAGTGGGAATAATAAGGCGTTTGATTATATATGATTATGTTGCATCAATTTTTAATGACAAATTGGGAAATTTGAAGTGTTGTGGAGTGGGGAGGAAGAATTTGACCGTCTTTGGCACCGATCTTGGGGAGCACAAGCGATGCGGAAATTTGTGGATATTGGACTTGAAAATAATTCAGTCGTTTAGCGTTTCAAGGCCTGCTCCCTACTTCTTTTCTCTTTCTTCTTTCTCTTCCCGCTCATTTATAGATGTGTTTGGCTGCTTCTCTTCTTTCCTCAGGCTGTAGAGATGATATCAGTGTAGTTTGAAACTTTAAAAGTTATCGGGAAAAGGGATTGGAAAGGTTTCGTTAACTTCAAAAACAATGTTCATAAAATCCACTATATAGTTTTTATCTTCACTCATTTACACTCAGGGGCCAACGACTTAATGATCGTGGTCAGGAGCCTTAAATGTCGTGGGGGCAGAGAATTAATTCAGAGCTTGAATTGAATGAACAGATGCGTGCACAAGCTCGTCAAGGTTACTAATTTCAGCTATGCGATATTGTTTTCAGTCGAGGAATAACGTTGACAAAAGCAGTGCGCGGAGGCTTCACAACTTACACTCTTAGACGCAATGAAGCAGAATATACTCGTACATATTCACCATATATCTACACTAACACTACTTATGAAATACTCCTAACACAGTTCTTAGCACACGCGAACAATAGTAAATAATTTAATAACTCTTTTAGAAACTGACTAATATTTGCGACAAACTTCTGCAAACTTTACATAACAAATTGCCTATACTCATGTGGCGACTAATAACTGACATGAAGCGAGACACTGAAACACTGATAGTGACTTGATCTCAACTGGGAAACTAGCTACAACTGATCCGGGCTTTTTCATCAACACCGTTTTGATACGACGCTTTTGGGGTGTCTTAGATCTTAGTAATTTGAGTATCGTTATTAGCCTTTTGCGTTTTTCAATGGCTATGTGACACATACATGTTTTGCGGGACTTATCCTTATTGGTGGATCAATTCGCGCAGCGCTTGTCTTGGAAAAGACAGTCAGGCAAAGCTACGGGGGGGTTCAAGATTCATGTCTTGGTCCATTTGGGCACGAATGATTTTTCCTCTCATAGCCTCGACTCAAAAGCAGATGTTCCTGTATTTATTAGTTACAGAAAAGAGATTGACTGTTTTTCTGTTGGGGAACATTCAAGGTCTCCTGGCGACAGACAATAGAAGTGGCGGCTTACCATGTTTATAAGAAGCGAGATTTTCTCATCCCCTTCCTTTTGATACATTAGTTTTAAGAAAAAGTTCTTGCAGGGTTTTATGACAGGATTAGTCTTAAACTTTTCCTATTCTCGGCATCGGCCCACTTCCGTTCTTTTTCTACCAACAACTAAAGAAAAAGTACATGTGTCCAAAATATAAAATTGAGTAAGATACACATTACTTATGGTACTAAAATATAAGAGTATTACACATCATGGGTGTTAATCTACACGCTGTACTTCTGATAGTATTGGAATTCAAATAAGGTAGCCGTGATTACTTGGGAACCCAGAAAGAATCCGTTTCACAGAGATGACATCGATTTTGTTTGTGTTTATAATATCTTCATAATGTTATACAAGGATAGTAAAATGTAGCGGGTAACAGAGTAATGTTAAAGCTAAAGTTGGTTGAGTGAAACCATGTACTGAAGTTTAGCATGTGCACCTCTTTTCAAACAATAGTTTCCGTTTTCGATCTGTGAAAGAATAAAATGTTTCCCTAAGCGTCTGTGCTAAATCGCTAGATGAAAATTTAACAAGTTACAATGGATGGCATTACGGCACTTCGAGGGGTAATAATCGAAAGGTGCAGAAAACATTCAAAAGATGGGAGTATTTTATATTGGCCGAGAGCTTTATCTATGAGTGTCATTGGGAGCTCTTGGGCTGGAAACTAAATTTGACGATACTAGAGTGGCTGTCTAATAAAATATGATTTATTTATAGATCTAAGTTATATACCCAATCATATTACGCAAGGAGAAACTGAAACTGCCTATATTTTTAATATATTTCTGGCATTTGCTAAGGAAATAACCCATTATCCTTCTTAGTTTTCAATAAGAAATTGACTTAACCTGAGTGTTATTCTTTGTTTCATATAAGGTGTGTGACATGTTCTGTATACTTCGGGCCGGTTTCATCAGCAGATGTCAAAAGTTAACAGACTCTGTTCGACTGCCTTAAATTCCAATTAACAATAATTCTATTTCATCAACCAATGTTAATTTTAACATGTTAATCTTCCTTGTATTAAAAGTTTAACAACTATAATAACAGTATAAAAATGGCGGTCGTAGTCCAGCTGTAGATGTTAAAATACTATTTTTGGATATATTAAAGTCATGCATAACAGAGAAAGAGCTGTGAGATATAGTAACTTTGAAAATTTTCTAAAATATAGAATGTAAAAAGTATTCTTCATAAGTAGATGAAATACGAGAGAGGTTAGATCATCTTTGTGCTTTTGCTCCTTTTAATACTCCTTTAGAGAGCAGCATGTTTTAATTATTCTATGCAAACAAAAATGCATCGAAGTGCGTTCAAAGGTCTTTCGGTTATGACACCGCCTTTTTGATCCGTGCTATTTGCAATAATTTGACCTTAACAATGCGTTAATTAACATTACGCTGGAAAAACTTGACGGAATGCAGGAGTCTTACAACATATTTTTAAATATTAACACAATGTTAATAAACAACATGTTAGTATATTTTAACATCTGTTGTTGAAACCGGCCCTTTATCTTATAATGTTCCCTAGAGACGATAATTGCCGATGTATTACATCGAGGGATCGAGCCACATGTTATTACTGATAACATTACTAATGACTGATCGTTGAACGATACAGAGAAGCATCGACTGTATGTGCGGTCGCAGAATTCTGTTGGAAAAACGCAGAATTAATTTCACTCACGGTTAATTAAAAACACAGGAATGGCAAAATAATTTGAACATACCTATTACAATTAATTGCT
Organism: Metallyticus violacea; assembly: GCA_030762175.1. Taxonomy (NCBI): domain Eukaryota; kingdom Metazoa; phylum Arthropoda; class Insecta; order Mantodea; family Metallyticidae; genus Metallyticus; species Metallyticus violacea. The sequence goes on along the minus strand of CM060833.1, from coordinate 129,272,954 downwards.
TTCTTAAAATGCTGGACCTATTTTGTGTCCCCTGCTCACCGTGCTCTCATTTATTTTGATCCAGAAGGGGTTCTATACCGTAAAGATTAGATATTTTGCAACTCCAGATAGGCAGTTTTGCAAATTAATGTAGAAAAAAGCTTGGTCGAAAAACAAAATGAATTTGGAAATGCATTCACAAAATGTGCACCTTGATACAGAATCGCTCGGTTAATTCTTGCGCCAAAGTAATTTTATAGAATTTTAACTTAAGTAACTTCACAGCTACCGATCACGGTGGCTCAGGCGTTAACGTTTGACTCACATTCGGAAGATTCCGGGTTCAATTCCCGTTGGGCTGGCCATCCTGAGCTTCCGTTTTTTCGTAGTTTCTCCATTCACTTAGACGAATGTTGGGATGGATATTTAAATTACACTCTCCCATTTCAAATCATTTCATTCCATTGGCTCTGTTACAGAGTTGAGGTGGGCTAACGTGATGGTTTCTGCCCCTGCAGAGGGACTTGCAAACTGGGGTGGGGAGGAGATCCTCCAACGGCATCTGGAAACATGTTAGTGATCCCATCATGGTCCGTAGCGTCTCCCTCATCTCACTCATCCCTCCCCTTATAGGGAACTTCTCCAGAAGGTGTCTATGTCATCTGCATTTTCTTTTGGAGCTCTGTACACCATCTTCTTCCCTTCTTATCTTTAACACTTCCTGTTTCACGAAATTTATTAATGACGTTATGAATCGTAGTAACATCTAGAACACAAGAACATTTTCTTCAAATACTCTGTCAGAATACTAGCGGATTCTTTACGAAAATGTAAATTATAACTAGAGATCCTGGAGAAATAGAACAATCGAAGCTGTTCTTTTCCAATTTATCATTTCCTTACAGACTGTACACACAAATTAACCCAAGTACGTTTAGTATTCACTCTAGCAGGAGACTATATACCTCACCGTTCCATATAACCCGTTTGGCTATATATTATAGCAGGGCTCCCAAGGCTCGAAATGTTGGCTGCTAAGGCCAAACTTTGATTTCCGCCTCGCTCACGTGCTAACATCTTAAACAACACAACACTTTTTAGCAGCATATTTCTGTAGGTTGTGAGCATTTTTGTTTCCAGCATAAGCTATGTGTAATTTCTTAACCTTTCAGCTCCGAAGTTCAGTTCCGAAATACTGTTATATGGTCCTACAACATTCAAATATATCCAACAATGAAAAGGTAAGGCATTGCTCGTCCTCATAGTTTCACTAGTTGCACTTGAAACTTTTTATATGATCTACTTACTCACTCAGACTCCTTGTTTTCTCCTATGAAGTATAGTGTTCCAATATCCTTATGGTTGGTTGAGAATAACCACCGTTGCAATTCACTTTTACAAACGAATAAAACTAATAATAATCTTCATATCCATATTATCTATAGGAGGGTTACCCCATTCCCTCTTTAATCGTTTAATTAATTGTTGCTTTACTTCGACCTGTTGAATAAACGCTGTAAATAAGGAAACAGTAATTTAATGGGTATTAATGATAATAAAATTAATGTAATTACATAGAGCACATGTTTAGTCATACCTTTTACATCATCGATACCTGGATGAAAGGTTAAATGAAACTATCAGTACCTTATTGAGCGTTGCCTTCCATAGCGTGATGTAGAACTTTTAAATTATTCCATTAAGTCCTCGGTTGTTTTTAAAAGAAAGAATGGCGTGCGGGTTCGTTAATTTAAATTCTATTTCTTAGTAATTTAGGAACATAATTATCCTCTATTTTAGCGGTTAACTCATTCCCAGTTGTGATCAGTCTCAAAGAGCAATGCTTAAGAAATCATAGATTGTAACTTGTACGTACAACGTAGATATATAGATATATAATTTATTTTCATAAATAAATGACGTTTAGGTACGAGAGTAGGTCCACAAGTTTCCGGCCTAACCATTTTCTAGGTATGATAAGGACAAAAACTATATTTCACTTTTCAATATAGTTACCCTTTATTGCATCACATCTTTGAATTTATATTTAAATCCACCCCCCCCCCCAAATAAAACTAGTCTGCAAAATGGTCATCCATTTCTTCTTCGGCACACTTAAATTTCCTTTCTCGAAGGTCTTTCTTGAGTTGTGAGAAGAGGAAATAGTCACTGGGAATTAGATCTGGATTGTAGGGTGGATGGTCGATTTTCTTGAAGCCACATTTCTTCACAGCTTCCTTTGCAACAAGAGCTGTGTGCATAGGCGCGTTGTCGTGAAGAAGGTGCACACCACCACTCAGTTTTCCTCGCTTCTCTTTGATGGAAGCACGCAGTCTTTGCAGTAGGTCAGCATAATACTCCCCATTTACTGTGGTGTTCCTCTCCTTGAAGTCAAGGAAGAGTATTCTTTCACAGTCCTAAAAGATTGTGGCCATGATCTTCTTGGTTGGCTGAGTGCCCTTGGCCTTTAGAGGCGGTGCTTCGCCAGGTTTACGCTACTCCATTGATTCTCTTTTGGAAAAGAGATCATAATTACATCTCTTGTAACAGTGGTATAGAACTGCTCTCTGGTAGCCACGGCAGAGCTCCAAAAGTGACTGACTAAAGATGACTCGTTGATGCTTTTTGACTGAGGAAAGAAGTCTAGGCACCCATCTTGCACTAACCTTATTCATGTTTAAATATTCATAAATAATTCGAAGGTCTGTTGTTTTAGAAAGGTCCAACTTTGCTGCTATTTCTGTAACTTTAAGTGGCCAGTCTTTCATAATTTCTCCTTCCACAAGAGCGATGTTTTCAGGAGAGAGCACCTCCATGGGCCGACCTGCCCGCTCTTCGTCTTTCGTGTTTTCTCGATCCATTTGAAAAAGTTTGGCGCATTCTTTTACGTAGACTATGAGGGGGGTGCTTCCCCATATACACCGTCCAACCTGTTTAATTTCATTTGGAGTAAGTCCTTCTTTTGTGAAGAACTTAATAACAGCTCGAAACTCCATTTTGAACATATCACAATCTTCTACACATAGCCTTCTTTATGCAACTATGTCTGAACAACTGAACATAGAGGAGCGGAAGTTACAGCTGTAATTAATTACTTAACAGATAAGGTATGACACCAGATAAGGGTTTTGTGAAGGCGATAATCCTTATCCACGAGGTTGGAAACTTATGAATTCGTACCTGAGCCACCCGTTTCCAGGAAACGCTGCAAGAAAGTGGTATTACTACAATAGAAGCATGAATTCATTGCTTCTAATAGGTATTTAATATATTTACACTATATACAGGCTACTTTCCAAATTGGAGGCGCCTACGTTTCATATAGATTTAAAATAGCAAGCAGCAAATTCCACTGGAGTGCAGTAATGTATGTATGCTACATTTTCAAATCGCTGTTACCCTAAAGTTTCTCCAAATTGCGATTTATTTGCTCATCTGATTTAATAGCACGCACTTTTCTACTTTTCCCCTTTAGTTTTGTGACATTCGTCGTAGCAAAGGCCCTGACACTCTGCATTCTTTAAGAATTTCAATAAGGACACACCAAGGGTGCCAAAAATGTATACACAAGTTCACAGTAGATATCTATTTAATATATTTCAAATGTTGGACCGAAAAACAACCATAATATGTAGTATAAACCATGGCATGTGTAGTATGATGTTCTGTAAACAGATGTGACTCACATACTTTATGATAGCGTTACTACGTGACAGGTACACGTTAAAATGGATTCTCTTTTGAACAGTAGAAGGCATTTTTATAATGGTATTGGAAAACCGAGAATGTTGTTGAAGTTCAAAAGCCATGGAGAAGTCTGTACAGAACAGAACCGCCAACGCGAGTAACAATTGCACGCATTCGAGACAAATTTCAGACTCATGGTACCGTATGCGATACTCACAAGGACAGATCTGGGCAGATCAGCTACACTGGCAGCACTTCGGGAAGAAATTGAAACGGCTTGTGCTGCAATCGCTCAGGACACTTTCGCAAACGTTGCTCAATCAGTAGTTCAACGTACTCAGAAGTGCATCGAAGCCGATGGTGAGTATTTTGAGTATCTGTTGTAACTGTAAAAGTCTAAGATGATTAGTGCTCATCATTTTCTGTTTGTGTGAATTCAGTTTTGTCATGTTAACACAGTTTTTTCTTTGCTTGAAGTGTGCACACCTTTTTGGCACCCTCTGTATATGTTTAGACGTGCATTTTTTATTGTATTAGATTATTTGTTGGATGTAGGTTTCCATGGCAATTCCACATCTTTATTGGTATGTTACTATTGTGAAACTTTATTGGTATGTTACTATTATGAAACTTTATTGGTATGTTACTATTGTGAAACTTTATTGGTATGAAACTTTATTGGTATGTTACTATTATGAAACACTATTGTGAAACTTTATTGGTATGTTACTATTATGAAACTTTATTGGTATGTTACTATTGTGAAACTTTATTGGTATGAAACTTTATTGGTATGTTACTATTATGAAACTTTATTGGTATGTTACTATTGTGAAACTTCATTGTTATGTTACTATTGTGAAACTTTATTGGTATGTTACTATTGTGAAACCACTGATCAATAAAATAATGATAATAAAAAGTCTCCCATTTTTTCACTGCACGGAACATCTTCCTGATAACACACCCAACTATGTTCAACTCTCTCCTTCTGGCGATAGATGAGCTAAAGCAGCATATATTCGTACATAGAGTCCTATATTTTCATTTTCATTATACTCCTTCACTAGTTAAAGCTCCTGTACATTCCTCCATAAACTTTGATTGAAATTATAGTTGTAACCACCTGTTTTCAAATTTGGAAATAGATATCTAATGAATAGCTGTCATTTCAAAGTACATAGGTCCAAAGGCCTGGATCTCATTGAGACACTTTATTTTGTATTAATGTGAAAAACAGCATGTGGTGTTCATGTTTTGAAACAAAGGTACGTCACAGGAATAACACGGTTTTCTTCCCATGAGGTACATCTGAGTATATGTTTGCTGAAACTCTTGAAGGTTCCATTTATTAGAAGCATTTAGCATTCTGCCATTGCTTATTTTCTTTTATTGCCTGCAACGCCAAAATTATATTTCGGAATTTCCACTATTAGAAAACAATTTTTCATGCTTAGCATCTCTTGAAAATGCTGCATTTTCCGAGGGACAATGACTTGCGTCACACCTTGAGTTCTTCTTTGCACACGACGTAGATTATACCTGGCAGTTGCTGATGTGGGCTTATTTGTCACAAATTAAAAGCCGTGATTAAATAATTAAATAGTGTACCTACTTCCTCACCTGTATTTTCTGGCTGTACAATCAGCGTCTATTCTTGGATATCCGCTTTTTACGGTTAAATTTACATTGATTTACATCTCCAACGAGTAATGCTTTCCTTATTTGCCCTCTCAATTTGATAGCGATACCTGTTATGATTTATCTGTCGTCTCAATAATTTCTATAATTCGTTGACATGCGCAATAAAAGAAATACACGGGACACATAAAATAGAGAACATTTCTGCTGCTTGCGACTAAAATTAATGTAAATTTTGGTAAAGTTGCTGTAAGGTAATAAATGTACTCTACAGGTAATTTATTTAATGGCAGTCACTCGGAAATAATATAACGATTTAAACTATTGATCAATGCCCATTTAGCATTCATTGCGACCAATAAAAGTAGAGTGGCTGCGCATCAAGCGTGTTCCGGTTTCTAAGTACACTCTAAAATGTATATAGAGCAAATTAAGCATGTAGTTCGTTTTGTGTTGGCAAGGAAAGACAATGTTGGCATGAATTCCAGCACATCTGTTGAAAATATAGCCAATTTTTATGTTCCTTGATATCAAAAAGATGTGTACGAGCATTTGTTGGCGTCTCAGCTTAAGTCTGTAATGAAGATATCCAAGATAAGGCATAATGGGTTAGATTAGGCAATTGTAACGGAAGCGCGATGTAGAAATTAATTGGCCGGAATAGCGTAATTACATCTACTAAAGGTGAATTGCCAAGTTATTCTAAAAGGCAGCTGAGCAAACTCTCAGACAGGAGAAGTTCACAACAAAATTTACTAGCAAGAGATTTCATGTTTTCCTCTGCTGCTAGTCGCCGTTGTCCACGCCCATAGCTAAGATAAGTTTAACAATCGTTTATAGGAACTGCAGAATAAAATATAATCAACTTTACCTGTCGCTTAAGTTTCTAAATGGCGCATTTTTTGTGATACTAGGATAATTTATTAGGTAATGCAACGCATTTTATCCCATTTAGAATTTATTTATATCAACATCGAATAAACTGGACTGTGTCTCAATTCTTTATCTAGTACACGGCTGGTTTTGCACCACTTAGGTGTCAGAATGCGTATGCCATCGTGATGTAGTATGGCACAAGCCTTCGCCTTTCCCCCCTGAAACTAGCAAGGAAGGCTCACGACATATTGTCACATAAATTATATCAATATGCAATGCATTTAACAGAGAAGCATTTTTAATACACCATTTAAATTTTAGCTATTATGGAATATTACAACAGGAGATATGGTCTTCAAAGTGACGGTAGAATACAATGACTATTGAGAAATCACATATATCATTATTAAAACAAGTGGTTATTTAAACGAATAATCAATGATATTACAATAACATAACACTTGATTAGCTAAATTCTAAACGTTCGGGCATGTATTATTGTGTTTTAATTTCTTTTTGCTATAAAATGGTCACGCACTTCACAGTTTATAATGTCCCGCAGTATTTTGGATCTGGACTTTTTTTTAAAACATTTTTAACGGCTCTACTTATTCTATTATTCTATTATTTTCTATGCCAAGACTGTTGCAAGTTTCAGGCGATATACCATATGAATCTCTAATACAGTACGATACAGATGGAGAGGATAAATTTTCCCATCTTTTCTCCTTGGCTTTTGTCCATAGCTTGCATGCTCCATTTGGAAACGTCGTTTTTTTTTTTTTTTTTTTTTTTTGAGGTAATGGCGAATAAGATCAACTTCTGCTTCTCTGGGCACCCGCCACTGGTGACATTATCTGAGCCTCCTCGTCGATTAAAAGTGTATAAACTTGTCTATAGCATTTCTTTATTTGTTTAAAAAGAACACGCTCTGCTCCTTGTGTATGTCTTTCGAATGCCGAAGTATTCTACCATCATTTTCACCTTACCGCCTGTCATACTATACCGTGAGACCAGTTTCGTTTTCCCACGGAGTGTTTCAGTCGAGTCTCAGTGATTAACGGGGGAGATAGAACAGGTCCGTTTCGTAAATCTGTTCGTAAGAATACGAACTGTGAGATGGAGAAACATCAGGAATTTTACTTACAAACCACGTTTCACTTTTCTGTGTTGTAAAGTGTACTGACTTTTTGGCATTAACTCGCAAAGCGAAAACACTTCACGTCTTATTAATTTAAGAACTTCCGAAAGGTGCAAAGATAACTCTTCAACTACTTTAGGCAGGGGCACTGAAGGCCAGAAGAACCGGTAGGAAGACGTTCTTTCCCGCTGCTGTTGCCGGCATCCTAGCGGATAAAGGTCCATTTGAAAGCACTGTAGCTTGAAATTTCCTTCTAGTACCATCCGTCTTCAAATGATTAACTTAATTTCTACCGAGGAACTTAATCAGATACAAACACAGTTTCTAAAACGGTTCTACAAGTAGGGAGGGGTACAGCAAATTGTGGGGTTTTTAAAGAGTTTGGTATTTCTAACGAAAGTGTAAACTTAAAAATAAGAAAAATTAACTGATTAAGTATAAAATTGAGGAATCAAGCTCTTCTTCGATTTGTTTGTCTAAGGGAGCAAATAAGGGAAGGATGGAATACGGGATGAGCATCAAAAATCAAGTTAAGACTTAGACAAAATTGGATTGGGGTGTATTTGGTTAAGGGGAAAGGACATTACACAAAATAGTTGGAAAATAGTTAACAGACATTTGCGAGATATAGATAGACAAAATATTTTGTCTCAATGCGCAGAAAAAGTATCGCTTAACCTGCAGGCTCCAATACATCCGGTGTAGGGGAGGGGGCATTATTTAGATATCTGTGGCAGAAAAGAAAGAAGTGGTCTCGCATGGTTCAGATTAGGGGCTTGGAAAGGAAACAAAACAGTTAATGGAAAAGAATTTTCCCATTGTGCGTAGAAAGCGATACCTAGAGCCATATTTTGGCAGAATGCAGGGAAACGGAGATTTTAAGAAATGAGCATTTATCACCGCAATTTCTGAATTCTAATAGAAATTTTAACATTTGCCGGAAAGTGTTGATGCATGCGAGATACTCACAATTTGGGAACATTTCTAGAAAAGATCCAACAAAGAAGGTTAGTGGCTATAAAAGAGGGGGAGTTGGAGGGTGGGTGTGAGTAAATGAAAGGGGGGGGGGCTGAAAAGTAAGGGTTTCATTCATGTTTATGTATCTTTATATAAAATGAATAGAAAATGTAAATATATCGAAGTATTTGTATATTTGTATGTATATGTATGTAGATTTGTATGTATGGATGTATGTGTATGACCCTTTTGATTGTTATAAGGACGAAATTAGCATGTACAACCGTAAGGCCCATGCAACAGTTGTATTTATTTGAATGTATTCTAAAACGTACAATAAGACGTCCATTACTGCTACTACTTCTACTAACTTAGTTCCTTTCCTTTCCTTTCTTACTCATATCCAATATTCTTTTGCCTCTTATTCAAGTAATCCCTACATACCTACATTTTCATTTGAAATGTTAAAAATATATTTAGTTATAGATTTTAATTTCTTGCTAGTTATCAAGTACTTACGGGACCGTGCTTAGCGTGTCCAAGAGATACCTCCGTTATTTAGTTTGGGAATCGAATGTGGTCTTTCAAGTGTTCAGTTTCATGTTAAATTGCTTTCGAGTTTTTTTTCTGTGCATGGTGTCACCCTGCTACACTAATTAGTGCTAACGATGGAAGACGTCATCGAACAATTCAATTAATCCTGGATAAATAACAACATTACACGTTTCATTAAGTGAAGTTAGATTACGGGAGTCTAATTTCCTAGATTTTAACGGAGAAAGAACTGAACAACCACCAGAATTTGAAACCATTGCACAAAACTTGTTAACGCTCTGAGCTAATGAAGAAGTTGCCTTTGTTTGAAGGATGAGAATATCGGAAAGGAGAATCGGTAGAAGATAAGGAGACGACAATGACGACGAAGCAATTTCCGACGACTCATCAAGACAAGGACCCACTGCTGTGTGTAAGAGCTAGGGGTCGTCCAGCCTGCTTCTTTCTGCCTCTTCTCCTTTCTCTCGTGTTTCTGTGGTTTATTTTAGAACTTTCATTAAGGACCTAAATGGAAATTGGCAGCATCAGCAGCAAACACAACTATATGCACTGTTAAAGAGTTTTAATTTTCTTAAAAAAATTTAATTATATATATGTATATGTATATGTGTGTGTGCATAATGTGCTAATGTGTTGGAATCATAATATTACGCAAATTTGTTATAAGATATATTATTTATTTAAAACATTTTATACGGACTTTTTTAAAAATACTGCAGCAAAAATAACAGTCGTTTTCGGAAACTGTAGGTCACTAATGATTTTTATATGTGTATTTGAAGATGTTCATTAACGAAAAAAGTTATTATAAGGAAGGTAGCTTTTAACATGTGGCTGAGAAAATACTTTTATTGAAAAAAGGTGTTAATTTTTGGCATAAAAAGACGAGACCTTTGCATAATACAAGCTTAGTATAAAAATACAGACCTAAACTCTTAATCGAAGTATAGATTATAGAAAACTGTAAATGAACCAAATGAAACAAGTACAAGAATTTAAATTTAACAACAATTACAAAGTAATGATTTTTAAAAGGAACATGCATGACGCGAGCATTAACAGTTATTTAATATAAAGTATATTTTAATACATTACTTATAATATTTTATGAACAAGAAGCAGCTAAATTTTACATTTTTATGCATTTCATTAGCCATGTCAGTTTTTTTATTGATATCTTAATTATAAATGAATTTTTATGGAAAAACAAGTACAATTAACTTCAGAAGTAGGTGAAGCACTATAAAGTATAAAAACGGGTAACAAAAAATACCTCTTAATGAAAGCAGAACAAATGCTGTTATCCTTAAGACAGGTGAGTGTATTATTTATGAAACATAAATGCGCAGAAATCTAGCAGTAGTCTCCTTTGGCTGAAGCCAATATTGCAGATGGAGGGAAGCTTGCAATTATATCCAAATACCATGATCTCAAGCGAGTTAAATACGAGCCAAGTTTGTTAACAGTGTTTTTTCCTCCTACCTAGCCTGCAGTAACAAGGAAAAAAGAATTCATTTCGTGTATTTCCATGTTACGTTTATTTCGTTGTATATGTACATTGTGCACGTCTGCTCTTATTATTCAATTGCAATAAAGAAACTTTTTGGCATCAGTAAAATTTCCAAACCGGAACATAGATCGGCTGACCCTGCTTATGACATATACGTATTTATGATAAGCAATGCATCTGTACGTTACTTGTCATTCGGCTACATTCTTAGATCACTTATAAGATTGCTCAGTTTTTCATCGTATGTTTGAAAGACCGGACCTTGAGATGCCTGGCCTAGGATATACGGTGCATCCAGGTATGCAGAAACTCTGGATGATATTGGATATCATGTGGAGAAAAATGTTTCATCGTCGTTTTTTCCCAGCTTATGGAATTTCCTATACTTCCATTTGAGTTTCTAAGAAGTTACTGAGTTAAAACTATATAAAATTATTTCATGTAAAAACTTAAAACGGATTATTCTTTAATGAGGAATAGATTTTTTGAATGATTTTCAGTTAAGTGCATGACGGAGAAATTGACCCTAACTTCATTCTGTTTTTCTATTAAGCTTGGTTCCATTTTGCATGGATATGCTCATTTGCAAAACTACCGATAATCTGTACTTCCGAAAAACTCGATCTATTATGAGGAACCCCTTTATGACCAAAATAGGCAAGTGACGAGCAGTTATGGGCGGAATAAGAGGCCCAACATTTTTCGTAACCATAGGTATGAGCAAATCATTTTGCAACCGTTTTTTACTGCTTTACCTATGAGGGAACGTCCTGCCATTTTCCAGCAGGACTCTGAAGGTACAGTATGCACATCAATGTTTCTTTGGGGTAGTGTTAAGAGATAGACGATAGAGTTGTATATAATATATATGGCTCACTTAATTCCCAAATTTAACCCCCATGTGATTATTATTTTTAAGCAACATTAAATAATAAAGAGTACAGGACAAGTCTAGATAGGTTAGATAAGCTGAAAATAATTTCAATTAAAAGACCAATTCAATCTTTTAAAGAAAACTGTGAAGGAAAAATGGAAATTTTATAAACAGAAGCAAGAATTAGATTGAAAATAAAGGCAAACAGTTGCGCTACACGGGTGAGTAAGTTAACTTGTATAATGTAAATATTACATAGTCATTCTAGTGTAGCAGTTTAAAGGCAATGTCTTGTTGCCGAGAGTCTTGGCGCCGAGAGCACAAGTTGTGCGTTCAGCTATTGCAAAGAAAGCATCCCAGCAGCTAAGAAAAAATCAGATTTTCTAATCTTTTCTCAATAGATCGATACAACAGATGGTACGTAAGAAAAAGAGCAGGAACACGACAAAGTTTTTATAAGGAGTTGAACTAAAAGTTTGTCCCAGATTATGTCCGGAATATATCGACTGAACACATGTAATGCAATGACTTAGTTTAACATTACACATTATTTTTAATTCTATTCTAATCTGTGAATAAATGTTAACCAAAATAAGTAAATAGCATTGTATCATTTGAGAAATATCATTGTTTATTGTTTTCTGGTCACTTGCTCTACAGGATAATTTTCAGGTGTTCAGTGTAAGCAGGCTTAATTCCATTACATGCACTTTAGATATACACCAGCATGCTATCCTGTGTGGCAGGTTAAAGCAAGCATATACTGCCAAACAATGTTCTCTGCCCTTGCAGCTATGTCATTAATTTTACTGACAGAATGACCGATGCCCTACACACTTCTAAGCATCAGCTACATATCTCAGTCCTTAATTGCCTGAAGATGTGCAGATGTGACTACCCTCCGCAGCAGAGCCATTCAGAAATTAATTTCTTTTTTATTAATCTTGTCGTTGCTATTTAAGTTTTTTATATTAACTTATTTGTACGTTTAATTTTATGAATATTTAACAAAAAATGTAAACATGATAGTGTTTAAAAAGGCCACTGAAAGGAACAATTTTGGAAATGTTAGTTTTAATAATATAATATTATATTGTGCATAAAAACTGAAAACTAATACTGATCACAGGAATCGTTAAGTTAAATAAAACATCTTCACATTTTAATTAAACTAGTAATTAAATCAATCATTAAATTAAAACCATTTGTCTATAGCGAAATTAAATGGCTTCTATCCGGAGAATAAACTAAATGAAATGATTAATATTAGTGAACTAAAATACTAAGATGGTAATTCGTCTTACAAAACAAAGATTTAACATAAAAATGACGAAAATGTATAAAATAACCCTTAAAACATCTTAAAGAAATTAAATACTTTAACTTTGCCTTTACAATTTTCTCATAGTAGCTTTTCAATTCCCTTTTCCTTCCCATTCTCTATTTCGTCCACTTTCCCGTTTCACAAACTTTCTGTCTATTTTATTGATCGGCCTCGGTGGTCTGGAGGTTGCATGGGTTCAAATTCGGCCGGAGTCAATATATTTCTCACAGCGTAAAAATCTCGAGTGCAAACCCTCCGGGAGGAACTTTCAGCCGTGGCTCCCGTGTCGTATATTTATGGCACGTTAAATAACTCCATACCGAATAAAATTCCACGAACAAAATTTTCGATCGTTTCATGCCCAAGGTGGCGCTGGAGGCGATGTTCCTCTGCCTCTGTCGGAAAATAAGTGTGCTTAAAAGTGTCCTTGGTAACTGAAGCCTCCCTCACGGAAGACGGACGGAACGAAGGTTACTAACTATTATAACTAACTCGTATAACTCATGCCTGGATGTACTGATCGTTAGTGACACCATTCTCTTCTACTAAGTCCAGTGTCCTGCTAGTTGTGTATAGGACTTGGCCCTATATCGTGGGGACAGTATCATCTTGGAACTCTGACTTCTTTCGGAGGGGCGCCATCTATATTGTCATGCTCTGGAAATTTTCCCAGCTTCGCTCCTGATATTTAACAAAAAAAAAAATTGCTAGGTGCCGGAGCCAACTTCCTATATATATACAAGTATATCCAATGAAAAAGATATTTAATAACCAACGTATTGCATCCCCCGTACCTTACCATTTTGTAACTTGGGAATTTTAATGTTAAATGGGGTAAAATGCAAATTTCTTTAGTGGAAACTATTTTTATTAGGGTTATGTGTTAAGTTGTTTATTTATTAGCGTTTCTTACTTAATTAATTATTTTAGTAATTAAATAAAGGAATACTTCTCTTTTAATTTTGATATTAGTCTGTAGAAGTAAATAAGGATATCTTCCTTTAGTACTTTTATGTGAGATCCCTGGAAAATTTCATTATGTCTACTTTCCGAGATTTTTATAACGTTTGTTATCCTATACAAGTGCTTTTGCTTGAATTTAGTGTACTGTTATTTTCTCTATTTTGGGTTAAATTTTCCATGTACTTTAATTTGTTTTTGTGTAATTTTATCTGCATTATCTTTTAATCTTCTAATGTTAAATACTGTGATGCTCTTTTTTTATTGTAATTATCGTAATTTAGAAAGCTTAATTTTTATTCTGAAATGTTTCTCTTTTCTATTCTCTGCTCACTATATCCTGAGACCTTTTTTAATTCTGTACGTTTCCTAAACATGAAAGGAATTTATGCTTCGCGGTGCTATCGGGAGAACACCAATAATAATCAATAAATAAACAATCAATACTTAATTAATTAAATTAATTACAACGAATAGTCACAACGAACATTTTAAAAATGTTAACATAATAAAAATTAGTTTAAAATTGATCGTTTGTAAATCAGAATAGAGAGTAAGGGACTTAAAATAGGCCGCATGACCATTTATAATATGACCATTTTTAGTGATGGAGGAAAATTCTTCAGGTAGCATTTGCTTGCCTTGAAGGGGGATATAATATGCTTGTGTTATTATCTTTTAGGTGTCGAGGAGATATAAAAATCAAATTCGTTATTTTCCATGGGTTGATATGGTTTATTATTTACGTTTTAATCTTGCTTCTGAAGACGCTTACAGTTACTGATTTTGAGGGCCATTCACATAGTTGAAGATCAATGACCAAGAGAAATAATTTACTTCAAGAAACGGTTGTCCACTTAGTAGTCCTGTTTACTGCAAGCCTGTATATTTACAACTAACACAATATATTACAAATGTACATGTTTTCTTTGTGTGCCTGTGTTCAGTCTGTGGTAGGCTGTAATACCGATCAGACGATCTTTCCTAAAGTTATTCAAACGTTCCCATTGCGATGCATGAAAGCTGAGAAACTTGATATTGATTAATGTTGCATGAAAGACATACTGATCATGCCATGATTTCATGATTTGGCTCTGCTTGCTTTGTGATAAATCCAAATGAAATTCGACGTATTCAAAGTTATAATTACGAACACATGCTATGATGCAAGTCAGTTACCGAAATGTTTGATCTGCACCTTGACGTGAAGTATTGTTCAAACAATTTCGAATGACCCTCAAATATATACATTTTACTTCCCTTCAAACGCACTAATAAAAGGTAAATAATGAAATATATAAATGCGTTCAAAATAACGAAATTGACTTCAATACCTCCTTGACATCTACACCCATGAGAAAATTAACAATATTATATTATGCTCGCCTTCAAGTCATGCAATTTTTGTCTAAAGAATTTTCTTCTATCATTAAAAATTACCATTTTATTCAGGTGACTTATTTTAAATGCCTCACTCATATAGTAATGCACATTTGCATTTTCACCTTTGAACATTTTATAGCAATTCTATTGAGTCAACAAAGTTACACATTAACTTAATGTTGATATGATATCGGAAACCTGTATACGCAGAACGGTATTTGTGTGCTTCTTGAAACGTTATTAGAAATTACGACATATTGTCATCCCGCTGGATCTGAGTCAAATATATAATTTAATGTGAGAACTATATTTTCTAGCAGTATATAGAAGATAACTTGAATGGAAACAACGAGACTATATCAAGTTTTTTATTAGTCACCAAGCGTACTTCCTATGAAAGCTGCCCTATTTATTACCCTGGAAGCAAGCACTGAGTAGTAGAAAAAATGAGGGAAAGTCATTAAATAATAGGAATTGTTGAAAGGGTAGGCACAGAAATGGTTTATGCCTTATGCTCAAAACAGTCAACTCATTCGGTACAGCTATAAACAAAAAAACTTTATGGTAGGTCTGAATCAAAGTTGTATCACGTCCATTACCTAGTTGTCATATACAAACTTCTGAACTTGCAGATGTTTTTTCAAAGGCTCAAACAAGTGTAAGTTGAATGGCACAAAGGCAGGACTTTATAGTGGATATTTCAGATCATTATTTTATCCATATACACACTTCATGAGGACCTTTTGTGGTGAGCCATCAATACTGCTTTTGAGAGAAGTTTTCGGTGTTTCGATCATATTATGTGCTTGTTCACCGGCTTGACACTGTATCGTGCACTAATCCGTGAATGATCATTACCTAGAAGTGCAGCAATAGAGGGCTATTAACATCCCCAAAGATAATGGGCATGATTTTACCTGTGGAAGAGTATAACTTGAATTTTTTCTTGACCGGAGACACCGGGTGCATCCACTGCATCGATTATTTGTTACTCTCTCATTTATACCTGTGTACCCAGGATTCTTCCCCTGTTATAATACTATTTCCTCCATGAGCTTGGCGGTTCAAGTGCTGATGACCAGGCAATTTCCTTAGGACCCATCTGCTACACACTTTTCTTTACCCAAGATCATCACGGATAATGTTCTACGCACCGCCCTGGTCCACGTTAAATTTCAAGGCAATTTCATCAACACGGATTGCGTGTAGTCACCTAATTGCTGCTCATTCGGCAGTTTCACTGAAACACAAATTGGTTCCCCAACATGGGTTCATCACTGACGTTTTATCTTCCAGTTTTAAACCTTTTCATCCATTCCTGCACTTTCCTCTTACTGATACAATAGTCTCCGTATTATACCTTCATTTTGCTGTAGAGTTTAGAAGATTTTTATTCACTATGACCTGAAAAAGTAAATAAAAAAAAAAGGCGCTTCTCTTCTATTTCAAGGTACAATTCGACAGTATAGTGGCGAAGTTTTACGACTCATTGCGCAGGGGCATCTTACTCAACCGTCATGATCCCTAAACAATATTTTGCAGCGGTTTAAAAAAAAGAAAAGGTGTGTTAATTAAATATAAGTAGAGTCGAGGGAATGATTTAATTTGATTGTTTTGGATTCTCAGGGGTAATGTTATTTCTTCCTCTCCAAAGATTGGTTTCCGCTGATTTATATTTTATCAGGGCTGTTGAGACTCTAATGCTGGATACTTTTATGGTCCTGCGAAAATAGGGGAAGAAGTATATGGAGATTGATAAGCTTTTTTATTATGATAGATGAAACACAATTTATTGTTCACAAACTATTCCACATAAAATGTACTGCCGTTATTTTCTGGAGAATATGTGCCACTTTTGCACTAAATATGACGATCACTCTGACGTTTTTAATTTGATGCAGACTGATCATGAAATCAACTAATCCTGAGACGCAACTGAACTCAACTAAGACGCAACTGAACTCAGCTAATAAAGATCTTCCACTGAACGGAACTGAACTGGCCTATCTTCCACACTGATAATGTCCCACACTGAATACTCTTCCAAAACTAACTACAGCTTTCCACTAACTGAACTGAGAATGAATGCGCATCGACTGCCTATTCTTCCAACCAACCGGAATGATCGAATCTAGATCGACTGCCTATGGGTCGCAAAATCGACAGACTAAATAAACATGGCAGTCTGCCGGTCACACGAAGCTATTTTTATTCTTTCAAATATGTTTTTAGAAGAATCTAGAATGTTTTCTCCCATCCTCTCATTTCTATTAGGTAATCTGTTTCCCTCATTTTTTTTCTCTGCTATCATTATTTGTCAAATGGCTTACGTGACTTCTTGTTAGTAACTCATATATGTATTACATGAAACCGTTAGGATCTCCCTAGAGGTTATCAGCCTTTCTTTAAACCTCCTTAATCGTCATATTCTTTATTACAACTTCCTTGCTTTACAATTCCTTAATAGTATAAAATAAACATCTTACTCAAGGATTCTCTCTTAGAAATTTCTCCAGAAAATACGGTTTTGCTTGGGTCATCTTTACAAATATTTTACAATAGACAACTGAAATTCCCAGGCCAGCTTCTATGGCTGGGGTAGCTTCCTGCCTTCTTGCAAGAAAGTAACATCACAAACAATAATTCAACACTTGTACAAGACATAAAAATGGAGCTACACTCATGCTTAAAATAAGGACGTTATATAAAATTACTTGCTATCATTTATCTAATTAAATATGGGGGTGGCAGCCCATAAACACTGCCTCAATTTGCTGAGCCATTTCATGTTGAAACAAGATTTCTCATTTGCATATACATTCGTGAACTGTGCAGATCGGGTGCCTAATTATATTTTAGTAAGAGTCTTTTAGCGTTTTTAATACAGGTTTATACGGACAACTTATGAGGACAGTTCAAAAGATTAAGACAAAACGAAGCGCACTTAAATGAATATACTTGAATAGAAACAGACTGAAACGTTTTTATTAAGTTGCATATTGAATACCATAGAATTTCGAGATAGTGAAAGAAACGAATTAATAATGGCATAAGTGAATTTGGAGTCCATTGCCAGCTAAAGCTAATTTTCCCTTTCCATTTAGGCCAATGAAAAAAACCTCCTGAAACACACACAGAAAGAGAGTGGGAGGAAACGAAAGAGAGAAATTGCAAATGACGAGTAAATGAAATGTTCCCTGCTTGCTTGGACGCACAATAACTGGAAAGGAAAAATTTTAATATCAAACATTTCACATTGCCTGATCAAAAGTTTCGCGGAAATGGATGGAGCAGAATGGAACAGTTAATGGGCTGTTTGGTCATCTAATTAAGATCATTTCAGGTCATCTAAGCTCTTCCTAATAGTGGTGTTATATTTATGAATGTTATAATTAATAACTGCTCTTACCCTGGATTATCTGCATTCGTAGGTGTAAACTAAAGCAACAATTACAATAATTAAATAATTTATAATTGGAATAATTGTACAACCTAAGAAAAAACATAATTAGCAACCATGACGGACTTAGAAAATATCGAAAGCATTTGCCAATGTTGGATTCACATACAAGTTTTAATGCCGCCTGCAGTTTATATTCACGTCAAGTAATGTCATAAACAGTGAATGCGTTTCTTCGGACCATATGAATTGATCGTAGAGCGAACAAAAGCACATGTCTAGTAATGATAACTTCCTGGGTTCGAATCCTGGTTATTTTTATTTTATTTGTTAGATTTTGCAAATAAACATAATGTTTAATATACGTCAACAATACACATTTTTAATGGACGATTCAGTTTTAAGGCATTTATTCTCAAACACAGAAACTAAATTAACATTATTATTGAGATTAAACTACATAAATGAATGTCCTGATATTAATTAAATGAAATTAATTACTTTTAATGTAACAATGCTTATAAACTGAGCCCTTGATATCACCTTTCATTCACTAAAATGAGAAAGATAACAGAAATTTTGGAGTTACATTGTGTATTTAAGAAGATATGTTTCAACGAAACAAAAAAAGTTTCTTTTTAAAAATAATTATAATGTACTAAGAAAATATACACAACCAACAATAAACAATTGAAAGTTTCATCCATTTTTATTTGCTTTGAAATTAATTTAAATTAAATTACTACACCAATAAAAACGTGTAATGCAACATTTTCTGAAGGTTATTGCAGAGCGCTCTGACATACAAATATAATTCTCAAACACATATTTCACAGCTGCTATCTTCACGACAAATATGAAACATATGTATCGTTATAAATACAGTTTATATGCTGAATTAATTTGTATTTTTATTTTAAAACAATGTAAAGAAAATTAAATGCAAGCGCCATTTTTAAATTTCATTTTTCCAATGTTCCCGTACTCCAGTATCCTTAATTTCCAGAAACTAATTTTTATTATATTATTTATATAATAAATAGTGACTTTTTTATGAGGAAACAAATATTTGTGCCACTACAGCAATTTTTAAATTTTGGTTTTCAGGTAAACCCCCATTCTAATGACCCGATTTTCCTGATTTTCAGGAACTATTTTTCTTATTTTATTTATGATAAATACGGAGTTTTGTTACCAAAAAGAAAATATTTATGCCGGTAGAGTAATTTGTATCTTTTGGGTTTCAGGTAAACACCCACTTCTAATAATTTGATTTCATCCATTTTCAGAAACTATTTCTATTATTAGATTTAAATGGTATATAACGAGTTTTGTCGTGAAAAAACAAATATTAATGCCGCTAAAACTATTTTTGAATTTTGAGTTTCAAGTAACCGCCGCTCCTAATAGTTCGATTTCACTGATTTTCAGGAATTATTTTTTTTATTATATTTTAATGAAATAAATCCAGTTTCCTTTCACAATTTTTAATTTGCGGCCACTAGAGGATTTTTACATTTTGCTTTAACTCTCACTTCTAATTCCCCTGATTTTATGAAACTTCTTTTATCAATTTATTTTAAAGAAATATATTGAGTTTCATTAAGAAAAAAACAATAGTTGCGGCCGCTAGAGCGATTTTAATTTTACTTTAAAAGTTTCGTTTTACGTTAACCTCCATCTTCAATGGTCCAATTTTGCTGGACGAATGGTTTGTTAATTGATGGTTATATGCCGAATTTCGTTGAACATAGATAGATACGTATAATTTTTTTTACCAATGTCGTTTTCGGTGTCTAGCAGGTAGGATTGATGGAGATTTGAAGAGTATTTGCAAAAACGTTTTATGGGTAGAACCCAATTCCTTCGGAATTCGCTAAAAAGTAATAGTTACACACTATACAATTGTGCATACTACCATATGTCTCACTTGCTTTCTACACCTCATTTTCCGTATACCGTTCAAAATAAAGCAGGTAATTCAATGACTTATAAGTGTCATTCGATATAAACCATGCTTGCTCACGTCTCTCCATATCACGACATTATCGACACATCAGAAGTCATACTCTCAATTATCGTTAATTACCACGAGAGCACGTGGCTTATAAAACCTTTCTATTTCAGTATTTCCCATGGGAAGAAATTCGGTGAGGTCAAATAAGGCGGTTTTGTTGAACAAAGCCCTTCAGAAATGACACCATCTTCAAAGGAGAAAACTGTTTCAGCTTTGCTGATATTTCAGGCATAACCGGTTGCATCTCTTGTTGAAATTATCCCACACGCCTCGTCCTTCAATTGTTTCACAAGCTCATGGAATACCATGCAGACCGTTGTGTGGAAGGAGTTGAGACTAATAAAGCGACGCAGAGACAGATGAGGCATTTGCTCGGTGTGAGAATTCTCACTAAGCCAACCACAGTATTCTGGAAATTTATTTGTACATCTAGGTAGCAATAAGAGAACCCAATAAGAGAAATAAGAGAAGTAGAGAAGTGTCTCCTATTCTTAGGAGAGCATTGATAAACTTTGGAACCAATGACGGCTGTAATTCAATCTCTTGCGTTCGTCAGGAGGTTTTAATACTTGCAGTAGCGCTAGGTACATTAAGCTCTTTATATATTTATTGTCTTTGTAGGCCTTTGGCATTGTATAAACCTCATCTCTTGCGGCAGTTTACATAATAACTTTTTGTGGGTAGGTCTGTTTTGATTTTCGCTTCTTGTATCTTTGCTTCTGGCATTTTCGGACTTTGGACATCCAACCGCACCCCCCCCCCCCCATAATTTCCAGCTTCTTCAGCACATACTGAATAGAGGATTTTATCCGTTGTCTCCACACCCTAAACTACGCAATTAAATGTCTTTTACACTCCTTTATTGACGCAGTGTGCCACACATGCGGAGAATAAACACTGTACACTGGTTCATACTATATGTATGCACTGTACTGTAGGTAACACGAAAGTACAATGACTTGACATTTCATAACAACATTCTCATATGCACCACACTTCTGCCTAGTCAGCAAATACGCAGGCGGCCTTCACAGAACATGGGCTATGAAGTAACGCCACCAACCGTGTTCTTCTTCCGTTACCATGCTTCACGTACAACAAAGTAACGCATCTTTCACGGTCGATACGCTCACCATCCAGCCGCAACGGTAACTTCAGCTGTAGTGGCGTATCGTTTAGCCTTTAGCGGTTGTTGCGACCTTTGAATCACCCCAGTACCACTGCATCAGGAATGGTAATGTTCGTCTTTTGATGTTGATTTGGTTCATTTACGACGCTCTTTAACATCTCAGGTCATCAGCGTCCCATTCAAACCCCGATAAATTTTGCTCAGAGGCCTCTTCTTTCAGGCTTGAGGTTCCTTTTTGTGCCGTAAATGTACGACACGGGACCCACGGCTTTACTTCCGTTCCTAAGGAAACCATACTTAGGATTTTTACGCCCGAAAAAATCCATCGATCCTGGCCGGGATCGAATCCGATATTTGGGTTTAGGAGGCAAGTATGGTTATCACTACACCATCAGGTCCGACTTAAAGTTCACCTGGGCAAATGTGGTCGTGCTTATAAAGTGCTTATGCTGTTGATCTGTGCTTAACTAGAGTTTTCATAAGGTCTCGATATTTGTACACTTTGCAACAAAGATGTTTTATGAAAAATTCGTATATGAAAAGGAATTCTTGCAGGGAAGCAAGAAGGCAGTTTTTAACAGAATATTCAGGTGTACCTGCTCCACATAGAGACATCGTGCGAAAACGTGCAAACAAATTTAGATAGAGGAGATTTATTCTCGATAAAAAGCGGAGGGTGAGAAGGAGTGTGCTTTACCGAGAAACTGGAGGAAGTTGAAGAAAGATTAGAACATTCTCCTCAAAAATCTCTTCGACCGCTTCGACGAATTCAGTTTGACGGGCTACCAAGCTCTTAAAATTGAAAGTATACAAGGTCGTTAATAAATTGCTGCAATTTGCTGCTGAAATTCGAGTAGATTTCTGTAATAGGATTTTGCAAAACGTTAATGATCGGGTAATTAATCCACGCTTAATTTTCTTCTCTGACGAAGCGTGTTTTCATTTACATGGTTATGTTTCCATGCAGAATTACAGGTATTGGAGCATGGTTTAACCGGTTTTTAAATATGAAACTTCCCTGCATGGCGAGAAAATCGAAAATTGGTGCGCAGTAAATGCGTGCAAAATTACAGAACCTATATTTTTTTTTAAAAACTACTGTCAATGCACAGAGATGCAGGGATACCATACTTACACCATTCTTTGAACTATTGACTGATAGTGAAAGTCAATCTGAGTATTAGCAAAAGACTCTACCACCGCACATAAAACTGGTGAATCATAAAATTTAACTCAGGAAATAGGTATAATTGAAGGATTTCTGGTCCGATGATCCCCTGATCTAACGGTATGTATAATTTATTTATGGGGAACTTAAAAAAAAAGTTGTATAGAACAAGAATCCACGCATCAGAGGAATTCAAAGAAAATATAAGCTATAAATGGATTCAATTTCAGCAGACGAACTGATGCTTGTCAAAGAAAGCTTCCTTAAAGATTCTAGCAATGTCTGGATGAAGGAAGACAACATTTTCAATATCACTGTCAATAGATAATGTGCTTATTTTCATTGCAATTGCGCTGTAATTGTTGAACTTGAATAACCTGTGGGTATATTACATGTGACTCTTCGGGAGTTACAATCTCCCTGGAGAGGGTAACGTAAGAATGACGTTGCATAAACCTGGAAAATTTCACTGAATTGCGTTTCTTAGTTTGAAAGTTATCAAGGAAGATCGAGGGCCAATAGCGAGTGAAATACAAAATACACTATTCGCCCAAGCTGCAGTGGTACATGGGCTATATAATCTGTTATCAGACAATGTAACTATGGCGACTAGAAAGGGCTGCAAATCGTATAAGAACTTTTGTGTTCTGAGTGATTCGCGATATTAAAATATGATGCGAGAGAAAGTTTAGTCCTTGCAAACTATAAAGTTTCCCAGAGCTTGGTAAAAATGAGATATACTGGGATCATACTTTTCCAATCCACGGATATTCCTCTCTAAGGGCAAGGTCAAGATATAAACATCTAAAAGGAATCTGAATTTTTAAATTGATTCTGCTCACCAGCAGCCAGGAGTGACGGAATACAATTCTCGCCTCTGCTGGGTTGGAAATATTTAATAGTGAATGCATGTATGGAAGTTTGTCGGAATTGGGACTATGCCATTGTGAGACAAATATGTGACTTTGTTGTCTGCAGATGTTTAGAGGTTTTCCAAGTGACTGGGTTTAAATTTGCGTGTACTTGAATGAACATGAATTATCCATGGCACAAATTTAGTCTATACAATATGCAGCTTCAAAATTGGCTCTCACCGCAACCAAATGATTGGAGATTCATCTGATTGTCACCCAGGATGCTAAAATTTTTATACTTGCTTCATTTGGCATGGAATTTCGAAACAGCAAAATGATATGATTTTGTACAGAGCAAAGTGCTCTTCAGTTTTAACAGATAATTTCTTGCTTGTCATTCGTAACAACAAAATGTGGCTTGATATAATTTCTTTATAATATGACTGAATGAATGAATTTATTTACTTTTATAAATAACATTACAATTAAATTACATCTTTACTTCCCTACCTTTGTAGCTAGGGAATCACTTTTCAATACATTTCCCTTTGATTTTACGTATTTAATTAATTCCTGACCCCTTGTCTTTGGCTCATCAGCAGTTTTCTATTGGAATATCCGGAAAACTTGAGTTCAGGTATTCTATTAAAAATGTATTATAATATATCCCTATAGACTACATCTAGATACTTCTATATAAACATCTTTATAGTAAATTTTGTGAAGTATAGCAAATTAGCTGATGCCCATCATTTGCACTGCGTCTATGGTGGCATCAACTTTCATGCAAGACCAAGTGAGTTAAACATGTCTCAATCCTCTGGGTACAATGTGAAGGCTCGAATGTGGATATATCGAACGGAACTTCGATTGGTAGCTCTGCGTGATGGTGACTAGATGCAGGGCTTTAACCTGCAACTTTTATTGAATATATATTCACTTTTATCTATTTATCTAAGAAATGCAGACAGAACATAGCTTAAGCATCATTTCTGATCTATTACTTATATATTGTATTATTTACATTTGAATACTCTGGTTTTGTAAACAACGATATTACCATACAAAACTGATAAAATCAGCTGTTTGTCCGCCATGTTAGTTATATGTAGATTCATTATTTAAATTGTCTTTTTTGTCATTTACCACGTGTGCTTAAATATGATCGATGTTGCGTAGTTATATCAGATTTAGAGTTAGTGATATTGTAACTTACGTACTTTAATTTGGTGTTGTGTCCAAGTTTTTGAGTTTTAAGCGTGAGAAATGAGTCAAAGCGCGTGACTTCGGTGGTAGCAATGGTGCGAGTCCTAGGAAGATGTTTCTGTGATGGTTGTTGGTTGTGGTTTCATTGGACATGTGGTAAAACTAACAGTGAGATTTTTTTTTAGTGTCAATGGTTTTGAACTTTGTAAGTACGTGCTAAGTTGCAGCTTGAGAGCTTTTGTTCACCAATTAGTAAAGTAAACTGTAAATCATGAGTTCAAGGTTATACCAAGGACCAATCGTAATAGGAGGAGAGCATGCTCTGCTGATGATGCTACTAGCATCTCTCTGGTGAACAGATTCAATATTCTTGGAACATTGGAAGCGCATCAGAACACAAGTCCTCTCCCAGTAGCTGATGCTAAACCTAAGGAAAAGAACAAGATTTACTGCAAAGTAATCATGGGAGAGAGATGGCATCCCTACCGAAGGACTACTTGAGTAGCAATTATGATTATGTGATTATTTTTAAACAAGTGCTGAACTCGCTGATGTAAAAGATTTGGAAACGCCCATTGCTGATTTCAGCAAGGAGGATCAAGTTGTAAGAGATAGTAATAATGAGATAGAGCAAGATACTCATAATAACGCCAAAAGCATACTAAAGCTGGGTCTTGTAAGTGGGAATGACAAGGCGCAGTTTCATAGAAGAATGAATCTGCTACTTGAATGTAAATTGATGACACCCACAAACTCTCATATTTGTACGATAGATGCGAAACCATTAAGGAGAGATAGCTTTACCGTATGTGGCCTTCACTTGAACTCCAAAGGCAAAAAACAACTTACGCTATTTATTGTTAACAGAAAAAGGGTAAGATTCCTGTTTCATCAATGCTACAAAGTTCAGTTTTTTAGGTTAAAGGCACCTAATTCAGGTCTGAAATTCATTAAGAAGAACTTAAAAGCTATTAATTCAAATGACTATAGTATTAATGATAATGATGGCATTGACAATGAAGTTAAAGAGTATTCATCAAGCCCAAAATAACCTTATTATATTTAATCAAAATATTAGAGAACTGAAAAGTTAAGCAGATGAATACTAAACAGCTTATTTTGTGATAATATATAACCACATATCAGCCTATTCGAACATAATTTGAAACAACCAGAATTATCATAATTGTCATTACATGGTTATTGTTCGGGAGCAGAAGGTTCAAGGAAACAACTACATAAAGGAGGAATTGTATTTGTGTCAGGCTTGATATACCATATAAATTATTAGATATATACAAATTTAATACAGAACAAAACATTAAATTATGCAGAGTTTATGGATTTATCACTCACCATTAGGAAAATTATTTAAAAAAAAAACTTGAAGATACCTTAAGCTTTTTATTTAAGCCTAAGCACGAAATAATAATATGTGGGGACATAAGCAATGATTATTATTTAATGCCAACTGCCAGAATGAATCCATTAAACGCCCTTCTTATTGCATATAACATGGTGTATATAATTAACTTTCCACCGGGATTAATAAAAGCTATAGCAGAGCTATAGATAATATATTTGTAAATTCAGATAAACTATCGTCCTATTCTGAGTTCCCATTAATGAATGGTCTCTCTGATCATTATACTAAAGTAATGGTTAAGAAGGGCTCTAAAACTCAAAGAATGCTATAGGTATATAAAATCTAGAGATATTAATGATGTCAATCTCAATAAAATGGTGGAGGCAGTTTAACAAGAATCATGGAATAGTATCTAAGTGTAATAACAGAAAATTCAACAATTTCTCATATACTTTTCAATTGTATTTTAAGCGTATTTCCCACTAAAAATTAAAAAGAGTAATCATATGAGTTAACCCAAGAATATAAAACTCTTGTTAACACAAAAGAATTACATGACGAGTTAAAGAAGACCTTAAATTAAAGTTAAATTTTTAAAAAAATACTATAAGATACATAGGGAAATAATAAACGCAGCAAAGGCATCAAAAACAAAATAAAGCCTACTTGGAATACAATAAAACAAGAAACAGCTAAATTTTTGCAACAAGAAAATACAACACTCTTAAGCACGGCAATCAAGTGGTACGGCACACTGCAGACGCATAAAAATGTTTAATGATTATTTTCTTAATGTAGGCAAAAATTAACATGTACTCTGGTGATAAAAGAAATGCATTAAGAATTTTACAAACGTCATTTTCCAATCAAAGTAATAAAGTTAAACCAAGTACCCCTATTCCACTGGAAACTATAAATACCATCTGAAAACTAAAATAAAAAACGCATTTGGCTATGATGAGGTTAACAGTAAAGTCATAAAGGTCTATGCACAAGGAATTAGTATTTCCCGTAGTAATTTGTGTAATATACCTTTAACAGCTAGTATCTTCCTGAAAGACTAAAATATTCTGTAGTGAAGCCTCTGTTTAAAGGAAAATGTCTCTAATTATAGACCCATAGCTATATCAGCTACCTTTTCTAAGTGTTTAAGAAAGTAATATATAATAAATAGGCTTTACCATTATCTTGAAAGAATTAATATGAGCAGTTAGGTTTTAGGAGCGTAGTTTCAATAGAAAAGGAAATCTTTTTAACTCACTAATGAAAAAAAAAAAAAACTAGTTTTTAAATTTGTTTATATCTCACCTTGACCGAAGGGAACAAAAAGTGGAGATAAATTGTTCCTTTAAAAATAAAAATAATGCATGAGTGATGAATAATTAAACATTCAGGTTCTGTTCTGAACTCTCTTCTTTTTATAATTTATATAAATGATCTCTCCTTATCCACCCAAGGTATAGGTAATGCTGTTCTATTTGCAGATGACACAGTAAATAAATGGAAAAAGTCTTAATGATTGTGACCTTAAACTAAATCTAGTTCGTAGCTCCTTGTGTGTATGGTTCAAATAAGAAGAAGAAGAAGAAGAAGAAGAAGAAGAAGGGCTCTAAGCCTAGACAAAACAAATGTTATAAGATTCATGAACTACAAATCTCCAAAACTCCTATTACTGTTAGGATATTATAACACTGTACTTCTACAAACCAAATTTATTAAATTCCTTGGTGTAAGAATTGATACCATTCAAATTGGAAAGATCATATCGATCTCTTAGCAATGGATTCTATACAATATCTGCATTATTAACTTTGGATTCAATTAAGACTTTAATATTTGTTTATTATGTCTATTTTGATGGTCTTCTATTTTGGGAAACTCAGTTGAAAGTAAGCGTGTCTTTCTATTACAGAAAAAACCTAGAAATAATTTCTGATACACCTAGCAATCATTCATGCAGATACTTCTTTAGGAATTATAAATTCTAACTTTTCCATGTGAATACATATTATTCCTCGTGAACTTTTATATAAGAAATAAAGAAAAAAAAATGTACAAAATCAAAATATTTACGACCAAAAGAAAATCTAAATGGACTTGTTACAATACTTTCCTGCTATCAAAAAGAGGTAATTTCGAATGCATTTTAATATAAGACGCTCTTCCCCTTAGCCTAAAAACCTTAATAAACAATGGTAAATCCTTCAAATCTATTCTTAAAAATACCTGTGTAAGAAGGCTTATTATTCTGTGGAGTGTGTGAACAATAATACATTACACTGATTCAAAAGCACTAATGATTTTATATGTAAACGTGTATTAGATATACTGCTTTTTATAAACGTGGAAGAATATACATATTGTAAATGACAAATTCTCTTTCGTGAGCCTTTATGACTGTTTTCGAACTCAGGAATGCTCTAGGAACTAAATTAAAAATAGACGAGTCCCACTTAATGACTTTAAACCAGCGGTTTTCAAAATGCATTCCAAGGACCCCAGGAGTCTGCGAGAGGACTTAAGAAGTATTAGAATACTGTTAACAGAATTTATTCTTGAATCTATAGATACAAACACCGAATTACGAGAAAATGAAATATAATGCAAATTTAGGATGTGTAGTTATTGAGGTAAACTAAATTTAAATAAAATTGAAAGCTACTTTTCTTCCGGGGGGAGCATTCAAATAAATAAGCCGAAAACGTGGACCAAGCAGGATAATAAAATGTACCGCCATGGTTTCCCAGGCAATGGCACGCATCTTTCAGCAGCGAACCGTGTAGGATGGGACTTGCCTGACTCAGGCTTTACCGGGCTATCAAAGAAGGCCATTAAAATATTAATGTCTTTCGTAACAATATCATTCTCCGAGATTTAAGCTCAAGTACAGAAACCGTTTGAAAAACATAGAATCAAAACTCAGAATACAAACTTCTCCTATTAAAACCGAAATGTGGCGCTTGTAAGTTAAATGTATAACATCCTTCTCATCCAGGGAATATGTTATTAGTTATATACCTTTTTGAATTTAATATTTTATTATTATTATTATTATTATTATTATTATTATTATTATTATTATTATTATTATTATTATAATATTACTATTATGTAAGGATACACTACCAAAAAACCTCCTAAAACCAAGATCGCGGGTTAAATCCCGGCTGGGATCGATGGATTTTTTCGGGTGTAAAAATCGTAAGTATGGCTTCCTTCGAAAGGGAAGTAAAGTCGTGGGTCCCGTGTCTACATTTACGGCATGATAAAGAACCTCAAACCTGAAAGAAGAGGCCTCTGAGTAACATTTATCGATCGTTTCACGCCCTGAATTGAATGCGACGCTGATGACCTGAAATGTTAAAGAGCGTTCGTAAATAAACCAAACCAACAAATACCAAAAAAGGCCAATATTAAAAATATATGTGTTTTTTTATTACTTTAAATTCTGTAAATAAGTTATGAACAACGTTAAATAGGATGCAGATTGAAATGTTCCAACATTGAGTTAAATCTTAAAGGTTCGCGACAGCTATATAGCTTTAAAAGCAGTACGTCGTCATGAAACGTTTGAGAACCGCTGCCTTTGACAAAATAGCACTTTAATTTTCTTAGCAGGATTGTAAATACTTATTAGTCTATGGTGCAGAATTATTGCAATTGTCAATATATTTGGAACACGTTGTTACCGGCTATTTCTTCATATAAGTGATTGGACCGGATGGAACTGACGGGGAAATTCGATATCGTAGTCATCAGGGGTCGTTTGTGTCTACTCTCCCCAAGTGAGGCACCTCCGGTAGGAAGGGTTGAGATAAGGCCAAGATCCAGGGGCGGTTATGCTCCGACGTAGATGAGGTCCCAATTTTTTTCACATTGAACACCCTGACGCCGACCCCCTCTAAGGAATCCGAGCCTCTCAGAAGGACTGTTTCTGCACCAGAATCCAGAGCAGCAACATTCCCAACCGCCACGCCGCACACAGTACCCTCAACTAATTTTTGTACTACATTTTTACTAAATATATTTAGACTATTACAATACTTGTATAAAGCAAATGTTTTAATGATAATCTACTCAAAAATAACAGCATATCCGTTGTTAATAACCGAATTTAAATTTTCTAAACTCATTCCTTGGACTGTTTTTTGAACTCCACCACAACGCCACAAATTTTTGAGAATAACAAGACTGAGGGTAGCCATCAGAAGACCTTAATGTAATTATCGATACTGAACAAAATGACGCCGTTTTCGGTTGTATCATGCAAACACGAGGTACTGGGTAACCACGTGTAAGGTACCCTAAGTCTGCTTTGCCTGAATATGGTGGTAATTTCGCAGAAATTCATATAACTCTGCTTTTGTAAATGTAGCTTGTACTCTTTAAAATAAATGAGCATTATAAGCATATATATTTCTAGATGTAAATCCAGCTATTGTGCTACTAAAACTTCCGCATTTAAATTTCCTGAGGAAAAAGTACTGATGTAAAAATGAAGTAGAATAAACACATATATCCAATAGCCTCTATTGATACATTCACTGAAATAATATTAACATTGTTTCAATAATATGTCTGGGATATGTCTAAGGATGTAATATTAAAACAGGTAGGTTTAATTAAGCCAAATGCTCTTTATTACATAGCATGCTGTGACCTAAGATATTTTTAGTACCTCCTATTGGTTATATATATAAACAAATTATGTATCTAATTTTATTCAATATTGTATATAATACACATCCATACTCAAAATCGTACTAAAAGCTCAGGTTATGTATGCCTAAAGTTGCTTTTTAGTTATAAAAGCAAGTTTTATACATTTTTATATTTAAACAGATTTTTATTCTAGATTTCCTCTGTAGAAAATGCTTTAATATTTATAAACTTTTATTGCTAGGAAATCAATAACAAACACATAATCTTGCACGTGGGCCCCGGTTACATTTGTCTAAAATGAGGTTTAGTTATAAAAATATTATATATTGGTTTATTTTTTAGAAGTTTTCTATATTTCCTTATAGAAAATAAGGGTTTAATATTCGTACACACATTAATTGAAAATGAATAATACATACACACAATATTCCACAAGAGCCTAAGCCTAAGGCTGGTATTTAGTTAGAAAACTGACGTATTTGTTTCGTTTTAAACAGGGGTTCTCTTTTTTATTTTATAGAAAGTACACTTTTTAATATTTGTATACATTTATTGATAGGAAGACACTGCAGATCACCAGCTGTAATTAGAGCTGCAGGTGACGACACCCGAAACGTTGGTATTAAGTTTTGTGGACATAAAACAACTCTATACTCCAGATTTTAACATTTTTAAATATATTGTTTACTATGAACTTTTATGATATGATGTAGCATGCCATTTGTTTCATTGCATTAAAAACAATTATGAATCTGATATTGTGCTCAGATACCGAAGGTGCCAAAAATGTATACACACTTTCACAGTAGATATCTATTTAATATACACTGCCACGGGTAGCCGAGGTCGTCAAGGCACGGACTCGTGAGCGGGAGGTCTGGGTTCGAATACCGCCAGGACCGCCCTCCCTGACTGAGGTTTATATATATATTTCAATGTTGGACCGACAAACAACAGTAACGTGTAGTGTGATGTTCTGTTAGCAGATGTGACTCACATACATTATGATAACGTCGCTACATGACAGATAAACTAACAATGAACAAACGAACTCAATATTATCTCAAATCAACAATGAACAAATGAAGCCAAGATTATCGTATGATGTTCTCTAAAAATGTGACTCACAATACGTAATGTTAGCGTTGCTACAACAAAATGGAGCCAAGATTATCGTTTGAACAACGGAAAGCAATTTTGAAGTGGTATTGGAAAATCGAGAATGTTGTTAAAGTACAAAGGCCATCAGAATCGTTCTCCGTATCTAGCTCCGTTAGACTTCTACCTATGGGATACTCTTAAGGATGTTGTATACCGTAGAAAACCAGTTACATTGGCAGCACTTCGGGAAGAAATTGAAACGGGATGTGCTGCAATCGCTGAGAACACTTTTGCAAACGTTGTTCAATCAGTAGTTCAACGTAATCAGAAGTTTATCGACGCCGATGGTGTGCATTTTGAGCAACTGTAAAAGTGTAAGATGATTAGTGTTCACCATTTTCTGTTTGTGTGAATTCAGTTTTGTTATATTAACACAGTATTTTCTTTGTGCACCCTCTGCATATTCCTTATGTGCTGCTAAGATAAGAGAATGTTATTAATAACTAGCATATTACAAACATGTTTTCACAAGGCATTCTTTAAATAAAACATACAATATAAAAAAACAAGTTTTACTTTTTTGTTTGTCAGTGCATAAAACATGTATGATGTTTGTTTACGTGCATATGGTTACTTTTTTAAAAACAAATGTAACAGAAATACACGGATCATTCATTTGTTTATTTGTTTTTTTTTCTCTATTGCACGCTTATGTGCAACATGTTAACATCACAGACCCTTGTTGCATATAGTTTGGACATTGATGTTTTGTTGTGTTGTTGCACACTAAATCGCAATATTGCATAGCATTACAGTATAAACTTCAAAATAAAAGAGCAAGGATCAAAAATATCGGACTCTGGCACTTTGCAGGGGAACCACAAGACACAGAACGTTTTAAAAGCTACGCGGAACTAAAAAGATGACGATAATTTGTTTTAAAGCTCTCTATTCCATAACTCTGCTAGGTGTGATGCTACTACTTTTCATTTCTGTTGGTAAAGTTTTAATCTGCAAAGCTAAGATTAATGGTGCTCTAAAAAGTGGATAACTCAGGTTTGCTACAATTTTGAGATTATTGCAATATTGGGGTACTATGTTAAAGCCCAAGCGGTGTTTTAAAATATGTTAATTGGCTACTCTACATCCAGAGAAATATGACAACGTGAAGTGAGATATGCTCGTACAATTCACTCGATTTTCGTGAAATATGTTTTAATTACAATAAATCGGGAAGAAATTCTAGTGCGGAAACTCAGTAAAACTGATTTAGAACAGCCGCATGTGATTTACCCCATTTTTAAAATTGGTTTTTTAGGATTAGCTTTAAAATACTCTGATGAATTGCTACGGACTCATCGCTGAAACCGGCGGGTGCAGCTTTTAGTATACTTAATACCATTATTTAGTACGACTGCGGAATAGATCTTCCCATCAAACAGCATTTTAAATGATTTAATGGTGCAATCAAAACTGATTTTTAGAAGAACATATATACATAAGGCCATATCTTGAACTACTATAGATTAACCTTATATGTCATATTATTTAATTGATTGCCATAAAGAACGGATTGAATAGCATAAGCGATAATTTGAAATGCTCATATTATGGCACACTGATCGAATATCCTTATAGAGTGCAGAGTAATGAGAAACGAAGACAGCAGAAAGTATGCGGAATTTCAACATATAATCCACTAGAAAATATCGACCTCCAGTGTGCTTAGCATGGGCAACTCTAAATTGTTAAATATCTTTCACAGAATGTTGGTTCTCTCACTTTGAACTATCTTCAGGGCGGGTGTTATCATGAATTGGTGGCTGGTGGCTTCTGAACATACACAGAGGGGTGGCTCAGGAGATAACGCTTGGGAATCACATTCGGGAGATACGGGGTTCAATTCTCTGTTAGGCTTGACATCCTGACGGTGTTTTTTTTTTCTTTCGTAGTTTTCCCTGGTCATCTAGGAGAACGCTAAGATGGATATTTGCATTTCACGAATTTTTCGCTTTCTATTTCATTCCGTTGGTTCTGTTACAGGATCGAAAGCGTCGAGGCAAGGTGGCTGGTGCGGTGTGACAGTGGCTTGCGCTTTGAAAAGGTTTCTTCCCAGGCATTTGGAATAGAAGCTGTTCGGAGCTCGTACAACTCAGAGAGGGGGGAGGGGCTCGTCGTGATGTTCTATCTGGAAACACCCGCGCAGTCATCGCCCGTGGATCCTGACCGCTCAGTGTTTCCCTCACGCCTTATCCCTTCCTCCCGAACGTGCCCCGGGTGACGTAGGCTCATAACTTACGAAAAGCATGACTTAAATACTGAAAGCCTTCACCG
This sequence comes from Metallyticus violacea, assembly GCA_030762175.1. Classification (NCBI taxonomy): domain Eukaryota; kingdom Metazoa; phylum Arthropoda; class Insecta; order Mantodea; family Metallyticidae; genus Metallyticus; species Metallyticus violacea. The sequence goes on along the minus strand of CM060833.1, from coordinate 129,238,830 downwards.
CCCCGGATCATCCATTCATCACTATGTGAAATACAGAAAAAAAAAGAGTAATCTTGAAAGTCGTTTAGTTCATTTTTACAAATTATTAGTAAATTTATAAAATCGATTGACACATACAAGGGTAATTCAAGAAATAACGTAAAATTGAGTGTTGTGATTTATTTATTCTGTTAGAGAAATAAATCAACACAATCTTCCCCAATGCATTTCTAAAACCATTGCATAAGCATTTTTATTTCATCAGAAAACATATTTTTAGTTGCGGTTGAGCGAGGAAAGCATCGTTTCTTTGCCAACACTCGTCTCAAAGCATTCTTCAATAGTGCAAACACATGATAGTCTGAGGGAGCAAAATTAGGGCTGCAGGAGGATGCAGGAGGTCTGAAATCTTCAAATGGTGCTAAGAGCTGCAGTGGCCATGTGCATACGTACATTTTCATGAAGAAGAACAAAGCCATTAGACAAACATACCTTGCGACGGCTGATTATCGCTGGCTTCACTTCCTCCAGCTTGTACTGTATGGAGTCCTATTCATTTACTTCACCCTGCTCCATAAATTTACTGTCTCGTGTCTCAGAAGGGAGTCAACAGATCTTTCCAGAAGAGGGTTGAGGCTCTTGAATTTATTGGCTGCAGGAGACGTGTACCGCCATTCTTTCGCTTGCCTCTTGCTTTAGACCTCAATGATACACTTTGGTTCTTAAGTGTCCTAGACACCCACCGTGCAGATGCGATGCTGACACTGATTTCCCGCGCCAAACTTTCTGATCAAATGCGCCTGTTTTAACGAATAATTTCTTCAGCATGTCTACCTTTTCATGAGTGATGGCCATACTGAGAACATCAAAGCCTTGTTCATCACGGATTTATGCTGGCCCATTTTTAAATGCCATTTCCATTGCTAAACTTTTCTCTCACCAATGGAGGCATCTCCATATTCTTACAGTAGGAGCGTTACCTTTTAAGATGTTACAAAAACTAGGAACAATAAATATTCGCCTTTAAGATTTATACATTTTTGCATGCTTTCAAATCAATTGTCGAAACATTTTTTTCCACTCTGAAGTTGGTATCTCAAAAACATTGTTTTTAAAGATTTCAACATTTTTTTGAGGTGATGAAAAGCGCTGTCTACGTGTTTTTTTGTTGGACATTCGAAACAAACAAAAAAAAAAAAAATGTCGTTAGGCGATAAATCAGGTAAATACGGGAAATGTAACATTAATTCGATGTTTTTATCCTTTAAATAATCAATTGTTTGACGTACTGAAATTCTTCAAACGAACTGTAAACATTCTTATCTGGTGGTGCTTTATTACGAAATTTGAACGAAGCGATTCTATGCATTGCTGTTAGTTGGGTCTTTACTAAAACCATAAACATCATCCAACGAAAACTTTCACGTGAAATTTCAATTTTTTTGAAAAATTGCTTTGTTTAAACCCTCGCTGTAAACAGCTACTCGATCAATTTCTAATCTGCAATTATTTTTTTCACAATAACAAACGTCGATTGTTTAGAAAATAGAAATAACATATGCCAATAGCGCCACCTAGTGATCATTTGTAACAACTTAAAAGGAAACGCTCATATTTTTCCACTAATTTGATGATGTTTCACACCCAAAGTGTTCTCCTGTATTGGCATGCTGCACTTCTATTAATCATGCCATTGTCAACATCCCTAAAATACATCTTCCTAGTACAGAAATTCGGGGTACCTGGTATTTTTATTTTATGTAAATTTATAGATTTACTATTACTTTTGGAAATTTCCTCACAGTTTGTATAATTAGAGATATCTCTTTCTGTCAAGACAAGGAAATTAAATGTGCACTTGATGTGAAAGAATAAATGCAAATCCATAACAGTAAATAAGGAAACTATATGCGTAGTCAGTATCTAATTTTTTATGTTTACATTGACGAAACCCTATGAGAATAGTTAAAGTTAGCAGTCTCACTGATTATTTACTATATTTTTTTGCGGACGATCAGGTTGTAACTGAAAATGAAAGAAGATAAAAAAGGCATTTACGAATTGGAAATAATTTAAAAAAATCTTATAATTTAATAATATATTCTCAAGACAAAGTACGGCCTTCTGGGGTTCTTATGTAAAAATAAGCCAAGAATGTTATTGAAAATAAACCAAGAACAAGTTTCCTCCTTTACCTTTGTTGACTGTTGATTTACTTTATTTACGGACGCTCTTTAACACCTCAGGTCATCAGCGTCCATTCAATTCAGGGCATGAAACGCCGACAAATTTTGCTCAGAAGATTCTTCTTTTAGCCTTGAGGTTCTTTATCGTGCCGTAAATGTACAACAAGGTACCTAAGTCTTTACTTCCCTTCCCTTCCAAAGGAAGCCATACTTAGATTTTTAAGCCCGAAAAAATCCATCGACCCTGGCCGGTTTTGAACCCGTGATCTTGGGTTTAGACCACCAGGACCAACTTTGATAGCTATAAAGTATTTTAAAATTCTTATAATAATACACACACAATATTTATAAAATTAATCAAATTAACGATACTATTAATAGACATTTAAAAATGTGACATGTTCAAAATGAAGTTTCGAGCTGTTATTAAGTTCTTCACAAAAGAAGGATTTACTCCAAATGGCATTAAACAGTGATTGGACGGTGTATATAGGGAAGTATCCTCCATCATATTCTACCGTAAAAGAATGGGCCAAACTTTTTCGAATGGGTAGAGAAAGCATTGAAGAAGAAGAGCGTGCAGGTCGGCCCTTGGAGGTGCCCACTCCTGAAAACATCGCTCTTGTGGAAGGAGAAATTATGGAAGACTGGCCGCTCAAAGTTACAGAAGTAGCAGCAAGGTTGAATCTTTCTAAAACAACAGTCCTTCGAATTATTCATGAACATTTAAACATGAGTAAGGTTAGTACAAGATGGGTGCCGAGACTTCTTTCCTCAGTCAAAAGAAGCAGCTAGTCATCTCTTGTTAGGCATTTTTGGAGCTCTGCCGTGGTAACAAGAGAGATGTTCTGCAAACCATTGTTACAAGAGATGAAATTATGGTCCTCCTATGATCCCATTTCCAAAAGAGAAGCAATAGAGTGGCATAAACCTGGCGAAGCAGCCCCTCTAAAGGCCAAGGGCACTCAGTCAACCAAGAAGATCATGGCCACAATCTTTTAGGACTGTGAAAGAATACTCTTCATTGACTTAAAGGAGAGGAACGCCACAGTAAATGGGGAGTACTATGCTGGCCTACTGCAAAGACTACGTGCTTCCATCAAAGAGAAAAGGCGAGGAAAACTGAGTGGTGGTGTGCACCTTCTTCACGACAACGCTCCTGTATACACAGCTCTTGTTGCAAAGGAAGCTGTGAAGAAATGTGACTTCAAGAAGATAAGAAGATAAACCCTACAGTCCAGATCTAATTCCCAGTGACTATTTCCTCTTCTCACAACTCAAGAAAGACCTTCGAGAAAGGAAATTTAACTGTGCCGAAGAAGTGATGCATGCTGTTTATGCCCATTTTGCAGAAAAGACCTCTGACCAAGGTTTTTTTTGGGGGGGGGGGGAGATTGAGATGTGAGAAGTGTATTGCAATAAAGGGTACCTATATTGAAAAGTGAAATATAGGTTTTATCTTTATCATACGTAGGAAATGGTTAGACTGGGAACTTATGGACCTACCCTCGTAAGAATATGTATTTATGCAACAGTAAAACCACAGCTTTAAATAGATAGAGGAATAGATTTATTTAAGATGTGTACACGTCCCTGATGACAACACTTCTTTTCTTCCGTACAGAAGCCGTTGAATATCCTCAAAGGTTTCTTGTGCAGGGAGGGCAATCAATCCGTCATTCTGTTCTTGGCCTGGATTTAGAATGCAAATTGTTTACTCTTGGCAGATCAAAAAAATGAGTATCCAAGGGATGATAAATCCGGATTCTCCAACACCTAGCTGCAGAAGTGTGGAATGATCATTATAGTTAATAGCATAACACCAGAGAAGTTAATGTTGTTTGCTTTGTGATAGATCACTTTCGATGAATTCAATGAGCTATCTTTCCCGGATGGAAACACCTACTGTCTAGGGATATGTGACGTCATATGTACATCGTGCAAACAACACATTGTGGGTATAGTCAGCATGTCTTTTCTAACTGTCAAGTAGGGGATAGTTTCTACACTCTTGTCACCTTTTATTGACCATTAAATTTGGAAAGTTTAAATATTTATTTTATAATTTCTATACCATTCTATTTTTTCATTTTAATTAGAAAATTATAGATAATTTCTTTCTCTCTGTGAACAAATGTCATAAAATTAAAGCTATCGTTATTAATTTTTGATACCAGATGGCTCTTATAACAAATTATTGTTTTTTCCTCCAATTTCCTCCTATATTCTGTGCATAGACTTTTAGTCTGTGATTGTTTGTTGAATAGTTTCTTAACTATCAGAAATAATATTGATTATTTCATACTAGTTAAGAAAGAATGGATAAAAACAAATACTTTAGTCTAAAAAAAAGAGAAGGGTTAAAGTGTGCTAAAATTACTCATGTAAAAGCAAACGAAATCACAAAGGAATTTTAAATATCACCGAGGATTGTTGATAGAATAAAAAATAAAAGGCTCCCTAGTGTTTCCAACAAAATAAAAGGCTTTAATTGTAAACAAGTCCGCAAAATTATATACTAACATAATTTACAAATATTTAGAATTAGTTGAACTATTACAAAATAATTTACGGAATAATGCTGGATGTCAAATATATCTCCATACACCACAGGCGATTAAATCAACTAGAACTTAAGAGTTTGTCGCCCTGGGAAGAAGCCTGGGCTACGGAAGAAATAAAGAGGAAACTCATGATCTATGCCCCAAAATCTCATTATTTTCTGAGGCTAGTGGAGCAAAGTAATATCTCATTATAAGTACTTTAAAGTTTTCCTGAAAAAATAATAATATAATATTTTGATATTTTATATTAAAATGAAAACGTAATATGTATAAAATAGTTTGAATAAAGTGAGAAATAATTATAAAATTCTTAACTCCATAGTAGACTGCTATGTTACATACAAAATTAGTAAGTGCATTAAATATAACCGCTGTTGTGCATAAAATGGAAAAGGTGTACCAAAATGGGAAATAATGCTAAGTACGGCAACAATTAAATAAGTGACGGGGACGAATATATGAATAATATTTTCAACAAATATGTATTCATTTTACAAGCTCTTTTTCTCCTTAGTTTTAACATTTTATTGTTCTGCACAATGTATCTAAACGCTGTATTATTCTTGGGATAAATATTTTTCTATTTTTAGTCTTCTATCTTTAAATGTGTGCAGCATTCCTGTCAACGTTATTTCTCACTTAAAGAGAGAAGCCGTTCAATTTGTCACATCTCATGCGCTGATTCATCAGTGTAGCGCATTGATTTGCACAAGTATTTTGAAAACATAAATGACTTCAAGCACTTACTATTTTCTGTTTATTATGCAGTAAGAATCTTATTTGACGCCTTGGCTTGTAGAGCAAACACTTACTTAAATAATAAAGTAAGCTTCCACAATCTCTGGAATTCCGAGGTTCAGACGACCGAATTCTATAATTCTAATTTATGTAAGCTGATTTCCTAGTTCAGAGCTTTTATACATTTTTGTAGCCAGATGTAGGAATTCCTTTATTCCTTTTATTATTGTTTTTTTTTCTCTCTATACTTTATAAACCTAACTGACCAACTTAATAAACTAAGGTTCTGGCAACTCTGTAATTTTTTCATGTTTGCTATTTTTCAGAATTTCGTATTTTTCTGAACAAGTAGTAAATGAAGCTGTTTCTCTAAATCAACTGTCTTATTTTCACACTAGCTTTTAGTGTGATGCACTAGTCAAAAACAGGAAGGCCTTCTAAGAAAGATTTCAACGTTAATCAAACATCCTAAAATGCTGCATACACATTAAATATTGCGTAAACATTTCTATTGCTTTATTGCTGTAATACGATATATTAGAAATATCTAAGATGCTTTGTGTTATGAATTATTACTGTTTCATAATGGATTAAGACGTCGGTTCAACGTAGTAGATTTACGGCACGTTAAAGAACTCCATACCTGAAAAAAGTTATTCCCCTCTCATGTCCCAATTTTGGTTTTCTGTCAGAGGTTGGAGGTGATGGGCTTACCAACTGTCCGGAAATAAGAGTATTGGGTTATCGCTGTAAGAGTAATTGAAATCTCCCTTGGTTATTGAAACCTCCCTCAAGGGAGGCCCCCCATGTTCCGAGACGGAAGGACGGATATTAATTATCTAATAATAAAAAGTTGATTCTGAATGTTATTACATTAATACTGGGATTTCATTATAAACTTTGTTTACGTTAAAGGTACATGCTGCACCAATACTTCAAATCTGCTTCCTAAAACATACAACCCTATCTTATAGATGAAGCGGAAATTATCCAGTTTGGGCTAGACAGGCATTGAATCAGAAAAACTCATACTTATTGCTACAATTAAGTCCGGGGCCATTGTAATATTTCTGATTTAGTTAATGTTTTATTTTACATTCTAAAACTCCCACTGTTTTAATTTCGGGAGTATTTTGTTAGCGAATGTGCAACATTGACTCAATTTTGTATAATTTTTGTATGCATTAAGTCAGTGGATTCAAATTACATATCATCTGTGAATTTTAGTTCTAGAAGGAGGTAAATGATCCAGAAAATTCTAAAGTATTTGCTTTGTACATATTGCTCCAAACTACTATTATTTTTTGCCTTTATTTTGGATGTAAAAATATCTATAAAGAGTAAAATATCCGCAAATGCCTCATATTTGTCATTTCTCATTAATTTAAAGCTATTCGTATTTACTTATTATTTTCGATAAAACAGATTCTTATAGTAATTTGTGATTTAATTGATTTTACATATGATTCTTGCATTAACAAATATCACAGAAAAAGCATTATTTTTTCCACCGTGCCAGAAAACAAAACAACACAACACAACAATCTTCACCGCTAAAGCCCAGCGCGCTCACAGTGCAACACGAGTCAGAACACGCCATTAGGCACATAGCAACCAATTCGGCCGAAATCGATACGGCGCAGGGGACAGAGTTTACAGGATAGTCTGTTAAAGCTGGCTGGGGTTATATAACTTCCCAATCGGCAAGATGAGAAGGCTCACTCTGTATATATAAGTCGGTCCTGGTGGTGTAGTGGTCACCATACTTGCCTTCTAAACCCAAGATCGCGGGTTCAAACCCGGTCAGGATCGATGGAATTTTTCGGGCGTAAAAATCCTAATTATGGCTTACTTCTGAAGGGAAGTAAAGCAGTGAGTCCCATGTCGTACATTTACGGCACGAAAAAGCACCTCAAGCCTGAAGGAAGAGGCCTCTGAGCAAAATTTGTCGGCCGTTTCACGCCCTGAATTGAATGGGACGCTGATGATCTGAGATGCTAAAGAGCGTCCGTAAATATACCTAATCATACTCACTCGGTATATAATACTGTCAGTCCGGCAGGAAACAAGTTCTGAAAGTGAAATTTAAAGACATGACAAAGACAGAAACGTAATTGAAATTCGAGCGCGCCATCTATAGTATGATTAGTAGCCGAAATGTAAAATTCCGCACGAGCAGACAAGATTTAAAACTAAAGATATAAACTAGTTTTACACGTTTAATGAAGATTTTAGTGAAAAATTGCATTACTTGGTGTTCTCTAAAAGCGCGCGCAAGAAACTGTACGAGAAAATGAAGCCTAGAGGCAACGCCAAGCTGCACTATTAACAACTTTTCATTAATGTATTTTACATAAATTTTATACTTCACATAAATACAAAATATAAAATAAAATTGTTTAACTGCTTTCGAAAGAAACAAAAATTTAAACAACAGTACATATGGTTTGAGAGATTTTGTAATAAAATAACTGTAGTAATCGAATGTCTATTAGAAATTAATAAAAGAGGTTTTTACTAAAGTGTGCAAATCCAAAATCAACCATTTCAGTTATTTACCTTGATATCTTGTGACACATACTGTGAAACATACTGGATGCAGCGTTTATAGTTTAAAATAGAATGGCAAAGGCTGAAATACAAACCAACCTACAGACAGCAATTAGAGACAATTATGACATCATCTACTTGGGAAGTGGAGAGATGGCTAGACAGAGGAATGTGCTGATAGCCCAGTGTCAGAGGAGTGCATTGTTTACGAGTAGCTCACATATCGTAAGCAGAGTCTGTGCTTGTGCTATGATGCTTTCAGAAAACATTGACCATTTACAGATTTCCAAACTAAATAACGAATTAATAAAACATAACTGAACAAATTCATAGACTTCATTTTAGGTCACTGCAAATTATTAACGTGTTAATTTATATTTATTTGTCCGCTTATTAATGCATACCATTAATAAGATACTTATTATTATTTTTAATTATAGCGGGGTGAACATTTACAAACTCTGTATTGTGGTTATTATTGATGACATGTATTTACAAATATCCAAAGGGATGTTGTTCCTCTCCCCAATATATAACAGAAATCGATGCCAATGTTCAGGAATGAAGGAAGAAAAAGTCAAAAGTGTATGTTTGAATAACGCTTGCATATTAATTTCTCCACTAACAGTTTTTCTCTCTTAGCAAGAGTTTTACTGTGGACCATGCAAGCTCATTGGGGTTCAGTTCTGTCTGTCTGTCTGTCTCTGTCTCTCTGTCTCTCTCTCTGTCTCTCTCTTTGTCTCTCTCTCTCTCTCTCTCTCACACACACACACACACACACACATAGGCAAACTTAACACTTCATGGCCACGTAATTATTTTAATATTTCGTCAATATGGAACACTTTTTCTTGCCGTTGATGGATCTCTATCAATATGTAGGCTTTAATTTTCTCATGCATCTTGACGAACGAGGAATGTTATTTTATAGACACATTTTTTAGCCTCTTCTTTTATGGTGTATTTCGAAAAGGTTTGTTTTCCTGAATATTGCGGAGCATTATCCATAACCACAACGCACTCCTCTGGGAGGGTAGAAAGAGGTTGATTGTTAATCCAAAGCTCAAAATTTCTATAATTCATTTAACCACTGTAATCTCCAGGGCTTTTGCCTGCTTGAAAAATTAATAATGACTTTTTCACAAATACCATTTTGGATCCTGTATGGAGGAAAATGGGGCGGTTACCGAAATTCCGCCGAATTCGCCTGGTTTACTTTCATTTTGTCAGAATTTTCTAATTGCTAAATTGTATCCACCCAAGTCTCATTATGTATATTAAAATGAAAAATAAACTCTAGGAACAATGTAACTAAAATAATAAAAACTAGAAAAGGAGATATATATATATATATATATATATATATATGTAATATTGTGCTCTTATATATACAGAGGGTAGCAAAATGTACACACACTTCAAGCAAAGAAAAAACTGTGTTAACTTGACAAAACTGAATTCATACAAACAGAAAATGTTGAGCACTAATCATCTTAGACTTTTACAGTTACAACAGTTGCTCAAAATGTCCTCCATCAGCTTCGATACACTTCTGAGTTCGCTGAACTACTGATAGAGCAACGTTTGCGAATTTGTCCTCAGCGATTGCAGCACTTGCTGTTACAGAGTCATCTTCATTTAATCCATGCGAAAGTCTAGGATTGAAAAATTTCAACTTTGCTGTTTTAATAATTCGACTTACGCTGGTTCTGCTAATCCCAGTCTCGCGTGCACATTGATTTGTAGATTTCTGCGGTGAGAGCTCAAAACGTTCGAAAACCATTGCCGAGGATGCGGAGCTTGTTGCTGTGCAAGGTCTCCCAGATCTGCCCTTGTGAACATGCATACGGTACCATAAGTCTCAAATTTGTCTCGAGTGCGTGCAATTGTTGGCGGTTCTGTTCTGTACACACGCCTCCATGCCTTTAAACTTCAACAACATTCTCGGTTTTCCATTACTACTGCAAAATTGCCTTCCGCTGTTCAAACGGCAATCTTGGCTCTATTTTGTAGTAGTAATGTAGCCTAACGTAATGTCAGTCACATCTGTTTACAGAACATCATACGACTTCATTTGTTCATAGTTCATTTACCCGTCACAAAGGAACTCTGTCATAATGTAATGTGAGTCGCATCTGTTTACAGAACATCATACTATACATTAATGTTGTTTTTCGGTCCAACTTTGAAATACATTAAACGGATATCTACGTGAAATTATGTATGCATTTTTGGCACCCTCGGTATATATATGTGTGTGTGTGTATTGTATGTATATATATGTATACTTTCTTTTTCGAATATTTATAATTTTTGAACATGTAGGAATTTCCTTTCTCACTAAATAAAATACGTCTATGCAGTAACATATCCCATTCTTGTCATTCGAACTCATTTTTGTACGCTCCGGTCTGTTTCCTGGAGTAGACAGAGAAAACTCGCCGACTTCAACCCCTTCTCTTCTTACCCTGGTACTTGTTCTCACTGGAACACCGATATAGCGGGATACACGCAAGTTTGATTGTTTTAATATAAATTTTATAGCCTCGACTCATCACATGCAGTTATCAATATTCTCAATTACCCGAACTTTACTATTTACATCTTTTCCTTTCTTCGTTGTTGTAGCACATCCATAATTTATATGTATACATAATGAGTAGGCCACTTAACTAATACATGTAATTTAAAACGTGCAACTATTAATATTCTGCTTTCGCTAACGCAATGAGAAAAGACTCCATTAAGTATTTGAATAAATGAGATACATTCAGTGCCTATGTTTTACCTGATAGATAAAGCCCTCTTCTCCTCGCATATGTCACTGGCCATCTCTTCAGCTCCCGGCACGGCCTTTAAAGACGTCTGAGCTACTGAAAAGAATGAGTGAAAACAGACTCACAGGAATGATCAATAAAAACGGCAGATAGCGCATCTGGAACAAGAGGAAATGCTAAGAGAGCCGAAAACAATTAGTTTGGAAAGGGAGTGTAACACACTGCGCTAAGGGAGAAAGTATCAGAGTTATTAATAAAGAGTTCATGCGAAGGATTCTGTGTGTGTGTAGCTTTCTTTGTTCTTCACATCCTCCTCACAAACGACTCGTCACTGTAGCTCAAATATTGCCGTCGTATACAATACTTGTACTTAATTTTTGCATAGCTTTTTAGTTGATAACTTTTAGTTTTATCTCTGCTTATCTGTATTAAATCCATGTAAATGTGGTGTAATTTTTCAGATAGATATATTCATACGATTTTTGCTCAGCTTAATGCAGTTGTACACAATGCAACGTTTAATTGCTCTGCGATATTTTTAGCACAAGAAGCGTTCAACAAGTAATGCAATATTTTTTTATCGGTCAATTTATCTTGGAAAAGTACAATGTTTTATGTACAGCATTTTTTAATCTTTATACACTATCTCGTGTAGTTTCATTTTCTTCCGCTAAAAGATAGGATACAGCTAGTTTTCAACGGAGTCTCTAAGTGAGATGCCAAATAAATGATGTGCAAAAAATTAATAAAGAAGATATGAACATCGAAGCATATTTGTACTGAATGCGTACCTCAAAGATTAGCTGCAGGTCATAAGGAACGGAGAACTAAAACCTTTTCAAAGTTGCTTGCTCGTTACGAGGTTGAAGATAATACATTTCTCGTGCAGCATTGTAACTGGAAATGAAACATGAATTCATTACTTCAGGCCCGAGTCTTAAAACATAAAATACACTATTCAAACCCCAGGAACCCATAATTAATATTCATTTGAATTATATTGGATTCATAAGCTTATTTTCATATATGTTTGTAAATCATACGTGTTCCTACAATGTATGCTTAAAGTTTGTTATTTGGCGTGTACACACACAAGTTTAAACTTAACGATTTTCTTTCAGGACACATACACAACCCTAAAAATCATGAACAGATCAATCAGAGATAGAGGCAACATAAAGTTAACAAAATTGGCAAATAGCAAGCGCCTAATAACATCAATAATGCTGTCTGGAACGAAATGCAAGAACGGCAAATGTACAAAACATCAGCTGCTACTGCTGGTGCTAAGTGCCCAAGTGCCCGAGCGGCTACCCAGAAGTGAGCGAAGGTAATGACTGGCACATTTATTAGCTAGATAATGATGCTTGAGAATCAACGGTGCAATAGCGCAGGCGGTTAGAGTATCACGCTATACTTGTAAAGATAGAATATTGTTTTTGTTCTACCATCGCATGCTTTTTTTTCGGCCGGAGTTAAAGGGGATTTGCCACAATTACTACGGTCTACTTGCTGAATTAGTAGCGATCTGAAATAAGAGAAGTTTGTCACAATTTCATGATTTACTCGCTAAACCACTGGATTCACCGGTTTCTAGGATTTGCCCGAGATTAGCCGACAGATTAGGTTAATGTGTGTATATATATATATATATATATATATATACATACACACATACACACATATATATATATATGAATTAGTTGCGAATTGGAATAAGAGCACATTTCCCACTGTTAAATATTTCACTCGCCTAATAATACCCTCATTGCAGTGATTTACCTGTCCCTATCCACATTTACAAAGTAAAGTGCTTGTGGACAAGTTCCCTTTCCTCCGCTATCGCTCGTTTCTGGCTAGCGGCTCGGGCACTTGGGTACATAGCACCAGCAGCAGCTGCAGTAGCAGGTAAGTGATTTTAGCCCTGCGGGTAACGTCAAGTAGAACGATTAACGAATTTAACACACTCAGTGAAACCTCTTCGTGGAAAGCAGTTCGCATAATCAATAGAAGGAAATCTATCGTCGATTATTGAAAAATGCGAGTTCGAGTTCAGTTCGCATATAATTAGCTCATTTAAATTAGAACGCGAGTATAATTAAATGGAAATATAACACGTCTTCAAACTGTGTGAAAGTATTAAGGAATATAGGCGAAAGTCGTAAAATTTAACTAAAACTAAATATTGTTATACTTTTCAACAGACTTAGAAACATCGTAGTAAGTATCAGTTTTGCTAGAGGAGAGATACATACACAATCACGTCTGTTTCGCGATTCGGTCTACATATTGAAACATTCCAAAAACTTCTCATTACAAGAATTGTACTTATCGAGGACAACAATAAACCTCACATATTATTCAGCAACCGATGTGATTTTTAATTAGTTTCATTCTTCAACCCTATCGCCCCAGACTATACATTTGAAAATTACTAGCTAACAAAATGACAACAGAATCTATCGGGAACCAGGAAGATCAGGCAACGGTTCTTGAAAGTGGAGCGGGAAAGAAGATACGGTACTGCACATTACTTCTCATGTCGGGCAAACCTAACAAATGGAGGAGTAATTCGCATTATTAACAATTATCACGTCATACATTGTCATTACAACGTGGTACTTACTACACATGGCACACCAACGTTTGGCTATAGAATGACCTTAAAACTTTTGTGGGAAAAAATTACAACACAATACTGAATACACAGTCAGTTAAATCATGCCTACATTATGCTCTGAAGAGATTATTTTGTTTCGTGGTGAAACAGCTCTGAAGTACATGAAGCTGAAGAAGCTTTTCTGACACACCCTTCCGCTGTCTACGCACTCCAGAAAAGCGCACTGAACTTCCGTGGAGTTCTTCCTCGCTCTCTTTGCACACCGGGTCTGCAGAGAGATATCGCAACGTTATGCAGATGCTGATTACCACTTGTGGTGCCTCATTAGTAAAATCGGGCGTTAAACACTAATTAAAAAAATCTGATCACTATTTGCTGGAAATAAATAAACTTGTAAAAGTAGTATAGTGAAAAATGGTGCTGTATAGCAAAAAATCTGAGAAACATCGAATATATTTGAAACTGAAATAAAACAAACTCTGAAAGAGAAGAAAAATCAACGCTCCCTGTGTAATAGAAATAATGGTACCACAAAATTTTATTTCAACATAGGAAATAAACAAGAAAATTTAATTTTCGAAATGTTACGAACTTTATGGTTGCAATTTGGATAATTCGGGCACTTATGACAGGCGCTATCATATGTCAACATTAATAACCATTGTTTCCAACATATGCCCTCTCGCAATTCCCCTTCTATTTTGTGAACATATTTTGAAGTCTTGCACAAACTTCCTCACTGCAAGAAATTAGTTTGAACTAGGAATTACTTTAATGGGAATCTTATTCTTCTGTAAACTTCCGATGCTAGTAAAAATGCGCAACTCATACCATATTCTCTGTACAATGTCTTCTAATTTCTTAAATATAAAAATGCTTCTTTTGCCTAATTTGCGGAAACACCAAATTTCAATAATTACTTTATCTTTTAGATATTGACATTTTATAAGGGGGTGTATGCTTCCGGCCGCTCGGCAAAAAGAATTCGCTGTTAAACTGCTGGCACTGAAGTGACCTTCGTAATAAAATATTATTTATTTGACTTATGTCATGCACTGATTCATGTAAAGCAAGAAGCTGGTGGAACTGCCCGCCTCATTTTTCACTCATTTCTGATATGTGTTTAGGAAATTATACATTACCTTTTCACCATTAATGTATCGCAGAGAAAAAAAAAAAAAAAAAGGGGGAAAAAAAAAAACAGACTAAGAAATCGAGTAGGCGTTTATCGCGTTTATTGTTGCGTAGTTGCTGACATGAATGGATTACTCATACAGCAATTAAGTTTTCTGTAATTTTAATTTCACCATTTTATTGAATTATCACACCCATTTAAGTGGAACCGAGTTCATCGAAAAATAGATTAGAATCAATTTCTGCATATTCGCTTGAGTCAAAATCTAAATACAAAATCTTCTTCTGGCTACAGGATCATCCGGTTAAAATTCTTGCAGTCATTTTATTGGGCTTTTAATAAACTAATTTCCTTACAGCTAATACGAAAGTGCAGGAAAATGTCTTTGTTGGGAAAGACTGTAGGTAATAGTCTTCGTTTCTTATCTTCAGAACTTATGTACCGAGTTATGGCTCATAGTAAACACAGAGTTTCTCTTGAAACGCACGAGAGTATGCTATAAAGCATTAGAGTAATAAAATAATGCTCGTTGAGGAATAAAATGTGGCGACTTTCATGGTTTTGTCTCACAGCAGTTGGCGGGTTGGCAATCAGAGCGGTAACTCCCTGAGAAGCAGATGTAATACTGTGACGTACCCACATATAATACCCGGTGCTTCTACAATTATATCTCAATCCCTTTATGACAATTAGCTAGCCACTTCAAATCAAACTTATAATCCCTTTAACTCACACTCGCTTATAACACTATCACCCTACATTCTATAAAAATGTATTGGAGTGCTGGCAAGTAATTGGGAAAAGAAATGGTTAACTGAAACACATTTGGTTGGTAAGTCAGATTAACATATTTTATTACTCTGTAACACATAGTCCTGTTAGTTTACTTTACACATTTTGATGAATCTAGGGTGGCGTCCTAGGTATCTCACGGGAGAGGAGCTCTAACATTACGTCCTAATGCTACCACGACTTCTTTTTGACTGTTGTTGCACAAACCAAAGCAATGGTTACGCAAAATGCGTAGACCAATCACTATCTATCTTCTAAAATTCCCCTTCTATTCTTACCTTAACGGACTTGGATAGCCTTTTAAAACAAACTGTCCCAAGCACTGTTGTTGACAATGACTCCATAATACGTTGTACGCCGACAATGCACAACGCCTGATTATTAGCACCATTTTTATATTTGCCATAATACTGTACAACTGATTCAAGTTCTCGCAAATAAAACTACAATTACAATGAAGATAAGCGTATATCTTATGAGAGAATATGTTAGAAGTGTTGCCTTTTCAATTTACGCATTTTTGGCATCTTTTTAGAAAATTGTCATTCGCACGCATCAATTCTTCTTCCGAAATTGAATCAATTTCTCACGTAATACTTTCTTTCAGTGCTTCTAATCTATAGATCTTATTCAGTACACTTTATTTATCAACTTCCACGTCCTGTACTTTTTATCTTTATGATATTCTCAAAAAAGATATCATATATGCATCTGTATGCATTTAGCGCGCATTATACACCTAATTTCTCGTCATAAGAGAGTTTCGTGCATAAAATAGGGGGTTTCTGAACTTGTTATTTTGTTTCGAAACGCGACCATGTAAATAAAAGCATGTTTAATCAGTAAAGCATATTAGGCGTGGATCAATTACTCTAATTATTAACGTTCTGTATCCAATTACAGAAATGTACCTGAATAGCAAAATCGCAAGCTTGTAATTCCTGGATAACAATGACCTGTTATACTTTGAAGTTTAAAATGACTCATTTTCGGAAGACATATTTCTATAAAGATGCCAGAAGCTTGCGGTCGTTGTAGTAAATTTCCAACATTTCCTGTCATAAGAGTACTTGTAATTGTGAGAACTTGAATCAGTTGCGCGGATATTACATCCGCTTCACCGGGAGTTACCGTTATGATTGCCCAGCCGGCAACTACCGTGATCTTGCAACAAAGCCATGAAGAACGGGTAATTCGACCTATTATTTTTATTTGTCCTTTTCAGCAGAACGTAACACGCGCATTTAATGTCTATCCTTGTAAGAGACTGCATAATATTCCATCAGGTTATTATAGCATAACTCTGCTCGTCCAAAGTCAAGCAAACTTCAAATCACATTCCAGTTTCGTGTATGTGCTATTGTTAACTATTGCTCGATATTAACATCCGGTACAAAATCACGTAACTGTACTTTAACGCTTAGTACGCCCGAGCTTCAAGTACTCCCTAAAACGCCCGTTAGCGGTCAATTGACCGCTACTACTTTCTTATGCATTTTTAATATTTCTTCTCACCGAAAACTGGAATTTCTTGCTTATCACCCTTCAGCCTATTGTGATGGTATAGATGGAACGACTTCGCTTCTAAATAGCAAGCCAGGTTCGATTCCAGTTTGCATGGTTTTATTCTATGATA
The DNA here is from genome assembly GCA_030762175.1 of Metallyticus violacea. NCBI lineage: Eukaryota > Metazoa > Arthropoda > Insecta > Mantodea > Metallyticidae > Metallyticus > Metallyticus violacea. The sequence continues at coordinate 129,221,853 of CM060833.1, read as the reverse complement.
TGTAGTAATAAATTATGTGTACAAAAAGACATAAGTTATACAAATAAAGGTTATATTGTCACGGCTATATTTGTGACTTAGGGGGCTAGCTGTTCAGGAGGGTGATGGTAGAGACAGACTCCAGTATACCATGCCAACTAGTTATTGTAGGGGCGACAAGTCCCCAAATTGAAGTATAATTACAAATGATAGCCCTGACGGGCCCTTACCTTTTAGGAATTTGTCGTAGTAATGCTGAGTGTAAGTAGGCAGGTCGTCCTCCAAAGACCAACAAAAGCCAAAAGACAAAGACTCCAAGCCGTAGCTCTGGTTCCCTTTATATCGTTTTACGATTGACTAGGGGCTCTCTATATTGTGACATAAACTATACCAAATATGGTGTGTCACCGCCTTAGATGTAATTTATATTAACCAATGAGAAAGTACCGTGCAGTTGTTTGACCCTTTCCAACACCTCGTGACAGATCCAAGCTCAGCATGTATTGCTTGTTATCAGCAGATATTAATGTCAAAATGCCGTGTAAACAGCCTCTGAAGTGATTGCCCGCTACATTGAAATTCCCTAAAGTGATCACGTTAAGGCAAGGTATGAAATATAAAATCAAATGAATTTAGCTTCCAAAACTGTTAATTTACTGCACCCCTAAGCAGTACATGCAACAATATATACACAGAACATTGTTACACCGTAACATTCTCAAAGATATTGGAATCACAAATGCGTGGCGTGGAGTGACTCGAGACTGGCCAGCCGCTCGGAGATTCTATGATTTCACTGCAGCAGAAGATTCCTAGCGCTTTCAGCCCAGTTTGTAACGACAAATAGTCTAGAATGCTATAAAACGCAAGAAAGCGTTTCTTCATGACTCTAACACTGTATTTGAGAGACATCTGATATATAACATCTACACCGCATTTTTTATGCTATTATAAAAGCTGACTGTTTCAGGGATTTTCTTATTAGAAGACTCATCTATAGTCACCTGGAATGCACAGTGATTAGAAAAGTACGTTTTCCTTGACATTGCCTTAGTAAGATATGAGAGTAACATTGTAAATAACGCTTGATGAAGTACATATTGACCCTTTTTCACAGAAGGTAGCACTTCCCATCTAGTCCTATTCAAAGTACCAACAATACTTGTACTTCTCTTTTGGAGTTCTTTTGCCAAACGTGAACAAAATTTTAAGTTGTGGTATTTCGTCCCTTTCCTAAAAAGAGTTCCATGAGATGTAGAGTAACGTGCTTTCCAGACTGGTATTTACAGTTCTAGTTTCATCTTTATTCATCCATTTAAAATGTACCTCATTTTAGCCCCAGTAAGCAACCAGTATTTCATGCCGTACTTGTTGGGCTTACTACTGAAAGGGCATTGACATTTCGACGGAAACAGCTGTTCATCCACAGTCATGGATTCAGATGGCCTGCAGCATGTGATGCAATTGTCAATGAATTTGGTCCAAATATGAGGCCAAACACTTCTGAGAAGGGGGACTGCACTCATTACCAGATGTCACTATCGTAAACGCACTCTCGATCAAATTCGTCTACTTCAGATTGCTTTGGAGATATATTCCAAAGAGCTTCCAGAATTTCAGCTTCAGAAAGGCCACAATTGCACACTATTGTGTGACTTAGCCGCCCCACTACGAGTCGAAACGAAGCTCCAGTACAACATGAGAGCTACGTGACAATGAAAAGCTAAGCGATATTTTAGATATCGGTAGAAGAGCTGACAAACAATGACTCACACGCTATGCTACAATGGGTTTGAAACCTGTTTGTTGTGCAGTGATGATTATTGTCAGTTACACAATACACGTCATAAGAAATGTCGGAACCGATGGTAAATTTTCTATTATTTTAAAAAGTTATGCCTGAAATGTATAAAAATGGTGAGCTAAACGCCATTGAAAGGGATTAATAGTCACAAAGCCATAGAAAAATACTTTAAAAAACAGTGAAAATATCGAAAATCAAAAGCGGTCAATTGATCGCCATTGGGCGTTCTAGTGTTAAGATACGATTACATACTATGTTAACTTATCTATGACATTTTGTACCTCTCAGAATGTGGTACGAAAGTGTGAGGTTTATAAAGGAATATATTTAATTACCAGTCGACATAGGTCATGAAAGCAGTAAACACAGATTGTTAGCGATAAGCAGTGCAACAGGTGCTTGCATGGCTACTATATTAGCTTGACAAAGTTATCTTTAAATTACAGAAGAGTTGATATATGTCTCTCGTGCAGCCATAAGGTGTTGCTGGTTGAATTACCGCTTTCCACTAACCATAAAAAAGAGAGCCGTTACTTTAGGAAAGTAAACAATCTTTATGTTGAGAAATTCTTAAATTAGCAAGAAATATGTGGTTTTCTAGATGTAAAATAGTCAATGAAATACACATATATTTTTCAGTTTTTGTTTACAGCTATTGTATTTATTCTTAGTACTTAATTCTTTCTCTTTTTTCCTACAAATACATATTTTATTTACACATATGGAGAAAAGAGTTTTATTATATATTTGCTAAAAATTGCATATTAGCATAAAGCGTTTAGTATGAGTGAATTCTAAAGTTCGAATCAAAGAATAAGTAAACTAAGCACATTAGCACATTACATATATGAGCGCAGGATACTAAGTGAAAAAGTTTAAGAATCCGTTCATTATCACAAGTCTTGTGAGCTGTTAGCTATGTGGAACTGTCATTGCCAGGATGCTTTAATTTCTAGAATTACATCTCATGCAGAAAAGACGAATACCATGTAGCTTTATATGCCTAAGGACTCCAGGTTGATTTGTGATATCATTAGTTCGTTCCAGTTTCAGAAATGGGTGACAGTTTACATGGAACGAAGAATGTACAAAAAAAAAAAAAAAAAAAAAAAGAATAGAAAGAAAGAAAGAAAAGAGAGAAAAAAGAAAAAAGAAAAAAGTGTCTTAGGCTAATTAAAGAACTAAATAGCATTTAGCTGACATTAAACAGAGAAGAACTTTGTTACGTGCTATTAAATACTATTAGTGTATTGGTGTTATTAATTAGTGTTAGTGCAATAAATTTAACTTTAGTGTACTGTATTAACATTTTACCAATAAAACAAAGAAAATCTACACGTATAACTGCTAGTGTACTACAGATGGGATCTACTTTTATCAACTACAAAAACACAAGTTAATGTTATTATGAAGTAATGTATTGATCAAAGTTGTGCGAATAGAAATGGAAGGGAACTTGTCCATAGACGGTGACGGCGAATGGCGTGGCGTAGGTCCAAGCATCTCGCGTTCAGCTGCGGGCTCAGGCCAAAAATAACTGTCTATAATTAAGGCATGTAAGTATTCACATTTTCTAATATTTCGCGCAATGAAATCATGTCTTATGATTGTAGATTTTGTTGTGAGGAGTGTATGCTGTATAATTCAATTAATTTTGCTTTAAAATACTTGTTATCCGCAGCATTTTATCCTAAAACGATGTGAAATTTCATTCTAGAAAATATATGCTATACCACATAAAGGACTACCTATAAAAATCTTGCAATTGAATAAGAGTTATTAATAACATAGCACAATCGTGAACAGCTCCGTGCCGTCATGGGTGGCCGAGGTCGTTGAGGTGCGGACTTGTGAGCAGGAGGTCTGGGGTTCGAATCCCGCCAGGACCGTTCTCCCTGACTGAGGGTTTTTTTCAGATTTTCCTCAGTCCTCATAAATGGCAAATGCCGGGGAGGTACCCTGAACTTAGTCCTGGAACGATTCCTTCCTTAAAAAAAAATGCTTTCCCAGTATATCATTTCGTTTCATGTATGATCAGTGTCACCGCCTGTGGTGCCTCAGTAGTAAAAAAGGGAGTTTAACACTAATCAAAAAAAAAAAAAAAAAAAAACCCACTCCGGAGCAATTCTCTATTTCATTAGCATCTCAATCTTAGCGGTTGATTAGTTTCAGCATCAAGGCATTTCTGTGTACAATTAAGCTATAGAAAGATGAATTATTATTTATAAAATCCGGTGTCCCCGCGAACACATTTTAAAAACGTGTTTATATTAACGAAGCAGCTTTGAATAAAAAGTGTGTAAAATATATGTCATGGGAAAGCGAAATGAAAATAAACAGCAAACGTGAAAAAAGGTAGGAAATGAGAAATAATTGGATGAAAATTAAAAAAAAAGAAATATATGTTGACACTACGTCAGACTTAAAGTTAGGGGGAAAAAAACCCAAAGAGAAGTGGTAAAGTGTGGAGTTGTACAGGAGTAAGATGGAAAAGGAAAAAGGTAAGGGTGACCTTTTTTTTTTATTGGTGCGGTAGTTAAAAATAGCCAGGAAAGGTGAAGGGGAGGCAAACACAACCGTGCCTAAAACGCAAAAGGGGCACACGTTACAGAAAACCAGGATAGCATTCTCCGGACTCTGTATTTAAGCCTCGCCCGAACATTTTAAACATCGTTTCAGTTTATTTTTTTTACCCTTAGTTTGTGTTAATTGTAAATGCAAATTTGGATGAGCGTGTTATTTATTAGTGAATAAATTATTGATAGTATATTCCCTTACAGACTGCTCTTAAGTTTACTTGTATGCACAGTAAAAGAGGATATCCCACTTGAAAATATACTGATTATCATAAATATGGTTTATTGGTAATATTTATAATGCATTATTACATATATATGTTTAGTGGAGAACACCAAGTCTACTAAGACATCTCAGTACCAAGCATTAATTTTTAAGCAAAAACTGATTAATTATTTCAGAGGTAATGATGTAACGAAAACAAAAAAATCACTAGAACCTAATTTTTCTGTCATTAGGTTGTTAGGAAAATACTTAAACAATAAAAGTATGACCTTTCAAAGTGTTGAAAAAGTTTCATGGTAGATTTAAGAAAACAACTTTAAAAAGGCAATTAATATTCACTATCGACTAAATAGCTCATATTGACCACTACTTAAATGTTTACATTTCGCACGAAACATATATTAATGTGTGAAAATATAGTATGGAAAAATGCCTTTGGATTTTAAACAAATCGGAAAAAAGTGTAACTAGTAATTTGTAGCTGTAAAAGTCCTTAATGGTGTAGCAGATGCTTTGTTAAACATTTGTTTTTTGTTATTGATCTAAGTGCTACGGGATTGCACTATTTTCTCTATGGTAATTCCAGAAGAACGCTTGCCCAATTGCAAGAATAATGCTGTTAAGATGACTAATTTAATCAAAATTTGGACATTACAAATGGAAGAATAGGAACCGACGCCTGTCTTACGAAACTCTTATATTATCTGCATCGTTGTATTTTTGAATATGTGCAACTTTAGCATTAATATCGCATGCACAAGTACAAAGCGAGAAAGAAATATCAAAAGGAGAAAATGAGAAAAAACTCTAATCTAACGACTTTCTAAATGTTTACATGTTTTATAGGCTACATCCTCTAAAACAGCGATTTTGAAACTTTCCTCGACCGTGGATTTCCTTTAAATATCTCTAGCTATCACAAACCCCAAGATTTAACCCAAAGTTTAAAATACAAAATTTGCATCTTATTAATTTTTTAAAGTAGTTCATCACTGCTTATAAAATATAAATATGAACAAATAAAATGCACCTTTTTCAATATTTGCTTTCTAATTGTAGTATATTCTTACACAACATTATTAATAACATAACATCATATAAACATTAATATTAATAACTAAACGTATACGGTTATAACACATTACTGGTTCATTTTAATTTCGAAATAGAAGAAGAAAGGGATGACGCTATATTTCACTTCGAGTTTTTTTAATAGTGTTTAACGCTTGTTTTATAACATGAGGCGGTAGACACTGATAGCACATGAAATGAAATGATAAATTGGGAAAGGCGATTTTTTAAAGGAAGGAAGCGTTCCAGACCTAATTTTAGGATACTTCCCCGGCATTTATCATTTATGAGGACAGGAAAATCTGGAAAAAAGAAATAACCTGTCAGGGAGAACGGTTCCGGCCTTAACGATCTCGGCCACCCATAGCGGTTTCGCTTCAAGTGCTGATATATTAAGACTTAATAGCAGACATTTTTAATGTTTTATTTATTGTTGCTTTGACTGCATTGGTCTTCTCGTGACGTCTGTAGATCGTGAACTAAATACTGTTGGTGTAAATATGTCGGGATAAATGAATTGAAATGAATTAATGATGGTTGAATGAGCTCGGAGTCATTGCAAATTAAAACTATTTAGTATTCACCTTCTCAGGGTAAGGAAAAACCTAATCCAGCTTGACCTGACCGGGATTCAACCCAAAACCTCCGGATTTGTAGTCACAAACTCTACCTCTAGAACACGGAGGTGACCCAATAGAAGTTTAAGTTAAACCGATTTCTGCCTTTCTTCTTCGGATAAACGAGTGCTAAGAATGATTTTTTCCGCACAGGTAACTTGTTACGAAAGCCTCTTTGGATATGCCTACGAAGTTCGCTGCCGAAAGGATGGTAAGGAAGCTATGACGGTATGCTTCGCCTGGTCTTATTTGAAAGCTCTAGCTGGAAAAAATAGTCTATATATTCTAATTTACTTTATCACAACAAATATACATAGTATATTTGTATCATATTTTGTTTATTTACCGTAATACGTTGTTTGTATCTATATATTCAAGAATAAATACTTTTAACAGTATTCTAATGTCAAGCGGCTTGTTGTCGGCCCCAGGTTGGGCGCCACAATTTTGAAGCAGTATAGTCGGGGGAGGGGCGAAAGGTTGGTCGCCAGTTACGAATCGATTTAGTTGCTGATCGCCATATTTTGTAGCGGTATATAGTTCATTATTAATCTCTTTGGTGTTGTTGCCCACGCTTCATGACAACAATATCTCAGAATTTTGTTGCGCTATTTTATGACTCGTGCTGAACAGGACTGGGAGATAGTCACGCGATGAGTACTCGTAGGTCTGAAGATGTGTGGTAATTTATTATTCGCAAGATCTTTCGTGTCCTCTGTTGTTCTTCATACGGTAGAACTTAACTACGCCCAGTATACATCTAGCTGCCGCGACTCCGAAGGAAATGAACTGAGAACTACGTTCCAAGTAGAACTTATCGTAGTGTCTGCGTCGATTTTAGAGCTCATTCTACCTACATGATCTCTGACTCTCTATGAACTAATGATCTGAACTGATGAAGTGAGAACTCATGACCCAACGGAGCAAAAGCATTCAATTCAAATTAACTAAATGATGACTTCACCAAGCTACAGGGGGTCACAAGCACGCACAATCTCGTGCCTTGCCTTAAAAATTCAAAATATACATATACTATTGGCTAGTTCAAATTCACCTGCCAAAGCATGCACCTGCTACTATTTGAAAGTTTAAAACATTTGTTTGCATTGGTTGGTTTAAAGTTAGCTGTAAACGACAGGCGATTTCATTGCCTTAACGTTTTCAAAAGCCTTAACTTTTTTAACCCTCGCCAACGGAAAGTCTTTTAAGAAGTGGTATAACACTTGTTCCCTTTTCTTTGTATAGCAGTTTATTGCCTCCTTGGCTCTGCCCCGTTTCTGACTGGCTACCATAGGCAGTTATACCAGAGAGATTTCTCTTTTGACGACATATAATTAACATATAAAAACTATACCTTAACTACATTGCTAATTAAAATGCACCAAATATGATCATTAGGCTTATAATAATAGGGGTGGGCCATATTAACTGTTTCAAATGGGAGAACATCACGGATCCCGGGATGTCAGCAGACGACAGTTTGAATACTGCTGCTCTGAGATCTTAATTCAGTAGAGGATATGGAAATTAAATCAGTCAAAGAACACACTGAGTAATGTATACTTGGCCTCTTACAACCTAGTGGATTTTTTGACTTGATTTCAGAGGTTCAAATTTAATTTATAATTATTATAACCAAGAAACAAATTAAAATCAACTTACAGTGATGCAATCAGGGCATATTTTATTGGGTGTGAAAGAAATACGTAAAATTCTCTAAAACTAAACAAACGTGTTTTCGTAAATCAGGAGATGGAGTACGTAGCAGGTTAGCTATTTGGTTCAGAGCATGGCACGAAAGCATTACGTTAAATATTTTCGTTTCGATTCACACGCAGAGGCAATTTTTTAATATTCCAAAGGTATATGCGCAATAACACGATTCCCATAATTTGTTGAATACAATATCCTTTAATTATATTTCTACTCGCTCTTTTCAACATGAGCAGCATGTCTCGATCTACTAGTACAAGGATTTGAGCAGGGCAATGATAGGAGAGATAGTGTGCTATATTTTCTGGGGTTAGAATGTCTCTCAGATAACAAGAAACTTGCTCAAAGAGAGTAAAAATTGACTAGATGAATTACTATCAAATCGAGGAAAACCTTAGGCAACTGTTGGAGCTTAGAAAGAAAGCCTTGTGGAGGATGTTAGAAGTTACTGAAATAAAGGCAAATAAATCCACGAAGTAGTGAGAAACGGGCTTTGATTTAATTCTCATACTCTCCATAGAAGCAAGCCTGAGAGGATGCAATCAGTAAAACATGCGAGGATAGGTTCATAAGTTTCCGGTCTAAACATTTTCTAAGTATGATAAAGACAAAAACTATATTTTACTTTTCAATATAGTTAATCTTTATTGCAATACACTTCTCACGTCTTTGATTTAACATTTCAACCCCCCCCCCCTAAATAGTCAGAAGTCTTGTCTGCAAAATGGGCATAAACAGCAACCATCACTTCTTTGTCACATTTAAATTTCCTTCCTCGAAATTTCTTCTTGAGTTTTGAGAAGAGGAAATAATCACTGGGAGCTATATCGGGGCTGTAGGGTGGATGGTCCATCTCCCTGTAGCCACATTTCTCCACAGTTTCCTCTGCAACAAGAGCTATGTGCACAGAGGCGTTGCCGTGAAGAAGGAGCACACCACCACTCAGCTTTCCTCGCCTTTTCTCTTTGATGGAAGCACGTAGCCTTCTGCAGTAGGCCAGCATAGTACTCTCCATTTATTGTGGTGTACCTCTCCTTGAAGTCAATGAAGAGTATTCCTATATAGTCCCAAAAGATTGTGGTCATGATCTTCTTCGTTGACTGCGTGCTCTTGATCTTTAGAGGCGATGCTTCGCTAGGTTTATGCCATTCCATTGATTCTCTTTTGAACAAAGGATCATAGTCGAGGACCATAGTTTTATCTCATGTAACAATGGTTGGCAGAACTTTTCTCTCTTTGCCACGGCATAGCTCCAGAAATGCCTGACAACAGATGACTCCCTGCTGCTTTTGGACTGAGGAAAGAAGTCTAGGCACCCACCTTGTAATAATCTCATTCATGTTTAAATGTTCATGAATAATTTGAAGGACTATCATTTTAGAAATATCCAACCTTGATCTATTTCAGTAGCTTTGAACCGCCGGTCTTCCATAATTTCTCCTTCCACAAGAGCGATGTTTTCAGGAGAGAGCACCTCCAAGGGCCGACCTGCACGCTCTTCGTCTTCAATGCTTTCTCGGCCCATTCGGAAAAGTTTGGTCCATTCTAATACGGTAGAATATGAGGAGAATGCTTCCCCATATACACCGTCCAATCGCTGTTTAATTTCATTAGAAGAAAGTATTTCACTTGGGAAGAACCTAATTACAGCTCGATACTCCATTTTGAACATGTCACAATCTTCTACACATAGCCTTCTTTATGCAACTATATCTGAACAACTGAAAACAGCGAAGTGGAGGTTACAGCTGCAATTATTCACTTAACAGATAAGATATGATACCAGATAAGGGTTTTGTGAAGGCAATAATCCTTATCGATGAGGCCGGAAACTTAAACCTACCCTCATACACCTTTACTTTCTTGAAAGATAATGTACAATACGGTAATATGATAGCAGCAGTAGCAGTAGCAGCACCAGCACCAGCAGCACCAGCAGTAGCAGTAGCAGTAGTAGAATTACAAAGCAGTCAAAGTTGAGAGGATCATTTGAAAACACAACTAGCGATACCCACAGATATCTATTACTGCTAAAGTTCCTTCACAAATCACTTCATTGCCTGTTACAAAGTTCACCATTGTTATTTAAATTTTTACTTTATGCACACTAGATATCCGTTCATTTTCCGAGTTTGATCTATGTGGCGAAAAATTGAGCAATGAATTTATGGTTCCAAATAGCTTAAAAAGACGCATATTAAGACCCTATACTTCATTTAATAGTGTCAAGTTTCACAACTACCGACGCCGATATCAGTAATATGTCAGGACACTTGTTACCTTGATTCATTTACCTGCAGAATGCCTAATTCTATGAATCTAAAGTATAAGGGCGACTACCCGTTTGGGTAGGACGTATCATGTTTCACATCCCTTCCCCCAGAAGCGCGCACAGCTGAACTCGATATTATGAAAATCAGGTTTATACAAGTTGTTAATACGCACTCTTTGATAGCCTGGGAGATTGTGAATGCTTTTAAAACACGAGTGTTTTGATTTAAGAAATTTCTTTTTATATTTACTGCTAAGCTAGCAGTACTTATTTAAATAGCAAAATCCCATTGGAATACCTTTTCATGGTGCCACAATCTAATATTTGTGGACAAAGGAATCTGAGTCGTGACATCATTTTGGTGGGAGTCGCAGGATAGTTGTGGAAAGTTCATCAATTAAGGATAAAGTCTAATTTCAGTTATTTGCTATCTTTTCAAGTAATGAAAATCAAGTTAATGTACATAACATATGATTCCCAAAAAGCGAAGGTAGAGAGTTATAAATTTACTGAAATAATTGCCAGGAAAATGCAGCCACATTCAGTAACTGAAACTCCAAATGAATGAAAGAAAATTCACCTGTGATAGGAGTAGCCTTCATTTCTGAACAGAAACTATAGAAAATGATGAATGAATTTTAATAGAGGTGGCAAAAATATGGACAACGACGGCTGGTAATATTTTTTTTAATTAAGGAAACCGTGTATGTTCGGAGCATTACCACCATTGAATCAGTGCGCTCGCCCATACTGATATCTTCAGTGCCATGTGCGAACAGTGGTTCTATAAGTCAAATGTATTTTATTAAAATGGATTGGTTAAACTGCTTCTATCTGTTGTTTTTAAATTTTTTGCTACGTATATATTTTTATTATAATTTTATACAAAGGAAATTATCCTTTTGTGAGATGTGTATTTTTGATTCTAAATGACTTTAGTAAAATTCAGTTTCTTTATCCTAACTGTATATAGACTTCGTATGGGAAAACACAGAATGGGCTTCAGCCAGCGCAATGTTTCTGATTCCATTGCTAATATTTTCCTTTACATTGAGAAACCAATACTTGTTTCTGAAGCGATTTTGTTGGACGAACGATAAGAAATTGCCTCAATATCACCTAGGTTTTCATTTGTGAAAATTAGCACTTCTTTGTTCGTATTTTTTATTTTATACAGCGCACTAAATTCTGGAAGGATGTATTTGATCAAAAACGTTATGAAATAATTCTGCTTACACAAGACGGATTGATTTTTATTTAAAATAATGTTCAAAAATTGCATTGCTCTAGAGTAAACTAACAATCTTTGCAAATGAATATATACTGCCGTGAGACCGGCAGGGAAAAGGTTTTGAAAGCACGTTCAAATACAATGAATGATAATGGGAGGAAGCGGAGTTGACTATGGACGCCATCGCGCCGCTGCGAGACGACTAGTAGCCTCACGAGGGATGTTTATAACATAAGCCCTATATTAGTGCATATAAATAAATTGGCAAATTTTAGTTACGTTTAAGAAACGCCATTCCATAACTAGAAATCAATATAATAGATATGATACTCAAACATTTTGGTTGCTATAATTATTTTACTAGTAACTGATGCTCTTATTTTACCCTTATTTCTTTTTCCCTTTTTATGCTCTTCCCTTTTTCCTTTCTCTGTAGTTTTTATTATGTTTCATTTTCATTTTGTACGTGACTTTTAGTAGCATCTACAAAAAAAAAAAAAAAAAAAAACCTTTTGCTTAGTTAAAATACCTGTGTGTGCATGCCAGAACTTCATCGAACTATTTACTCTCTTCTGTTTTTCTTTGAAATGGCCTTTGACAAAGGTATTATATTTCGTCTTTCACGCGAACGCGTTGGGAAATAAAATCATAGTCTGGACTAATTTTCCTTTATAATGAAACCTTTGAGGTTTACCAACGTCCATAAGAAAAAAAATAATACAACAAAGTTAGCGTTATACTTTCGCCAGACATGACATCATCTCGACTTCAGTTTCGCTGGAGTCTTTTTAATAGTGTTTAATGCTCATTTTTGTACTATGCCATCACAGGCGGTGGACGTGATGAAACATGAAATGAAATAATTCATTGGGAAAGGATTTTTTGGGGAAAGGAAGCTTTTCAGATCTAAATAAAGTGTAATTCCCCGCATTTGGTATTGATGGAGACTGAGGTAAACCTGGAAAATAAAACTCAGGACGGTTCTGGGGGGGGGTTCGAATTGCAGATATACCGTTCGTGCTTTAGCTCCCTCGGTCATGCCACTGGCAGTTTGGAATCACATTCTATTAGTTAGCATGGTGCAGATTTGTAGCTGAATTCCTCTCTTTCTTCGAAGGACCATTATCACAAATATAATCAATCACAATTATTTAGAAAATAACTCTGAAAGGAAAACACGAATTTTCAGACTAATTTAAAATGCTGTTATTTTGCTCTATGATATAGTTTTATTATTGCCTTTTCCTGGCTCCGACTAAAAATTGATTTTTCTACTCGAGTACAAAAACAAAAACATAACAATCTCTAGGTCATTACTTTCTGGAAATTGCATATTTCCACAACAGGATTCCATTTTGGATCGTAAATACGCTTCGATGTTGATAATGGGCACATTGTTTTTACGACGCTTTGAACTAAAGTGTAGAGCAATTTTCAAAACCATTTACAAGTAACCTCTGGAAAATATATCTTACAGAGCAGAAGAATTTTTAATGATCGTAACTTTGTTTAAGCTCCTGAAAATTCCATAAAGAATCAGCCCTGTGGATTAATATCATTTCTTTCTTCGTTACCAACGATGTGGTTAATGCTCTTATACTTTTTATGGAGCACAACATAATCAATGTTGTAAATAATACACAAACAGATAGAATGCATTGAAAATCAAACCCAAAATCACATTTTACAAAATCCGTGACAATGACTTTTATAAGGTAAAATAAATATTTGTAGATAGTATTCCTAAGGTACCCAATTCAAATAGGAAATAAATTAAAGTACGAGGGTAGGTCCATAAGTTTCCGACCTCAGCGATAAGGATTATCGCCTTCCAAAAGTCTTATCTGGTGTCATACCTTATCTGTCATACCTTATCTTAAGTAAATAATTGCAGCTGTAACGTCCACTCTGCTTGTTCAGTTGTTCAGAGGGTTGCATAAAGAAGGTTATGTGTAGAAGATTGTGACATGTTCTAAATGGAGTTTCGAACTACTATTAAGTTCTTCACAAAAGAATGATATACTCCAAATGAAATTAAACAGCGATTGGACCGTGTATATGGCGAAACATTCCCCTCGCATTCTACCGTAAAAGAATGGGTCAAACTTTTTCGAATGGGTCGAGAAAACATTGAAGTCGAAGAGAGTACAGGTCGGCCCTTGGAGGTGCTCACTTCTGAAAACATCCCTCTTGTGGAAGGGAGACCGGCGACTCAAGGTACAGAAATAGCAGCAAAGTTGGGCCTTTCTAAAACAACAGTCCTTCCAATTATTCATGAACATTTAAATATGAATAGGGTTAGTGCAAGATGGGTGACTAGACCTCTTTCTTCAGTCCAAAAGCAGCAACGAGTCATCTGTTGTCATGCATTTTTGGAGCTCTGTCGTGGCAACGAGAGAGAAATTCTGCAACCCTTTGTTACAGCAGAGGAAACTATGGTCCTCTACTATGATCCCTTGTCCAAAAGAGAATCGATGAAGTGGCGTAAACCTGGCGAAGCACCGCCTCTAAAGGCCAAGGTCGCTCAGTGAACCAAGAAGATCATGGCCGCAATTTTTTTGGGACTGTGAAGGAATATTCTTCATTGACTTCAAGGAAAGGAACACTAAGTAAATGGGGAGTACTATGCTGGCCCACTGCACAGGCTACGTGCTTCCATCAAAGAGAAAAGGCGAGAATGGTGTACGCCTTCTTCACGATAACGCACACAGTTCTTATTGCAAAGGAAGCTGTAAAGAAATGAGGCTTTGAGGACCATCCAACCTACAGCCATAATCTAGCTCCCAGTGACTATTTCCTCTTCTTAAAACTCAAGAAGGACCTTCAAGGAAGGAAATGTAAGTGTGGCGAAGAAGTGAAGGATGCTGATTATGCCCATTTTTCAGACAAGACTTACGACTATTTTGGGAGGGGGGATTGAAATGTTAATTCAAAAATGTGAGAAGTGTATTGCAATAAAGGGTAATTATATTGAAAAATGAAATATAGTTTTTGTCTTTATCATACCTAGAAAATGGTTAGGCCGGATACTTATGGGACTACACTCGTATAAGCAAAATTAAGTCCATGAAGGAAAGGCAACCGTGGTACGTCTGACGTTATCGGAAGTACGTCAGGTCGGACATTCAAGCCTGTCCCCTCGGAGAGTCGTCCAGAAGGATTGGACTCGACAATACAGTTTGCTCCCACAACTCATGAACAAATAAGTATGACGGTACACAGTGTTGCTCTTGCACAGTGTCATGTCAATGAGCCACCACAAGATCTACGGTTATCTCCCTGCGGAGTTGATAAGGCTAATGCTAGATTGAGCCACACTACCAGTGGTATTGGTAACCTAGCCGGAGGGCGAAGGCGCGGGTAAGCAGCGTATCTGCTTCCACCCCGAAATGGATGGTGATTTGTATGGAAATTGCTCTAGACCTACCAAATCACGCAAGGGCGATGTTAAGACAATGCTAACCAGCGAAATGTCTGGAGGCCTCTCAGTGCAGCGTGACTCTGTGTGGTTTCTTTATTAATTTATTTCATTGCGTACCATACTGAGGTTGGTGCAATGGATTTCAGTGTCGCAGTGCATAAGGAGCTGCGGGATAGACTTAGTAAGTCTCTCTAAGCATTCACTCCATTCCAGACAACTCCTAAGGAGTGTCAAAATAAATCTCGGAGTCTATGCACTAGCTTATCATATCTTCCAGGTGGTAATTTATTTCACATACTAGCGGTCCACAAGAGACCGCTCTCATGTAGTTTTTATACTGTTTGAGTAGATTACCTGACTGATAATTGCTATTTGTTTTGAAATTTGCATTCAATAAAGTAAATTATATTTTATTTGTGACGAAGCGGATTTTAATATTAGATGATATAGTTGTACCCCGGGTCTTAAGGGGCCCGAAGTCGCCTTTTGTACCCTCGCAGTCACGGGAGAAGTGAGATAAAAGGGAAGGGTTCAAATCACAACAATTTGTTTCATTAAACGCCTAGAAGTGTTTATTTACACTATAATTTGATGACGGCCACCTGGTTCGTTGCCTCTTTGACATTAACACCGCGAGCTACATACGTTAATTGAAATTGCATCTACCGCCTTAAAACTATATTGTGTGCCTCTACTTTCACTTTCCTACATTGCTGACTTGAAGTCTAGAAAATGCATAAACTCAAGGTCCGGACTGTATCTGGAGCTGCCTTCTGGAAGATTACTGTACTGCATCTGGGACTGCGTTCTGATAATTACTGTGCTATCCCCGTGACTGCCTCGTCTTCCATATATATACTAATCTCAAAGTGTTCTCACGTGTTCGTGAGAGCTCACGAGAGCTCACGAGAGCTCAGAGTAGCGCCCATGGATTACTGATCCTTCAAACTTTTCAAATATTATTGGTAAGCTCTTGTGCTCTCAAACGCGCCCACTTTAAATTCATTAACTCTTTGTCTCCTCATTGGGGAATTCATGATCACGCGATGTAACGACGTCATCGCCAACTCCTGTTTTTTTTTTCTATCTTTAACGAATTTCTGAACATCTCCAACTTATGATACAAGACCTCATGCCGGACACCTGCATGTACTTAGCTTTGCCACAATAGAGAGACTTATTGCTCGAGCCATTACCAGTAAATGAAAGTGCAGGAGATTACATGGACAGCGTTTTCCTCACGTCAAAAAAGTAACCTAAAACATTTTTGTGATACATGAAATGCTCTTTCTTGTTACTACAGGCTATATAAAATATTTAACAATTATTGCTATTTAAATTATGTATAAACAAACAAAACAAAAAAAACAAACAAACAAACATACCAAAGACCAAGAGAACTGACATCAATCTTTCTATTATTATAAAGGCTGTGTTTTCGAAATCTTTTACTTCAAAGATATCGAAAATACCTATTGTTACATGATTGTGGTGTATAAGTGGAAGCATATTTTTAGAGACCGGTCAGCATAAAATAGCAAAGAAAGAAATCTACAAACATATTCACGATCATAGCATGCATACATACAGATGGTTTTCGTATAATAAATAACGTAACCGACGTTGCTCCTCTTATTGATAGTTCCTTCATTGAAAACAGAGATTCTACATAAAGGATTTAGGGCTAGCTCTACCACACTATCCTAAAGGCGGAATTGTTTTCTATATTGTGGTACAGTGAAATTAAGAAATACACTGCTCTCATCTATTGTGATTCGCAGGCTGCAATGAAATCGACAGTGACAAATACAACCGCTGCCCTCTTGCAACCAAGTAAGAAAGTACAGTAAGGTTATTTTAGTTACGGGCCGGCACAGCACGGCTGCATACAGGTAGACATCAAACAAGGCCATATAATGCATGTGCCGATAGCAGCTTATAGTTTATTATTTGAGGGTAGAGACGGAATTGTGATCAAATATTCTGGCGAACTGTGGCGAACTGTAGTAGTAGTAGTAGTAGTAGTAGTAGTAGTAGTAGTAGTAGTAGTAGTAGTAGTAGTAGTAGTAGTAGTAGTAGTAGTAGTAGTAGTGGTGGTAGTGGTAGTGGTGGTAGTGGTAGTGGTGGTAGTGGTAGTGGTGGTAGTGGTAGTAGTGGTAGTAATGGTGGTAGTAGTGGTAGTAGTGGTAGTAGTAGTACAGAGACGTGGAGTAAAAAGTACCTACCAACTGATTCTAACAGAGGGCAAGCAGCATGCTGAACTCTGCTGGAAGGCAAGGATAAGGAGCAGATAGGCAAATTCATGTCGAAGATGAGAGAGCCCAGATCTGAAAATAACTAACAACTAGGAAGAGGGAATTTTATTTTTAATGTGTATAATATATACGGAGGGCGCCAAAAATGTATACACACTTCAAGTAAAGAAAACACAGTGTTAATATAACAAAAATGAATTCACACAAACAGAAAATGATGGGGGCACTAATCATCTTAGGCTTTTACATTTACAACAATTGGTCAAAATGCCCACCATCAGCGTCGAATACGTTGAACTACTGATTGAGCAACGTTTGCGAAAGTGTCCACGATTTCAGCACATGCCGTTTCAATTTCTTCCCGAAGTGTTGCCAGTGTAGTTGATTTTCTGCGGCACACAACATCCTTAAGCGTTCCCCATAGGTAGAAGTCCAATGACGGTTCTGTTCTGTACACACGTCTGCATTGCCTTTGAACTTCAACAACATTCTCGGTTTTCCAATAGCACTTCAAAATTGCTTTCCGCTGTTCAAACCATAGTTTTGACTTCATTTTATTATAGCAACGCTAGCATAATGTAAGGTGAGTCACATCTGTTTACAGAACATCATATAATAATCTTGACTTCAATTGTTCATTGTTGATTTACTTGTCACGTAGCAACTCTATCAAAATGTATGTGAGTCACATCTGTTTACAGAACATCATACTACATATTACTGTTGTTTTTCTATCCAACTTTGAAATATATTAAATAGATGTCTATTGCGAAGATGTGTATACATTTTTGGCACCCTATGTATGTTATTGTATTCACTTATTCTACTGACTTGGTGACCTCCAAATTATGGACGTTTTAGTGTGCTAATATTGAAATTATTATTATTATTACTTTAATTAATGAATGTAATATTTATTTCTTTAACAATTGTACTTTAGTGTATTATAAATGCACAAACAGCGCGAAAATTGTAAGGGTATTGTCATATGTGCTAATCTTAATTAATAAAAACACTTTTCATTCAAAAATTTCAGAAAACCGTGTCAGCAAATGGTTGTGCTTTCGTATGTTACTGATGCTTTCATTGTGTGTACCTTTCGTGCTTAATTGTTCTTCATTAGTATTGCTACTATGTAATAAAATCTTGAAGAACGAATTTTTATGTACATGCATATGTGAAGGCAGATTCTTGCAGAGAAGTAATAAGGCGACTTACAAGAAAAATCCTGCAATCAGGTTTCAGTTAGAGAAACTGTTCGCCAATTTGTTAAAAAGTTTCGAGAGACAGGATCTCTCAGTGACAAGAAACGTGTTCCGAACCGCCATGTTCTTACGGAAGAAAAGTTAAATGAAATACAATTTCCTACCTAAATGGTGGCGACGTATTGTCACTGATGGGCATCAATTTCAACATCTCTTATAACATAGGTTAATGTTTATTATTATCAGTTTGAAATGGAATATAAATTTATGCTTTCAGTAAAAATATTAATACTAAAGTTATCGCAGCAATTTTCTTTTTCTGGTTGCGGTGGGTGTATGAGAACTTTCCCCGTAAACAGAATAGTTAAGGTAGCACATAACTCAAATAACCTTACTCTCTAATAATCTCCAATTATACATGCTTATCTTGGGTCCAAGGAATGAGGGAATCGTCGGAAATGACGGAGCTTTTGTATTATAAAAGCATTACATAGTGTCAAATCTTGATGCTGCTTTAAAATCTGCTCAATCGCGTGCATAAAAATCATTTTAAAAGGGAAATTATAAACAACTGGAATTAAGCATAACAAGCCGTGCAAAATAAAATGTCACCAAGAATATCTTCTTTCCCATCGTTCTGCAGTGACTAAAAGCAAAATTCTTTAAATCCGCCTATCTTTTGACTCATTTGTTAGTATGGGCCCACCATATATTCACAGTAGGAATAAATGTAGATACTCGAGCCTTGTTTCTTAATATTTTATTTTATTTTTGTTGTTTATTAGGTTTATTGTTATTGGGTTTAATGTTGTATATGGGGGAGGAGACCTTGCTGTAATTTTTTAAGAGAATATTCAAGCATTTTGCTATCGAGGAGCATTTAACAGTTGTCTTCAAAGATTTGTGGTCTTATGACCTCTCCATCTTGAAATATAAAGCATTGTATGCTCTAAAGTTACTTTTTATGGACTCTGTTTTTAAGAAGCCCTTCTATTAGCTTCGCACTCATCCTAAAGGTGACACTTTAGGAACTTGTATCATGAATAAATATTTTCACACATCGTGTTGATTTATATATTTTTTATTTCCATTAAATATTAGTAGTTGTCGATGCTGTAAATACGAATAAGCAAAAGGTTCGTCACATAGGAGTGGCGTAAACTAAGCGAATTCCTCAGAAATCAACTTTGTGAACGGTATTGCAGAGCCATAGAGAGCAGAGAAATTGGTACCACTAGAGCGGTTTTTAATTTCCGTTTTCAGGTATATTCCCAAACCGACCGATTTCCCTCATTTTCAAAATCTAGTTTCCTTATTTTATTTAAATGATATATACAGTTTCGTCGCGAAAAAACAAACATTGGCGCCGATAGAGCGATTTTGAAATTTTGGATTCAGATAAACCCCTATTCGTAATAGTCTGTTTTCACTGGTTTTTAGTAACTATTTTTATCATTTTATTTCATTGGCATATACCGAGTTTCATTGAGGAAAAAATAAAATTGCGGCCGCTAGAGCGATTTTTAAATTTTCGTTTGGTTAGCCCCCACTCTTTAAATTTCGGTTCTCAGGTTTACCGTCACTCCTAATGGTCGAATTTTCCTTATTTTCAGGGAATATTTTTCTTATTTTATTTAAATTGTATATACAGAGTTTCGTTGCAAAAAAAAAAAAAAAAAATAAATATTGGTGTCGCTAGAGCGATTTTAAATGTTGGGTTTCAGGTAAACCTCCAACTTCTAATAGTCTGATTTCTCTGAATTTCGGGTACTATTTTTATTATTTTATTTCAATAGCATGTACACAGTTTCGTTGAGAAAAAACAAAAATTGCGGCCGCTAGAGCCATTTTAAAATTTTTCTATAGGTTAACCTCCATCCCCAATGGTCCAATTTTGCTGGTTAATGATCTCGATGAATCGTTTGTTAATTATGTATTTAATTGCATTGCTTTAGGTTAACTCCAACACCTAATGGTTTG
This sequence comes from Metallyticus violacea, assembly GCA_030762175.1. Lineage (NCBI taxonomy): Eukaryota > Metazoa > Arthropoda > Insecta > Mantodea > Metallyticidae > Metallyticus > Metallyticus violacea. The sequence goes on along the minus strand of CM060833.1, from coordinate 129,201,503 downwards.
CGGTTTTTGAATTCGATGAATCGTTTGTTAATTGATCGTTATATGCCGATTTAGTTGAGAAAAAACAAAAATTGCTGTCGCGAGGGCGTTAACAGACACACGCGTACACACACACACACACACACACACACACACATATACGAAAAAATGTGTGTGTATATATCGTCATTTTTGGTGCCTAGTAAGTAAGATCGTAGGAGATTTTAAGAAAATTTGCAATGTCCTTTTCATGGGTACGCCAGCAATAGCTATCACATTCCTTTGGAATTCGCTAAAAACAACAACTCAGCAAGTAAGCGTAGTAATGGAGAGGTCTGCAGATCCTGTGCGGTTTGCAAGAGGTACAATGGTATGAGAAATGGCCCGCGGGGCCAGATAAGTTTGGTACATAGGGATTTCTATACCTGGAACGAGGTCTGGTATAACTGTGAACTAGAGAGAGAACTGGAATACTTAATTTCCACGATGCTTTATAAAATGCTAGCCTGATGTTACGAATTATTCACGATAGGTATACAGATTCCTGGAACATGGAGCTTATCTGGATTTCATTAGTTGTGCAAACGTTTTTTCCCTTGTGCACGCCACTTTGAAGGTACTTGAAGGACAGACTGAAGTTATGCAGACAACATTATGCATTTAAAACAAAAAGAACAATTAACAGGAAATATATTTTGAATGTTGTGAGGAAATCTGTTCTAATGGTATATTTCATATTTAAAATTAACAGGAAACTATGTATAAAATATGCCCTTATTTCTTTTTAGGATTAAATGAAGCAGACATTACATTTATTTAACACTTCACAAGTACCTCGAACGTTTTTAAAGAATTACACTAAATTTTCTCCTGATAGACTTAGTATTAAATATATGTTGATCGACAAATTCAAAACATTCAATAAGCGCTACTTTAGGCGCTGGAAATGGCAGATAGTGCTCGGTGGGAGAGAGAAAAAAAAAAACTTCCTCGCTTTTAGACAGAAGTACATGAAAGGAGTTGCTAAAAACTGGAAAGAAGGATGCCGTGGGATGTTAAAGTTAGCGTGAGTTGTTTAGAAAGGATAAAGGCAAATAAAACGAACGTGTCGGAGATTTGATTTGAGCCATGTTTAAAAGCAAATGAAACACAGAATCACGCACCTCTTAAAGGAAAGGCAGTGCTGTTAGAAAAGAGAACATTCTAATAATGGAAACGAGTGAAAAGAGGGAAGAGAAATACGCCATGTCAAAATACTGTGACTGTGTATGGAATACCTTTTTTCTAAATAATCACAGGTTCCCCTTGTATGTTCGCTAAAACATAAATTGAGGCTGAAATAATAAAATTATCTTTCCTCTAAGAATATAGTCTCCTTTTTATTAGGGTTTTTATTGTTTCGTAAAAGAGGCCATGATTGTGGATTCACGATTCACGTCGTCTAAGCATCGATTCACAGACGGCGAACATAATTGAGATTGGATGATTCATATCCAGTTCTGCAACAACTGTTAGATTACAGTTGATTGGGATCATATGACGTCTTTCACGACACTCCAAAGAAAAAAAATTGATGTGTGAGGTTGCACGACACGATGGTAGTCCTGTTGTGCCATGGTGGCCTGTTAAAGTTCCTCACCTATGAGATACTTAGTTTGGGAATATTTCTCGAGAAGACCCGACAAAGAAGGTTAATAGGTATAATGAAGAGGGGGAGTTGGAGAGAGGGTGTGAGTAAACAGAAGCGGGGCTAGAGTAGGGGTTCCATTCATGTGTATGTATTTGTATTTAAATTATTAATAGAAAACGTAAATATATTAAATATTTGTATATATGCATGTAGATTTGCATGAATGTAGGTAAGTGTGTATGTATGTGTACATGTTTGCATAAATGTATGTGTATAGTCATTTTGATTGTTATAATGACGATTTTAGCATGTATGGCCTTAAGGCCCAAGCGACAGTTGTATTTATTGAATTCCAAAACTGGTACGATCAAACGTCCATTACTACTACTACTAATGAGATGTTTGCCATTTCAAGGGGGCTATTTTGGCATAATTACCTCATATAATATCTCAAGATATCGTTCGCTGGTAAACTTTCCTTAAAAGAATGGCGGTAGGGCTCCTGCATTTCAAATGATACTAGAATGTTTAGGTCTACATTTCAAATGTATTTCCACTAGCCCTTAAGCGCAATTTTTCTCAGTTTACACAATTATTTAGCTTAAAAAGGCTGCATCGATCCTTAAAATTATTTTCCAGAATTCAGAAACACCATTTCGTACGAGAAACCATCATAAAATTCCACACGTTGATCCGTATCATTTTCATAGCGCTTCAAAAATTTTGGTGATATGATCACAGTTTCAGAGGTGTGATCGACTTCTTTAAATGCATATTAATTCCCAGTTCGACATATTCTCTTCTGGAGAGCTTATGTTGTTTAATGTTACAAATTTGAGCATCAAGATAAGCGTATTCTTCCGCTCCAACCCACCGCTTATTAGTATGCACATACAATTTCTGTTTGCTCAAATTGTTTTTAGGAAGTTCTTCGCTGGTTCGCGGCGACACGTCCAATGCTAATTGAACGCCAATTGTCGGCCGCAACACCTCGCCGTTGGTTCTTGATGTAATTATTAATCGTTGCCTCCATCTCGTGACATACGATTAACTCAGGGGCCTGATTCCGCCGATTGGTAAACTCTTCATCATGGGACCAGGAAAGGAGGGAAAACTGTGCAAATTATCACACGATGCCCCGTTGCAGCGTTGTTGAATTTATTTTTTCAAGAAGTTTCATCCTGCCCTTGCCGTAAACGACGAGGATTACTGAGTACTCGAGTGTATGACTGATCTCCGAAGAGTTAAGTAAGAATCTCTGAAAGTACTCGTTGACCGCTTGCCTGAACATGAATTTCAGAGAATACTGCATAAGAATCGCTTGTCTGAATCTAAGAACTGAATGTAGCTAAGAACTGTCTGAAGACTAAGAGCTGGATGTCGAATAGGAATCTTAATCTGAATGACTGAACGAACGAAGAGTTAAAACTTGAGTAAATGAAACTGAATCTTAAGTCCGAACCCGAATGAACGCAAGTGAATCTGAATCTGTATCTTGAATATGTCTCAAAGAGCTAAATATGAACGTCTGAACGAAGTGAAAAACAGAATCATAAGTATCCTTCCTGGAGGATGTGCCTCGTTATTTATGGTATTCAAACCACGGTAGCGTGGCTTCTTGAGCTCATACGGGGCCAACTAATCTAGCTCACGGGCTCCGAATGTTCAAAACCTCCGTCCACCATTGGTGGGCTCTAACTCAATTTCCAGCCCCAACATTTAACTTTAGAAGGCAGTATCTGGTTATTGGTTTCATTTGAAGCAAACGTTCGAGCACTTCAGGAAGTTATTCGCCTTACTAACGGCTGTCTTGGAATTTGCAACGGCGTGAGAGGCAGGCAGTAAATGCAATATTTTGTCTCAGCCTTTCTACGGCAGGTGTTCACTTGTTCTATTATAACAGCCAACTCGCCGCCTTTGGCGAGTAACGAGAGCACCAAAAAAGCATAGTTTAGTTACTGCTGCTTATTCATTATTCATACAATATTACTTGACCTATTTAATGGGTTATTCATATTGATTACACAATATATACGATATCAAAGATTATAGGCTTATTGTGGTTTACACCGTACTGCAAAACTAGGTTTTGTTGGAGGTGGAGGCGCAAGAATTGTTGAGTTTATTCAAATTTCACATTATTTGAGGTTTGAACATCAGGAAATATGTGTTTCAAATCTGCTTTCAACAATCTGTGTTCTTATTGAATTTCTATCACTTTGTAGTTATTTGCGATTCATTTTATTGAGTAAATGCAAAGAATTCGATAGTGATAATTCACCTTTGCAAAAGGGGGGGGGGCATGGAATTAGAGCGCCAAGTCGGTGTCCAAGCGTTATTTTACATATGGTAATTTGTTTGTTAATTTTTTCACAAATATGACAAAGGAATTTTTTTTTGGTAAAAATAATGTTTATCTCAATTTGAATATGCCTTTTTCATGACTTTCCAAATTAACGTGAAACTATAAAACATTGTAATATTATTTGATAAGTACACAAGTATGTGTAATATTGAAATGCATGTAAATAAAAGTAAATCAACAAAAACAATGCACAATAGTTAATAATACAATACGGTTCAAAATTAACATTTTCTTTAAAATAAAGGCATTTTAGAAACATATTAAACGGAACATTAAAGTTATTAAGCTTATTCTTCTGTTGGCTGGCCATACATACTTCAACACTTTGTGTCAAATCTTATTTTGATCTGACCAAAACCTAGCTATGAACAAACTCCTCAAGGTTTCCATTTTTTTCAAGCTTTTAGTTCTACGATTTATATTTCTCTGAGAGAACCATTACGATTACAACTCATAAGAAGACTTATCCGACCTAAGATTACAGTCAATGTACTCTCTCATTTGATATCTATGTACCAGTCAGGCATATATAATCATGAAGAACTTTATATGTAATTGACAATGAGATTATTTTGCCCATTAGGCAGTTCATACAGTAGAATACTCTACATATCTCTGTTAATGGCTCAATATAAGTATTTCCTTTTCTTTACCATAAAAATGTTTCACTACGTTAACAGGCATTTATGGTACAGGCCCATTTTCTCCTTTCATTTTTACCCTTGAGCATTTTATACGAAGAATGAAATAAGTGATCGAAATAATTTACTGTCGATACTTTTCCACCGTCTCTTCAATGGCCAGAATGTTACCGGAATCTAGCATATTGGCTAATGATCAGGCAATTGTCATCAGTTTCTCTTTAATTTATTTAATTAGATGTTCATAGTCTAAAATATTAAGTAATTGTTACATTCAGTTCCAGTATTTCACATTACTAAGCCTTAACTTATCGTAATAGTTGACAAAAGATCCTTTTCGTGTTTCATTCCTTCTAATATAACAAATTAATTGCTAATAGCTTAATAACAGAAACTGCAATCAACACTTTTGTCTTCAAATTTTAAATTTTAGTTCCAGCTGGTAAGTACTATGATTTGTTTCACTCACTCTCGGCCCCTAATTTTCTTTACAACTTTTAAGTTAATGTGTATTATTTAGTAACATTTGACATAGGCATCTTTGGTGTATGAGAAAGTTAATTATTTCATAACAAGTGTTGAAGGTGGTTACCATCATCATCAAAGGTTACCTGAACATACCTCTCCATGTTATGGATGATATTCACAGAAAAAAAAAAAAAAAAAAACCAGGAGTCGTAAGCTCCAACTACGGGAATCTGTAGCTTATTGTTCAACATGCCCAGGAAGAAACCTGGTGGTCCAAGTCCCTCAGAAATGGCGCGATGTTTAAAGACCGAGACAATTACAGCCATATTGGCATCGGTGATGTTAGAGGTGCCACCATCCTGCTGAAAATAGTCGGTGAGTATTTCTTTTCTGTCTAATTGATTCACAAAAGCTTGGAAGATTTGCACGAATGTACCACAGCCAACAATGCGAGCCACAAAAGAACACACCCTAAATCACATTTTTCATCATGAAGAGATATATACGTTGTGAGAATTCTACTGACCCAAATGCAGTTATTCCGAGAACTGTGTGCCCGCTTAGTCTCGTCGAACAACGTGTAGTTCAGTGCTTTCAGATGTGCATTGACAAACTGGTAGAACCAATGACTGAAGAGATTCTTCTGTTCGTCAGAATATTTCAATCCCTGCACAAGAGTAGCGCGATATGCACACAGCTTTGCTTCCCCCCCCCCCAGCTTTTTGAGTGTGCTTCCATAATTTCCCATTTCCTTCGACAGTTTCCAAAGGAAGATCTGTAGTCCTAATTTTCACCATCTGCATCGTTACTTCTGGCAGTGTTGGACTTATTTCTTCGTAAACATAGAAATGTTTCCGTGGTTTTCAGTTACTTCACCAGATACTTCGTGGGGTTTTGGCTGTGGTTTCCGAGCAAATGGAACAACCGACTGTCTTTGATACTCTTTTAACGACGCAAGGACAATAAACACGCCCTGTTTCATTGTGTACCAGTTCATACTGCACTGTACTGTTGTTAATATAAAGCCAATTTTACTGTTACGATCCCATAATAACATTAGAGCCAGATGTGACACACCACTGCCTAAGACAGTAAGGACGCAATCAGCATTCACATGGGTCAGTTAATAACACTACCACGCTTGTCCCTCCGTTAGCATGCTTCTCAAATCCATGTAAAATTTCACTGGATTATAAGTTTTAATTCGAGGAAAAATCAGCGGCCGAGAGCCAGCGAAACATCCAATAGAGAATTATGAATGAAAATATTCAATTTTATTTTTGACATCTAGGTGAACTTTTACAGACTGTCCAAGATCAAATTTATTATTTTCCCCGATTATATTTGTAATTATACAATTATTTTTTTCTGTAAGTTCACTTTATATAAGTGATAATATATATATTAGTGCAAATGTTATGTAAGGGTTTCTTGTGTTTTCAATTGCATGCATCCGGATACCTTTCACGACTATGAGCGTGTTAGTCTCTCCAAGGTGATTTTTTTTTATATTCAATTAAAATCAAGGCCTTTTCTTGAAAAGATCTCATAGTTTTTAACAAAGTTCATCATACAATTTCTAGCTCTGAAGTATCTTATCTGAGCTCAGGTTCAGAATGATATGTTCTTCAGCCTTTCTGTGGTTACAAGCAAATTTTAGCTCTGCTTTGAACTGTTAACCTACTGCGGGGTGACGTTCTTTCTAATTGAGTGCTTCCTTCATTACATGGAATGTTACTTTTACTAGTGAATAATTAATTGTAGCCAAACTTTGAAAACGTTCTTTCATTGTAACGAATTCTAATGAATGAAAGGCAAGCTTTATTTGGAAACGTAAGGTTGCACGGTAGGAGTCGCACATATAGGTAGAGGAGAAATATGCGAAATTGGTGCAAATCTTGAAAGTTCGCCAAGTAAGTGGAAAGTTTGGAATATAAAGGAAAGCATTAACCATGAAATTTAAACATTACAGAATCCGGATTTAATAATGTAATTCAGAAAGTGTTATACTGATACATTTTTTTTGTTTAGTGGAAGGAATACGACATGTTCAGCTTATCTATTAAATAAGGTTCTATATGTTTTTGAAAGGGAGTAGATGTTTGGGGTCACCGGCTTTTGCGCGCTTGGTAGCCGAGATGTTAGACACCGCGTGAGTGGGCAAGATTTATAACTGAAGTTAGTTATGCCATTTTTAAAGCTTTTTGAAGCAGTACTGTTTGCATTTTTCAAAGTGTTTTAATTATATTTTTATCTACTCATGTGCACTTTAATTAAGCTGATTAAGATGTGCCGCCTTTTTCCTTGAGAGGAAGGCAAATTTCTCTTTTAAGAGCCCAGACTAAAAGGTAAATTCACTTCCATGTGAACCACCACGGGTGGCCGTCCTCATAAATAACAAATGCCGGGGAGGTACCCTAAACATAGTCCTGGAATGCTTCCTTCCTTAAAAAAGCCTCTCCTTGTTTATTTTCCATGTATCCTCGTTGTCCTCCACCTGTGGTGCCTCAGTAGTAAAACGGATGTTAAACAATTAAAAAAAAAATACTTCCACGTGGCTAAGAAGGCGGAAAGTATTACGTGTACACTGTTTGGTCGGTCCTGTTGGTCTTGTGGTAACCATACTTGCTCCGTAAACCCAGAGTCGCAGGTTCAAACCCGGTCACGTTTGATTTTTAGGGCGTAAAAATCCTAAGTATGGCTTCCTTCGCAAGGGTACTAAGTCGAAGATTTACGGCACGTAAAAGAACTTCAAACCTGAAAGAAGAGGCCTCTGAGAAAAAATTAACGGCCATTTCATGCCTTGAATTGAATGAACAGACCTGAGTAAAATTTCGAAAAGTATTTATACTTTTATATAAGTAAAGTATTCTGACAGTGGTAGGGAACGGGAGTTGGGATGGCAAGGGATGCCAGATTCGGAACCATGCTTAGAAGGAAGTGTTTTTTTTAATGGTGTTTAACGCCCTTTGTACTACTGAGGCACCATAGGCGGTGGACATTGTTGATACATGAAATATAATGATATATGTGAAAAGGATTTTTTTTAATGAAGTAAGCGTTCCAGGCCTATGTTTAGGGTACCTCCCCGGCACTTGCCATTTATGAGGATCGGAGAAAAACCTGCAAAAAACTTTAATCAGGGACGACGGTCCTGGGGGAATTTGAACCCCAGACCTCCCGCGCCTTAACACCTCGGCCACCCGTGGCGGCGAGAGGGAGTATGATAAACACTGTGCTTCATCCCATTCCTTCGGGATCAATTGAACAGGATAGAACGAAAAAATCGCCCTGGTATAGCTATGAATGAAACACCTAATCTTCATTGTGACATAAGCTAACATGATTAAAAATTAATATCACAGAAAATTCAAGTTCTGTAGTATTACAACGAAAATGTTTCGCTGCCAAAGCGTTCAATGCAGGAATATGTGGCAATTAAAGTTCTGTTCACATGTTTACTTAATACCTCTATCATAAACTAAGTTTGTACGTCGCATATTAATGTGTTTTTTAATTTGCTTTAACGATATGACAAATGTCGCGCTATATGTATTAAAATCTTATGAAAACAGTAGATAAAAAGTCAAATAAATTATATTCTTTCTTCAAAGTATGCAGCCACAAATATTTATAATAGTTCTGCATACTGCTAGGAATACAGTTAACTTCATGATTACCTACTGCTTCTATAAATATTTGCAACAACCTAACGAAGAATCGACGTTCATCGAGGGAATGCATCGCGCGAATACAAAATGCGAAGCTGTTACCCGAGGTTACGCCTCAGTACAGTAGCAGCAGATACCAGTGCTTGTCTCCCTTTTTAGCGCGATAAGGGCTGTGAAGTACATGTAAACGGGTCAGAAGGAGTGGGGAGTGTGTTTTGTTTGTCGGTAAGGGAGGCGTAATTGCAAGCTCCTCTCGGTTCTGGATCGATGAAAGGTTGTAAAAACTAGGTACAGATGAGACAACTTGCACCTGTGCTGCGCACTCCGAATACATTTAACAGCATGCTCATTGAATCACACGGAATATTTTATACGTTGCAGTGAAATTCTTTCTACATAAATTAATATAGTTGCGGTAACATTCATTGCTCAACCTTTTTATGTTAAGTAAACTGTTTTCAGCAAATACACCTGAGTTTTTCAACTACAAGGTTTTCGAAAAATAATTTTATCAATTTATTTTAAAGAAATATACTGAGTTTCGTTGACAAGAAACTAACATTGCGGCCGCAAGAGCAATTTTTCATTTTTTTTAATTCATTTAGTTTAACCTCAAACCCTAATGGTCCAATTTTGCTGATTAACGAAATCGACTAATCGCTTCTTAAATGTTGGTTATATATCGAGTTTCGGTGAAAAAAGAACAAAACAAAAACAAAAATTGCAGTCGCTAGAGCGTTAAAACACACACACTCACATGCGCGCGCACGCACGCACACACACAGATATGTAAGCAATAAAACAATAACTAAAGAGGTAGAACAAGTATAAAACACTTAGATATTCACAGATTATCGTCCGCTATACTTAGAACTTCTTGAGCTCTTCTGTAAACGGCTTCTTTAATTCTCTTTATTTTAGTTATTTTTCAAGTATATTATATATACTTATAAGTTTTTTTTTCATTGTCATTTTCGGCGCTTAGTAGTTAGGATCGAATGAGATTTGAAGACATTTTTAAAAAATCGCTTCGTGGATACTTGTTGATTTTTTTTTTTTATTTACGGACGCTCTTAAACATCTCAGGTTATCAGTGTCCCATTCAATTCAGAGCGTGAAACGGCCGACAAATTTTGCTCAAAGGTGTCTTCTTTCAGGCGTGAGGTCCTTTTTCGTGCCGTAAATGTACGACGGGACCCACGGTTTTACTTCCTTTTCGAGGGAAGCCATACTTAGTATTTTTGTACCTAATATATATATATATATAAATCCTGGCCGGGTTTGATCTTAGGTTTAGGACGCAAGTATGATTACCACCAGACCACCAAAACCAACTCTTCGTGGATACAATCGCAATATCCTTCGGAATTCGCTAACAAGAGAGCATCGGACATTGCTGTATAGCCATACACAATTAAAGGATTTAATGGAAAAGCAAAATAAAATATAAGACAATGTTAAGACAAAGAACTTTAATGGCTAAGCACAAATAGATGACATTTGTAAGATCACCAAGTGCTTGCCTTCAGTTCGAACAACAAAGAATTCTAATGGCTAAGGACAATTAGAAAATAGCATAAAATATTATTATCAAAATTGTTTGTCTTGCAATTACAGATATTAAACCTGAAAATAAAACAATAAAGAAAATGCCTAGAAGTAAAAAGTACTTACGATGAATAATATGTTGCTTACACAAATGCTTTAGTCAGTGGAGTGGGAAAGGAGCAACGGTTCTACACATTTTGAATAGTTGACAGAAAATGTCTTTATCCCTCGAAGTCAGGGACACGCTAGTAGTAAGCCCAGAGAAAGGCTCTGACGTCATCACGCGAGACGCTTCCACACTGGTCTCGACCAATCAAAAGAAAAGTCACGGGGAGTTGTTTAGAATATGGATGAGAAGAGGAAGGAAGGGAACAGGGATCTGGCACATAGAAACAGATAATCTCTCAAAGCTAACCCAATAAATGGGGTTAACTGTACCCAACTACAACGAGGTACAAAATAGCGACATTTTATGTATACAAAATTTGACATAACCCATGTCAAGATGTGATTAGAAGGTACAACGTTTATCTCATAAAAGCGCATTCTTCCAAAGAAGAATTTTTTTTTTAATTCACAAGAATATGTGGTACATTTTCTCCATATTTCGAATCTTGCAGCGTAGCCATTAAATATGGGCTGCTGAGATATAAGACGATGCTTCATCTCTGCTTTCACGAACATTGTTAAGCAAATGGAATGTTACTTATAAATGAATTATTCTATTTTAAATTCTTTAAATCCACCGCCGCGGACCCTGATTTAATCTCCGGTCAGAACATGATGTCTGCATAAATTTTCCCTGCTTAGTTTTCCATTACCGTGAAAATGTGAATGCCAGGGTACCCTAAGGACTCCGAATCAATTTCATCATTCGATTTATCATCCGTAAAGACTTTGCAGTTAGCGGGACATTAAAAAATTACGAAATAGGTATTAACTTTTGTATTATTTTAGCATTGTTATATTATGTTTAATTCCTTTTACCTTTGCTTGTGTTTCAGACATATTTAATACAATATGTTGTAACGGGTTGTTAGCACTAATTAAAATTTCTTCTATGGCGATACAACTCGAGATCGGGCCATGGCCTGCCGCAGCGACCTGTGCTTCCTCTACCTGCGTTTAATAAGCAAAGGAATCCCCCCCCCCCCAATATTTCAGTTTTTTTTTTGCAAATATACTGAAATGTACCCACATAATTTGGCTGCGCATTGCTATTTCTTTGCAAAGTATGCCTTTTTGTCAACTAGATGTTATATGTCGTTATGGCACTAGTCTGCAGAACATCTTTATACAGCGGCTATGATTTTCTCAATATCGTCAGATCTCCCTCTGCAAATTATGTCCTTTAGAGAACGGAAGAGATGGAAATCTGAAAGTGCTATGGATTAAAAAAGAAATGCAAGATCAGCACAGTTTAGTGGGGGCATAGATTTGTGTGAGACTCTGCAATAACATTGTTCACATCTTTATGAAAACCGATACACCTGAACCGGTTGTCTTGAGCTTCCAAAAATGCTGACATACTTTGGGTTAACAGTTTCAACATGAGGTAATACGTTGATAAAAATGACCCCTTTAAAGTTACAGCAAATTTATGGTATGAATTTTGCGTCTGAGGATATTATTTTGAATTTTTTTCTTTTGGTCTCAAACTCGAATGATGAATCCACGTTTCATCTCCTGTTACAATGCATTTTTTATTTTGAATTGTGTTTAACGCCCGTTTTTACTACTGAGCCACCACAAACAGTAATTATATAAGAGACGAAATGATACATTGGGAAAGGATTTTTTTTTCAGGAAGGCAATGTTCCAGGCATTTGCCATTTATGAGAACTGAGGAAAATTGGAAAAAACCTCAGTTAGGGAGGACGGTTCTGACGGGAATCGAACCATAGACCTTCCGCTCACGAGTCCGCGCCTTAACGACCTCAGTCACTCCTGGCGGTGTTATAATGCTGGATAAGAAAGTGTTACATTTAGTCGCATAACGAGCAAGTAACGCTGAACAAACATTAGATAAAAAAAATATGACATTTTCCTAGAAACTGAGTAATAAGAGGAAGAGAGAAATAAAGAATAAAAGAATGAAAAAGTGTTGCATTACATTGAACGTCCCTCGTTAAATGCACATGTATAAAGTAAGAGCCAATTAAGCTCGGACCGCAAACCGTGAGCTCTGTTGCGAGATGGTGATAAGAAGTATGGCGTTGTACAATCTGCTGATTTCACGTTCATCCAAGTTTTATGACTGAGGCAATGCCATTCAGCCGTCAGTAAAAGCAGTTTGTATTTTAAAAATGTATGAACAACGTGCGTTTATTCACGAAGAGCATGTGTGAACAAATTGGCAGATCTATAACATTGCTCTGTCGTGCAGTATAACTTTTTATGTCTCTTCGCAAAGAGCTACAAAGTTAGAATGCATGGTGCAGGAACCTTAGGTCTTACAAGCACATTTTAAATATCATCATAAGGCGAGAATAAAATAAATATTATAATAGAATGTATTTTATGAATGCTACATTAAACATAAATTTCTAAAGTGTTGTAGAAGGAAGTTTCGCTGAATTATACCGTCTAAAGTAGCAATTATAAATTTAGTGAAAATTTTGTAAAGTTTTGTAATCCATAATGGCCTAGAAAAGTGAAACGTGTTTTGATTGAGAAGAAGTTGAATAACTTGACTGATGCTTATTTAGATCATTCAGAAAACTTTCAGACGATTAGCACAGCATATAAGTATTTTCAAGATCATGCAAAACAATGAAACCTCTTACATTCCTGTCCTTATAAAATATGCGTATGTAACAGATTCAATGTCTGCAGTATCGAAAAAGGGTACAGTTTGTAATTGATTTAACAGCCAAGTCCATGATTACTGATCTACAACCGGCATTATTTAGTTACGAAACTTGGTTTAGTCTGCGGAAATGTTATTATAAAAAAATCATTGGAGTATGTGTATCCCAAAGCTGTTTTTGAAGTTGATCTGGGTGCAATTTTTATGAAACTCTTAACTGTGAGAAATATGTAATACATTAAATCCATATTTTGCAAACTTAGTTGAAGCAGAAGATTTGTGCGGGTATGTTGGAGCTATTTCTCACAAATGAATTTGTCAAGTGCCCTTTAAGTGAAGTACTTCACGACAGAATAATTAGTTCGGTTTGAATTGAATCATAATACAAAATATGATTTTTACTTCCACATGAACGAAATTACTGAATATGAGTACAAATATGCTTTCAGGTTTTTTCCTTCAGACAGAAAAAATATTGTATATGGTGATTTTTGGCCAAAATTTTCCTCTGGGATGGCAGTAGTCGGCCAGCATACTGGGACTCCATTTGTCTTGGATACCTCTTTCCCATTGTAGAAATATATTGATGAAATGGCTCAATGTTTATCACTGATAACCTGAAATTTTTCTGGGAAGAAGTCTATGTGGGAGTCCAAGAAGTGAAGATTTAAAGAAACGTTGCATCCCAAAGCTTTGTATATAGATCACTTATTATTTCACGATAGTATTCTACTTTATATTTTCCAAGAAAACTTCAACAAATATTTTTGAATAATTTCTAGGCTTCTTTTTCTGTTAGATTTAATATTTTATCAAAAATATCATCATAGATAACAACTTTTTCTGGCCTTATAAAAATTTCTTCCTTTAGTTTTGCATTACTAACTTTGGAAATTTAGATTTCAAATGCATAAATGCTACAGAAGTTCTATCCATTAATTATATTTCATAAGTCCCAATTTTAAAAGTAGGGAAGTTAAACACACTTTTCCATAATCTACAATAGGAATTTTTTTATACATTTGTTAACTGGGAATTAGAATGTAATGTTTAGGCAATTATTTCTTAATGCAGTGAGACTTCCTATCCCTGGTGCTCTATTCACACACCAAATAGCTGAATTTAGTGTATTCAAATTACAAACCAGTAATAAAGTCATGACCTTCAAATCCCCACAGATATTCCATTGTATTTTGTATACCGGATTTTTTCGAACAGTATTTTATGTCCCTTTCATATCAGTGGCATGTGCCACAAGTAATTCAATACCGTTAAATAGAAGTACAGACTTCAATAATTTTTGATTAATCTATGAACAACCACCGCTCATCTGGTTGGTCGTTGATGTTCAAGAGATTCCATTGCTGAACGAACATTATAAAAAAAAAAAAAGTACACCTTTCTTTGTAGATAAATCTTTTAAATCACTATCACTATTTTGTCTTTGGCAGTAGATTACTACCTTTAAGCCTGGAACTTAAAATTTAATACGGTTCTTTAGAAAACTTTACCGAATGAGATCATTAAAATCGTCTTGAGTTACAAAGTGACGCTCTGATGAACATCTTGCTTCGAATGTAGAATCACTTCTCCCGCCTCTTTGTTCTTAACTTCAGTAGGTTGGGTTGGAATTATCATTTACCTTGAAACTTTGGTAGAGGACACTCTTCACAAATCTCTTGGCAGATGACAAATTGGGAGAGTTTATTATATATTTTGTTTTAGATGTGATTCATTATATGCTAGTTTAACAGAAATAGCATTCACTTGAATGGTCTTCTGTTCCCTCCAAATCATTACTAATCGCAAATAACACATGACATGTATCATTTACCATCCAGTGACAAGTCTAATACATGATACAAAGCATCTATTTGAAGCTCATTATTTATCCTCATCACCAGTTTTACACCCAAAATAAAATTCATATCACTATTTTACAAATGACTTGAAATTCCGCCAATGTTATAACTCACCACACACGTACTAAAGATTGTCTGGATGGTTTTTAAGTATTTTTTGCCATGTTCAAAATTTTTAAATAAACTAATAAGATAAAAATAAGAATAATAAGAATAAGACATAATAAATAAGAATACAAAGTAAAAAGCACTACGCCTAAAATTTATATGGATATCAGAATTATTATATGTATGTTTGTTGCATGTGTGAGTGTGTGTGTGATTGGGGTTTTAAAAATAGAATCCAGTTTAGGAATAACAATATGCTGAGAACTCTTGTATATGGGTTATTTTGTATCTTTACAATTGAAGAACTGGACGTTCTTGTTAATGTTGTTGGTTTCTTTTGTTGTCATTAATTTCAGAAATTAGGTATTTACAAGAGCATGAATGGTCTTGCGATGCATGCAACTGTGATGTGCAATATATATAAAAGAAAAATAAAGTAACACTAAAGTAAATAAAAATAAAGTAACACTAAAGTAAATAAAAATAAAGTAACACTATTAACAATGTAACAACTATCGAATATCTAACTCTTCGAGTTCTTCTATGCCATAGAGGAACTCAACGAGTTAGAAATATAGCGATCTCAAGTGTGACTTTATCTTAGTGTTTTATCCTTTTCTGCTTATAATTACTTAATTTATATATTTATATATATATATATATAATTCTAAATTCTAAATACTTATCTTCTTGCCATAGAAGGACTCCACGAGTCCGAAATATAGCGATCTCAAGTGTGAATTTTTCTTTGTGTTTTATCTTTTTCTGCTATCATAATTACTGTTAATTTGTTAAATTGTTGATAGTATTGTTTTATTTTTATTTTTCTTATATTATATATATATATATATATATAAAACTAGTTTAACTGGAATAATAACTACTACTACTAGAGAAACAAAATGCTTGTGTTCACAGATTCACTACAATTTCAACATTGAATGTCTGAGAATTATTCTTAATAAAGTTCTCCACTTGTATATCCAACATTTCCAACTTTTTATTATTTTTAAAATATAAAAAGACATTTTATATATACGGAAGTAAATTATACAAAGAGTGACTCACAAAATACTATGCATAATGGAAAAAAAATGATATATATTTGATTTCAGAATTCCGAATAAAATACTGCACTAGAGTTACTATTCGGTTTCCTTATAACATGTTGATCAGTGTTATTTGTGTTACAATCTGAAGAATAAAGCATACAGAAACAATCCATGAGATCGGGAAGATTTATAACAAAGTATTCGTCATTGACCAAAATGGACTTCAGCAAGATTCCCGTAACCGTTTTGAAAGATAAGTTTGAAAGAGGAAGGTTGACATTCTGAGTATTTTTGGCAATGGTTGATACAATTTTACTACTTGTGATAAATATTAAATAAACAAATAACAGAAAAAATAAGTGTAATGTCGTCCCCCACGAAACTTCCGTTTTGCGGACAACACCTCGCTATATTGTAACAGATCTAACAGCGTGTTCCGTTGCACACAGCTATAGAACAAGAATTTGTTATATATATTAAACTTTTTACAATGCCAGAAGTAAAATTAAATTAACGTAATTATTTATTTCAGATACTTATATTTTGTCCTGGAATAGTGGCTGCTGAATAAATTGAATCACGACTGTTTTTAGTCAGCTAAAGAATATCAACACTTGTTAACTATTAAACTTAATATGGTTACATAATTATAGATTCCATTATCCATTATCCATAGCGTTTAGAGCAATGCTTTTTGTATGCAGTTTTTTCAACGTTTTTATTTCCCAAAATCGGTATAATTTGTATTGTTTTTAAGGTTATGATCTTTGATTATTCAATAGGTAATTTAGATTTCAATTTTTGGCAATATTAATTTGATTCCCAATTCCTAACTGTCTTTATTTGGAGTTTTACTGTCATTTATTCCCATGTACGCTTTATCTCTCTGTGTCTTTTGCTTCTATGCAGCAATTTACCCTTACCGAGTACGATAAATTGGCGATGTTATTTTTATGATCAACTGGTCTACATCTAAGAAATATATAGTTACCTACAAATTCTGCTGAGACACTAAGTTCTAGAACTATATCTGAGCGTGTATTTCTCCTCATAATCCCAATGGAATGTGTGACCCTTTTGTTTTTGGATCTTGATCAGGTTTCTTTTGAACTGTTTATTTAAGGACGCTCTTTAACATCTCAGGTCATCAGCGTCCCATTCTATTCAAGGCGTGAAACGGCCGACAAATTTTGCTCAGAGGCCTCTTCTTTCAGGCTTGAGGTTCTTTTTCGTGCCGTAAATGTACGACACGGGACCCGCGGCTTTACTTCCCTTCCGAAGGAAGCCATACTTAGGATTTTACGCCGAAAAAATCCATCGATCCTGGCCGGGTTCGAACCCGCAACCTTGGGTTTAGAAGCAGGTATGGTTACCACTACACCACCAGAACCGACAATTTGATCAGGGTATAAATCCAAAGTATGTATACACAATATCTAATGTATGTATAGCTATGAAATTGTATTCACTTATTCTAATCGGGGGAAAGAGGAATTGTATGTTCTGAATATTTACATTAAGCTAATATTGAGATTGTTATAGTTATTATTAAGAAATTATTTACTAATTTATTTAAGAACTGTACCGTTTTGTGTATTATGAAAGACACTTGTGCACCCGTGCGAAGGCTGTAAAGTTAATACCACTTATGTTAATTTGAATAAATACACTCATTCTTTCATTTACATAATTTCCCATTTTAATCAATAAAATTGATAAAATATTCTAATATCAAACGCAATTCTTTGGTCTTTTTATTGGAGTGTCAAGCGGAAGAGTCCTCTGAACGAAGACTTTTCCTGCACATCAAATGTTTAATAATGCGTTGCAAAAAGTTAAAACTAATACGCAGTTCTTTCTTGTTCTGCTGCTTTTCCAGATGAGACTGTCAGGCCTTGCAATGGCTTCTTTTGCGCTTGTTTCGCCATATATAATATTTTAGTCCCATTCGTTAACCACCGGCAGATAAGAACGCCCACAACAGTATTGATCAACTGTCCTGCAGATATAAGAAGCTGCCATTTGAAACCACTCCACATAGAGTTTGTCTACTCTTAAATACTAGACTGCTGTTGGCTGAAGTAAAAATATTATTGGTGCAATCTGTGTTGCTAGGATAAATAAGCACTTCATAATTCTCAAAGGCTCTTGGTTGTCATCCAGGAAAACGTGGCCACTATAAAGTTCTTGTCCCACCCCCATCACAAGAGATATGGAAAGGCAATTGTGCCCATATAGTACGAAACAACCCAAAATTACACATATCCATATAGTTATTTATGTTTCGTTGGTGTGATACGAGTGAGGAATGCGGTGCATCAGGATTCGCTCAGGAAAACAACGTTATCACGTCTCTGAATTCTAATTCAGTACATGTGGGTACTGACAGAGATCGGGTGTGGAAGTGAGATAAATAATTTATTAATTTATTCTTTATTATTATTCATTAACTAAGGCACCCTCAGATGTTCTTAATAATGAGAGAAATATAGTATCTACTCTCCTATATGTGAACAGTGGCAACGCTGGAGCATCACCAGTATTGTGTGTTACGTTTAGACGAAAGCTTTAACACTAAACACTTGGAACTCAGTAAAATGGGGCGAAGTTATTAAAAGTTTATCCATCACTTTATACGTGTTTTATGTATCACTGAAACATCTTATCAGTTAAAAAACAAAGTACTGCCTTCTGTTTTTCTTTAATTGTGTACATTTTCTTTACGTTAGTATTAGCGAGTTGATTATATCGGCTTTCGCGGCCGGAGTTTTGAATGTGAAAATGTTACGTTTCCATGCTGCAAGTTAAGAGACAGTTACGGAGACAGATAGCTGCATAATTTTATTCTACTGATATCGTCTGCTCCAGTTCGTGACGAAACGTCAGGCCGAGGAGAACATTTTTATGATCACTAGATCACAGCCTCAAAGCCCGGAAATATATTAATTTAATATTAGCGATATTGAATTCGTTGTAGCTTGTCATTTGAAGGTCGTGTGAGCAGACTTATTATTTTCTTTTCTGATACAATCATTACGTCTCACATCGACTTTGATTTTCGTCTCTGTGCTTGTTTTCATTTACTTAACTCTCTCACACATAGTTTATCTGTTCTGTAAATACTCGTGAGCATAACTACTATTAAGTATTGCTTTTTCACTTACCTGTTTCAACTTGCAACTGCAGCAAAACAATTTAATAAAATGTTTATATAAATTATTACATTTGTTTAAATTAGTTTATCCTAATGTAATACAATTCTGCTTGCACCTCTGCGTACTGAAAAATGATCAAATCTCATTTAGTTAATGACTGGAGGAAAGAATAACGTACGTTACAACATCCACAAAGAACATTACCAAACCTCAAATAGTACTGCAGGGAAATCTTGATGTAGTGTCTATGTTTACCACATCGTTTCACTTTAGTTTCCCTCTCCATTTTAAGCTCGTGTTTTGCCGTAGTTTATTCATGGCTCTCAACAGAAGTGAACTGTGAATTACCCTCTTTATTATTTTAAGAACAGAATTGTTCAATGCTGCACACGACCCGTTCACGTTAAATATTAAATGTGGCTGATTTCCCCGTCACAAAAAAATCCACGTTTGTGCATGGCTTTCTTTTTTCTTCGCTTATTATTATACTCCTGGTTTTCTTAAGTAAATATTTTCATACATAATTCCCGTAAACCAATCTCTTTCTGTTATCTTTTTTCCGTTATTTAAAAGTGGTGAATAAATAAAATGTTGCCCCCGTAATCTGCTTAGATGTGAACAAAAATTAACTTTTTTTAACATTTAAAAATATAGAATTGCCGCTGACAGAATCTTTACTTTACTTAAGTGTTGAGAACTGTACCTGTTGCCATCTCTCTCTCTCTCTCTCTCTCAAGAAATTAATTTTTTCTCCCCGCCAGACTATGGATTACCTGCATAAAGTAACTGTCGTTTTTTATTTTATCTTTATTGGGAATGTAATTTGAAAACCTTGAAATTGGAATTATTTTAATCAACAAAATATTTATTATTTCATAATTTATAATAATTGTTTTTTAAAAAATGTTTGATAGATGTCTGTTTCGGCAACATTCCGGAAAAAACCGTTTAGGTTCAAACTGGAGTGACAAAGAAATGAATCGTGTCATTTAAGCTGCTATATATTCATTTCTGTGTCACTCCAGTTTGAACTTAAAATGCTTTTTTCCGGAATCGATCCAAAACAGACATCTGTCAAGCGTTTTTTAAAAAAATAATTATTAAAAATTACGAAATAATAAATATTTCGTTGATTAAAATAATTCAATTTCAAGGTTTTCAAATCACATTCCCAATAAAGATAAAATAAAAAACCGACGGTTACCTTCTCCAGCTAATGCATAGTCTAGGGCGAAAGAGAGAGAAAGGGACAGGGAGAGAGAGAAAAGAATTTCTTGAACTTTGCTTCCGGCTAGTCCTTTGTGCCTACACCCTCAATGGAGGCAACTCCAGGAGGAAGGAATGAGATGAGGGCATTAGGCGGCTAGGATCTACAAGCGGTTACTGCGCAGACGCAGTTGGGGTGCAAGTCACCGTCACATCGCACCAGCTCACTTTGCCTGGCACTTTCGATTTTGCAATAGAACCAACTGTGAAATGGGAGAGCAGAAAATTCGTGGAATGTAAATATCCACCCAATATTGAGCCGGTACTGTATAATTAGAGAGTATTACCTGGAACTGTAGGGCATTTCTTACAATCTGTATCTTCACACAGGGTTCAATCTCGGCCAGGATCGATGACTTTTTAGGTGTAAAAATCCTAAGCATGGCTTCCTTAAGAAGGGAAGTAAAGCCATGGGCCTCGTGTCTTAGATTTACAACAAACAAAAGAACCTCAAGCCTGAAAGGAGAAACTCCTGAGCAAAATTTATCGGCTGTTTCACGTTCTGAGTTGAATTGGAGCTTATGATGTGAGATGTTAAATAATGTCAGTAAATAAAGAAAGTAAAAATGCTATTTTTAAACTATTAGTGACAATGGTTTAAAGCTATCAAATCTTATCTTAAGTTTTTTTTGATAAGTATTAGAATACTAAGACCTACTGAATAGTAAGAGAAATTCTTTTTCTACGAAAAGGATGTTTATTATTCTTAATAAAGGATATAGTGCCTGTTGCACAATTTCTTTATTAATTAAAATATATTACTTTACTTATTCTTATAAGTGCATTAGTTAACATTTTTTCAAACTTTATTGTTTTATTGAATTTTCATCCGGAATACAAGCTATAATGTCTGTTGTACAAGTTCTTTATTTTAAAAACATATTACTTTACTTGTTCTTACAGGTTATATGTGCGATTTATAATTTATAATTTTTATTTGCTAATTTTCATTTTCCGTCACATTTTAAATTTTGCTCTCATTTGTCTTTCAGGTATGTGTGTACGCGCTGCTGTTTTGCAACTAGGCTACACAGGTTAGATGCTCAGATAATGTTATAATTTTAATTGTTTTAAACATATCTAGAAAAGTGATTCTTTAGTATCTAAACTAATGGTACGTGATCAATGATTGATGTGTATACTTTTCTTACGCTATTACTACATCAACATCAGTTATCTAAAAATTAAAGAATACAATATAATTCATAGTGCAGAAGTAATATTTCAAGAACATGTATCTTTTTTTAATAAATTTATCAGTGCACCTACACTGTGTTTTAATTTCCTCCATAAAAATAAAATGAATATAATACTATTTGTAACGTTTTCACTTTATTTAATTTAATTAAAATTAAATGTAATCATAATTTTAATTTCATCATAGAAGAGCAATGAACATATTTGCTTATTACATGTGCTAGATCAGAAGTGAATTCCATAAATTCTTTCCATTGAATACCTTGATTGAATACCTTCGTCAACTGATCGATGTCTCCTGGAATGCTTTAGACCTTGTTTCGAACTGAGCATCGTAAAATACCCTCATCGATTTCTGATGAAATTCTGCAAATGTGATAATACTAAAACACCTCGAAAGTGCATGTAGACTAAACTTATGATATTGAAAACAGAATTTTGCAACATGAGTACCTTTTTAAAGAAATAAAATTAGTATATAAATATATAGCCGCAACATAAAATATGGATAAAAGCTAGAAATCTAAATGGAAAAGAGACCTGAAAGGAATAGGTAGGTATACCAGTTCGAAAGTGATAAGTACGTGAAAACTAAACAGTGTTTTAATATAAAAAGGTATTATCAAGTCAAAACATATATAAGATGTATAATATCAATAATATCAACGTATGTTTATAACTACAACTTTTTATATATGTTTACAAAAAATTGCTGGACAAAAATTGCAAAATAGTTTACACGTTCTTAATTTGAACTATTTATTTAAGTAACATTTAACTCTGGCAGCAGAGGTCCTTGGAATTTTGTGATAGCAATTATGAAACACTATTCCAACATTTTATAGGCTGGAGGTAAGACATGCCAGAAATCAATAAAGGGCAAAAGTAGATATTAGGTCATAAGGTTTTATAAACTAACAGCAGCATTACAGAATTTTTTACCTAATGAGAATCAAATATAAGTGAAATATACAAAGCTACAATAAATTCATGTTCTATAAAATGGATAATCAATTCTAATATACTATATTTGCTGTATATGTCTTATGAGTCGTATGAAGTTATTAACTATAGCAATATATGTTTTAATTAGTGCAGCCTGTGGTACCGTACGATCAGTTTTGTTTTTCCCCGGTTAGCCGGCCAGTCGGATCTCGGTGATTAGCGGGAGGGTAAAACAATAAAACAAACCAATCATACAACAACATACAAAATAATTTAAGAGGTTCATTACTTATCAAATTATCAAATTAGGTATTGAAACTGCCCATCTTCATTCTCTACACATTTTTGGCATCTCTTTAGGAAATTATTTATCACTCATTGTAGTTCATTTTGAGAAATTCGGAAAAGTTTTTGACGAATATTTTCTTTGAGTTTTTGAATTGCGTGCGCGTTCGTCTTGTGCATTTTTAAATTTACCCCAGAGATAATAATAGCAAGCTGTTAAATCGGGGCCGAGGGGGCTACAAAGCCCTACTAATAACTCTGTCTCGTGGAAAACATTGTAAATTTCTTTCATGAAATTATTTGCTGTGTGAACGGTGGCAGTCCTGTTGAAAAAATGAACATGCTCCGTTTCAGTTAATCCTCTGAAAAAAGGAGTGTATGGTATTCGCATTAATAAAAGAATCAATTATATACTGAAAAAAGCTGGTTTTATGATTCTTTCACCACCAAGTTAACTGGTACGAATCACACATAAAGATACGCTGTGTCGTAAACACACGAGGTGAAATCATACAATCTATGTATACTGTCGAATTAAGAAATTGACAAAAACACAGGCCGGGGAACAGCTACGCTACGACTGCGACAGTCAGCAAGGCCAACAAGTAAGCAAGCTGGCTTGCTACCTCCACCACGGTGTGGCAAACGAGTGGTGGCTGGCTCATAGGAAAAACCCCGCGGGGGAAAATATCACTGATCGCACGGTATAACAAACATTCTGTCTAATGGGATAACTATTGGTTCCTATAAAACAAACTTTTTAAGATTTATTTTGATTCTAATTACGTTTTATATGTTACAAAGGTAAATTAAAGTGACTTTCCACTCGCTAACCCAATCAACATTCTCATTGCATGTCCTATTTTTAACAAAACACCCTCAAATAATTTGATCACAGTGCACCAGTTGATCTCCCGAGATAATATGCTATTAAAATGGCATAATGTAATGGTTGCTCCTAAGTCCTGAAGCGGATTAGTTGTGATGTCAATCTTGAAGAGTTTGGTAAATTTGGTAAACTTTGGTAAAATGATGAATGATCGCTTCGGTGTTGTTGCCTGCGCTTCAATGACAACAATTTCTCAGGGTGAATTCTGCTATTTTGTTGATTTGTACTCAACAAGGTTGGGAGAGGAGTTCAATAATATAAATAAGCACGCGATACGACATAATATATATTAGTATTTTAATATGTTCAAAATCTTTCGCGTCCTCTGGTATTTTGCGTACGATAGACTTATCTCCGTCGAATGCAAACTTAACTGCTGGGTGTGAAACTTACAGATGATTGCCGCGGCGTGTGAAATTGAACACTGCTTAACCGATGACTGTGTGTGACAAGTGAGAACATCTCGCCGCGTGTAGAACTCACAACTGAGTACTGAGTGATTCTGTAAACTGCGTACCTCAGCAATGTCGAACTTATCATGCGTGCCCCAGTGGAGCAAATATAATTATTTGTGCATAGTACCCTTAATTGGGATGTATGCCTTAGGGTATTACTATCTATTGATTTACTTACTTGTTTATTTTAATTAAGAGTGTGTAGAGCTTGGATTAGCTTCGGAGTCTAGTTCTCTAGATACTCCAGTAAGCAATTACTGCCGAAACGGGCACTACGGCTTAATACAACTTAATTAGTTGACAAAAATGTAATGTTAATTGCTAATTGAAGAATGTTAAAATATTGGATAAATATTAATTAACTATATAGCTAATAGGAAAGTTTTATTCTTTAATGTATAGGGGGATATGGGGATGATGTTAGGAGTAGAATATGCAAGCATCTCATATTTTGTAATTTACTTGAAATTCGATAAATCAAATCAAACCAAACTCAAATAATTGCTACTTGCATTCCTTTTGTGAGTTATTTTGATAATTATAAAGAAATAAAATACATTTAGCTACTAAATTAAAACCAGGTTTTACAATTGCTTGCAAATTTGTGCAAAAGATACTAAAATGCATCCAAAATGTGTTTAAAAATACCGAAGATCGTATGGGTTGTTAACATTTAACATCAACAAATGACAGCAATATTCCTTTCAGTCAATAAAGATTGAAATATTTTTTTCTCATCAAATAGTGAAGATACGGCAGTGAAATAATTTTTATGAGAACAGATCTCACGGATTGGTAGAAAAAATTGAATTGCATAGGCGCATTAGTCTTAGTACAGGACGCCAGCAAAAAGGGAGTGTTTGCCATTCCGCTGCGTAAAATGGAGTTGCTTCGTAACGAACAGTACGTTGCTGTGAGTTGTTCTCCTTTCCTCTTTATCCCTTCACTTTGTAACACACCATATGTTCCATGTACTGTGTGTGTGTGTGCGTGTGTGTGTGTGCTTATAGCCAAACTAAGGACGATCCATTGCAAAGTGCTCGATGCCTGCTGCTTTCAGCTTTTCATACTTATTTACCTTTCCAGTAAGTTGTGTTCTTAGTTACATTCATGGAAATAAAATTGCAGCACAACGATGAACCACTTTCACAAAAAGTGAAATTCATTTTACTCGTAACATCCCTTACAGCGAGTGGGGTGTCTCAAGCGATAGTGCTTGGACTCGCAAATAAGAGATATATCTCTTGAGGCCAGTCATTTGGTTGTTTATTGGTTTCCCCAAGTCACTTAGATGGATGTGCGATGAGCTTTCCTTTCGAATTTTCGGTTTTCCCGATTCATTTCATTGATTATGTTAAAGGATTGAAAGTACCCGAGCGAGATGGGTTGGTGCGCTGTGATGATGGCTTGCTCTTTGGAAAGGCTTTGGAAACAGGAACCTTTTCTACGTTCGTGCCTCACCGCTTGGTGTCTCCCAACATCATCCTTCCTCCCGGAGGTGCTGTCGTGGGAATAATCAAAAACCGCCAGCCCTTGAGCAAGGTTGAAGTACCGAAATATCCTCTCCTAAAATCTAAAAATCCTAAAGATCCTAAAAATTTAATCCAATCTAATCCAACATTTATTACAATAACATCGCCAACTTATACAAGAACCATACCCTCTCTTTGGAAACTTTCTAATGCTTATTTCATCTGAATAAGGAGGAAACGAAAATGTAAAGCGTTCTATTTGCAAAACCAGCCCTAAAAACTGAGACAAATAGATACCGAAATAGCCTTGACGTACACAATCATGTAATACCGTCACAACACTTACAACTGCCGATGTTAAGTACTCGTTTAATTAAATTATCATTTACTGTACACTAAATTAAATATTAATGCATCAATTTACCATATATATGAGTAAATAAATGTAGAGGAAAATAGCCCCATAGCACCCCGGGTCTTAAACTTAGGTATGGAATGCTTTCTTCCTTAAAAACATCATTTACCAAATGATCATTTCATTTCATGTATTGCCTGTAGTAAAAAGGGGAGTTAAAGACTATTTAAAATAAAAAGTCATGCACTGTCCATCAACATGTTCTGTAATGAACAGAATATTTTCTCGCCATCTGGTTCATGACGTCATCTGCAAATCTGCAAACTTTGTTTTGCTCCAGAAGCTCAGAAGCATCGATTTGTTTATTTAAGGACGCTCTTTAACATCTCAGGTCATCAGCGTCCCATTCCATTCAGGGCGTGAAACGGCCGACAAAGTTTGCTAGAGGCCTCTTCTTTCAGGCTTGAGGTTCTTTATCTTGCCGTAAATGTACGACACGGGACTCACGGCTTTACTTCCCTTCCGAAGGAAGCCATACTTAGGATTTTTACGCCCGACAAAATCCGTCGATCCTGGCCGGGTTCGA
This sequence comes from Metallyticus violacea, assembly GCA_030762175.1. NCBI lineage: Eukaryota > Metazoa > Arthropoda > Insecta > Mantodea > Metallyticidae > Metallyticus > Metallyticus violacea. The sequence goes on along the minus strand of CM060833.1, from coordinate 129,174,765 downwards.
ATCCGCGACCTTCAATTTAGAAGGCAAGTATGGTTACCGCTACAGCACCAGGACAAATATCTCAGAAGCTAAATGTATCCGGAAGTTTTCCATTGTTCTATATCGCAACATCTGAATGCATTGAACTGTATACAAGATTTTTTTTAACCAACAATCAGGGTAGCGTGGATGTTTTTAGAATTGATAGGTAGAGAGGAGTTTGGTTGCGTTTTATAATATCAGGCATTGTCCAATATTTGAGTAAATTTATAACATTTAAATAATAATAATAATAATAATAATAATAATAATAATAATAATAATAATAATAATAATAATAATAATAATGTCTTACGATATATTGTTGTTACTCACAATAGCTGAGTAAAACAAAGCAATTATTACTAAACAACATAGCGATCAATATGGCCTCTTGGCGATTTTAAATTTATAACTAATTCGGTATACATAAAAATTACAATGCTTAAACGATCTAAGAAACAACTTAGAAAAGTCATTACTTTATAATAAACAATATTTAGGCAGCAATAGCAATTTAAAAACTTAAAATAATGGTTCTAGTGTTAATTATAATACCTCTATGATAGAAGCAATGCATTGCAGGGTTATTATTTCGTATAATTAAAACTAAAACTACGCCTGCAGTTTGATATAAACGGTCATGATAAAATGAAGTAATTGTTACATGACGAAAGCACCAACCATGGACACGTTTTCCGTTCGGTCTATTAACAGAAAAAGATCAAAGTAAATTACAGTTTAGACTAAGTCACTGAATATAAGTCCTAAAGTACTTTCTTGAACTTTGTTTTATTTTATTTGTATATTGATAAGGAGAACTAGATTGGGGAACCTCGCAAAACTGCAGCCATGCAACTGTTTTAAGCTCTTTCTGTCTTTAAATGATGAAACGCGTAATAGAAATCACATTTAGAGAAATCCGAACGAAAATCACTGTCTGGAAGCAAAGTGGCAAGCCTTGACCCAAGGGGAGTGCTAATATCGGCCAAATGAAGGAAGAGTGAGGGGGGAGAGTGGAGGGAAAAGGAAAGAGAGAGGAAGAGAGATTATGATTATAAGTCAGGCTCAGCTGAGGGTAGTGTGGCATTGATAACGTCTGCTCGTCAGGAACACCAGAGGCTTCCTTAATCTCACTTCGCAATAACTGATACCGCGGTTAAATCAATATGAGCTTTGCCGAGATGAAGCGTTTTGCTCATTCTGACTTATAGAGGTAATGGGAAATTATGTTTGCTTTGCTGTAACGTGGAATACTTGCAAGGTATCAGTGTCTGTTCATAATTCACGACTCTTATGTATTTTAAGACGATTCATTTGTGACTCCGACCACCTCGATTCATGGAGTATTTCGGTTAAATATGTACAATATAAGATTTTTTTTTAAAAAATGTGCATTTTTTGAAATTTAAAATTAGCAAATAGTATATATTTTTTTTTAAAAAAAGTTTCTTATATATATGTATATATAATGGATTAAATTTAATTCCTCACCCAATCTTTCTTACTTGGTTGATTCAACGCCCAGCGATTTTTATCTCTGGGGGGTATTAAGAAAAAGTATTTAAGACAAATCCAGACACATTTGATAAACTACAAAATAACATTCGTGAAGAAATGTCTTCCATTTCCCAGAGATGACTGCAGAGGTTCATGGTTCATTCCATAAGCCGATGCCAGAAATGCATGGAATATGAAAGAGGGGGGGGGGGCAGTTCCAGCACCTTCTTGCTTAATAATGGTGAGTAAATATACATTTTAAGTGTTAGTAATAACGTATAACTACAACATAAACGAAATTAGGAAAGTTAATTTGATTTTACAGGATTTCAAAGTACGAAGCACTTGCCTTTATCGTGCCAACAGATTTAGCAATTAACAGCCATTCATTAAGCCTCTGACATATTTCAATCATAAAATATAAGACACTTGAGTTTTCCTGCATGGCAATTGTCAACTAATTATTTTTTTTTTGCATATTGTGCTGTCGTTTCTGTATCAACGCCGTATGTTTATTTATTCAGAAAAGTGGAGTAGTACAAAGCAAGGTATCTGGATCGCATTATATATATATATATATATATATATATATATATATATTTTTTTTTTTTTTTTTGGCAAATATTCATTTCACTTTTTGTGAAATGGAAAGAGATAGTTGGAGGCCAGTTATGTGTGATGTAATCAGTTCATTGGACAACACTTTTTCAAGAGACCGTAGTTAATGTAACCATGACATGTTGGAACGTTTTTCCTTCCAAAGTGGAGTACTTAAAACAACAAAGTTATTTTCCAGCAAGATGATGCATCTTCCCACTGGACATACAGTGTTCTTGATTGGTTGAATCTGTATTTCAACTTTAGGAAGGTTAGTAGCTAGAGGAGCCCATGTTCAAGTGATCACAAATCAATAAACTTTGAGTTGACAATTGCAATGCAAAAAATCGCAAGTTGCTATCTCTAATAGCTGTTAGTTATTAATGAGTGAAATTTGTCCAACCTTATAAAGGTACATTTTAGCTTAAAAAGACAGTTGAGCTTCTATAAACCTTGCCCTTCTAGTTGAATCTGTAGTACAGACTCAGTTTTGATAACTTAATGTAAGACAAACAGAGGGTGCAAACATGTACACAGACTTCAAGCAAAGAAAAAACTGTGTTAACAAAGCTGAATTCACACAAACAGAAAATGATGAGCAATAATCATCGTAGACTTTTACAGTTACAACAGATGCTCAAAATGACGTCGATACACTTCTGAGACTTTGAACTACTGATTGAATATCGTTTGCGAAAGTGTCCTCAGCGATAGTAGCTCATGTCGTTTCAATTTCTTCCCGAAGTGCTGCCAGTGTAGCTGTTTTTCTGCGCTATACAACATCCTTAAGAATTTCCCATAGGTAGAAGTCCAACGAAGTTAGATCCGGAGAACGCGGTGGAAACTCAATCGGACCTCTTCGTTCTATACAGCGCCTTGGAAGATTGTCATCAATGTACTCACGTACATCTCGGGGACAATGTGGTGAAATGCCATATCTGCCCTTGTGAACATCTCAAATTTGTCTCGAATCGTGCAATTGTTACTCGCGTTGGCGGTTCTGTTCTGTACACATGTCTCCATTGCCTTTGAACTTCAACAACATTCTCGGTTTTCCAATACCACTTAAAACTTGTTCAAACGATAATCTTGACTTCATTTTGTTGTAACAACGCTACCACAACGTAATGTGAGTCACATCTGTTTACAGAACATCATACGATAATCTTGCCTTAATTTGTTCATTGTTGATTTACCTGTAACGTAGCAACGCTATCATAATGTATGTGAGTCACATCTGTTTACAGATTTTTTTGATTAGTGTTTAACGTCCGTTTTTACTACTGAGGCACCACAGGCGGTGACACTGATGATAAATGAGATGCAATGATATACTGGGAAAGGATTTTATTTTTTAAGGAAAGAAGCATTCCAGGCTAAGTTTAGGGTACCTCCCCGGCATTTGCCGTTTATGAGGACTGAGGAAAACCTGGAAAAAACCTCAGCCAGGGAGGATGGTCCTGACGGGATTCGAACCCTAGACCTCCCGCTCACGAATCCGCGATTTAACGACCTCGGCGATCTGTTTACAAAACACCATATTATACATTACTGTTGTTTTTCGGTTCAACTTTGAAATATATTAAATAGATATCTTCTGTGTAAGTATGTATATATTTTTGGCAACCTCGGTATTTTATATAAGCGTCTTTTTTCCCCTCTCACTTTCCCATCTCTTCCACAGTCTCCCTTTCGCTGTAGAATAGTCCAAAAATGTAATTTATATACACGAAATACAGACATGTGATATAACATCGAATGTTTCAGTTTGTTTTTTTTTTTTTTTTGTTACGGCAACAGTCAGTTTATTATTTTTTTATTTTACTTTGTTTCTTATTTCTATTTGGTAACGTTTTTCACTTTTCTGACTTCCAGAAAGTGCCATGTTTTTTTTCAAAAGTTTCCTCGTTGGTAGATCAACTTGGCAATACATATCACATTTCATATTCCGTCCAGAGAAGGAAAAGAAGCGTGAAAGGACAGTTATCGACCCAAGGTGTACACAAACATATCTACCTGGCTGAGTTATGGACTCAAAACTTACACTTTTTGTGTGATAGCGATATATGATACGAATAGAAATAGAAGTGTTAAGTCATTATGGCATATTTCTTTTTTATATGTTAAAATATTATAAGAGATCGACTTAGCCTTCCCCGTATCTATAAATATCATATCATGTGCCTGTTAACAGGGATACTAAGGCTAAGTCATGCAGTTATTGAACAGGGAGAGATGAGCGCTGCTTGTGCTACAGAACACCCAAGAACATTATCATCTCGTTGATGAAAACTATATCAAGAACGAGGATATTTAACAAGATAACCTGGGCGAAAGACCATACATTTCTACTTCTGCAAATTACCGTATTGCAGTAATACTATGCGATCATTTTTGTTTTCCTCCGCAGTATTTTTGCCAAGTCTTGGTGATTAACGGGAGGGTAAAACAATGCACAAACCAATTTAAGAGGCCCATTACTTACCAAATTATCAAACGAGGTGTTGAAACTGTTCGTCATCATTCTCTTCACATTTATGGAGAAATTATTCATCACTAACTGTTGTTCATTTTGAGAAATAGAGAAAAATTCTTGATGAATATTATCTTTGAATTCTTGTATGATGTGAGGGTTCGTCTTGTACAAGTCATTTTTAGTTTACCCCAGAATAATCGCAGACTGTTAAATTTAGTAGCCTTATGGACGGACCTAAGAATTTCATATTCTTACTTGTTGTGCAAGACGACGAAGAGATTATCTAGAGAAATTTATAAACGGTTACCAATATCATGTAACCTTTCTTCGGTAAGAACCCCAAGCTGTTTTTGGGGTTTCTTAGGCTGGACAGTACCAGTTTCTTGAACTGTTTATACAGATTATGGACTGTTTTACGATCTGTAGAGTATACACCCGGAAATCTTGCTTGAGACAGTCCTCGAACTTCATGAGCTGAGTTAACACATATGAATCGTACATAAAGACACGCTGTACCGTTGTAAACACACGAGATATGATACACTTTATGTACACAGTCTAAATAATAAACGTACAACACAGCACGCGTTGGGAACAGCTGCGTCACTGCTACGACAGTCAGCAAGGCCAAGCAGGCGCAAATAAATCCACTCGGCATTGCGAAAATCTCGAGAGATTTTGTTAACTTTCCATGATCTCGGGGCACATTTCTTCGTCATTTTAGGAAATCAGGTATTATAGCACCACGGAGAGAAATATCAAAAATACATTAATACAAGTGCACAAAGAGATCGCATTGCATTTTTCCAGGAGTATTATGAATATCCATGAGAAAATGCAATTTATTTTAAACGAGAAAGCTTGCTCCAATTTCCGCCATGTGTCTATGCAGGTATTTCGTTCTGAGTCTGCGAGTTCCAGCTAGATACATTAGCTAGTATGAATGCAATGCACAGGACATATCTCAGTCGCTATTTGAGGGTGCATTTCTAAATAAGGGGGGCGATTTTGGTAAGCAATTCAGGGGCATTTACTTGCCAGCAACATATCCACGTGAGTCGGTAAACAAACAATCTCTCATCATCATACGAATATGTTAATATAATAAAGATGTCACGTTACTGCAGTAAGACCATTAACTGGCAGGACTGTCAGTATAATCTATTATTGTCGTTCTGTTGGAAATTCTTCCTTACATATTGGAAGTTTTGCAAAATATCTGAGCTGCTGGGCAACAACAGACACCAAGGGACAGGGTTGCTATAGCAAATACGCGCAGAAACAAGGGCTGGTAAATACTATAAGAGAACTACTGAAGGCTCTAAGAGGAGGGCAAATATCATAGCCATTGACAGGAAGTAAAAACGTGTTGGTAAAGCGGCATCCATGGAGAAGAAAGTCATAATTGAATTACTAATGTCCTGTCTAGGGAACACATATAACATTCCTCAAGAAAAATGGATAATACGGAGAAGCTCATTGATTCTACAGAATTGCGTTTATTCTAAAATAGTCTGTCCAAATAGTTCTATAGTATTGCATTCAAGACGTTAATTTTTAATTTAAATCTTGTTAAATCGTGTGCGGATTCGAATACATTGTTTTGTTGTACAACACTTATGTAGATATTCTGGATCCAATGGAAGGCAAGCGATTTATGCATACATATTTATCTCTTCTCTCTTCTTTTTCTTTCTATTTATAGTTCCTTTGCCTGAAGCAGGATTGATTGGAAATTTTATTTTTCAAATTTTGCAATCCGCTGGCATGAAACTTACAGTTCAAGTAGCATAGTTTAACGCTCTCAAATGCAGAATCCATTAGTAAAGTACATTAATAAAAATCTAGCATAACACTACAATATGGATTTAAAATAAATTAAACTGATATTAATATATTTAACCGGGAAAGATAGGGAACTAAATATACTGCTGGTCATTAAAATTGAAACAAATTGTTCGTGTTCATAATACCATGTGAAAAAGATGTTTGTCTTCTCGTTTAGTTGTTTTACTGGGCAGTTGGGTAACCTTCACGTCTGTGTGTTCGCCCTACCTCGATCCACTGATTTCGTATTTGTTTTGCTTATGATGCATTTTTTGGAATGACATTCTGCACTCTTGTTAAGTCATAAGTCTCCCTTGATCACCTGCTCGTATTGCTGTCGTATTTTCGAAGATCATACTCGTACCTTCTGAGAAAATATTTCAATTTCTTTCTATAATGCAGCAGCTAGTGTTTGGTACTTGTTCCTTACAGATACATTTCCAATATCATTTCAGAATGGTCTTTGCTCCAAAGTCAAGTGTATATCCCATTTCCATTTTGTTTGTTTGATCGATTCTCATCATGGCCTCGTGGTTGCTTTAGAAACCATTACTGACTTAGAGACAACGTAATATTACTCATTGAAGCCATAATTAAGTAAATTAAAAATTAAGAACAGACAATCACTATTAAAATGTGTATACATGATTTTGGACCCCCCTGTATTATTTCATAAAAGAATTCTACATATTTAGGAAACTAAAAAAACAAACTAATATGCAAATATACTTTATTCTGAACGAACAGAATTTTCTATCATTTTGCAATAAAATCAAATGTTATCATGAAAATAAATTACTCAAGATGAACCTCTGGCCACTGAATGGCCGCTGGCTGGGTATCAAATCAATTGCGCTGAAAACTAATGATTGCATTAGCGCTATTATTTTTGTGAAATTTAAGAGAATAAAACATTCGATATGTTTCACATTAGATATTACATTTTGAAAATCCTAAAAACCGTGGATAGGTTTTGTTAAACATTTTACCATATGTACAATGAAGTGTATGCATTATTGTATTAGTTTTTGTTATATGGTATGAAGCAAAGGAGGGACATTTTATGTACTATATTCTCAGAAACTGTAGTTAGTGTATCACTGAATTTCTGTGTGCATTCTTAAGATCCTTAATAAGTTGTGTTAAATATTATTATGAATAGAGTGTTATTTTAATATTTCATTTTATATATATTATAAATTGACCAACCTTATTGCTTAACGAGGATCTTAAAAAACATCAAATGTTTCAATAGTATACTGACGATAGTTTCTGAGACAAATAATATATGTATATTTTCTTCCTTCTGCTGCATTTTTAAAAAACTATTAAAATATAACACACCCATATATATATATATATAGTATGACAAAATTGAATAATATAATAACGACACATATTATTGTATCTATTGTAAACACTTGAAGAAAATATTTTAAACAAAATTTTGAAATATATTAAAATATATTATTCAATGTGAAACGTAAATACTTTCCAAGTACAGCATTCCTTCAAATTGCTGTACAATGAAATGTGCATGAAGAATAAATTAATTTTCTTAATTAATCTTTAAAAAAAAATATAAAATGCAATGCAGCATGTGTATGTACTTGTTTTGCTTATCAGTTTCGCTTTTCTTTCTATAACTCACTCAAATTAATTACATTCGAGTTTTTGTGACTGTAACTGTATCTGTAGAGAGTGATTCACTAGTTCAGGGCTGGTTGCGAGCATAAAACCATTTAAACATACCATAATCGGTGACCATTTCAGAAAAAAAAATGCTGAAACTATCAAAACATGTTTGGTATCTCTGTAAAATATGCTTATTACTTGTTGTTCCATTTAGGAAACACACACACACATTATGTTTCGGCTCCTACAGGTGTGTGCAGTGATTTATACAGTTACTATTTATTTAACCTAAAGCTGAAACTTGTCCAAATCGTGGTCGAATATTACAGATCGGCTCTTTCGGTGCATATAATTTGCAGTTAAATACTCAAGAGCAATGAAAAATATTTTAATTTTATAATACACTTTGCAATTATGCACTATTTAAGTAATCAACCTTTTCACACAGCAATCGTCTGTTAACAAACTCGCAACTGCCATGCCTGGTTGTTAAACACTAAGCGGGCGTGACTGTCAATGCCGCGCAATGGTCGACACTTCTATACATTTTGTCGTCTTAATTTGTTTTTAAATTTATTTGCATTCTGTCCCACTTTATAATTTCTCCATGTAACTCAGAACATGTATTTCTCCTTTTTCTCATTTCACATCTTTCTTTTTCCATTGCTATTAATCCATATTGAAAATAACTTACATAAAATAATTAATGGTTTTTTATTGTTGTACACAGTGTAAATACATATAACAAATACTGTAGGTCTTACTATTTTATTTACCTGATTTGCATAAGGAGTTCTACTTACCTGATTCCGTTCCCAAAACCGCGAATGAAACGTTTATTTCACATCTTCATCGCTGGCAAAAATCGTGTTTCTATCACATAATGGTAACATTAATTTAACATTACTTTCTGCAAGATTTACTCCATGCTAGTATAATATAAGTTCAAAAATATCAGTCTGAAAAGATTTTCATGCTTATTCAGTGTCTCGTGATATAGGCAATTAAATGCGTTATATTTCGATATGTGGAAATAATCAATTGCAACGTGAAGAAGAACTAGAATATCCCAGCCTGCATTAGTGACAGCCAAATGTAACGTAAATTTGCCACAGTTTACCTGCAGCTTGTTATTTTAAACATATACACTGCGCTTTAACTAGCTCAGAGAGGATTAATTTTTTATGCTTTGCCTTTCATTGTCTATCATAAACCATTGCTGTTTCCATCGCTTTTCAGTTTCTAAGAAACACCAAAATTCTGTAAAAGTTAAACAAAGCTCCGATCTTTTATTTGCTCCGTTTTGACAGACTCGCGGTGTTAGTTACATAAGTAAATCATTGCAAATGAGAAAACTGTTAGACTATTCTATACCTTAAGCTTAAAATCTGAGGAAACTTCTCTATTAATAGCAAAACTACAAGAAATATTGTTCAACGTTCAGGCATACGAACATATATTATCTTCACTATTATACGCATATAACTAGAAAAGCAGAAATGTATAAAACACCAAGAAAAATTCACAGAATTGTAATCACTATATTTCCATACTGATTAATAATCTGTAATCTTGCCATAGAAGAACTCAAGCAGTTCGAAATATAGTGATTACTAATCTGTAAATTTTACTTAGTGTTTTATCCTTTTCTGCTTGTTATTGTTAATTTAGTTACATTGTTAATAGTGTTACATTATTTTTCATTTATGTTGTTTGCACCTCTGGTGTTGCTTTTAATTTGGCTTATTAATTAGAATTTGCCTTTGCGTATTTTGATTTTGACTTCATTACTATTTATCTATTATTCTTTTAATTTTATTTCTTACTTTCTCTGTATTACTCTATTCTTATTATTAATCTTTTGTTGTTTATTATACATCTTATATTATGATCTATCCTAGGTAATGTTATGAAATTTTGGTTTAACAAATGTAAAGCTTGCCATAGAAGAACTGAAGTAGCTCGTAATATAGTGATTACTAATTTGTGAATTTTTCTTACTGTTTTATCCTTTTCTGCTTTTCTAGTTATTGTTATTTTAGTTATTTGTTAATAGTGTTACTTTATTTTTAGTTATATTATATATACATGTATGTATATATGGTGATTATATAAATTTTCGCCCTGCGAGTTTTTCAACAATTTTGCTATTACTCATATAATGCTAATTATGTTTGTGTGCCATTAAGCGCACAACGATTTTTGTACGCGTGGCTGGTCATTAGCTATATGGAGCTTAGATTATTATGAAATTATACATTCCATTCCTTCATTTATTTTGTCTTTGAAACGGGGTGCTATCAGAATTAGTCAATTGATTTTGAAACATTATAATGTTACATTGTACATTATTATAAATTTATAAAATTATTTTTTATTATTTACTATATTATATATACTTTTTGCACTTCACTTATGGCATGTATAAGTTTTATCAAGTTCATACTTTTCTGTTAACTGAAAAATATTGTACCAGAATATATTCAAATAAATACAACTGTCGCATGGGCCTTTCGGTCGTACACGCTGATATCGTTCTTATAACAATCAAAATGGCCATACACATACAGATATCAAAATAATGTCCCTTCCCCCACACCGGATGCATTTAAATCTTAAGGTTAAGTGATACTTTTTCTTCGCATTGAGATTCAATATTTTGCATATCTATATCTCGCAAACATCTGTTACCTGTTTTCGAATTGTAATTCCCTCTCCCCTTAACTAAATATACTCCAATCCAATTTTGTCTAAACCTTTCCTTATTTTTGATGCCCATTCCGTATCCCAACCGTCTCTTATTTGCTCCCTTAGACAAACTGCCCGGCATTATCCTATTTACTATATTATACTACATATTTCACTTTATTGTTTTATATTATTTATAGATTTATACATTTTACCATTTTATGTGTTTTTTAGTTGCTTTCGTTTCCTTCGAGGCAGAATATTAGACGTTCAATATCGATGATGGTTCGTCAATCGCATTTTCTATCTCACCTTCAGAATGCACCGCAATTTATGAAAAACAGTTAATTTCTAACACCTCTCCAGTAGCGTCTTCATTAACGTTTAAGTGAAAACAACGGATGTGTACACTTTTACAACTGATTGTGATACATTGAATCCAAATATGAAAACTCAATTAGAACACATTTTATGAAGCAACCTGAATACATTAGACCCTTCAAAGAAACAAACGCCATTTACAATTTGCATCCAAATCTATAGTAAGTTTTAGGAGGGTAATGCCTGGCAATTGCTTTTGTAAACACATGTTGCAACAGACTTCAGGTTTTCTGTTTGCCTTATAGAAATTTGCAGCCACAAAACACGAAACAAATTAACTCTTAGGTAAAATTGATTGAAAATTTGGGACATAGATACCATGGAAATAATCAGAGCTGGCATTGCCGATTCTTGCACATGAGTCGCGATTGATCTAACGACAGATATTTTAAGTCATTACTTTGCTAATCTCAGTGTGACTAAGTCAGATTCAGGGCCTTCACATTATTTGGTTTACTACTCACAAACCATATAATAATCGGCCTCAGATGTAGGGAACAAATGGTGTTAAAGTAAATACGTTGACATAATAAAATAAATATATATTTGAAAGATTCCTGTTGCGTCCATTACTATAAGCATTAACAGTAACAACTTCAAATCTGTGAAATAGATTATGAAAAAGTTTGATCCTAATTATGAACGTCTGTGAGTGAATACATCTCGACATTCAGCAGCTGTTGTTCATTCGTTCATTAGCATTAATTTCGGATTGATTACCGAATGGCTGGCTTCAAGAAATCGGAGCCTTCAGGTTTGCCTATGGAGAAAGCCACGAAGGTAATATGCCATATTTTGGAAAGAGGTATCCACAAATACCGACTTTACGATGATTAGGAATCCAGGATACCAATTTTTCACACAGCTCCCGAAAACTTGCTAAACTCTGAAAATATTACGGCAAGTACAATACGATTTTTAAACAAACAGCTGATTAGTGATTTTTTGTGCAGATAGTGTAGAAACATACAGGAGAAGTGACCCTAAACTTAATGGAAGTTGTCCACCTGAACCTCACTGACCTTGAGAAGATCTGAATGACTTTATTCTTGTCAAAAACAATCTGAACTTTTTAGTTCCAGGCTTAAAGAATAGAATCTCTCCACAAAGATGCAAGGATATGCATTTACATAGTCGCCATATTGTTTTCATGGATTATTTCTCTTAAGATAAAGCTGTAGTTTTATAATAATGTTGTTCAGTTCTTGGACATTAACATTGGCCAGATGATTGACGGTTCTTCATCAAAAATTAGTTTTGAAAGGCAACAAATATCCATAAATACCTGTAGTATAAGAAACTGGAAGAAAATAGACAACATGTTTCCAAATTGCTTTTGAAAAAAGCCAGCATAAAATATCACCGGAATATCTGTGAAGATTTAAAGGTGATTGCTTTATTTCTTTCTTTTCCAGTTTAGGTACACTAAATTCTTCTGTTTGTGTGAATACAACCTTTTACGAAAATTATGGCCTAAACATAAAATTCTTATTTCTAAGAAGAAAGTATGTCAAACATTCCTTTAGTGAATTCTGAAAAGAATATTTATCTTTCATTCATAAAAAAACTAATTAGTTATGACACTTTTTTTGAAAGCAAGTGATAAAAACTCTACTGCATTTGTATATTTTAAATGTAAACTTCCCCAAATTGGTGATGCGAAACTCAAGGAGAACATTTTGTTACACTTTAAATAAGATAACTAACAATAAATTATAAACATTTGGGAAGTGCTAAATCTACTGGGAATAGAATATAGCAATCTTAAAAATATGGGTTGTGATTTTCATGAAAATCATAAAGCAGAAAACTACTGTGAGAGATCTTGTGAACTCTTACAAAGCTATGGTAGGTAATGCTTCTTTAAAATTTTCATTTCTTGTACTCTCACACCTAGACTTCCCAGAAAATTTGCGTTCTTCAGTAATGAGAATAGCGACACATATCTCAATGAAGAAAAATAGGATTTTTTCATTGAGAAATGTTTCTCAATGAAAACAATCCTATACAACATTTTAGATCAGTCAAAATGAGATGTATATTTATCGTTTGCAATTTGAATAGCAGTTGACTGGACGTTTTGGCACTTAGCCTTGCATTTTGTGCCTACGCCTCCAATGGGGCAACTCCAGGAGGAATGGATGAGGTGATGGATACACCGGGCAGCCAGGATCTACTGGCGATGATCCGCAGACATACACATGGCCCTTCAAATATTTCCAGATACAATAACACGACTTCTGGTAGTTTCAGCCTCTCAGAAGGTCCAGTTTCACACTAGACACACTCCACTTTGCTTTGCACTTTCGACTCTGTAACAGAACCAATAGAATGAAATGGGGTAGCGGAAACAATTTGTAAAGTAATGATTCATGCAGCATTCGCCTAATTATCAGAGGAAATCACGAAATACCCAAGGTCTAGATAGTCGTCGACTCCAAGGATTTTAATCCCTGGACTTCCTGAATGCGAGTTACAGGTCTTACCATCTGAGCCACGTCCTTCGGTATCTTTTACCATTACGCAAGTTTCATTTTTATAAAACTTTAAACTTGCATCGCAAATATCCCTGTCTTACACGAGGGGGATAGGGGTTTGGATCTACAAGAAACTTGGAACTCAGCATGAGAAATGCATTTATCTTATTTTTATAATTTTTTTTATATTTTTGGTCGAGGTAATTACTTTGTACAAATATGCGCTGGTGGCATCGTGCTATAAGCTTAAATGCTGAAGACAATAGAAAGTTTGTAAAGCTTTTGAAAGTTGATTAAGCATGCCAAAAATCATTGAAGATGTAGAAACCTTTCTGTTAACGCTTCTATAAGGGAATTTGTACTACGCCATTGATGATGTGGTTATGTTGGTCGACTAAGAAGGAATAAATATGAAAATAATGTTCTTAAACATGAAAATAAACTGATCCTTCTTCTGCTTAGAAATGACCTGAATAAAAGTCCAGCACAAAGATAAACTATTTTCACCAAAAGTAAATTTTAATTTCTCGTAAAATTCCTTGCGATATGGATACTACAACTACATCATGCCCTTCTTAGAGCACAAAGTACTATAAAGTTGAAAAAGTTTAACGTTTTCTTGTTCTGAACTAGGAAGAGATAAAAGTGTATTCCATTCCAATTGCAAAGCCATGCATACGGAGCTAATGAGAAACCAAATGAGCCTTGGCGCATCACTTAAGGCTCAAATGTATTATTACGTGCATTGTTCCAACCATTTGAATTCATTCATACACTAGAAGGTTAATTTGAAATTACCTTTTGTTGCAAAAGTATCATATTTTTATGCTTTTATGTAAATATTCATTGACCGTCGCAATGTAGAGAATTAAAAGGAAATTACTTCTCATTTTCAAAGCTTTATAAGGAGTAATATGGACTATTGGTCTATAAAACTCTATTATCCTTAAAGTACTTTATTATTACACACTTTAATTTTGCTCTTGCGTATCAAAAGCTATTAAATATTTAGTGACACAATTTGCGCGCTGTTTTTACATATTTTGCGACGTTTATTTTATAAATATATGAGCAATAGTCATAGCTCATTATCCCTAAAATTTATCTGCACAAAGAATTAAGCACGTCTTAATTAAAGAATGCATATATTATATATTTAATTCTATGAAAATATATCTGATGTAAGGAATAAAATTTTGGATTAAGGAAAGGAAATAAATATTTGTGATGAATATAGCTAATCAGTTCATCGATCTAGATGCGAATTTATTATCCTTTATTAAATAGTTGGAATCAAACAGTGCGCACAACCGTGGCTTTAAAATTACTAAGTACCACTAGTGAACACCAATAAAGTTAAGGTCATCAATTGTATTGACTTGGCAAATAGTACAGAATTCAATAATTAATTTTCCTACCTACAAATTAAATTTAAATTGTTATCTAATACATCTAACATGTCTAGCTTAAAATATTTATGATTTATTAATTTATTGTTGATCTATATAAACTATATAAAACGCAATGCTAAGCAAATTCTCTTCAAAGCATTATAAACGTTTATTTGGAGTGTAGTCGTATCTTCCCATGTTATTTTCAGATTTTAATTATATCCGTCTGAAACAAATCCAATAACAGTTCTACAGAGCAGCTACTCTCATGTCACAGGCTAAATGCGTTCAAGCGAATGGAACTGTTTCGTTTACAACATAGGCTTTGCTCATCAGAAGTTTGTAAATGAAAACACGCAACAAAAGTTGTGCTTTAGCGGAAATTAACAGAGGTCACTGTTGGAATGCTCACCGTTTTGTGGAGTTCTTTATGAGTAACTTGAAAACTTGAAGGTAGAAATGTAACATTTAAAAAGCAGTAGCTTGTGAGTTTTATTTAATTCAACTACAAGGTGCGGATTTGTGAAAGTTTAGAGGACGTTACTGGACTATAAATGGGATGATAAATTAAAATATCGTAATAGATTGCTTTTTGCTAATAAAAAATAAAATAAAATACCATAAAATTATAGCTTTTCGAGTTTCAAATTTCATAACTATTTTTCTTTAGATTTTCTATCCTTCTATTACTTTTATGTTTGTTTTAGTGGATTAGCGCATACAATTGCAGCTAAATATTTTATTCTGCGTTCACTGTTAGAATGGTCCGACAAAAACAAGATCAAGTGACTCATGTGACTGCCTGGAGTATGTACGCAGCGAAGTGCAATACAGAACAGCACAAGGAAAAAAATAGTACCATGTTAATAATATAAATTTAAGGGTGAATTTCTTAAATAACACACATTTACTATAAAATAATAATACTTGTAAGATGAATTTATTTACTGTCGATTTGTTTTGTTAAATATAGCTTTAAAGTAGCATATTCCCAAGCCCTAGCTCCTATATTCCCTTTATTTCCTTAATGTGCCACGCGTGTTCCTGACGCGAACGGCGGAAGGATACATTGTGTGTTGTTTATGTTAGGTTCGTTTTAAGAGTGACCGTAGTGTAGAGATGAGTTTCGTTCCATTTGTGGAACTGGGAAATTGGGACAATTGTTAAGGAAACTAGAAACCATATTTTGTGATAAATTGCAACTGTACATAAATATGTGAATAGAAAGAGATAAATTACAGAACATAGAATACAGTATCATTTCAAAGATGACTCCAACTTCCAGGCTAGATGAAGAGCTGGTGTAGAACCGATGCTTCGACTTAAATTTCATTCCTAACCTTTTTTACTTTTGAAGTAATGAAGAACAGCTCTTCAGGACTTAGAGACATGGTTCTAATCTGCAGAACTCATTACACCAACGTGCAGCTGAAAACGAATTGCTAACACCGTTTGTAGGGAAATAGGACACTTTAGGCTGAGAACGTAAAGGCATTAAATGCACTCGGTCCATGCTACAAGCATAAACCACTCAAACAAATTCATGACGTTGTTTTGAATGACCTCAGTTTAACAGGAGGACTCATAGGAATATAGCTACAAACGCATTTAAAACAATATAATAGGATTTTAGGCCTTGTTTTATGAGTATTGCCAGAGTTCGTGCATTGTTTCCAAATAAGAAATTCCCTTTCATTTGGCTCGTCAACAAAAGTCGGTGTCAAAGAAAGTGTAACTTTCTTTGAGGACGTTCTTGCTTCATTGTGTGGTCAGCCATCTGATCAGCTTTCAGAATATATATACAGAAATGCTGGATTACAAATAAATAAAGAATCACTGTATTACAACTGAAGATGTCTGAAGTAACAACTCGACTGGGCTATACCACAGAGATATATAGTTATATAGCATTCTTTACTTTTTAAATTAATATAAACCTACATTATTATTATTATTATTATTATTATTATTATTATTATTATTATTATTATTATTATTATTATTATTAATAGCAAAAATATAGTTAGATTCTAATAATCCACGAGTTCCAATTTTTGTCAAACTATATTGTGACAGCAGCTGTAGTAATGCAATGCGATAGTAGTAGTACTAATTTCCAGGGATGACTTTTCAGATGAAGCAGTTAAGTCCAGCTGCATCAATCTTTCTATTACGTATTTAATAGTTAATTTCATGGATTTCCGTTTTAAACGTCAAATGTAAACTATTTCTCAATATTGATATATGAATTTATTGCAATATTTAATGCAATGCGATAGTAGTAGTACTAATTTCCAGGGATGACTTTTCAGATGAAGCAGTTAAGTCCAGCCGAATCAATCTTTTTATTGTGTATTTAATAGTTAATTTCATGGATTTCCGTTTTAAACGTCAAATGTAAACTATTTCTCAATATTGACATATGAATTTATTGACAATAGCGCACTGCTTTGGCATGATTCTTACACCTATATCCTCTGGTACAGCCCAATCCCGTCAACAAGAATTTGGCTGCACTTGCCACCTGTTTCAAAGTAGTTGCCATAGTAACGGTATATATTTGCTTTATGCTCCGAGTCTGTCGTTGTGATCTAGTGGTAACCATATTTGCTTCGTAGAACCAAGATCATGGATACAATCCCTGCCATGGTCAATGACTTCTTTCGGACGTAGAAATACTAATTATGGCTTCCTTCGGAAGGAAAGTAAAAGCCTTCCTTGTAGATTTAGGCCACTAATAGAACTTTAAGAATAGGCCTCTGAGCAAAATTTATCGTCCGTTTCAGGCCTGAATTAAATGGGACGCTGATAACCTGAGATGGACGTAGGCGAAAAGTGGCAGGCTGGTTTAGTAACCAGCCTGTGTACAGTTTCTATGTCCCTACCCACGTGTGGGCTTAACCATAGGGTTGGATGAGGGATGTAGGTTGTTTGTGGGGTAGAGGTATTGAGGTTTTTGGGGATAGTAGAACCACCTCTCCTGACAAAAGGAGTGGATGCAGTGTCCAGAGGTTTTCGCTAATATAGGCCTTTGTGTAGGTTTTTAGCAAGCCTATATTGCTGCTGAGTAGTTGTATGGTTTATATAACTACTATTATAGAAATTACTTGGTAACTTCAGTTGTAGGATTTTTTTTTGAGTAGTGTTTAACGCCCGTTTTTACTACTGAGGCATCACAGGCGGTCAGTTGTAGGATTTAAGTTATTGTCATCCAAGATGCCCGCAAGCGAGACGTGGAAGCTTGAATTTAGGCTTTGACCTACCCTGCCAGTTATAGTTGCCCAAGGAACGGACGAGAGCACTTTAGTGGAGGAGTAAAGATCGGTAGAATTTCTTTGCCCGGCGCCTAATTTCATCCTCTGCATATGGAAGGGAGGAGATTTCGTGCAATAGCCTGGTCGGGAAGCATCTGTATACAGAATAAATGGCGCGAATCCCTTTATTCTGTGCCCTTTGAATGAGTGACAGCCAACTGTCGGCTGCCATACCCCAGATCTCGCAAGCGCACAACATGAGGGGGATGATCAGAGCTTTGAAGAGGTTAAGTTTCAGATGAACGGGCATCGCTTTCGAACCGAACACAGGGCTCAGTTGAGCAATAGCTCCCTGGGCCCTGTGGGCAGTTCAGGCGATGTGTTCCTTGAAATTTAGCCCCTTATCTACCTGAACTCCCAAATAAGTAAGGTAATTCTTCCACTGTATCCTTTGCCTGTTGAAGGTTAGTGTAGGGCAGTTTGCGGGAATGCGGCGTTTAGTAAATATGACGGCGTGACTTTTTATCGGATTGATTGACATTTTCCAACGCCTGCTCACCTTTCGATTAGGTGTGACAGTCTTTGTATGGGTATTACGGCTCTGCCTATATGTCTGTCTGTTTTGTATACCAAGACGTCGTCTGCATATTGTGCTATGTTGACGTCTGGTGTGTGGGGAAAGTCTGCCATGTAAATGTTGAATTGATTGGTGAGAGAACAGAGCCTTCTGGAACTCCGCCGCGTATCTGTCTTAGTGTGGAACTGTTTCCCGCCACCATTACAGTGAAAGTTCGGTGTTTGATGTATGAGTGTAGCAGCTGTATGTATGGGTGTGGAAGCCCAAGGGAGATTAGTTTGTGTAGGAGCCCGGCGTGCCAGATGGTAGGGAAGGCCTTTTCTACATCCAGAGACACCGTGGGGGTGGATGCCTTGCTCTGAAAACCCAGAGCTGCAGCCTCCACCACCCTCAGCAGCTGCTTTGTAGTAGAGTGCCCAGGACAAGCCGAATTGATGTGGGAGTATGGCTTGAATGCTACCCAGCAGGGATGACAAGCGAAACAGTAAAAGTATTTCGAAGACATTCGACAGGGTCGATAGGAGGCTGATGGAGCGGTAACTTGATGGGTAAACTGGATCTTTGCCTGGTTTCAAAATGAATATCACTCGGGCCTCTCTCCACTCTCGTGGGAAGTGGCCCAAGCTGATGCACATGTTGAAAACTTTGATAACAAAGAGCACAGCTTTGAAAGGAAGGTTGCGGACCACGAGGGGTAACCTGAGATGTTAAAGAGCATCCATAAATAAACTTAATCAAAAAGAAGTATGCTAACAAATCAGTAAAAATTAAGAATGGAACAGTGGGCAGCATCTAGAGAGGGGAGAAATGCGTGTCGTTGATAGGCTGCGCCGCTTCCATAGCAACTCAGAAGGATGCAGGAGACGGCGAGCGTTACCAGATACTCGTAGATAAATATAATTTCTGAGACTTCGTTTGGTTACATTTACTGGTATAGTGATTTAGCTACTTGTTTTATAAGCTTTAGCTACAAAAATAAAACTTGTTGAATTGCTAGCGTATTACTTTAATTGTTATTGCGTTTAGCTCCGGCTATATTGAAGCAATTGATGTGGTACCACTGTTTGTAGCTTCGGTTTTCTACGGCGCATAGAGTGTATTATTGCAGTTGTAATAGTAGTTGTAATAGTAGTAGTAGTAGTAGTAGTAGTAGTAGTAGTAGTAGTAGTAGTAGTGGTACTAGCATTAGTAGTAGTAATATTATTAATAGTAGAAGTAGTAATAGTAATAGTAGCAGTAGTATTACTAATAGTAGTAGCTATTAGTGGTAATAATAATAATAATAATAATAGTAGTAGTAGTAGTAGTAGTAGTAATAGCAGTAGTATTAGTAGTAGTAGTGGTAGTGCTAGTAGTAAGTAGTTGTAGTAATAGTAGTAATAGTAATAGTAGTCGTATTAGTTGTAGTAGCAGTAGTAGTAATAGTAATAGTGGTAATAGTTGTAGTAATAGTAGTAATAGTTGCAGTAATAATAGTAGTAATAATAGTAGTAGTATTAATATTAGTAATAGTTATATTAATACTAGTAGTAATAGTAATAGTAGCAGTAATAGTAATAGTAGTAGCAATAGTACTAGTAGTAGTAACAAAAGTAGTAATAGAACTAGTAATACTGGTAGTAGTAATAGTAGTAGTAATAGAAGTAATAATGGTAATAGTATTAATAGTAATAATAGTAGTAATAGATGTAGTAATAGTAGTAATAGAAGAAGTAATGGTAGTAGTAGTAGTTGTAGTGGTGGTGGTAGTAGTAGTAGTAGTAGTAGTAGTAGTAGTAGTAGTAGTAGTAATAGTAGTAGTAGTAGTAATGGAGTTTTACTGTATTAGTTTTAAAGTATACAAAAGTATAACTGTCACATGAACCTTGCGACTGTACATACTAATATCATCCTTGTAGCAACCAAAATATACATACATACATACATACATACATACATACATACATACATACATACATACATACATACATACATACATACATACATACATACATACATACATACATACACACATACATACACATCGATATATATACATCACACGCTTTCTATGAGTACTTTTTATGTATAGACATGAATAGAACCTTTATCGCATACGTGATTCCACCATTAAGATGGCATTAGTTTGTTAGCAATATCTAACAAGAAAGGAAGAACTGTCCATAGTGAAACCCGGATGATAACAGCTTACTATTAAAGTATGTTGTGGAACGTAAACAGAAACAATGGACAGCCGGAGCAACAGATCGAACAGCGTTCCTTTCGGCGTTCTATATTCGGCCCGAACCCAAGCTCTATAGTATCTCAAATAGCGAAATTGCATAAACAGTAGGTACATATCACTCAGGTCTGTTCTCATGGTTGGAGCGCAGTAAATGCAATCTCGAAAACTGCAACATACATGTATGTCCAATTCTATAAGCAAAAGACTGAAACAATTAGTAACGTTCGAATAAACAACATAGCTGTCACAGAAAGAAGGGAGCAGATGGAAATTGAATTACGATAATACCTTAATAATAATAATAATAATAATAATAATAATAATAATAATAATAATAAATGGCTTATATATGACAGAGATAGCCTGCTTATTGTTAGCATATTGTGCGGCTTGTACAATTTTCCTATTTTCCTGCTTCCCATTGAATTTAGCTGTAGTATATAACATTCAACAACATTCATTTTCAATGACATTTTCGTACTTATCCAGGTCATTGAAACAAACAAAGTCAGATAATGAAAGAGGAAAGTCAAAACACATGTTAAGATAAAAAAGAAATGGGGAAAAAGTGGAATTTTGACGGAAATGCCTCCTCTCCTATTTTAATGACCTCTTGAATGCTGCCAAGTTATTTGGAGTATGATGGACAGTATTGTTACGTTTGACCAGGGAGGGAGAACAGGAGTATTTCTCTTTAATCACATGCAAAATGAAATGTAAACCTGTACTTCGCGATATTGAGAATCCATTATCAAATATGCCTTTGAATAATTGGGAGCCAACTTTTATGGGTTAATAAAAAAAAGTAATTGCTATCTATAGCCTCTAGCTTCTGTTATAAATAACTTGGAGAATCTGTTCAATGATGATGTAGGTCTTACTGGATTGTTATTATGGACGTTCAAAAAGACAAATACGGTTCTAGATAAATGCATTCGCTAGAACCAAGAGTTTCAAAAGAAGTACACTATTTATGGTTTTTAGGGTTTCCTAAATGAATGCTACAATGTCCACAATGATGTAAGAAGCTTGCCAGGTCTGTAGCGCGTTATTTCAGGCAGTATCTTTCATGAAAGGAAGCACAGAAAAGGAGTTTATAACGATTTTGCACGCATGGTCACTACATCCCACCTACGATGATGTTCGTACGGATCAATATGTCTGAAATGTTGAAAGGTGCTCCACCTGCGACTGCTTCTGTAATACACGAAACCAGATGTGAATTTTGCCAGTCCTATTTCTTTTTTTTGGGCATAAAATACGCTATAAACGTAAAACTTGGCTCATGAAAATCATGTGAAGATTCTTTTCCCTCTCAATGTGTGTTTAACTTAGCCCACTAGATAAGAGCCTAATTACAACAAGGAGACCAGCTGAGCTGTTTAGGGGGTCGTATTGAATGGCAAAACCAAGTAGTCAATGGATTCCAGATAACTGGAATATTTTAATAAGCAGATGTTTTTCATGTTGCACTCTTACTGAAACTAAAGGTGTAGAATATATTTCAAGATATCTCTTTACCTAAACATATGGAATTCCTGGGTTCTTAGCCCTGAAATGAAGAACTTGAAGAAGAGTAATTTGCAGAAAGGAAAGAGGCGAAAAAAATAAATAAATATTAAAAGAAACAGGAAGAAAGTGAGATGCAATAGTGGGATCAATTAATACAAATTGAAGTATAAAACGAGAAACCAAAACACTCCATCAATTTCACAGCGATTAGTTCTTGTGACCATTAAAGGACGGAACCGAGGGTAGGGAGAAACATTTTTATGATCATGATATTGATATATGTCTGGTGTCTTATTTATGTTAGTTGTTGGTTTGAAATTAAGTTGTGTGTGGGTGTCTTTATTATTTCTTGAAATAGTTGGTAAATTGATTGTAGGTAAATTTATAGTAATTGTTAAAAGTTTTGTGTTCGTGCTTTATTATTTGTTTTAACGATAATTTTCATTTAATTTACCAACTTATTGTTTAACTGTGTAGAGCAACTAGACAGTGAAAACGCATATACTGTTCACAGCAAAATTTGCAGAACTACGAGAGGAGTGAGGTCAATTTGAAATGGGGCATATTTGCTTGTGTAGTGTTGAAAAAAATTGCTTAAATCTGTGAACTTTGTAAATAAAGCTTAATTCTTTTATATAAAAGCATTTTGTCAAATTAATTAAATCAAAATAAATAATAACTTATTGTTTTATAATATAGGAAAGCCTTTTCTTATTACCCCTAATATAATTTTCCAAAATGTGCATATAGAATATAAAACAAAATAAAAGTGATTGGGGTTAAAGAAATCTACTAGTTGCATTTATTGAATATATATGTATATATATATATATATACACACACAGAGTGCCAAAATGTTTACACACTTTAAGCAAAGAAAAAACTTTTAATATAACAAAACTGAATTCACACAAACAGAAAATGATGAGCACTAATCATCTTAGACTTTTACAGTTACATTTGCTCAAAATGACCATATCGGCGTCGATACACTTCTGATTACGTTGAACTACTGATTGAGCAACGTTTGCGAAAGTGTCCTGAGTGATTGTAGCACATCCCGTTTCAATTTCTTCCCGAAGTGCTACCAGTGTAGCTGGTTTTCTACGGTATACAACATTCTTAACTGTTCCTCATAGGTAGAAGTCCAATGAGTTAGATCCGGAGAACGCGGTGGAGATTCAATCGGACCTCTTCATCCTATCCAGTGCCTTGGAAGATTGTCATCAAGGTACGCACGTGCATCTTGGTGATAATGTGGTGGCGCACCATCCTGTTGGAAGTAAAGTTCCTCATTTCCATATAGTGTATGAATGGCGGGTAAGACGTATCATATCCAGGTACATTGGGCTGGTTCTGTTCCTTAAAAAAGAATGGTTCAATTAGACCCCTAGTTGACAACCCACGCCAAAAATTAATTCCAGGTAAATTAACAGCCATTCCCAAAATAACATGTGGATTGTTTGCACACCAATAGACACAGTTATGCCGATTAATAGTTCCGTTCAGCTTAAATTCTGCCTTATCGGACCGTACAATTTTCCCTACGAAGGCCTCATCCTCTTGCACCGTAATTCCGAAACCACTCACAGTACGGTGTTCTCCGATCTGGGTCATCTTTATTTAATGCATTGAACGTCTTGGAATGAAAAATTTAAACTTTGCTGTTTTATGACATACGCTGGTTCTGCTAACCCCAGTCTCATGTGCACATTGCTTTGCAGATTTCTGCGATGAGTGCTCAAATCGTTCCAAAACCATAGCCGAGGACGCGGGGCTTGTTGCTGTGCGAGGTCTCCCAGATGTGTCCTTGTGAACATCGCATAAGGTACCATGAGTCTCAAATTTGTTTCGAATGCGTGCAATTGTTATTCACGTTGGCGGCTCTGTTCTGTACACACGTCTCCATTGCCTTTGAACTTCAACAACATTCTCGGTTTTCCAATACCACCTCAAAATTGCTTTCCGCTGTTCAGCCGATAATCTTGGCTTTGTCGGTCCTGATGGTGTAGTGGTTACCATATTTGCCTCCTAACCCCAAGATCGTGGGTTCGAACCCGGCCAGGACTGATGGATTTTTTCGGGCGTAAAAATCATAAGTATGGCTTCCTTCGGAAGGAAAGCAAAGCCGTGGGTCCCGTGTTGTACATTTACGGCACGAAAACGAACCTCAAGCCTGAAAGAGAGGCCTCTGAGCAAAATTAGTCGGCCGTTTCACGCCCTGAGTTGAATGGGACGCTGATGACTTGAGATGTTAAGAGTGTCCATAAATAAATCAATCAAAAAAAATCTTGGCTTCATTTTGTTGTAGCAACGCTTGCATAATGTAATGTGAGTCAAATCTGTTTACAGAACATTATTCGATAATCTTGGCTTCGTTTGTTCATCGTTGATTTACATGTCATGTAGTAACGCTATCATAATATGTGTGCGTCACATCTGTTTACAGAATATAATACTATACATTATTGGTGTTTTTCGGTCCAACTATTGAATTGATATCTACTGTGAAAGCATCTATACATTTTTGGCCTCCTCGGTATATATATAACATTTAGATTTTTATCTTGCCGAAATACTTATAGATATGTGATCTCGAACATTTCCTCTCTGATTAAATTGAATTCTCACTGATCTCACACAAAGGTAAAAAATTATCAGAAGCGTGCGTTTTGGCCGAGCAGAACGTAGTAGCTCATAGGCCGGGTTCCCCCCCCCCCCCTCTCCCATACTTTTGTCGTCCGTTTCAGGCAACTGGAGGGTCGGTAGTCAGAGGGTTAACTTCTGGCTGCACGGATGTACTCGTAATATCCGCGAAATTTGATTCAAGTTTTTGCAGTTACAACTACAATTAAAATGAAAATAAGCCATAACTTATAACAGATGTTAGAAATGCTGTTCTGCTACAACCACACATTTCTAGAATCTTTTTAGAAAATTGTGGTTCAGATCATCATCCGAAATTGAGCCATTTTCTCGTCCGATATTTTCTTTCAGTTCTTCTGTGCGTGGGTGTTGTTTCAAACACTTTTATGTACAACTTCCTTCATAAATAAAAAGCACACACTGTCGATTAAGGGGACCGTACAAGCCATGTCCTACTAATTACCCGTCTTCAAATATTTTCATGAATGAAATATAACGACTCATTAGATATATGCGCGGTGGCAGAGTCTTGTTTGAAATCCCTGGATTAGCATTCAATATCACTATGTATGTCATTACTGTATTTTGTTGTTTTAATGGTACTCTCCAAAAGAATGAATCTATTACTCTGTATGCATTTACTGTGCAACACACATAGATTTTTTCATCATGCAAGGGTGTTTTTTTTTGTAAAAAATCGCGGGTTTTGTACTTCATAACCTGTTATTTTGCTTCGAAACATGAGGCGTAAATGGAACCATATTTCATCATTAAAAACGTTAATCATGGATCAATTTTCTATCATTAACTTTAACCATGTAAATGGAACTATCCTTCATCATTAAAGAACATTAAGCATGGATCAATTCTCTATCATTAACGTTCCGTAACTCCCAATTACAGAAAATTACCCGATTGTCAGGATTGCCTGTAGTTCGTGATCTTGTATGCTTTCAAGTTTAAATTGACTTGATGCGTGCTAATGACAATTTTATAAAATTATGACAGAAATGTGTGGATGTAGCAGGGTAATTTTTCCAGCGTCTTCTGTCATAAGGTAAATACTTGTTTTCGCTTTAATTGCAGTTGTAAAGTTGGATAACTTGAATCTGTCGCGCCGGGAGTTACCGCTCGGCAGCCGTCCCAGGCGACAAAAACCTGAAAATCTCAGTGGTCAAGTGTATCGCTACAATCAATGATAGAAATAACACCCTTCGCTTTGAATTCGTCCTTTGTAACTGAAATATGAAATTATATACACGGTACTACATGAAAAAATACTGAGAGTTATTAAAATGGAGATAGTAGTGTTTTTCTTTAATATATACTATAATTTCATTTTACAAAAAATTAATAAATAAAATAAAATAATATACCTTGTTAATCGAACTTTCCCTAGTTCTTTTCAGCCCTTTAACAAACACCACTGATGAATTCTGAGTGTGTATGATTATGATCTACAACTGGGAGACAAGACTGAATAAACTCTTTTTTATTGCCTTTAATGGACATGTAATAAAATTCTTCGGAATCTAAGGACAAAATGGAATAGAAACTCGTCAGGTGCTAGCATTTTTTATGCTGGCGATGGGTAATGATGAAACAGGATATGAAATGATAAATTGGAAAAGGAAAACGTTTTAAGGAATGTTACAGTTCTAATGAGTAATCGGAAGCTTTCACGGCCGGAGTCAGACTTATAACTAGAAGTTTCTTCCGGACTTAGGAGCCGTGGTGTGTTGGAGCTAAGGAGTCCAAACGTTTCATCCTCAACTGCGGAGGACATCTTCAGTGGCGCGGTCTGAGTCTTCTGGGCGAAGGTCCTGCTACGACTGAAATGCCAGCTGGAGGCTCGAAGGGGATTGGTTTGGCTGGAGCAGAGGGGTTGCCCTCCGAGTACAACCCCTCTGCTGTAAATAAATAAGAAAGGAAAATTGAATATCGAAAATCACTGATAGTCGTTTTAATACAAGCATGCAAAACCCCAGCTGGAGCTCTGTTTCCTTTACAAACGTGATATTCCTCCTCATTTTTAACAACAGAAAAATTTACCTTTACACTCATTTGCTTATTAGTACTTGAGAATGTGTAGTCGTTAAATTTATAAGTTGAAGAAAAAATAAGTTTATTCGCGTATTGATGGAAAATTAATATTACTGAATATTTTGTACATGGGTTATTTAATTTATTCTTGACCTCTAGTTTTCCCATATAAAGTTCAAACTAACTGATATATTCAGTGACATTTAAATCGGACATACTTTGGTACACGAAAAACACTATAATTTCTAGTAAATGTTGATAATAGTTACCTTTACTATCAAGCAAAGCATGCACATATCTTTCCATTTGAAGGAAGATGTTCATCAACACATCGGGAACCATATTTCCACTTTCCCTCGAATGTTTTCTTCCAAAGAAATCCATTGTTTCGGACAGTGCCAACATGTCTAGATATACATGGGGCGTTAAAAAAAAGTTCGCTCCGACACCAAGAAAACACCAGATTTAAGAGAACTTTTTTTCAACAGTCACCCTGTAAATCAAAACATTTAATCGAACGATTCTCTAAATTTTTAATATCCTCAGCAAAATAAGATTTGTTTAACTGTGTAAAATAAGCACCTATCTCAGCTTCAACCTCATCATTTGATGTGAATCTTCGCACATTCAGCTATTTCTTAAGGTTTGGGGACAAAAAAAAAAAAAAAAAAAAAATCGCTGGGAGCAAATCCGGCGAAATGGCGGGTGTGGAAGAATTTGGAAGCGAAGGTCGTGCAGTTGTAATGTCGCATTATCGTGATGAAAGAGAAATTTCTTATTTGCAAGGTGTGTACATTTAGTCTGAATAACATCCTTCAGTTGACCCAGTAGTGAAGCGTAATACTCCCTGGTGATGGTTCTGCTCTTCTGTAGACAGTCTACGAGCACCACATCCTGAGAATCGCAGAAAACCGTAGTCATGATTTTTGCTGCAGGTGGAATCGTTTTTGCTTTCTTTGGTGCACTTTCACCTGTTGCCATGCTCTGTTTGGACGGCTTCTTCGTCTCTGGCGTGTAATGATGAATCCATATTTCAACTACTGTTATGAAACGTCGGAGAAACCGAGTGGAATTGCGTTTCCCAGTCTAAATACTCTTGTGAAATGTTCTTTCGAATGCGTTTATGGTCCATAGTTAACAAACAAGGCACCCATCGAGCGGAAACTTTCGCAAGCCAAAAACTTTATGTAAAATGTAGTGGATACGAAATATCGACGTCTAGACAATGTCAGTTAACTCGCATACCTTCAATCGGGGATCATTAAGTACGACATTGTGAATTTTTGTCACACTCAGCAGTTTTGGAACATCGCACTCATCGTTCTGAATGGATGTACGATCACGCTTAAATTCAACAGCCCACTTTTTAACTGTCGAAAACAAAGGGGAAGAATCCTTTAATGTGGAATCTAACTCCGTTTGTATTTCTTTTGGGGTTAAACCCTTCAAAACTAAGTACTTTATCACAGCTCGTATTTCAGTTTTATCCATTTTGTAGAAAATGTTAACATAGTTTGTTTACACGATCGTCACAAACAAGTATTACAATTGCCCGTCTAAAACTTCATAGGTTTTTTTTTTTTTTTTTGAGTAGTGTTTAACGCCCGTTTTCACTACTGAGGCACCACCGGCGGTCACTAACTTCATAGGTGCCATCTAAAGGATGATGCTTTACAACTATCACAGCAATTTGGCTATCTTCATGACATCTCTGAGTCAGGCCGAGACAGTATTGCAAACAAAACCCATAAATCACATTATTACACGCATGAAAGAAAAATCTCGCAAATGTTCAAGGTATGCGCCCGAGTTTTCACTTAACCACACTCTGACATTATTGCGGTTCATTTTGCTACCTACGAGTATATGGAAAGGTTATTTACCATTGAAAACCAACGTGTTAGCAAAATTTTCATGTGCCAAAAGTTTCTGTAAGTCGTCGCTTAAGTTATGATTCACAGGTGTTGGGGGTTGAAGACTTCTGCAAAAGTCTTTTTTTGGTGCTTTTCTACCACGTTTGGTGTTTATGGGGCTAACAATTTAATAAGCGCTCCGTATCGTCTGTTGATGTGAATGAGCGGTTGTCGCTTTTTTTTTCTGGCACAGGCAGCTAGGATCTTCCTAGTTGATCCTTCTGATATTGAAGTTAAATATGTTGATATTGAATTCGGGCACCAAAAAGCCTTATGCCCTACTGCGACCAGCATCTACGATTTACCTTTGGCAGTATAATGCTAAATTACCAGCGTTTCTTTATTTTTGTGTACAAAGTATGTCAATATGTCAATATGATTTTAATTAACTCACATATATTGCCTTTTAAAACCTCATGAGTATTTTTATTACTTACCTGATTGTGGGCCAAGTTTATATTTTTTTATTTGTTCACCAAGGAAGGCGAAAACTGGGAAACAGCCAATCTGTTGAATTCTACAGTTCGCAAAACGATCAAGAGCTCAGGCTTATCCAAAGAATATCACTTAGGAAAACGTTTCACTCAATTCAAGCTCACTACTTGCTCTTCATTGTTAAAATACGCTTAATTTTATTTCTTACGTAAAACTATAAACTAGTAATCGTTAAGCGTTTATACATTTAAAAATCACATGTAAAAATGCAAGAAGAAAATAATATAAATGTGTTAACAATTAACAAGCCTATCCAAGTCATTGTTAAAAACCGGCTATTTCGTGATGCTAATACTACTTAAGTCACTTGTTTTATTACTTTGGCTTTGCTCTACAATAAACTCTGTTCGATTCCTTAGTAATGTAATCTGCTTATGACTTCCTTTGACACATACTTCTTATCTATTTCTTTATAACCTTGCCCAGTTTACTCTCTTTGATTGTTTCTAACAACGCCATTTTGTTCATCCGTCATACGCATTACTAAAAAGGCTGCACTGTGATTTCTTTTAAACACGGAAACTTATTTTTAAATTTTAATTTAATATAATGGTAAAAAATTGCGAAGATTACTTAAATTTGCTTACACCTAAGTTTTGAGTACTAGAGCTGCTTTTATAACTGAAGTTACTGTCTGAATGATTTTTTTACTTTATAGAAATGCTCATAGTTTATCATCCTCAATATAGAGTCTCAAAGTCTTATTGCAGTATTGCAGTACCCCTTTCTTAATACTTCCTCATTATGTAGCGATACAGATCTCACTAATCTGAAAGTAAATGCTAATATTTATGTATGCATTGTGGCACAGTACTTTAATGAAAATCTGTCAATAGGGAAATGTCTATAGTAGTACATTTCATACCAAATATAACTGACTTTGAATTCATGGTAAAAATTTAGGAAGAGAAAATTAAAAAAGGAAAAAATTGATAAGAGACCTAGGAGTAATTGTTAATGACAGATTAACATAGGCTGAACATGTTTACTTTTTATGTATCGAAATTGTAAACAGACTATTTGTATTTAAGCAATTAAAATTAATTAATATTAAAATATGGCAATCTTGAAGTCACTTTGTTAAACTTATCCAAAGAAAACATTAATAAAATACTCATGTTATAAAAGAAAGTTCTCTGATATATGGGATCTAAATGTAATAGGAAAATTTGTAGAAAAGTATTTATTGACAGTATGTAATATTTATGTTTTAAAAACTGACGTAGTGGTGTCTGAATAATTTCTTCTAAAACCAGGGAATAACGAAAAACTTTATTAGAGGAAGAAACAGATTTTTATGAGTGACCACAGAACAGAAGCATTTGAAAAAAGTCCATACTGTCATGGAAGGAAAGTCTTAAATTATTTTCCAGAGGAAATTTGGAATGCATAATAAAATGCTGTTGTAATAGTTGACCATTCAAAGGAAGACATTCAAATAGCTTTATGTTTGTACATCTTCTTTCCTGAAATTTATTATTATTATTATTATTATTATTATTATTTAATTACTAACTTCTCAGATAGTACATTGCTAAATCTTCATTCTGATATTACTAGCAGTTAAATTTTACATGCAAAAGCAGATATTTAGCGAAAATTAAAATCATGAAATTACAGCATATAAACTTGATTCATAGAAGTATTCTGAAAACATCGGAATCAGAGCGTTATGGTACTACATTTGTATTGATATTTGCCTTGGACAGCTGTCATCCAAATTTCTCGAGAGAGAATGATTAAAGCGCGATGCTAGCACCATCTCTTAAAACTGCATTTTCAGAACACACATCAGCTGTATAGCTTTCGCCCTTACCCACAACAAGCAGATGGATAGATTCACACTTTTTATAAAATGCGAAAGATTAACACGTATACAGCATAGACCAATAAATAGCAAGGCTACAAGATAGAACCTTACTCCTTAGGGGTTATACGCCCGTCACACCCCCTTTTCCCCAGCGCGTACCGCCATATCGATCTCAGCCCGCCTGCAACCAGCCGTCTCCCTCTCTCGCTCTCCTCAATTTTAGGTCACCGGTTCAAAAATTTTACAGCGTTAGTTTCCATCCAAAATGTGGTTCTATGTTCACCTTGCCAAAGGCAAGATTTCGGCAATCCCGTAGTTCCGTTCATCTAGCAAACAATTTTAGATTTTTTAAAATCTTTTCATTACCTGTACATACTTTGGTTTCTAATTTTCCTAATTTGCAATGCTTTACCTATTGCCTTTTGTTAAATGCCATTATAAAATCATTTTTTAAAAATATATTATATTTTTATATTATATTATATATTTAAGTGATATATACAGAAATAAAACAACCAATATCAGGCAGGAAAGGGCATCAAGGGGAGAAGGGAACAAAGGAGGTTGTATATCTCTAAACCATATCTTATTGAAGACATTTTAAAAGACAAGAGATAATAGTAATAGAAATATTGAATAGTAGAAAAGATATCCAAACTTCTTCTAGCGACACCAGCAATAAAACTGGAAGAACCTGTAGGTATAACATCATATCGAAGATGAAATAGTAGTTAACATGTGCATTTTCACGTAAAACAATTTCCTTCGACAAAAGTATAGGTTCTGTTTTTAAAATAACCTACTGTTTGGTCCATAAATATAGTATATTAATATAGACAAAGTTTATCTATTGTTATTAATAATCCCAAATTACTCCAAGCTAAGATTTCGTCCTCCATAAACCCATAACATTTGCACATTACTCCCAGGGAACACACGCTAGTTCTGCGTGGTTTTAAATCGAGAATCACGATAGTAGACGTCAAAGATACATCAATTGTATATATATATATATATATAATATTAATGAAAAATAAAAATAAAGAAACACTATTAACAATGTAACAAATTAACACTAATAATAAAAGTAGATAAAGATAAAACACAGAGAAAGAGTCACACTTGAAATTGCTATATTTCGAACTACTGCGAGTTCTTCAATGGCAAGAAGGTAGACCTATAAGATGTAATAAATAATAAAGTATTTTAGAAAACACAGAAATAAAATTAAAAGAAAAATAGATAAATAGTAAAGAAGTCAAAAGCAAAACACGCAAAAGCAAAACACACAAAAGCAAATAAAGCTTAATAAGCAAAGTTAAAAGCAGCACCAGAGGTGCAAACAATATTAATGAAAAATAAAAATAAAGAAACACTATTAACAATGTAACAAATTAACAGTAATAATAAAAGTAGATAAAGATAAAACACAGAGAAAGTGTCACACTTGAAATTGCTATATTTCGAACTACTGCGAGTTCTTCAATGGCAAGAAGCTATATATATATATATATATATATATATATATACAGTGTCTTTTCTTTGCCACTGGTCATCAACAAAAACATCTCTGCCATCATCACCTCTACTCACAGGTATTTTCCACAATTAACAGTGGGTAGTGAAAATTGTTTTATAATTTAAAATGATAGCATTTGTTCTTAATTGTTTTATTGAACGTACACATTTCTTTAAATTATATTTTAAAACGCCAGGATTGAAGAATACTTTCTAACAGCGGTGATGTTCTGTATGGTGTCCTCGATATAGCTATTGTTCTGCATTGAAGTTTCCACATCTGGTGATAATTAGTATATTTTTGGACACAAAATAGGAAAAAGCCAAAAGATGTTCTTTCTATTACGATTGGTATAAAGCTGTGATGACCAAGCTGGTGCGATAACCAAAGTAAAGTAATATCCAATTCATTCCACTTCTCTTGGCAGGTTTTTCAGAGAGCTTTCAGAGTTTGCCGTCTTCTGCTTTTCAGAAACCCAAATGTACAGAAACTCATTGGAGACGCATCAGATAATTTAACAGGGATGTAGCTGCAAGGGATGAAATGCATTTCCGTGTTTCTCTTTCCATATCCTGCAAAAAATGACGGGTTCAAGCAGGCGCATGTTTTGAAGTCTAATTCTAGCTCAGAACACCGCCTTTTTCCGATCAAATACCTGTTGTTAATGATGTTCAGTTGTAATTACTGAGATATCCAATTTCAATGAAGTGGCTCTCTGAGTTGCTGGATTCGGGCCAGAGACAAGAGGTCTTAACCTTCTAATTATCTCGGGACTGGTGGCTGGTCGTATCCACCGTTTCTTGTCCTCTGACTGTACATATAAGATGCTTTTCTTGTATATGGTTACTGAAACAAATAGCGTGATTGCTCTTCGTTGTTGTTATTATTATTATTATTATTATTATTATTATCATCTCTTCATATGTGATAAAATATCAAGAAAATGAATGCAAAAATATTAACAATCAAACCAAGGCTCTTACATTGCTTGATAATCTCGGAATAAGGGTATTTTGCATCCCTATGCATTTTCTTAGGATATTTTTTTCACATATTCAAAGGTTTAAATGTAAACTTATAAATGTGTTATCATAAATCGCAAATGACCCTCCATATCCTTTGAACTATAACTAGTAGAATTTTTATGTTTGGTTTTTTTAAGGAAAGGCACACTGCACGAGAGTTATGGGAGTCAATTTTTCGTTCAGCATTTGAAAACTTAATACTTAAAGGAAGTAGGAAGAATAGTTTTAAATTAAAAGTTCACAAAATATTTTATTTAAATTATATCTCTTATTATGTGTAAATAATGCTATTTTGTATATTTATTTACAATGGCATACATTTAATGAACTGAACTGTCTTAGACCGTGCCTGCAATTTGCTCGTTTAATGTTCAAACGTTTATAATTGTGAATAGAAACTAAAATATTTATAACTGTCTGAGAAGAAATGTGTATCTGTTAATTTACAACCTGTTATGAATGCAACTGTTTCTTATTGCGTTAATAACTAATATGAAGTCTACATTTAGATACCTTGCATCATCTTGAACTTCTGAGAAAATAGGAGACAAAAAAATACGAATGAGAATGACTCATTCAATAACTTATAATAAATAAGATGCTAAAAATGTATCTGTTAGTTTAACACTAAAATGACCGGCATTATCTCGCTTGTCATTTTTTGTTTTGCTTTCATAAATCATAATATTTCATTCAGAAGAGCAAGTATTTTTAATTGCATATATACATATTTCATTAGGAGCAATTGTATAAGTATGTTATTAAATTATATTTGAATTGTTAAATACGTTTCTTTCATAAGTTCAATATTTAAGCTACTAGTGGTCACTTTCCCCCTCCCGGCATGGTGGTATTGTAGCGGACTTCTGAGGTCGAGACCCCATAGGGCGCCGCTATGTTGTCCCAGTGAGATAATAGTGAAGTAGAATTGGTTATGGTACAACAGGTAGGTGCTTAAACATATGGTATCTAAACCTAGTGTGCAGTAGTATGTAGGGATGAATGGGATGAATTAATAACGGCTCAATTGAGCTCGGGGTATTTCTTGCAACTGCTATAAATAGACCATGGAGGCAGTCAGCTAATTTTTGTTAAATAATTAACTTTTCTGTATGTAAGTATGAATAAATTGGATAGTTGTTTAAATATTTTAATGTCAAAATGCAAAGAAAATGAATTTGAAATTTTACGGAAACTTACATTATAATTCTTTTTTCCTTTGACACCTCTGTACAGAATTCATTCGTTGATACCAGGCTATGTGCAGTATGTTGAACAAAACAAACATACAAAGGTCATTCCTTACAATGACCCACATTTCGTCTAGAATATGAACTCCGCACTTCATGGAGTTATAAACTCTAGTAGTTTCTGGAAGTTTCTCAGTCCACTTTCACAGATTGGTGCATTGTTACCCAGGAGTAGAACATACATCTCGACCTTCCTCTGATAGAATGTGATTCTCATATCACCAAATTCTTATAAAATAGTGTCATATAAAGATCAAGCGGTGAACTTCCATGAAGAACTTCCTTTAGCACCTACCATGGGCTTTCTTACAATTCTGTTGCTCTGCAAGACCGTTTGTCATGAAATAACTGTTGTTTCGTCTTTTTGAAATACAGATTGCATGAGAGTGACATTATGCTTGCTACAAATGTTTAGTGGGTGTTTGATCATGTTTACCCACAATAAGGAAATCTATTCAAAATATATTTGGTACTGGCATTAGCTGCAAGTCAGAATTTCAGACCAAACTAGTCTGGTTTATTGCTCATATACTGGGTATATTGGCAGTGAGCTTTGCTTGGAGTACAGCTGCTCATCTGCAGTTATAACTGCACTTGGTTGCACACCGTATAAATGGAGTCCAGATTGGGATGGCTGCTTGAAAACCACCGGTCTCATTTTCGTTGTATGTGAGTTTCTTATTAAATTTTAGATTGTAACACGAGAGGAAAATGTGGCCTCCACACTTTTGACCACAAAATTTCAGGGGGAAATTTTTGCGTCCATGTAGTTCAGCTGCGTAGAGAATGGCTATACAATCTTCAAGTTAGTCAAGCTTAAGATTCCAGGAGTCGTTCTTAAGATCTTCGTGAGACGTAATTTCAGTGTAGATTTTTATTTATACTGTTGAGAATACTTCATCAATCAACACTCGCCATGCTTTTGACTATACCGCTTTAGCATGATCCATCAGCATGTAATGACGCCCACGTTTTCAAAGCTTGTCTACGCTGCACTACAACAGGAATGTAATATACAGAGGGGGCCAAAAATATACCCAACTTCAAGCACAGAATGTTAAAATAACAAATCTGAATTCACACAAACAGAAAATGATGAGCACTAATCATCTTAGACTTTTACAATTACAACAGTTGCTCAAAATGCCCACCATCAGCGTCGATACACTTCTGAGTACGTTGAATTACTGATTGAGCAATGTTTGCGAAAGTGTCCTCAGCGATTGCAGTACATGCCGTTACAATTTCTTCCCGAAGTGCTGCCAGTGTAGCTGGTTTTCAACGGTATACAACATTCTTAAGAGTTCTTCGTAGGTAGAAGTCCAAAGGCGGTTCTGTTCTGTACACACATCTACATTGCCTTTGAACTTCCACAAATTTCTCGGTTTTCCAATACCACTTCAAAATTGCTTTCCGCCATTCAAACGATAATCTTGGATTCTTTTTGTTGTAGCAACGCTAGCATAACATAATGTGAGTCACATCTGTTTACAGAACATCATACGATAATCTTGGCTTCATTTGTTCATTGTTTATTAACCTGTCACGTAGCAACACTCTCATAGAGTATACGAGTCACATATGTTTACAAAACATCATACTACACATTACTGTTGTTTTTCGAGCCAACTTTGAAATATATTAAATCGATATCTACTGTGAAAGTGTGTATACATTTCTTTTGGCACTCTCGGTATACGCGAACCTTGTCCTCTTCGTCGATTGACGGAGCTACTTTGGCGGGGGCAGGAGCGTTAGTTGTTATCTGAGTTGAACCTGCAACAGCACGAATACCTATAAACTGTAGATCCTTTGATTGAAACGATTAATTTACATTACAATATTAGGGAGAAATTCAAAGTCATTTTTTTCATCTAGCTCATCACAATAACAAGTTTCTCTTCTTCCAACTCATATTTTGGTAATCTATTGAAATAATGATCATCTGGAACATGTCAAAGCAGCGTGGATAATGAATAAAGACAAACTTCAAATAAGCCCACATGAAGTCATATGCTGTCAAACTGTAGAAAGCACTGTTCTCGCATTAAATATTGAGAAAAAATAAGAGAATATGACTTTACGACAATGAAAATAAAAGAACATTGTTGAAAATTTAGATATGACGCATTGGAAACATTGGCTGCTATATTTTAACTCCGTAATTGCCATTTAAACAGAATAAGAAAAATAGTTTCTGAGAGTCAGGGAAATCGGGCCATAAGCCGGGAGATTATCTGAAACCAAAAATTTAGAAATCGCTCCAGCAGCCCACTAATTGATTTTTCACAACAAAAATCGGCATATACTATTTAAATCAAATATGAAAAATATTCTTTAAAAATTATCAGATTATTAGGAGTGGGATTATGCCTAAAAACTTGTTTGCGTTAAACCAAATTTAATAATCGCTCTAACGGCCGCAATTTTAAATTTTTAAACGAAACTCGACATATGCCATTGAAATAAAATAAGAAAAATAGTTTCAGAAAATCAGTGAAATTGGACTATTAGCAGGGGGTTACCCAAAATTTAAAAATCGCTTTAGCGACATTAGTATTTGTTTAGCAAGAAACTCCGTATGTACAATTTAAATA
Organism: Metallyticus violacea; assembly: GCA_030762175.1. Lineage (NCBI taxonomy): Eukaryota > Metazoa > Arthropoda > Insecta > Mantodea > Metallyticidae > Metallyticus > Metallyticus violacea. The sequence goes on along the minus strand of CM060833.1, from coordinate 129,136,910 downwards.
AAACAAGAGAAAAAAAAGTTCTTGAAAATCAGTGGAATCGGACTATTAGCAAATATTGCCTATACCCCAAAATTTAAAAATTGCTATAGTGGCATTAATATATGTTTTTTTTTTTTCGCAACGAAACTTCATACATTCCATTTAAACATATTAAGTAAAAGAGTTTCTGCAAATCAGCGGGTTATCTGAAACCCAAAGTTTAAAAATCGTTCTAGCAGTACCAATAATTTTTTTCACAATAAAACTTGGCATACACCATTTAAATCAAATAAGAAAAATAGTTTTTGAAAATTATCAGATTATTGAGTAGAGATATGTCTGAAAAGCATCTTTGTGAGGATAGCAAAATAAAACATTCATCTAATGTGTATTTGAGAATTATATTTGTATGTAATAGAGCTCTGTAATAACCCTTAGAAAACGTTTGAGTAATATACTTTTAATACAATAACATTTAAATTAAATTTCAAAGTCACTGAAAATCGATGACACTTTTGGTTGTTCTTTTTTGGTTCTGTATATTTGCATAGTGCATCGAAATTGCTTTTAAATAGTAACATGTTTTTGTTCTATTAAAACATATGAAAATTGTCTTTGATACACAACTTAACAAAATAACTTTCTGTTATTTTTCTCTATTTTAATGAATGTAAAGATATCTAGAGGTAAGTTCATAAACATGGTTGAATTGAAAACGTTTAAGCATACCCACACAGTATAGCTTTGTCTATCAGTAGTCATATGTTTCATTTAATAATAGTATACCCTTGATTTTTGTGGTTTAATCTCAATAATAATAAAAAAGATATTTCTAAAAATTTAGGTTTTCTTTTGTAATATCATAGATTGCAAGAACTGTAATTTTGTTCCCCTAATATCACACAGTAATGCAATAACTTTTTTATTAATTAATAAGGCTTAGTTTCGATTTTTTATTGGTTCCCACTAAAAGTTGTACAACTCGGTGAGGAATTCGCTCAGTTTTAGCAGCAACTGCGTGACGGACATTTGTTTTCATTAGATAAGAAGGAATGTTTTGTGTGTTAAGTCATTATTTATAAAATCATGCTCATATTTACAGCTCAGAAAGTATTAGCTTGAAAAGTTTGTTTAGTATTACATATATAATTAAATTTTTAAATGTCGCTATACAGCAACAGAGGATTTTTTGAAATAGTGCTTAACACCCGTTTTTACATTGAGGCACCGCAGGTTGTGGACACTGATGATATATGAGATGCAATGACATATTGGGAAACGGTTTTTTTTAAATGAAAGGAAGAGTTACAAACCTAAGTTTAGGGTACTTCTCAGACATTTGTCATTTATGAGGACTGAGGAAAACTTTAAAATACCTCAGTTAGAGAGGACGGTTCTGATGGGAATTGAACCCCAGACCTCCCTCTCCCGATTCCATGCCATAATGACCTGGACCACCGGTGTCGATAACAAAAGAAAACTATATTTAATACGCATGTAAAATTTAATAATGGGTAACTATATCTGAATTTGTTTTCTAGTTGAACTCATCAGACTTTCTATAAATTAATCTGGAAAAAATAATGGCCTTTTGCTCTCCTTAACTGGATATTAAAACAATGTTTCTTGTCACTTTCTTGTTATGTTTGCTTTAAAATTCACTAAAAGAAATTTGGTCAAGCATTATAAGAATGTTTAAGCAATGTCTCGCACGTGTATCTCTGTCCATTAAATCCTTTCCTAAGCAATTTATAAGGCATGCGTTTGCAAATGATTCACGTCATAACGTTTGCGAACTGAATGCAGTGCAGTATTAAGCTATGCTCCTAAAATGTTTACTAAAAATAAGAATCATTTTTCCCGGACTTAAGTAATCAGAGCGAAGATTTCTGGGTATGTACTAGCAATAATTCAGGACTCAGTTTTTTTTATGAAAATTTAGGAAATATTTATCTTAGTGGGAATTTTTTTAAAGCTCGCTATAACTCTATTAAAAACGAATGCTCGCTAACAACCTTTCGGGTTTATTTGCCACAGCATTAACACGCGTTCGTCAGGATTTGGTTTCTTATAAGTCCTTTCCCCTAAAAAAAAAGTAATCTACCCTAGTGCTCTGTAGTAACTTAGAAACAAAATAAGAGTGTTGGCCTATGTATTATTAGCTTTAGGTAACGGACTTTTATGTATTCTTTTGATGCTATTTTCATGAATATTTAATATTTTTTTAAAAAAAACTTTAAATTATATGAAAGTTTTATTAATTTTAATACTTTTGTGTTTTTCTTTTATAACTGCATTATTTGGCAACGCTTAATTATATTTGTATTTATTGTAAAGTGTTTAGTCATAAGATGGTAAGCACAGTGAAATTAGCCGTATGTACTCGCTGTGTAAATATTCTTTTTCCTTTTAAGAATATATTAAGGTTATCAAATACAACTTCCTAAAGATAGTTCAAGTATATATTTCATTTGTGCATTATATGTGTTTATTTTGTGCAAGGCAATTTTATATTTCCTTTTTAATTTTATTAATGGTCCATTTCAGTTCCTTCGCTTCGTTTTTCAAGTGGTTTGGCCGACATCCAAGATTCACTAGTTGAAGCTGTGGTGATACATGTTCTTTAATGCATTACTGTTTTATTTATTTCCTAAAGCTGCCTCTAACCCACATATGTTATCATTATTTCCTTCTTTTCTGTTCTTGTATTTTCTTTCCAACTTTCTAGAAATTAAAAAAGCTTAGTATAGCTATTATAAGAAAATTTATACTTTAGCTACACTGTGTCCTTTAATGTTCTGTTTCTATCACTATATATTGTGAGAACATTTCGGCTTTTCGTTTGGTTACATTATTGTTCATGTTCTGAATATTTCAACTACCTACCTACTGCATCCCTGTTCAAGCTACAATCTTGATGCAATATTTGTTCCGTTTTTTGCCCTTTAGTCGAAGAATAAAATTGGCACCGCACTTCTCTACTTTAATGTTCACTTTGCACCAAATTGTTCAATATTTCTCTAATCTCCATCGTCTCAAATATTCAGCATTATAAATAACACATTATAATTGTTACATAACATTTGACTTCCCTTCAGCAATTTCTGCTCTCTTTTTCTATCTTTCCTCTCCATTTCACTTATTTTAACTTTTCCCTCTTTTTCTTCCCCCTATAACATTAAACGTGTTTTATTTATTCATAATTACTGCCCTGAGGAACGTTCTTAGATCTTCAATGTAATAAAACTTAAAATTGCGTTTTACGTTCAAAATGCAATTATAAAGAATCTTCGAAACAAACTGCATAAAGAGTATCGTTAAGACTTATTCACATCCCATTGAATTCTTATGCAACGTGTGTACTTCATACTATGGTATTAAAAGTTGTAATGCATTCATGATATCAATGTGAACATTTCAGATCTTTTTACACCTGTTGAATAATTTCATCTGAATATTAGTATCAGTTATTTTTCTGTGAATTGTCAATTTAATAACTATTGTTGTAGACATATGTAGGGATATTCTGTAAGGGCACGTTTGAATATTTCATACATTGTGGTAAATAAACAAATACAGTTGCAACCTTTTTTTTTATTTGATTTATTTACGGACGCTCTTTAACATCTCAGGTCATCAGCGCCCCATTCAACTCAGGGCGTGAAACGGCCGACAAATTTTGCTCAGAGGCCTCTCCTTCAGGCTTGAGGTTCTTTTTCGTGCCGTAAATGTACGACACGGGACCCACGGCTTTACTTCCCTTCCGAAGGAAGCCATACTTAGGATTTTTACGCCCGAAAAAATCCATCGGTCCTGGCCGGGTTCGAACCCGTTGCAACCTTAAAATATATAATTTAATGTTTACTTTCCCAACGGTCTTTGTTTATAATCTATATTTGCATCTTTTTAAAGAACTAGTCTTGATTTTTAATGTAAAAATTCATCAGAAAGTATCAATTCACAAAGGTAGTGTTAACATGTTTGTTTTCGAAATATACCTACACGATGTTCTATTATTTGAAGTACATATTTTTATTGCTTTTGTTTTGTAATATAAAAACCCCTTTGATTTAAGTAGCTTCGGAACTAATATAATAACAATAAGCAAAGAGTTGGGCTACTGATTTTAGTTCTAATATATGTGAATATTTAAAGATTTGTAAATCGGTAGCACTGTGTTGTATAATTTTGGTAGAAATAGTTATACCAGCATCATCAGCAAACAGCCCAGCAAGTGAATTCATGCCACCACATCATTCTTTCGGGATTTGGCGGTAGGACAAGGAGTTAACTTCAGGATTATTTTATTAACTATTGTTAGAATTTGATATCTTATTCCTCATTGCAGGAGATTATGTGTACCGGCTTAAACAGATTCTCAAAAATAAAGCAACACCAATTACCAGTAAGGACATTCTTATGCTTAGAAAAGTTCCTTTCAGCATCAGATTAAAATAAAGTAATGTCAATTCTTCAAATTTTGGTGCGTTGAAATGACTGCGGGTAGTGAGTATTCTAAAAGTTTTAAGTCCGCATACAAACACAGGTAATTTAAGGTGTAACGTAATGCGATGTGTAAACGTCACGGAGCGCACAGTGAGTGAAGCCGTGAATTGCCTAATTCGCTCAATCATTACAAACATGAAAAGATAAATAGTTTTCGTACGTTTACTTATCATAGTATTAAGTCATTTACATGGATTATCTCTGAAACCCAAGAATGCCAATACCTATTAAGCAAACCACGCGTTTTGGTATATCTGATCACTACCTAACAATTATGTTAAGTTAAATATAAAAATTGAACTATACTGTAATATGATAAGATTACAATGGTATTTTCCTGATTTGCAAATTTATTGCTGTAAAAATGACTGCGATCATACCAATAATGTAAGAGAATCAATAATTGATAACAGATACCAATTAAAATGTCAATAGCAATAAAACAGCAAGTAAAAGCATATCGCTCTTCCAGTTCCTACATCTTTTTTTACTTTGGAGTTTTCCTTTCGACAATAAGCCAGTAAACTTGTTTATTTTTATATTCTTCTGCATCTATCTTCGTGGTATGGGAATTATATAGGCAGGAGTAATTTTTTAGAAGTTTTCTGTAATATTTATTTTTAATTCTATAACATACGTTTGTTTTCATAAATTTTAATTAATTCCAGCGATCTCTCTTCACTCTACATATTAACTTTAGTTCATTGCAAACACACAAACTGTTCCATAGCATGTAACCATAATACACTTAACGTATGCAAAATGTGATACAAAGCCTTCGTTAGGACGTAACTGCAAGCGGAGTGGCTCATACGATAACGCTTGGAGCCAGCCACCCAGAGCTTGGCTTTTTTTTAGTGATTTCCCATGGCCACTTAGGCAAATACTGGGAGGATATTTCCTTACCAAGAATTTTCCGCTCTCCAATTTTCATTTAATTTTATTCCATAGTACTGGAATAGTGTCAGGCAAAGAGGTGAATTGTTCTCTGCTCTATAGTCTGGTGGGCCTCTTCGGGCCGCTTCGAATGAATAATGTTTAACGTTGGGAAAGGATTTATTTTTAAGGAAGGAATCGTTCCAGGCCTAAGTTTCGGGTACCTCCTCGGCATTTGCTATTTATGAGGACTGAGGAAAACCTGGAAAAAAAAAACTCAGTCAGGGAGAACGGTCCTGACGGTATTCGAACTCAGACCTCCCCCTCACGAGTCCACGCCTTAACGACCTCGGCCACCGTGGCGGTGGCCGCTTCGGCTGATACCGTAACAATACGGGGTGCCTTTCGCAGGCTTGCGGGCTTCTCGGACTTAAGATTGGGGAAAGTTAGTCACTTTGATTTGTTTTATTTACGGACGCTCTTTAACATCTCAGGTCATCAGCGTCCAATTCAATCCAGGGCGTGAAACGGCCGATAAATTTTGCTCAGAGGCCTCTTCTTTCAGGCTTGTGGTTCTTTTTCATGCCGTAAATGTACTACATGGCATCCAACACTTTAATTCCCTTTTGAAAGTAGCCATACTTAGGACTTTTACGCCCGAAAAAATCCATCTGCCCTGGCCGGGTTTGAACCCGCGATCTCGAGTATAGGAGGGAAGTATGATTATCACTACACCACTAGGACCGACAGTGATCTGGCTCCCCTGTATAGCGCTCTTCTCACTTTCTCCTCCGGGAGTTTTTCCTCTTGCTTTCTCTCTTTGTGGTGATACCGAAAACCTCCTCTTCTTTGAAACGTATCACCCTGACTGTTGTTCTTTACGTGCAGCGACTCAACAACATAGTGCCCGTAGAGTCTATTCTTATTCATACAAGCTCATAACCTTACCGGTGAGCTCGACAAGCTGCTGTAAATGAACAAGCCATGCAATTAGGAGGGAAAAAAGTCACACTCAAAACTGAAACAATTATCCTACAAACAAAAATTGACGAAAATAAACAAACAGGTTACATAGAAGTATTTTTGATCTGCGTTCGCCAAGATCACAATCTAGATGGGCCAAGATCGCGTTAGTTGCGGGGTCCGTCAATGAACCCATATCGCTTATTTTCTACTCCCACAACTTTGATTAATAGTAACATGCGCATAATATTAGATTGGCTCATAATGAGTGATATAAGAATTGCTGAAATTCGTGTTCGTCTGCAGTCACATATTTCTGACGTCTTTTAATAAAATGTACATTAATTCGCTATAGCTATACTTGTGCAATTCTTCTGATTTCTGCCTTTTTATTTATTTGTTTTTTTTTTTAATTTGGAGGGTTATTCCTATATACTTTTTTTTTCTGTGCTAGAGGTAACTTATGCATACAATGCACTACAATGAAATTTACTTCCCTAACACAATGCAATTAATAGCATAGGCACATCAGTTCTGTAAAAGCAAGCAATAAACAACCATAAAACTAAAGATAAAAATAAAAAGAGAACAAATATAATATAGTAAATAGTTAGAAACTAAAGTAACTCTGTATTCCTTACATTTGAGTTACATTTATCTCTTAAACGCAGAGTTATAATAATACAAGGACAGAAATAAAAATTCCTCTCCTAACAGCAAACTGCGACTGATTGTCAAAATCTAGGTCTTCTGTCAGCATTAGAGACCTGATAATAACGCACATATTTTAGTGTAGGAACTGAATTGACAGTTAAAATTACGAAAAGAGAGAATTGGGGCAGTTTTAAAATCTTGAAAGATCGTAGGTGTATACAAGAATCTACATTCACATAGGTTCATGTTTAAAATTTGAGTTGCAAATAGCGGTAATCTGGTTGTTGAAAACAATATTCTACTGCATGCGCAACTATGCTTCCTTATTTTCTCGAATTCCTCGGAACTGGTGAAGGAACCTGTTTTCATTTTTGTATCTTTCATCTTACTTTTGTATTTACATCAGAAACTATATACCATTCACCTAAAAGAACTTCGAGACTGCTAGGCTACCACATAACACTGTATTTATTTAGTAAGTCATGTGCCGTGAACACCAAAGCTGGTGTTATAAACTAACTGACCATGAAAGAATACGTGTTTGAATTTACAGACACAAAAGATATGTATTGATAAATAATTACAAAAATATTTTAAAGTTTAACAAATATATGAAATAATTGTATTTTATAAGAATACAAACTAACTAAAGATATTAATGTAGTTTCAGAAAATTTGAGATTAAAAATGGTTCCCTATTAACCATTATTATAAGATGAGCTTTAAAGTTCAAAAAGTTTCCTCGTATGCATACTGTGGAAACTTGTTACACGTCCTTGCGACTACAAAATTCATAATTCCGATTTGTTTAGTTTCACTTTGAGAAGATCGTTACATATTGTGGAATGTGTTTGTGTGTGTCTATGTGTGTGATCTAGAATAATTTGCTGTGGATCCATTGTACAGAGAATCAAACTACATATCTCTCTGTGGAAATCGAGGGCGACGGATGGTGCTAATTTAGTTGTAGTAAACTAGCGCACTCACGTTCTCATTGTTTTATTATTACTCTCTGTGTCTATTAGTATTCATACAAGGCATTGTGTTTGACTATATTGCTAAACAAAATGCGATTCGTTTGAGTGAGAGGACCGCAACCCAAATACCATTATTTCCAAAAATTGTTAGTTTCATTCTCCGAAAATATAGCGGGTGTAATGTTTTCTTTTCTGGATTAATAGCTAAGTGTGAAACATTGTAGAGGACACAAAGGATATAAAGCAACAAACCAGACCCTTCTTATGTATTTTAGCGAAAGAGATACACAACGTTCACAATGGGTTGCGGAATAAATTATTTCTCTTGCACAGTTTAAGCCTTATTATTACCAGTAGCAGCATAACAGGACTAAAAATGTGAACAGCAACAACCAGTGATCTCAGTGTGTTGAGAGAGAGGAAAATCTACAGAGTTTATAAATAATAAATATGCTGGGTATACGAATTGCATATGAAACTTACGTGAGGTATGCAGTCGCTAACAAAGTTGAACATAATAGGCTTAATGGACAGTTTTTATTCATACGTTCATACAGAATCTGCTCCTGCTGTCAAGATATTATTTCAAGAGAGATCTGGGTGTTGCAGTACCAGATCTTACTGCGTTTAAAAATTGATTAATAAATTTTGTGAGTAACGGAGAAGACAATAAAGTGCTTGCAGAAGAAACTCTGGATAACACTGAATATCGCCTGAAAAGTTCCCTAAAAATCACTTCTCTGCCTTTCCCAACAAAAGTATCTCAGAAGTTGCTGAAGTTAAAATCCATAAAAATTCAAGAATTTGCACTCATTGATCCTGTTGCTAGGAATTGCATTTGTGAATGATTTTTGACTCAAGTACATGATGGAGGATTTGGTTGTAATGTCATTTTGTTTTCCAAATGAAGCTTGCTTACTTTAATTTGCAGAACTGATGATACTGGAGTATCAAAAAAGCTAATCAACTCCATGAGGAACCCCTTCATGACCAAAAAATGTGAATATGCTGCGCAGTTAGCAATGACAGAATAATATAACGGCTTAATATTTATAGAAAAAATTTATAATAATAAGTATGTAAAATAATTGTAGCCTTATTTTTTTACTGAATTATTTGTGACGGAAAGCAGTTCTACGTTTTTCCAAAAAGACTCCGCGTCAGCAAAAAAAAAAAAGTCAATGATTTTGCACGTAGTTCACAGAGTTTGACAATAAAGTTATCAGAGTAACAACATATGCCTTTCGATCAAACAACCTGCTCTCTGGGAAATACTAGAAGATGTGTTATACAGAATAAATCCAAACACCTGAAACGATTTGAATAACAACGCTTATCAAGACGCTAACTTAAATTATAAACAGAACTAAGAAGAGTAATGGATACTTTCCTAAGCAGATGCCAGAAGTGTGCGAAAAATGAATGCAGGAAGTTGTAGCATCTCCTAGCATGACATAACGTAAATACTGTGAAATGACTATAAGTACAAATAAACAGCATTTTGTTATTCAGTAAGTCTAATGCCGCCAGATTAAACCCCTGCTCATGTTGTCGATCGGTGGGCAGTATATACTTCGCGACTCACGTTTCACAGATAACCTGCCCACGCAATATATTTAACATAAAAAAAATATTAATCACCACTTGAAATTTTCTAGGTATAATATTTAAATTATTATTGTTACTTTATGTTGATCTGGCAATAAATACAATTACTATGATCTCAAAATACCAGGTCGGTTTTAGCTCCACTATTGAATACATCTTCATATTGGACACTTTAATAAACAGCAGCTTAAAATAGAAAAGCGGGAAGTTTTACTGTGTGTGCGTGTTGGGGTGCACTTTGGGAGAAATTGCACAAGTGTTTGTAAGATAGATATATAAAAGTATTAAATTCTGTGTCAGAGTGAACCAGCATCATTTATCTGAATGTTGGAATGCTTCCAAAGGGATTAAGCAAGACTGTATATTGTCACAGCTCTTGTTTAATCTATTTATAAGCGGTATTGTAGTTGGGTTCTTGCGGAGGAGATGAATGCATCGGAAATTGACGGAATTAAGATCCCAGTTCTTTTATATGCGGACGATCTAATAACACCAATTATCAATGGTTTTCAGAAAGGATTGAAAAAACTAGCGGATTACTGCAGTGAATATGGGGATAACTGTGAAGGCCGCCAAAACTAAAATAATAACTTTTAAAAATGTATTCTTCTGTAGTAAGAATGAGAGGTGGAAATATCAGGGAATAAAACTAATAAAAGCTAATGGGTATAAAATTCAGAATGAATGGTAAATGGACCCTGCTACACCAATGAGCATTATACGAAAAAATGTACGAGGCAATGATAAAACCGGAAATGCGTTGCGGATGTGAGATTGCGATTCGGTAAGGTTTGTTTCATTGGGTAATGAAACAGACAAAATTCAGAATGCTTTCTTAAAACGGCTTCTCGATTTGGGGACGATTGCAGGGAATTGTGGCGTTTGTAGAGAATTTTGGGCGCTTTTTAGGTACCTTTCATTGTAAAAAAATTAATAAATGACTGACTGACTGTAAAGCAGTGGTTATGAATACTAAAGGAAAACCAATCTTCACTAAGGCATTTGCTACAAAAACTGGTACCATAGTTACTGGGTAGAAGGGTTAAATGGAAGATTAGAAAGAATTAGAATCGGATGGGTATAGGAGAGAGAGGAAGGTACAGCAATAATATGTAAATGAAAGTCAGAAGAAACCTAAATGACATTAATAAGAATAAGTATGCAGAGAAAAACAAACATTAGAACCTAGTAATGAGCTAAAATTAACTGAGGGAAGGCATAAATACATAAAATGAATTTTAAGGGCCGATTAGATATAACTTGGATAGACTTAGAAAGCAAAAACATGTACAATGAAACAGGCAATAGAGTTTGCTTTTTTGTGGAAACGTGAAAAATTGGCAACATATACTGGCATATTGTCCAAGCACGAAACAATGGCGGGTGAACCTAGGAGCCAAGTTTACATACTCGAATAGGGGCAGGTTAGCATATTGAGGCTTGCTTGCCAGGAAGATACTTGATCAAATTGGGGTGAGTTTCTATGTAAATTACGCCTATTTAGAAGCTATATGTGTTTAAACAACAAATATTAATTGTAATGTAAAGACATATGAAAGAGAGAAAATGCGTGTGTTTTCATGTAATATATTCATTTGTGCGTTAATAGTTTTATGTAAGTAGTAATATACACCGGTATCTATCCATTTAGTGTCAACTATGATAGCGAGGACAGAGTGAGGTAACTAGTGGGGGATTTGTGTAAGTGAAAATTGCATTGTTTGATATAAAATATCCTTACTGTGTAACACAAAAAATGGCTGAACAATGGATAATGTTTAATTGTCAACATTTAATATTTGGTTTACAACTCGATGAGATGTTTTCAGCCGTAATAAAATCACAAAGACAGGATTGAATTAGGTAAAATGTATTTGGCAGTCTTTTTTATTTGGTTTTAATGAAAACACTGTTTTAAAAATGTAAATTAGCTGAAAGTTCCTTCACGAATAATTTGTATTGCAGTAGGAGATATTTATTCACTGAGCCTTTTTCTTTACTCTATACTATAATAGAAATGTGGCAGTTTTATTTTGTTGTGTCTACCATTTCTCTTGTATATTTTGTTAGTAGTTACTCTAGTGCTAATCTGTTTAGATAGTAAAGTATCATAATCTAAGAAATTATTACCAAGTTTTCAATTGCAACATAACTTCGCTACTTGTACATTTAAATTTCATTTTGCCATTATGCTAGCAAATTTCTCTGCATGGATGTTGCCAGAGAATCAAATCTTAGGGCTTTAAGATTATGTAGTTTAAGAAATAGTGCCATTAACGGAAGAAAAAGAACGAAATTAAAAATAATTGCGTAATAGTAGTACTTCTGTGCATACCGAAACTAGAATAATCTAGAAAATTACTTTTATTGCGTATTATGTCATGCTGAAATTTAATATTTAAAACTTATTGAAATAAACATTAATATTAATCAACTAGCATAAAAGAGTAATAGAAATCTGTTATTTTTATTGTTGCAGGTAAATAGCTCATGTCATGTTTTCACGAATATTTGGTGAGTAATTTTCAGTTATTTACATAATTTTGATGTAAATGTTAACGAAATTAATCGAATATGAAATGAATATACCAGACATTTATTTCAGAATTTACTCTTAGGTTATTTTTATTCCTTGGTCAGTGCTCGCTCAGGATGCAACGGTATAGTGCACTAGAAGGGATCAAATGAGCCTAGATAGTAAACAAATTAATTCAGATATATATTAATAACTAAACTCTAAATGTAATAGATGTATGTCTTATTGACTTATTGAAATAAAGATTTGTTTGAGCTAAACCAAACTCTTTAAAACTTCTCTAAAGCAGAAAAGTGGAAGGTAGAGGAATTATGGCAGGCAAAAGAATTGGATTCTGAAATTTTATGCTTATATTACTATTAATGGGGTAAAGAATGATGGCAAAGAATAAAATAAAGATCAGAAAACAGAATGTTTATACCTATTTAAATTTCTTAACAACCTTAATATAAAATACTCAAATATTTAAATCTGAGCCCAAAAAATCATTTATCATTAATAATCTTATAAATAAAATTCTTATAATCAAATTTATACTAATTAAATCATTATTATAAAAAATAAAATTCAATTTTCTATTAAATAGAACTAACATGGATGTATAACATTTCTTAAAATATTTTAAAAAATTTTGAGTTCGGAATTTTACGAAAATTATGAAAAAGAAATAATATTACAATACTCCAGCATATAAAAGTTTGAGAACGTGCACTATCTATACTTTTATGGTATTTTATTTTGATTGTTCTGAAAAGTGTGGTCCTCTGGAAGCATTAACTGAACATTACTGTGGCAGCAACAGTTAACAATAACAATGGTCTTTGACCATTTTTATACAGAAAATTTCATTTGTATAACTGTAAGCTGTTATCATCATCAGAATTAATTTAATTACCTCCATCTGAAAAATGTCAAACGGGGCCGTATTTTAATTGTTAAAGGTAAGAAACTAAGGTTAAGGAGTATGCCGCTTGTAACATTTAAATCAATATACCTATCTGATTTTTATACCCCTCAACGGCCTTTGAGATCGAATTTAGTCAAATGAAAAATAATTTGTAGTTGTAATTTTTTAGAGTTAACTGACATTTGCCATTTTTCTGGAAGAGAGAAAAATGGATCTCTAGAAAAAAGCATTAACTTTGCAAGCTATTCAGCTAGAGATTCGGCCAGCATCACAAAGTTTTTAAGAGTAAGGGAAGATTTTTTACCTATGGACCCATTTACATTTTCAATCTGCTAATATAATTGTACATGCCGTATTTGTTATTACAAGTAGATATTATTAATATTCATAAGTTTAGGAATTCTTTGGCGAGCTTAACCAGTAGGCTATTTGCATTTTGCAAGTCTTGGTTACAGTGAAGCGGATAGGAGGGTTGAAATTCATTTCGGTAATAATGAATGTCGCTTTACGAATATTTTCTTTCATGGCTTCCAGATTACAGTAATTGTGTCTGCATGCTTATTTTTAAGATAGTACCACTGCAAATAGTCACGATACAAGGACTAGTGTCTTGTAACTAATTATTGGCCATCGAACACTTCACTTAAAACACGCGTTAATGTTTAACTGTGAACTAAAATATACACAATTTTTTACATCCATCAAACTCGTAAAGAACTTATCTCATATTTTATTTACATATCTCTCAGAGTTCCTTCAATAAACATAAGCTCACAATACAGTCCTCGCACACGCAAACCCAATTTTCTTATCGTAAAAAGAAAACATTGGAATATACAGTATACCAATACTATTGTTTTAAATATTAGTACATTCCAAAACATTAAACCAAGTCTCGTCGTTAAATTATGCCAGTTGAACATCAAAATTTCCTTTCGTGCTTGTTTGTTCTATCAATTACACAGCTGTGCCCCTTTTAAATATTTCAAAGATCTAATCTGTTGCACCACCCTAATTTTATAAAGGAGGAAATGAAAAAGTTTCATTGTTTTCATTAAACTTCCAAGTTGCTCTGCTAATGCTCTCAAAAATTTACGTACAGAATTTTCCACTCATATTACTCTTTTATCAAAAAGTTTTACACTCTTTTAAGTTTTAATTTGCATTTTTATTTCACTAAATTGAAAATGGCTACTTTGGACGCAATGTGTAAATCTTAAAATTTTCGGTGAGCCTTATACCTGAAATATTATTTCTAGGAAATTTCTTTAAAATGGCAGCCATAAATGTACTCTCTCCGTTATAATTTGTATTGTACTCTCGCGTGTGGTAATTCACTATTTAGAAAACGAATTGCATTTACATATGAAACTGTGAGTAAATTCATAGCACCGAAAGTCAGAAGGCGGGAGGAGAAAGGTTCACTGTAGCGAATTATTCTGCAAGTGTAGAACTATTACTTTCTCAACCGCAGCTGCATAGTGGATTCTTCTCACAAAAAGTATTTATACCATGTCTTTTTAAATGTTTTTCCATAAAAATATTATATTATTTATGCGAAAAAATGAAAAATCTTTGATGATGAGCTCGGTTCATCATTTTTAATTCTTTGCTCAATTATTTATTTTCAACATCCTGTCACATTAAATAATCCTAACATAGAGATATGTTACCAATCTTATATTCTAATATAACAGCATCACTATTAGATGAAATGTCAAACTTCTAATACAAATGTATGTTGGCGAGTCAAATGAAAATTAATTTATTGAGAAACAATAGTACACAACTGAGCGAAGTCTTCTTTGCATTCAATGCAAGTCTTTAGCACTTACAAAGTGCAAGTGAAGAAAATATTCATTTGATTGTCTGCGCACCGCCTGGTGCACCTCTTCATCCCAATATCCGAATGGTGTATTCTGCTGACTAATGTTCAGAAATTGTGCAATTTCGTCCATCATTACTCGGCTATTTTCCAGCACTAAAGCTTCAACTGCTGCAATATTCTCTGGTATTAAAACTCAATATGCCAGAAGTCACATCTGTATTTCGATATGGATCACTATACCGAGTCATCATTCGTTGACGAATGCCAACAGTTTCACACGTTAACTATTCGGAAATCGAATAAGAGAACGCTGTTTTCTGTGGTAGACCCCGAGCACGATACCTTTGCACTTGGGATCAGTTAATGTGGGAAAGTAAAGGCTGTTCAGTGAGAGGAATAGAACATCCCGCGCCTGCGCAAATTCTTCTTCTTTAGCACCTGTCTTTTCTAAGAAAACATTAGTTATGTACCAGTACTTAAAAAGTACGCGGGTAGCAATTGGTGACAGTGGCTATATGTAATTATCTATTTTAAGATAAAAGACATGCAAATAGTTCACTAGAATGCAAAGTTCACTTTAATTTTCATGCTTTTCTGGAAGTTATCCTAAAAAGTCAATGACCGTCATAGCAGATGATATTTTGGTTGACTTGGTTTATTTACGGACGCTCTTTAACATCTCAGGTCATCAGCGTCCCATTCAATTCAGGGCGTGAAACGGCCGACAAATTTTGCTCAGAGGCCTCTTATTTCTATCTTGAGGTTCTTTTACGTGCTGTAAATATACGACACTGGACTCACAGCTTTACTTCCCTTCCGAAGGAAGCCGTATTTAGGAGTTTTACGCCCGAAAACATCCATTGACCCTGGCCGGGATCGAAAAGGAAAAACACTAAGAAAAAGTCACAGATTTGTAATCCCACTCTGTGACTTTTTCTTAGTGTTTTATCCTTTTCTAATTGCTGTTATTTTAGTTACTTTTTATTTGAATACAAAAGGGCTCATTCCGTCAGTTACTTTCCACGCACTGAGAGATTCTGCTGCGGAAACTCTGATCCAGTTGG
This sequence comes from Metallyticus violacea, assembly GCA_030762175.1. Taxonomy (NCBI): domain Eukaryota; kingdom Metazoa; phylum Arthropoda; class Insecta; order Mantodea; family Metallyticidae; genus Metallyticus; species Metallyticus violacea. Next base: position 129,121,012 of record CM060833.1, on the reverse strand, counting down.
TCCTGACGAGTTACATCAACGTTTCTCAGTTGTGATATCTATAGCCTAGAGCAGTAGATTGATCCATTAAAATTAGGATGTTTTCTGGCCAATTCGCCCAGGCTGAGGAGAATTTCAGTTGATCATTTCCACCGTGGATGCTGCAGTGTGACATCAGTCTGTATCGAAACTAAATATTGGGAGTCGATCGTTTTCCCATCCTCTATAATAGCATAGCTCTGTTTTCCCATAATGGGAAATTCCTTCAGTGAGGAATTTAGGCCAAACTTAGGTCTACAAGGAGAGATGGTGGTTTGAGGAGTGGATATTCGAATCCGATAATTTTGTTGACTGATTTGGAGAAACAGATTCACTAGACCTTCAGGTGTGAATAGCATATAAGAATGCTTGTCCGTCCATAGGCAAATCATTCGTAAAACCTCCGTCTCTCAAGCTTTTAAGGATTACCCATAGTCTTAAACGTTTTTTGTGTACGCAGTTGCTTTTCAGGTTGTAAGTAAGCCTTTTCCTCCAATTGATGCCAATGTTAACACTTCTCTGTGACTTTTCTCCTTGCACTGAGCTCTATGCTTTACGAAAAGTCCAGTGTTTTCGCGACAATTCTTCCTACACCCGTTTTGTCATAAATCCATTTCATATTCGACAGAGAAGTTTATTGGTGTCCTAGCCTTTTAGCGTCTTTCTGCCGTATTTTCTTATCCGTTTCTATACGGCATTTTGATTAATTTGTGGCAGGGCCTCCCTCAATTTAAATAATGGAAATATGTGGCTCCAAAAGCAAATCTTATATCTGTAAACACTTCTAGCATATACTCAAGTTTTTCCAACCAACTGCTCAACAATACGAATTCATGTAGCTTTTTTCCAGGGTGTAAGTTTGAAGGACTCGAAGATCGCCAAACAAGGAATCACAACTTTACACACAATAACATGTTAGTAGTATGGGTCTCGACCCTCCCTCCGGGTATGTCGCCTATCACCCGAAAGATGCGCTAAGAAGGAACGTGGTAGGTGGTCGTGTTGGGTTAATAGATTTTTCGTGTTAGGGAGAGGGTTTTTTCAAGTGTTAAAAGTTTTTTTGCCGATCCTTGGGGAGGGATTATTTTGTTGGTGGCCTTCAAAATATGTTTTTTTTGTTGACTTTCGGGGTTGGCATTATTTTGTTGGTGGTCTAGTAAGATCTGATGAGACGGAAATCCATGGGCATTATTTTGGTGGCTCAGTTACGCGTTAATGTGCAAAATCTTTTGTAATTAAATAATGTAATTATAGAAAAAATGTTTTTAAATACAAAAGAAATTGTTAAAATACAATCTACATTGTAATTATGCAAAAAAAAATCTTTTGTTAAAATACAATTGACAGTATTAAAATGCAAATTCCATTATTAAAATACAATTGACATTGATAAAATGCAAATTACATCGATAAAAATCATCATTAAAATACAATTGACGTCGTAGTTATGAAAAAACTTTTGTTAAAATGCAAACGACATTGATAAAAATGCAAAAATATCTCCACAATGCAAGAAAAAATGTTTATGTCTCACGTGTTTGGAAAAAATATAAAATGCCACAACCTAGGTCAACTGCAGCGAATGTGTTTCTACCTCGGGCTCCGTCGACTTACTGAGTGCGGGCTGAAAGTTGTGTTGGTATATTTTTTTCACTACAATCTTGTTTCAGCCTGTCTGAGCGTTTTCATTCCGGGTATTTTTTATTGTCTCCCCTAAGGTCTACCTGTTAAAAGCATTCCCTTTGTTTTGTGAATTCCTGCCTTAAAAGGGGTTTTCTGTCGAAACTTGCAAATCAAGTCACATTGCGAAAACTACATACCTAAAAAGTAAGAAATCATAAATAGAGACAATAACAACCATATCTGCACATTACTGTAACAGTGTACGAGGATTGGTCATTCACCAACCAATAGAAGAAAGAGGAGCGGAAACTACTACTCCCAGACTCATAATGAGATATAAAGGTAGGAGACTAGCCTGAAATGGCGGCATGGACAAACATCCTACCAACCAAAAGGGTACCCAAAAGGGGACAGTCTTTTCTTTCACCATTCACAATCTCACAAATACCGCATCCTACATTCTTTAGCCTAGAGCATGCTGCGGTTAACTTTAAGTGAATAGCTATGCTCGCAAAACCACTGGCTGATTGTTTTTGCATCCTCATCTCATCTGTGGGCGTTTCAACCCTTTTAATGCATGGTTTTACCGGAAGCCCAAATGCAATATAAACAGCATCTCTTAATATGACAGTAATAAAGGAAGATTTATCTATTATTTAAAGGGGAGTCACTGTTGCATAATACAAACCTGTTAAATATGACCTCTTATTCCACGTTTTGACTTTAGATATTTTATTTTTTTACTTCATTGTTGCTTTATTATTACTATTTAATTAAAATATAATTGTTTATTTAATACAGAATTTCTTTGCTCAGTTCGATATGTTGTTTAATACATTATAATAAACATGATTTTATCAAATTCGTATAACTTTATTGCTTTATATAATACATGTTCAAAATCATTGTTTTGCTATAAAGTCGTATATATTTAGGAGCTTCAAAAATACAAGTTTAAATTCCAAATGAACAAGACTTCTACTCCACATGATCGTCTCCTATGATCAGATGAAAATGGTTCACCACTTTTATATACCAGTGTGTAAAAAACAAGAAATAGCGATTAAAATATTTTAGTATTATGTTTCCACAATAACTCGTTACTTAACTGAACACTAGTTAAATTTTTGGAGTAAAAAGAAGGAAAAATATTTTAGAAAAGCAATTTGGAAAATATATTTCATTAATGAAAGTAGGGAAAACGTCTCTAGTAAGAGCAATCTTGACCAGGGGAAAAATATCGTCCATGCAAAACACCCGGTGTTGAACGGGCATGTTAACTTCAGCAGCTAACTGCAAACAAATTACTTATAGGCAACTGAAGCTCACTAAATGTAATACGTGGAATACGTGAGGCAAAACACGAAGCTTTGCAGATGCTACACTTGGGAAAATGGATGCAGGGTTATTTCAGCTGAACCTGCTATACAAGTTGGCCAGTTTCCAAGATAATAAAATGGAAAATATAGCTTATTGGAAAGCGCCACAATTAGAAGAGCGTTTTCCCACAAGCATACTATTGCGTTTTGGTAATACTCGCGCAGATAACGCTACAGATAATGCACAACTTAAGAGCGTAAATGGTGTAACATATTTGTATGCAATGAGTGTACCTGTATAAAGGCACAACGTAAGCACACACTTTCCTCCAGAGATGCAATAGCGAGCTTATAGATATCAGCGTAAAGATATAGAACTTGAGAATTTTTGAGAATATTTGGAGAGAGAGAAAAAAAAAAGATTTAAAATCATACATACGTATCTGAAAAGACATTACATTAAATTCAGCTCCTTTTGTGACTAACTTCTTTTATATAACTTATACTAATCTGTTAGGATCATCTTCACCATTTACGTCCGAATCTCTCTGTAAAATCACACAAAATTGAAGTTATCTTCTGTTCTAAGAAATTAACATTCTGAATGCACTGTAGAAAAAAATAACACTTTTGTAAAAATAGTATAAAGACTACGCTGGAAGCAATGGTGTCAAGACAGCTCGGAAATTAAACTGTTTTTAAAAGTAGATGCATTTAATTATTTTTAGTTATTTCATTATATTTAGTGTAGAATTTTGCCCAAAATGTGCAATACATTATATTTGGCACTCTTTTATTGACTCAGTTTTCCACTAGTGCGGACAGTAAACATTCGCTGTTCCACTGTGTACAAAGTTCATATTATACTATTCGTACTATGTTACACAAAGACATAATGACTGTCGACGATCCCGTAGTAACAGCACAGTAGCGTTACAATGGTGCCGAAAAGAGCGAAAGCACTTTTGACCCTAAAGGGAATGCACAATATAGACCAGAGAGTCAATAGCATCACTAGTGTTCTTCCATAACTACGATCGAGTCATATGTCAACGAATTATATCATTAGTCTTAACGATATAAGAGAAAATGAAAAGTCCAGAGCAAGTGAAACACCTATATATTCTTTAATGGCCTTAGCAAAAAGTGAACTAGATATTTTTATATTTTTTTTAATATTTACCTGTGCTAATAGATCAATAAATATTATAACAAAATTAATGGCTATTTCATGGGAAATCAGGCGAATAAATATCTCGCCTGTTAAGATTTCGGCCATCATAACTCTGTGGGATTTTTCAGGAGATTATATAAGGCCACGGAACTTTATCAATAAATAATCAATAGTCATTAATAATCAGCGCCGAAAAAGCCTCAAATCTTTAATTATGGTTTAAATGTTTAAGTGAAAAACAAAATACGATTGCTACGATATTCTTTACAAAGTAGAATATGCATCCTTTCATTGAAAGTCTCTTATATTCAGAGAAAGTGCCGATATTGATATTATTAATTATTGTCACTTAGACAAGAACCTATCCTATTTAAAAATAAGCGTTTTATGCTTATGATCATTTGCACAGACTCCTACAAATATTTACTTTTTTTCACTTGCACCATTTTTTAAATTCCATTAGTTCATATGTTCAATCATTTTATATAATTTCAAAATTTAAAAGTAAACGCTCTAAAATGCAATTGTTTATTTTTGGAGTTGAACATTTTAAGATCTTTGATTATATTTAATTTATATTTTGTATGTAGTGTGAATGTGATAATGTCGAATGTAATAAGGCATGAAAAGTATTATGTTATTAATTTTTCTCATATACTATATAGATTACTTTTTATAATACACTTTTTAAAGCAACATAATAAGAAAAAGAATATATTTTCTCGGAAACTATAATCAGCGCAACACTAAAAGTTTGCTTGTGTTTTAAGATTATCATTAAGGAATAAGCCAATTATTATAAAGATAGGGCTTAGTATTTAGAAGAGAAAAAAAAAACACGCAAAATCTCTGGATTATTGACAATACTTACTGAGAAAAGGATACTTGAAAATGTTCTTTCTTTTTGCTGCATTGTTTTCAAAATTTCTCTTTACAAAATACTTTGAAAAAATAATCTGTTTATGTGCAAATGTTAATGTACCTAGTTATATAACTATGCTCACATTATCGAAAATTCCTAAATTTTGGAGAAACGCCATTCAATATTTTTCGGATATTTAAAAACGTAATATGCAGTATAAAATGCGGATAATGATGAGTAGTTTGTTTCCTTAATATTATTTTATTAAACATTTGCTCTAGAAATTACATGCTGCTTTATTTAAACATTTATGCTTCTATGCTGAAAGCATACTTTCCTGTAACTCTTAATATATAAATAATACAGGCTAAATCTATGAGCCCTTGTTTACCCTCAACTTTTTTGCAAACAGCAAACAATAGCAACATTCTTTAAGAATGTTGATACTGCCTCATTCAGAGATGTTTATAATTCCATCATAAAAGTTATAAATTTCACTGCAGACTCAATATTATAAAATATTTGTTGTAAAAATTATGTCTGATAGAGAAATTTAAATTTTAATCTCTATTATTTACATTAATAAATTTAGTTTTGTCTCAGAAAAGTATTAATTTACTAGGCAACGGCATTATATCGTAACTAATTATTGGAGAATAACATTAACGCAACAGGAAGCACGGGTACTTTGCAACGACACACACCCACGTTTTACTGAGGTGAAATATTAACTCCAACGCACGCTGCAGCAGCAAACCAAAATTTTCCTTCCAGATTTACAACACGTTAATATGTATGGAGAGAGAGAGAGATAGATAGAGAGAGGGGGGGAAGAGGAAGAAGAAAGAAACATATTGCTATATAGGAGTATCAGCGCATTACAAACCCCAACGATCTACCTACTAATTTTATCGGGTAATCGATGTAGCAAATTTTTTGTCTTCCAATTAAGAGAGCACGTGTGAATTCTACATTTGTAAGTTATACCGTATATATTGGAAATTAAGTCACCAGTTAATACCCTACTTTACCCAAGAGGACTGCGTAATATGAATGTCGAACTCTGCGCAATATTGCACGTAGGCCTTGTCCTGTCTAGTTATTTTATAAATTGATTAATTTATTTATTTGTTTTGAAAGGATTCAGTCAGTAATATTATAGCGTATTATTAGCTGTGAATAACTTTTCCTGTTGAAGGTGGGCCTAAAGTGATGATCATTATTTATATATTTTAGCTTAAGTCATTAGCGCCCAAGGACCAAAAGTGAAATAAATTTTCGGGTTAGAAATTTACAAGAAAAACAGTGAAAGTTCGTTCATCATTAACTAGTTCTAGGTATTCAGGGTCGCTGAAAATTATTTTGAATTATTAAATACTATTAAGATTTAGTAAATCAGGATAATTATACTATGTGCCGTTAATGTCATGTACTAAACGTTCATATTTTCATTACTGCATAACATATTATCTACAGTTATTTATTTTCTTGAGGGTGCATGGGATTTTATTTGTTTATTTAAACAGTTGATATTGCAGAGGTTTCACTAGAACATCAACTATTCAAATAAAGAAATAAAATAGTTAATATTTCGGTAAGAAAGACCCTGAAGCACAACGCAAGGTAATACTGGGTGGGTGCATTATTTATAAATCGTTAGCTGTTAGGAAAGATAATTGGGAAAATAATACTCAGATCTAATTGATCTACTCCTCGGTGAGTGCTCATATGACTCATATGTTCGTACAGAATGCGCTTGAGCTCTCAGAATATTGAATAATGTTATGTGTGTGTTAGAAGGAAATAAAGAATTAGATATTTTAATATTTATTGAGCAGTTATGAAAAGTGGAAAAATTGCACATATGACGACAACTGAACCATTTAAGCGAGTAAAATTTACTAATTGCATGAAAGATTACAACATTGAAAGAATATGAAATATAAACAATAAACTTTAAACTCTTATAAAACATTTGAAATATATTCCTTTTAAACGGAGCATGTGCTATTAAAACTTTCCACAATAAAAGACGGTAATTACTCTGCTGGCTTGCAAATATGCTGACTTTATAACTCCAATAAGTGACAAACAAAACCAGTAAAATTAACTATCTTTAGTAGTAATCTTTGTACCGGTATATCTCATGATTATTCTTATGGCTTTTCAGAAAATTTCCTCTAGAAATTAGGCATGCCTTATTTATAATTTTGATTTTGAGCGAAAAAAATTAAGAAAAATGCAGTAAATGTCAAACAAATAGAAAACCAAATCTGTAATCAGCAAGGAAGTAACTCCATTCAAATTTATAATGATTATAGGAAAGCAATTCCCCCATCGGAACTTTTTACCTACCAGCCTACCGCGACGTTAACTCAAAGAGAAGAAAAGACAAGGTAAAGTGACGGAGGGACTAGAATTATTGCTCGCAGCAACCAAGGCTATAACCCCTCTGGTGCGTATTGGTACCAGTCGATCAAATAATATTTCACATAACGTCAGCTCACATGAACATCGCTAGAAGCAAAGGAAGAAATATCAATTGACTATTCTAGAGTGCATTCAGCACACTACGATTCATATCTTTGATTAATAATTTTCTTGAAATGGAAAGAGTTAAAGATAAGAAACTTTGGATGACATTGGATCCGTTATGGAGAAATCCACTAAAATTATCTTCGCCGTCTTTGCCAGCAAATGGGAATTCCCTACACTTCTGTGCGAGCGGACACTAAATCACTTAAGTATAAAAACATAAAATAACTGTAATGCAAGAACTTAACAGTATGATCCATAGTAGATTTTGTGAAAGGATTCTGTCCTAAGTGCATAAACGAAGAAATTGATTCCAAGCTCATTATATTTTCGGGCGAAGTTTAGTTCCACTTACATGGGCCTTAATTCCCAATGCCAATACTGGATTTTCGAACCCCTAGACTGCTACACGAAGAAATTTTTCACGGCAAAAAATATAACTTTTTTTTTTATTTTATAGGAAATGAAAAGGTCATGCGTATGGACAATCCTGTTTTGCTGAATTAACTATGAAGAACAGTAATTAATCGTTTTTCCAGCAGGACTCCATATCAGCACAAATATCTAGTGTTTCTCTGCAGGCGATTCATCGACCATAAAATCGTCAACACAGATATATAATCGCAGGACTCCCTAATATCTTACTGTTTGTGGTAATTATCTCTGGGGAACGTTAAAAGATAAAATTTACAACACAAAGATACGTATCTAAGACGAACTAAAGAACAATATCCGTCAAGTAATTAACTACATTTTTCTAAGAGAGCTAAGAAAGATAATGTGTAATTTCCTAAGTAGGTGCCAGATATTTGTGGGAAAGAAGGCAATTAGTTACGCAACTCTTACGGGCGAGAGCATGACTTCATAATTAACAGATATTTTATTAGTCAGTCACTCCTAATGGTGGCTAGCCCATGAATTCAGACAAGCTCATAAAAATAACCCGCTAGCCCAATAGAAGAAATCGTGAAACCATGAACAAATGTAGTTTACAACTAACATTATGAAAGCAAATTTGATTAAAACATGCACGTTCTCACTCCAAATGCATTTCACGTTAATTATGTCATTATTGTTGTACCGTTTTTCCTTGCGGTGTGCACATTCGATATGCTAACTTCCTAATTGTATGTGCATTCACTGTCACGTGGAGGTCACCCGATGTTAAAACGTAAGTCGATTGGCTGATATGCTCTTCCACCTTAGGAATGAGCTCCCTCGTGGGGGCTGGATTTCTCACTCCTTCTGGCAGAATCAAACGAGGAGTACCTGGGGGAGGGTAACCATTTTGACCTACTAATTAGAAACTGTATGGAACTTTTCGGGTCTAGGAGGTGACTCGCCGATACCTTATAGAGAAGTTGTAAGTTGTAGTAAGTTGTTATTAAATGTATTCAAGTAAGTATTTTCTTGAACTAATTTGTTGGGTTTCTTAATTACATTTGCTTGGCGTTAATTTTGTGTAAAATAATATTTTGTTACAGTTGTGTATATTTGGTATTTTATAATAATTCTTCTGTTCTCTTGAGCTCCGTCAATATGCAAATTAAGTAGGATGATTGATATTGGACATCTATACTTACTTATCCGGGATCCCTCCCCATCTTCAAAGGGATTCAGGAGGTCCGTGGTCTTCAGTGGTTTTTACATTAGGACAGCACCTAGAGTCAAAACCAGTCACCTTTCGGCTGTAGACGATCTCGTTGCCCAAACGTGATAAGCGAACTTAGTTATCAGATTGTTACTGGTGGATAGGTCATGTCTAGCATAGACCTACTCAATTTGAGAGGCAGACACCCCAGAATTAAGGTAGCCACCACCCACCACCCACCCCACGACAAGCAGAGATTCAGGAAACCTCCTGCCCCCAAAGTACACGCCATAGGCACTCCCTTCGGACACACTGCCGCCGTAAGTTCCGGGATCACTGCCATGCCGAGTTCAAATCCTTATGACTCCCCAACGGGAGGGGCTCGAATAAGTCCGGCCCGACTGCTTCTAGTCACGTCAGAAGTACCACGGATACTCAGGGTCCGCAGAGCCCGCACCTGGAGCATCTGTAAAGCAACGGCCGAAGTCGCCCCCCCCCATATATCTTACAGCATACACACACATGTTTATATATATAGTTATAGTATATAGTTATATTTGACCTGTACGTGGGCTAGAAAAGGAATTTAATTATGCAGAATTTAAAAACTTCTATATAGGAAGTTGTGAGACCCCTTCTTTTCTACAACTTTATTCAAACAGGTTCGTGTGGTTTGTAACTTTGAGTGATGGGGCGATTTGCTTGCGCTTTGAAGAGTCATTTGTAAATGAAGCACATATTAGCATTAGTAGATCAAAGCGCATGTGTGCCCTTTCCGATGCAGCAAGGCACCAGAATGTATATTGGAATTACGTATTGAATTCTAATGTTTGCACTGTTTGTGCAATGTCGCTCTAATAATACAGCAGATAAATCGGATTCAGTCTTATGTATTTACATCAATTTTACCTATACAGCACTTCAGGATCAAAATATCGCGAAAATGTTACGCCTCAAGATACTTAATGGTATTTGCAGTAAGATACACAGTGCCACATACTCAGCTCATGAAGTATGAAATTTTAAATTATAGTTTAGTGTAGTTTATAGATGGATTGTATGCAATATGACTAAAATACAGTGTTGGAAATAATAAAGCCCCCAGCTACCTTCTGTTTGTCATGTATGTGCAACAGGATGGGTGGAGTTTCCATACACAAGTTTGTTAATCTTACCCTTAGGGAAGAACTTAGCCACATAAAATATATATTTAAACATTCAGATCTGGGTACTAAGGCAAGTTTCAGATAGTTGAATGATGTCAAATGTTGAGCTTTGCAACTATTGATTGTTAAAGTTAGAAACAGGAACTAATGGAATAACGCTCCTGCCTTTGAAAAGGATGTAGAGCCGCAGTTTCGCTTCTAGTTAAACCCCTGTTTAAATATGGGTGATAAGGGTGTCTGCGGAAGACTCGGAAACTCAGAGAGGAGAGACTATGTTGCTCCTAAGCGGGAACCTCATTCTGGTCGCTGAAGTGCCCTCCTCGATGTTTTAGTGCGACCATGATATCTATACTTATGGCACTCCTAAATGTAAAGGAAGAGCCTTTAACACTTTGTTTACTATATTGTAATTACACTTACATTAATATCCAGAAATAACTCTAGCATTACAAGAATAAGCTAGCTTATTGTGTTTCTACCAACACACACCCTTGACCTGCTTCTTATTGTTCACTCCACGACTTGGCACCGAGTATATCTGAACCAGGCTTACCGAGATTGGTTGCGACATTTGAACAACTTTAATTCTTTTTTATCTCTCTGTGTTTTGACCAAATGAAAAAGTACCTATCGCGTGTGTCAAACAATGTATGCACAAGCAAAGAAAAAAACTATGTTAACATAACAAAACTGAATTCACACAAACAGAAAATGATGAGCATAATCATCTTAGACTTTTACAGTTGCATCAGTTGCTCAAAATGCCCACCATCGGCGTCGATACACTATCGAATACGTTGAACTACTGATTGAGCAACGTCTGCGAAAGTGTCTTCAGCGATTGCAGCACATGACGTTTCAATTTCTTCCCAAGTGCTGTCAGTGTAGCTGGTTTTCTACGGTATACATCATCCTTAAGAGTTCCCCATAGGTAGAAGTCCAACGGAGATAGTTCCGGAGAACGCGGTGGAAACTCATTCGGACCTCTTCGTCCTATCCATTGCCTTAGAAGATTGTCATCAAGGTACGCACGTACATCTCGGTTGTAGTACGGTGGTGCACCATCCTCTTGCATATGGTACTATGAGCCTCAAATTTGTCTCGAATGCGTGAAGTTGTTACTCGTGTTGGCGATTCTGTTCTGTACACATGTCTCCATTGCCTTTGAACTTCAACAACATTCTCGGTGTTCCAATACTACTTCAAAATTGCTTTCCGCTGTTCAAACGATAATCTTATCTCCACGTTGCTGTAGCAACGTAAGCATAAAATAATGTGAGTCACATCTGTTTACAGAACATCATACGATGATCTTGGCTTCATTTGTTCATTGCTGATTTACGAAAATCTTGGCTTCATTTCTTCATCGTTGATTTACCTGTGACGTAACAACGCTATCAAAATGTGTGTGTGTGTGTGTGTCACATCTGTTTACAGAACATTATACTACACATTACTGTTGTTTTTCGGTTCAACTTTGAAATATATTAAAATAAGATATCTACTGTGAATTTGTGTATACATTTTTGGTACCTTTGTATATTTTACAACTACCAATGATATTTAGATGACTTATAATGAATGCGTTTTCTTTTTTCTTACTAGTTTTAAAGTATAATAAGAAACGAAGGAGCCATTGTTTTAAATGGGTATTATAGTATTATCTGTTATGGTAGTAATCATTTTATAAACAGTTGAAAGGAAACAAAGTAGCAATAACAAAAGTCATACTGGAGCAAACATTAAACCAACTGTCGTGACTCAAAAATTTGAAGGAAGGGGCTTTTAATGAGTTCATGGGGTTCCAGCGATTCAAAACGGAGAGACGGACAATAAAATATTGAGAGCTCCGGAAGGCTTTAGGGCCAGCTATATTGAGAATACTTAAGAACTTCGCAAGCAAATTCACGCAGATTTTCAGAATAACTTGGCATATCGAAGTATATGGCATATCGTCAAGTAAAAGTATTAAGAATAGCATGCAGCAGATCTCAGGAGTAATTATTAACGCCAAAACAAGTTTAGTGCCCAGTAGATATTTACCATCAGTGTATTAATAATCCTATGCATGCAAGAGTTTTAAGATAGTATTTGCTTAGAAAAATAGGTGCAATATTGTCGCATGTACTGCTGAGGGGTGTAGCAAATTAACATTTTTGGAAGCTAAATTCATTTGGCTTTATATTTCATATCTTACTTTAAAGTGATCACTTTAGGGATTTCAGTGTAGCGGTAAATCACTTCAGAGGCTGGCTACACGGTATTTTATAGTGACATTAACCTCTGCCTGGTAGCAAGCAAAACATGCTGAGCTTGGATCTGTCACTCAGTGTTGGAAAGGGTCATACACCTACACAATACTTTCTCATTCACTGGTTTATATAATTCAAATCTAAGGCGGTGGCACACATATGGGGTATATGTCACAATGTAGAGACCTCCCTATGTAATCGTAAAACGACATAAGGGAAACCATAGCTACGGCTCGGTCTCTGTCTCTCTCTTTGGTCTTTGTGTGCCCCTGGTCTTCGTCTCCTGCCTGTCATCTTTGGAGAGAGACCTGCTGACTACATGCTCAGCAGTACCGCAACAGATCCTTAAAAGGTAAGAGCCCGTCAGGGCTATCCCTTGTAATCACTTCAGATTGGGGACCTTGTTTCCTTTACAATAAATTGCTTTAGTATGGACGTTGGGGTTTGTTTCTACCATCACTCTCCTAAGTAGCTACCCCCTAAGTCACAACTTTAGTCGTGATAATATGCAATCCTGATATGCAAAAACAATGGCTAATCATCTGCAATTGTTAAAAGAAGCCGGATTTAGATTAAAATAAGGATGTGTATCTAACGGGTTTGTGAAGGATCATTATACTTTGAATTCGATCCAAATGGACCAGCTATTGTTGCTCAGTTTTATTCTGAATAACTTAAAATTTGTTAATTCTATTTTGTCTAGAGACACACGCTGAACGAAACAGACTTACAATGTAGCATTGTATACCATTGAAACAACCTGTAGCCTTAATACAGGCCTAATCTTAAGTCTTTAACGTTTGCTCCTACCTACGGCTCGTTTTTTTCTAAAAAGAAACTTCCAAAAATATAGCAGGTGGCCCCACAAATGTTTTGCATCAAAATCTAAAGAGTAAGGCACTTATTGATATGTGACTCAAGATCATAAACTTCGTCTTTACTACTGTATCACAACAAACAGCAAGCAAACGTACGTTTAAAAGCATATTATTTGTGGGAAAGAATTATTGAAATATTGCATATCTACTAAAAATAGCTATACTGGAGAAACAGGTGCAGAAAGCCACTCTCCTCCTTTGACAATGAATACCCACTTCAGAACAATGTTATCGCACATGTAAGAGCTATTGAAAACTTACAACCGCTGGTTTCTCTTCACCGTTGCTGTTCGACAGAAGTGTCCATTATACAGATAGAATCAGTGCTTCCTTAGCACTTTACTAAGAGTAAGCTGTGACCTGACTGAGAAGAAATTGATTTTGGCAAGTCAAGACACTTAAAATAGCGTTATGTCCCTGGATATACCGCACTTTTAGTTATTATATTGTTGATATAATACTTATGTAATAATTTATTAAATTCATATTTAGTTATGTTGATCAAAATACGTAAATAAATGTTGGAAAATGATAATCTACATTACACCAGCATCTTGCCTAGCTAAATAAAATGCACAGGCTTACATAAATTGTAATAATTGTAGTGTAAAATTCAAATACAACGTGATCTATTATTCTGTCATCAAAACAAAACGAGTTACAAACGTTCTTATGAGTACGGGAACGTGAATCTTCTTCCCGATGTTTCTAAGGATTTATATTAACTGAAACTGCGTTACATATAATATGAAGAAATGGGCAATGTGTTTTCCAGTTAAGTCTAAAGTTTGTATTCGAATTAATAAGACACCAGAATTAACTCATATCCCGAATTCTTCAAAAACACAGAATTTACGTTTATTTTAAGCACATTTGTAATTTATCCTTCACATTATTTATTCGCTTAACAGTTGTATTCACAATTTAATATATTCGTTAAGGTATCTGTCTAAGATTTTCTGTTTGCCTTGAACTGATTGTAACCACGTCTTCTAAGCCCGGAAGAAACTTTTAATTATAATTCTATTGGAGTCTTTAAGAAATATCTCTCTTACTTTTTTTCCCCAATGCCACCACTATCCATTCCCCCAGCCTGGCGAAAGTGAAGCCAAATTCTGATGTTAGAATGTCTAAAAAGCGAGACTATGTTATCCCAAGAATATCTACCGATGATTGATGATAATTCGATCAAATGAGCTCAGGTCTTTAAGACCTGAGGAGTACTCCCTGAAAAAACTGACTCAATCGGATATCGAAACTGGGCACGAATGTTATCACTAGACTACGCCATTGTGGTATTTTTACCCTAGGGCAATTATCTGTAACAAGACTTGAAATGAAATGGTTAGTATTAGGATAAATAGCCAACGATTATCGCTTTCAAAATGTATGAAGCAGCATCACTAATTAGAGTTACTTCCGATATACTTTCTCCCAAAGAAATGTAACAAATGATATAAAATAAAATAAAATGTCTTCGGTGTGCCGCAAGTAGTACAAAAATTCTCACTATTATCTGAAAAAAAAGTAAATACTATTTTGTTTAATTATGGAAACATTGAAAATTACAATAAAGAACAAACAGCTTTCGAATAATAAATCCCTAACCGTACATTGTTGTATTCCCCATATGCCTGCATACAAAACCAATGTACCTTTCGAAAAATAAAAATTCTTTGCACATAGGGTGACCAGATGCATTTTGATAAAAGTCTGTCACGCATAGCTGCGCAAACTAAGCGAATTCCTCACTAGTTGAATAAATTTTAATAAAAATGAATATAAAATCCAAATTAAGCCTTATTAATCAATGGAATGAAATAAGTTATGGCTATACTGTGTGGTACTAGGAAAACAAAATTAGAGTTCTTGCAATCTATAAGTATTAAAAAGAGAAACCACATTTTTAGAATTATTATTATTATTATTATTATTATTATTATTACCTGAGATTAAACCATAAGAACTAACGGTAATACTAATTAAATGATATATATGACTACTGATAGACAAAGCTAGCCCGTGTGAGTATTTTTAAACATTTTTAAATGTAACCACGAGTATAAACTTACCCAGTGATATCTTCATTTTCACTTAAATAGAGAAAAATAACAGAAATTTTCAAGTTACATTCTATATTTAAGAAGATGTTCATATGTTTCAATAAAACAAAATCATGTAACTATTTAAAAACAGTTTCAATGTCCTAAGCATATATACAGAGTCAACAAAGAACAATCGAAAGTTTCATCGATATTCATTAGCTTTGAAATTTAATTTAAATGTTATTGCAGTAAAAACATACAATACATATGTTTTCTGAAGATTATTATAGAGATCTCTTAAATACATATATAATTCTTAAACAAATATTAGATTAATATTTCACAGCTGCTATCTTCACGATGATACATTTGTTAAATGTAAAACACATGCAACGTTGTAAATACAGTTTATATGCTGTATTAATTTCTCATTTTATTTCAAAACAATATAGGGAAATTTAAACGCAAGAGCACTTTTTAAATGTCGGTTTTCAAAGTACACATTTACTCCTAATAGTCCACCTTCCATAATTTTCGGTAACAATTTTTCTTATTTCATTTAAATGTTATATACCGAATTTTGTTGTGAAGAAACAAATATTGGTGCCAATAAAGCAATTTTTATATGTTGGTTTTCAGGTAACCCTCCCCCCGGTCTAAGAGACTGAATTCTCTGAGTTTCAGTAACTATTTTTCTTCTTCTATATAAATGGCATGTTTGTTGCGGAAAAAAACACATATTAATACCACTAGTGCGATTTTTAAATTTTGGGATGCAGGCAACCCTTACCCCTGCTAATAGTCCGATTTCACTGATTTTCAGGAACTGTTTTTTTTTTCTTATTTTATTCGTTGAGAAAGAAATATTGATGTCGCTAGAGCGATTTTAAATTTTGGGTAAACCACCTCGCTCCTAATATTCCAATTTAACTGATTTTCAGAAACTGTTTTTCTTACTTTATTTCAATGCAAATATCAAGTTTCGTTTAGAAAAATGAAATTGAGGCCTTTAGAGCGACTTTTAAATTTGGGCTTATATGAAGGTTTTTAAGTATACCCCCACTCCCAAATCTGATAATTTTCTGAACTATTGTTATTATTGGATTTAATTTATACATGTTGGTTTTTGTTGTGAAAAACAATTGTTGATGCTGCAAGAGCGATTTATAAAATTTGTATTTCAGGTAACCCCCGCTCCTAATGGACCGATTTCTTCGTTTTTCTTATTCTATTAAATGGCATATACAGAGTTTCATTTCGAAAAGAACATATATTAATGTCACAAGAGAAAGTTTTAAAATTTGGGCTTCAGATTAACCCCTAGCTAATAGTCTGATTTTACTGATTTTCGAAAACTGTTTTTCCTACTTTATTTCAATGGCATGTACCAAGTTTCCTTTAAACATGTTTAAAAGTGCAGCCGCTATAGCTATTTTAAATTTAGCTTTAACCCCCAAACGTTTCAGGTATACCTCACTCCGAGTTAGCCGATTGCCATGATTTTAGAAAACTACTTTTATCAATTTGTTTAAAAGTTTTATACTGCTTTTCCTTAAGATAAAGTAAAAATTGCAGCCGCTAGAGCGATTTTTCAATTATTTTTAAATTTTCGCTTAAGTTAACCCCCCTCCAATTGCTGGTTAACGAACTCGACAAATCGTTTGTTAATTGATGGCGGCTATATAGCAAGTTTCCTTGAGAAAAAACAAAAATTGCAATTGCTAGAGAGTGAACAGACATAGATAAACTGACAGACAGACGGATGGATGGGTGGATGGATGGATAAATGAATGGATGGTTGGTTGGTGGGATAAAAAATAAAATGAAATCATGTTTACTATAAACCTTCTTTTAAACGCTCTATAGATAGACAGACAGACAGGTAGATAGGTAAATAGGAGGTAGGTAGGTAGGTAGGTAGGTATGCATATTTTCAAAACATTTTAATTTTTTTTAAAAAAAATTAGGTGGCTCGTAGGTACGATCGATGCAGATTTAGATGTATCAATAAAAACTATTTCTATTGGTACAACAGCAATAGCTTATATCTCTTTTGAATTCGCTAAAAAAAAAAAAAATAAAAAAAATATTTAAGTAGCCGAAAAATACGCAAAATTTTCAGGATGATGACCGCAATACCTTCATTCCTTCGGAACTCGCTAAAAAAGAACACAAACAGCTTCAAAAGGAAGAACAATGTTCCAAAAAATAATATCCATTTAGATTTAGTATGATACTTAAAATTATTTTATAATTATTTATACAAAGTAAATATAACAGATCTCGTCAGTAATGATTTTACAGTTTTATATATATATATATATATATATATATATATATATATATGAAAGCAAGGAAAATATAACGATAAATGTTTTATTATTAAAAGCCATTAAGCAGGTCGAAATATGAATTTAATGTGTATTTTGGAGATATAAGGGGTTGCTCAGACATTCTGGAGGACAGCGTGCAAATCCCTTGGGACCGGCCATTCTGAACTTGGGTTTTTACCTAATCAATAAGTAAATTCTCTCCCATTTCATATCATTTCATTCTTTTCTGAACAGGATATTTGCTGGCTAGAACATCGGCGAACACTGTCGTTTTGGCATTTTGAATTCATAAATTGTAACATCTAGCTAACTTCAGAACTACGTGGTCGAAAATACAAATACAAGAGACTACAATCTTAGACTGTAAGAATGCCACAAAGAAACTACATTCACACATAGTTCCGCTTCAGTCTCTCGATTTACTAGGTATCTGTAAACAAAGAGTTATGTTCTGTTGATACTATTACTTTCAAAAGGCGTCAAAATTTTAAAAATTTCAGGCTACTAAGATACGAAAATGACGACATTTCCTGATTTTTATAAAATTCCTCCCGGACGACGGACAAAGAAGGGCACACCCGTAAAAAGAAGAAGAAGAAGAAGAAGAAGAGAAGAAGAAGAAGAGAAGAAGAAGAAGAAGGAACATTTGATCATCCTATTTGCAGCTCGCTTATTGATTTCCCTTTCTCCCAGTAAAGGTCTCTGGAAGAAACACTGTTTTCGCCCTAGAGCCACGTCCGTCCTGGTGGTGTAGTGGTTACCACACTTGTCTCCTAAATCCAAGATCGCGGGTTCGAACCCGGCCAGGACCGATGGATTTTTTCGGGGCGTAAAAATTCTAAGTATGGCTTCCTTCGGAAGGGAAGTAAAGCCGTGGGTCCTGTGTCGTACATTTGCAGCACGGTAAAGAACCTCAAGCCTGAAAGAGAGGCCTCTGAGCAAAATTTGTCGACCGTTTCACGCCCTGAGTTGAATGGGACGCTGATGACCTCAGATGTTAAAGAGCGTCCATAAATAAACCAATCAAAAAAAATCGCCCTAGGACCACAAAATACCTGCAGAAACATTGAACAGTTTTGCTGTTATCTTATTGCTGTACTTCCCTAACATTTCACAATTTAAAATTTGATTAAGGATATTTTTTATATAACACGCTATGATGTTGTTATCGATAACCCTACATTCTTTATCTGAAGATTAATTAATAAAATTTCAAATTAAGTGGTCTTAAATGTCTTCTATCCTGTTTTAAATTATTTCATTGTAAATGGCCTTCAAAACACTTTATTGTCTTCTTGTATCTAATATATCAAGTTCGTCTCAAAAGTGCACCACTGGTAGTGTTTAACCTGCAAAGGTATTCACTAGCACATCAATCGTATGCTATCAAGGAACGGCGATTGGTGGCACCTCCCTTAAGATCAAACTTCAATGGTTCACATGTTTATGTTACAAAAGATTAACTAAAGTTGTTTGCACAATATATTGTACGGGTGCATTCACACTTGCACCAAAATCAACACTTCGTCAATTTTTCTTCTAATATCTTATAAAATCGTAAAATGGGAATCATCTCAATGTTAAAGCTATCGATGATTAGCTAACATGACTCTTTATTAAAGGACAGCTTGGTTTTTTAGTAATTACTGGAGAGTGACAATTTTAGCTTTCATTCCGAGACATGCAGTCAAGACGCGGATAACTGTTTTGATATATTAATTAGACCTTTTAAGCAGTCTTCTGACTGTACTTATGACCCATATATAAGACCGTAGGAGATAGAAGTGTTAAGAATATTTTGTAAAAATAAGTTGTTTGTAAAGTATGATCTTTCTTCTAGTTATTTTTTGTAATACTTCCTTATTGCATTTAGAGATCTTTAAATGTTGTTCCAAAATGATATTGCCTTAACAGTTATTGTAATATATAAACTTAGGCTTTCACGGCCGGCGTCAATCCAATAAAACGATGATTTATCCGGGCTTCTTGGCCGTGGTCTAGAGGAAACACTAGTACCTGACGTTTCGCCCGCCACTCCGTCGGGCATCCTCAGAGGTAGACTCATGACTGACAAACTCAAGAGTTGAGTTTGTCAGTCATGAGTCTACCTCTGAGGATGCCCGACGGAGTGGCGGGCGAAACGTCAGGTACTAGTGTTTCCTCTAGACCACGGCCAAGAAGCCCGGATAAATCATCGTTTTTTTAGTTATTGTAATGTCATGCATTTTTATATTTATTGCAGTGTTTTTTCTCTCAGATATATGTATATGTATATCTTTTGTAGTTCGTTGTACTGTTGTATTGTTGTACCCAAGATTTAATACAATTATTAGTCCAATGGGCCAATTGCGTGTGGGATGTTTATGAGGGCTTTGTTTGAAATATTGTTAATGCTGCAGTACATTTATTTAATTTCAAATATACTGCACCTTTGTAATTGTTTTGGAGGTCTCAAATAATTATGGTTAATTAATTCTATTTAAAACTACTTTTCAATTTTGTTAATTTATTCTTTTTCCCCTAATTATTAAGTTACCTTTCCAGAGTACCTCTGAGGCTACTATTTTCACGTCTCCTTATAGTGACAACTGTAAAATGGGAATTTTTTGTAAATGTAACAATATTGTCATGTTTATGGGTGAGCGAGGGGATGTAGCGACAGGAGTGCTCAGAAGTATAATTAAAAAGTCTTATGCCATAGTCAATACTTTTATTATGTATCGTTATGCCTATGGTAATGTATCTACTCAAGCTTTATTATTTAAAAGAAGTAACAATGTTGATATAGAACATCAGCCAAGAAGATTGACAGGACCCTTACCTTAGGGACGTCACTGAGCGGAAGTTGCAGAGCGGCGAACAGGGTAGCTCGAGCGAAGAGTGAAGAAGGTGCGGCTTAAGGCTCTGCTACTTCTTAATATAGTTTTGTAATGGCCTAAGGTGGTCTTTATATTATGTCTCCATTTATAGTAAACCAATGCTCTAGGCTTGAATTTTAGTGGCCAATGAAAAGGTGTTAGATTCTTTCCCTAGCATTCGTGATCGTTCTAAGTTAAGCATGATTCTGCATGTTGCTAAGCGGAAGTTTGCGTCTGGATAAAACCCTTTAAGACGTCACCGGAAGTGGTAAATCAAACGTATTTAAATAAGTTAGCACTTTCTGGTTAAACTAAGCTATCTAAAGGTATAAAATATGCAAGCAAATAAAATTAACTGTTCTCATAATAATTTTGACCATTTACCAAAGTAATGCACCGTACATGTGACAATATCCCATATAAATAGCAGGACTGTAAGGTGTCACATGCTAGCCATTATAATATAATTATATATGCATTATATTTCTTAAGAAATCTCACTACTTTAGCACCCTGCAGTTATTTCTAGGCCTTGAAATTATTTATTTGCACACAATCACCACTTTAGTTAATGTTCCAAGTAACCGCATTACCTGCTAATTATGATAAAATTAAGAGACGTCATTTGGCAGATACTTAATAGAAACTTTATTCAAAATAACTATATCTCAGGAGGTATAATTTCAACACCAAAAATAACCCGGAGAATGCATAGCACGGTCTTACCCTCTCGTGCATCTTTTACAATTTATGAGCACATACCAGTATTTCTGATTGTTATTCAGATGTTTTAATTCATGGAGTTAATACAGACTTGCCTCACAATGTTGCCAACGTGAAACTCGGACATATATGTAACGTAATTCAGCAATAAAACAGAGAAAATAACTTTACCGCAACATATGCTGCTTTAGAATAAACACACAAAGCTCGCCGACTATTACTATCTGCGCAACAGAGTTTCTCTCGGACGAATGTTTACTCTGTCGCGAATGTGCTGAGGTTTGTTTTAAACCGCAGATGCACCGTACAAACTTTTGCTACCGCTCGTGTCTTGTGCGTCTGAACATAAACGAACGACTGGTTAGTTAATGTCTGAATATTGTCTCTTTATTACTGTGCGAAAACAGTCAAGCTTACTTTCAGTATGGATAAAAGCGACCAGACCCACTTTATGCTGCTTTTTACCCTTATGTACTCTGATGCTGTTATCGCAATGTATGTTTTAGCTTTTTCATATTACGAGGCTAGACACTAGACAGGAAAACCCTAGTTTAAATGTACATACTTAGGCTTTCACGGCCGGCGCTGATCCAGTAAAATGTTCCCGGGCTTATAGATCGTGGTACAGTTGATAAAAATCATCTGACGTTTCACACGTAGCTCCTTCGGGCATCTTCAGAGGAAGTGTGATTACTACCTTGTTGATACTAGGTTAGGATAGGTTTTGATTTACTATGAATATGTTCGCCAACCGCCGGCACATTGAACCCGGCTTATGGGCATTATTATAAAATTTACATTTTATAATGATGTTTTTCCAACAGGAAAATTTTATTGTAGACATTTATACGAGATGATTAGGCAATGAATAGTAGAATACAATGGTTTTCAAAATTCCAAGTGGGGTTTAGGGAAGAATACATCACGGTAGGCAATATTTTTGTTTTAGACATACTTAGACTGCAACAAACACAGAAAAAGAGAGGAAAACTGCATTGTGCCTTCATAGATTTTCGAAAAGCGTTTGATTCCTTGAAAAGTGAATCATTATTATGTAAATTATAGACGAAAGCAATTTCAGGCAAAACGATCAAGGCATTAGAATCCACACTGAGGTTGCCAAAAAATGTGTACACACTTTCTAGTAGATATCTATTTAATAGTATGATGTTCTGTAAACAGATGTGACTCGCATTACGTTATGCTAGCGTTGCTACAACAAAATGGAGGCAAGATTATCGTTTGAACAGCCAAAAGAAATTTTGAAGTGTTATTGGAAAACCGAGAATGTTGTTAAAGTTCGAAGATAATGGGGACGTGTATACGGAACAGAACCGTCAACGCTAGTAACAATTACACACGTTCGAGACCAATTTGAGATTCATGGTACGTATACGATATTCACAAGGGCAGATCTGGGATACCTCGCACGCAACAAGCCCCGCGCTTTGGATTTAAGGCACTATCAAAGGCACTACCAAAGGCACTGGATAGGACGAAGAGGTCCGATTAAGTTTCCACTGCGTTCTCCGGTTCTAACTCCGTTGGACTTCTACCTACGGGGAACTCTTAAGGATGTTGTATACCGTAGAAAACCAGCTACACTGGCGGCACTTTGGGAAGAAATTGAAACGGTAGATGCTGCAATCGCTGAGGACAATTTCGCAAACGTTGCTCAATCAGTAGTTCAACGTAATCAGAAGTGTATCGACGCTGATGGGGGGCATTATCAAAGATGATTAGTGCTCATCATTTTCTGTTTGTGTGAATTCAGTTTTGTTATGCTAACACAGTTTTTTTTCTTATCTTGAAGTGTGTATACATCTTTTGCACTCTCTGTATATATAAAGGTACAGCCTTGTGTAAAATATGATAGCGATAAATTTTCAAAATGTGTAATAATGCGAAGAGGATGAGGTAAACCCAAATTTTCTTTTTCTTTTTTTTTTCTTTTTTTTTTTTTTTTGTAGATGACAAACTGCAGAAAATGTGTGATGCAGAATCTGATCCCCCGAATATAGGAGGCATATCCATCCAACCCTCCTTTAAGCGGAATATCTAATAATATTGTTAGTAAGACTCATACAATAGTGGTCCATTTCCACTAGAGAGAACGACCTTGTTATCTTATATTTTGGTGACTTCAACAGTTCTTGGGCTATAATTGTTTTTTTGTTGAATGTGTTATGTTGATAATATTACTGAAGTTTATACGTTACGTCATGCTTTGTTGCGAACCAACTTTTTTCTTAATGAACACTTGATATTTACACATATGAACATTAAGACACTAACACTGGATATTTACACTATGTACACTGTGTACACCATTGATACTGTCCATTTTAGCACTTATAAAGTACTTTCACTCTTTTATGTTTTCTGTGGTTTGCCTGGGCCAGTGCTCCTAATTGTTTCGTTTTGGTGTTTCAGTTTTCTTTCCCAGGTAGCAGCTGCGTTATTGTTTACACTTTCGGTCACCGACCTTTGACTGAGTTCTTCCTGGATGGCCATGTTTGGGGTAAGGAGCGGGACACTTGTTTTACTGAGGCAGATATTCTACATTGTCTGCAGTTGTCGCAGGACACTGGCCAAGGCATTCCTAGGCCACACATCCGTATAATAATAGTAAAATTAAAGCTCTTACTTCGCTTTTGTATTTTATTAACTTACTACGAAAGCAAGGAGCGTATACTTTTAACCGATATTTTCTTTTGTTGGCGCTATTTCGCAGGTGGGGACTCCATAGGAGTTTATTATCTGAAGTAACTTCTAAGTATTTTATTATTTCGACAAGGGAAGTTTTGAATATCGATCATTAGGTCAAAGGCCGGAATACATTGTCTTTAGGAAAATATGTCAGCTGACATTTACTAGCATTAATTTCTAATTTTCCAAAAATGCAGTCATAAAACGAAACTGTCAACGTAACCCTGGAACTCGCGTATGCCAAATTTTATATTTTTACGATGGCTGTAGATTGCTGTGTCGTTAGCATACATGGTGTCTTTGCATCTGGCGTCCATGGGAAAGTCATTGTGAAAAGTAGTACTAGTAGTAATGGACGTTTTATTGTACGTTTTAGAATACATTCAAATAAATGCAACT
This sequence comes from Metallyticus violacea, assembly GCA_030762175.1. Lineage (NCBI taxonomy): Eukaryota > Metazoa > Arthropoda > Insecta > Mantodea > Metallyticidae > Metallyticus > Metallyticus violacea. The sequence continues at coordinate 129,096,527 of CM060833.1, read as the reverse complement.
TTCGCATGGGCCTTAACACCAAAAAGAGCCTTACACATACATACATACATACATACATACATACATACATACATACATACATACATACATACATACAAATACTTGGATATATTTTCGTTTTCTATTAATAAATTTATATACAAATACATAAACATAATGGAACCCTTAATCTTGATGCCTCCTGCCATTTACTCACACCTTCTCTCCAACTCCCCCTCTTCTTTATAGCCATTCATCTTCTTTGTCGGGTCTCCTCTAGAAATATTCCCAAATTGTGTATTTCGCATGCACCAGCACTTTCCGGAAAATGTTCAACTTTCTGTTGGAATTCAGAAATTGCGGTAATAAACGTTCATTTCTTAAAATCTCCGTTTTTCTGCATTTTTCCAAAATATGCCTCAGGTATCGCTTTCTCCGCATAATGGACAAATTCTTTCCCCGAGAGCATTAACTGTTTTGTTTCCTTTCTAAGCCCCTAATCTGAATCATACGAGATCACTTTTTTCTTCCTGGCCACAGATATCTAATAATGTTTCCTCCCCCACACCAGATGTATTTGAGCCTGCAGGTTAAGCTATACCTTTTCTGCGCATTGAGACAAAATATTTTGTGTATCTATATCTCTCAAACGTCTTGTGAAGTAGGACATAATTACACTTTGTGGTACGCCAGCCTGCATGGTGAGGGTCCTGGTGGTGTAGTGGTTACCATACTTGCCTCCTAAACCCAAAACGCGGGTTCGAACCCGGCCAGGACCGATGGATTTTTTCGGGCGTAAAAATCCTAAGTATGGCTTCCTTCGGAAGGGAAGTAAAGCCGTGGGTCCCGTGTCGTACATTTGCGGCACGAAAAAGAACCTCAAGCCTGAAAGAGAGGCCTCTGAGCAAAATTTGTCGGCCGTTTCACGCCCTGAGTTCAATGGGACGCTGATGACCTGAGCTGTTAAAGAGCGTCCATAAATAAATCAATCAAAAAAAAAAAAAAGCCTGCATGGCACCCTCACGTGAGAGGTGATGGTCCACCTGGACTTAGAAGCATCGGTGTTCTTAAAAACTGTGCAGTAAAAACATGTCATTATTTAATACCGGGGAGCCATGGTGAAGTTTATTTATTAGGCCATCGTGCCAACATCGATCAAGTACCGCTTCTACGTCTAGAAATAATACCACCGTGGGGAGACATCGTTGTTGAAGTACCCGTGATGTCATCTGCAAGGAAGAATTGCAGCTCTGTACAATATCCTTTTGTAAAGCCAAATTGGAAGTTTGAAAGTTCAGCGACTCATGAAGTTTGCTTCTATAGTTGAAAAAGTGTTTCTCCAACATTTTTCCGATGGTAGACAGTAGGTTAATAATGGGCGGTAAATTTGAGAATGGGAGCCTAATTACATTGACTAGTTTCCAAGTTGTTGGGAAATAATTCAGTTTTTAACGAGCATAAAAAAATCTTGCGAATTGGACAAGGAATTTTCTCGGGAAATGTTCGAGATGTCCATTAATGTTTCTGTCTGGACCAGCGGCTTTACCATTAGCAAGTTTGCTGATTAACTTGTAAACTTCCTGAGGTGTCGTCAGGGGAATGGGTTTCTCTACTTTTGTGTTGCCCTTGTTCTTACCCAGGTTTGAAACATTTACTGATGTTATTAATACTAGAGTAGCGTTTGCAGTATTGCCTACAGTATGTGTAGATATTATACGAAGAACCGCCCACCTTGTTTCTATTGGTCGCCCGTCCGCCAGCTCTATGCAGCTGAAGTTATACTCTCCTGATCTGTCTGGCTTATTTATAAGGTTTTATGCATATGAATATTTTCCACCAAAGGCATCCGTACTTTGTGAATGTTTTTATCAGCTGGACCAAGGTTGTAAGCCTGGGGCTACATTTTAATATATATAGTTTAAATAGTTTGGTAGAGTATTCAGCTATTGCACAAAAGGTTACTTTGCATTGAAGCCAGATTGGGTACTTTTGGGCACTTTAGAAAAACTTTAGCTGCTAAGTAGACATAGGGATAAAGGACTTATGTAAGTTATCACATATAGTGTCTAAAATAAGTAAAAACTAAAATTCCAAGGGAAATTCTTTATATAAAATATAGTGTTCTAAAAGATCCGTGTATTACTCTAAAGAATATACAAGTTTTGCGTTCTAGTGAGATATCTAAATCATACTAATATATTATTATTATTATTATTATTATTGTTGTTGTTGTTGTTGTTTAATATTCTTCAGGTATCACACGGTGGGCAATCATTATTTATTATATATTTTATTTAAGGACACTCTTTAACATATCTGATCATAAGCCCGCCATTCAATTGAGGGTGTGAAGTGGCCGATAAATTTTGCTCAGCGAACTCTTTTTTCAGGCTTGAGGTTCTTTTATGTGTCGCAAATGTACGACAGAGAACGTACGGGTTTACTAATCTTCCGAAAGAAGCCATATTTAGGATCTTTACGCCTGAAAAAAATCCATCGTCCCTGGAGGGGTTTGAACCCGCGAACTTGGCTTTGGGAAATGAAGTGAAATGGAATTTTCTTTATAGTGGAAGCGTTTTAAGCCTAAATTTAGGGTACCTGCCTGACATTTTGTATTGATGAGAACTGAGGAAATCTTGGAAAAAAATCTCATGAGAACGGGCCCAGAGGGAACCGAATCCCAGAGTTCCCGTTCACCAGTCCGTACCTCATCGACCGAAGACACTTTTGTTGGTTCCCATTCCTTGCAGATATAGTTGAAGAGCATATGTGCTCTTATGTATGTATAACTAAATATTTTATATCAATAAACAGTTCAGGTTAATATGGTTGAACAATTTATATGAGGTATTTAGTGACAAATAGCTCCTAAAATAAGCAAAGCTCCGGAATACCTACATGAAAAGGATTATGTCAGATATACCGGCAAATTTGTAAATACTTCCTTTTTGTATCACTATTCACTTAATACATTATTATTTATATGATACATTCTGCCATTCTAGTCCTATCTTTTTTAAAAAAGTTTCTTTTAAGTTTGCTCCCTTTCTTCTCTTTCCTTGACAACTGTTTGTCTTTCTCTTTTACAAACAAGCCCGACCATCTGCCTCTCTTGTCGAGTAGTTCCATGGCCCATTTATTTTCGTAAAGTTTCACACGTGTCCTCTCCATTTTCACTTCGACACCACGATTCGTTTCACGCAGTCTGTGATACTGTAAGATTCTGTAGTTATACATTGGATATTATACCATTTTTACACAAATTTCCTAATTTTCGTCTTCATTTTGCTTTGGCATATTTGGATGTTTCACGCTGTTTCTCCGCTAAGGTTCACACTGATTAAATGAACTACAGGCAATATTTTCCGACAATACAGAGGGGCATTAGACAATCAAATTGAGTTAGGGAATATGTTTCAGGAAGAAACACTATAGATCTGTTAATAATTTTGATAAACAATTAAATATTCGAATTTGGTAGGGGTGTGTGACTGCAAAATTAGGGGAAATTTTGACTTAGAATGTTTCTAAATCGCCTTGCGAGAGAGGAAACAAAACTCATTTTAAAGTCTAAGACTTGTCGTAATGATAATATGGCACTGAACAACAGTTAACCAATTTCGCGTATTTTATGTAGTGGTTCTTAACTGATGTGTTGCGAAATCCGAGACTTTGGTATTGCTAGTAAAAGCAATTAAATTAATTTCACTGAATTATTTTTTTGAAAACGAAGCAAGAGAAAACTATTCAAGTGGTTAAACATATTTGTTTTACAGGAAATTTATTGACTTACGTCTTAAAATAAAATATTTTAATTATAAATGAGAAATTCGAGCTAGTTTCATACACAAAAGTTCTATTCGTGGTTGCAGGCAAACATACACACATTTATTGTTTAGCTGATAGAAGTCTCTCGCGTTTCTTGATTTAAATGTTTGTTAGCGCCTAAAAGACCAACTCGAGGGGGTTGAAGAATGTAACAAGGTGTTTACCGCTTCCACTCTATTGGTGCTCTTTCTTAGCTAACATCCAAAACTTGAGTAATGGTAGGTTCATCATATTTCAGTTTACGGTTCGGCCTGGCTTAAGTTCTAATAAGTGCCTCTCTTTCTCTAGAGCGAAATCCTACGGACACAGCTCAAGGATTGGCGACGATATTGGAGGAAAAATATTACGTAGGTTATCTTCAAGAGTTATTAGGTGATTTAAAAAAGTTCGGATATTCTGACTCGTCTTCAGCCTTTTTATGTATAGAAATAATTCTTTCCCATGCGTAGAACGTTAGTTAGAAATGAAGAATTAAAGTTGGTAAATTCCGGTTAATCGGTGAGATTCAAACCATGGGAATTCAGCCTTTTGCGCCGACGGTCTAACGGTACCGTGTCCTCCAAGCACAGAATCACAAACCTCTCATTTGATTCTGTATGTCCCGGTCTTCTAGTCAACCCACTAACTCTGTAGCAATAATTTATATATAGAAGTATTTCGTTTATACTGACCTTGTACAGGATATTATTTTAACAGAAACTATCCATAATTAACCTACGATTTAAAAAAAAAAGCAAAATGAACGCAACAATGTGTATAAAACATGTCAAATTACCAGTTCGTCTCAGAACAGCTACGAGAATGAGCTCTTGAATATTGCAAGGAAATGTAAGAGGAACAGAATTTAGTAATGAATAAATGAAAATGGTCAACAAATTAGTGACACTGTTAACGTTATGCCTGTAAAGAACAGGCCATGTTACAAAGAGTTTTGTGTTATTTTAATAAAAACTAAAAATATTTCGGGTTTCTTACTGTGTGTGTTACATTCAATGGTATGAACAAGATCTAGAACGCTTACAAAAAGTGTGAGTGTATATGTTACATACTCGTTTCTAGGGGGTGGGAAAACACCGAGGAACTTAATCAGATACAAACACAGTTTCTAAAGCAGTTGATACAGTATGGAGGGGTACAACAAATTGTGGGGTTCTTAAAGAGTTTAGTATTTCTAACGAAAGTGTGAATTTAAAAATAAGAACCATTAAATACTCGTTTAGGATAATACGGGGGAATCAATCTCTTCTTGGAGCAGTCTGTCTAAGGGAGCAAATAAGGGAAGGGTGGGATACGGGATGAGCATCAAAAATAAGGAAAGACTTAGACAAAATTGGATTGGGGTGTATTTGGTTAAAGGGAGAGGACATTACACGAAATAGTTAGAAAATAGTTAACAGACGTCTGCGAGATGTAGAGAAGACAAAATATTTTGTCCCAATGCGCAAAAAAAGTATCGCTTAACCAGCAGGCTCAAATACATCCGGTATGGGGTGGGGGATTATCTAGATATCTGTGGGAGAGAAGATAGAAGTGGTCTCGCATGGTTTAGATTAGGAGCTTGGAAAGGAAACAAATCAGTTAATGCTCTCGGGGAAATAATTTGTCCGTGTGTGGAGAAAGCGATACCAGGAGGCATATTTTGGCAAAATGCAGGTAAACGGATATTTCAAGAAATGAGCATTTATCCCAGTAATTTATAAATTCCAATAGAAATTTTAACAGTTGCCGGGAAGTGTTGGTGCATGCATTTACTCACACAATTTGGGAATATTTCTAGAGAAGGCCCGACAAAGAAGGTTAATGGCTATAATGAAGAGGGGGGGAATTGAAGAGGGGGCGTGAGTAAATGGTGTATTTGTATATAAAATTATTGATAGACTACTACTATACTACTACCACTACTACTACTACTACTATACTACTACTACTACTATTACTACTCCTATTACTACTACTACTCTACTTCTATTACTACTACTACTATTACTACTACTACTACTCGTTTCTAAAACCAGCTTGTAAGTTTTTTTTTTTTGAGTAGTGTTTAACGCCCGTTTTTACTACTGAGGCACCACAGGCGGTGGACACTGATGATACATGAGATGAAATGATAAATTGGGAAAGGATATATATTTTTTTTTTTTTTTTAAGGAAGGAAGCGTTCCAGGCCTAAGTTTAGGTACCTCCCCGGCATTTGCCAGTTATGAAGACTGAGGAAAACCTGGAAAAAACCCCAGTCAGGGAGGACAGTCCTGGCGGGATTCGAACCGCAGACCTCCCGCTCACGAGTCCGTGCCTTAACGACCTCGGCCACCCGTGGCGGTCAGCTTGTAAGTGTGAGATACGGTGGCATTTATATAAATTGCAATAACATTCTAACTATTTCTAGAAGCAATGATGTCATATATCCAAAACATGAATTTTTGCTACTAATTGTGGTTGTGGGAACGAGTATTGCTAGTCTTATGTACCTGTATCCGAAATCGTTCATGCTAGAGAAGAAATTATTCCTTAACTTGCATTTCTTCATGGTTACTACGAAATCAATTGAAGTGATGGTTCAGAAAGTTATCACAAAATGCTGATAAACGTATTTGGTTATTTCAACAGTTGGAATTATTTTTAATTTCTTAACTGTACCAACTTCTCTATATATATATTATTTGCAAAAGGAATAGACTCTTTCATGTGACATATCTTATTTTTCTTATCGCAGACATTTATTTTATCCTCTTTTACTAAGAAAACTGAAGTCACAAACATGTAAAATAAATAAAAACTGTACTCTCATATATAGCTTTTGGTTTAATACACAAACATCTAGAATATAGTGTCTGCCTCGATGCCATATATTTGGCCCCATCAACAGTAAATAAATATCCCAGTATACAAGTAAATTTTCCATTAATTTGTGATTTATTTGGGTTACAGGAACTCTCCAACCACCACGGGTGGCCGAGGTTGTTAAGACTCATACCCGTGAGCGGGAAATCTGGGGCTCGAATCCGTCCTCCTTGACCGAATTTTTTTTTCCAGGTTTTCCTGAGTCTTTATCACTGGCAAATGCCGAAGAGGTACTCTAAACATAGGCCTGGAACTTTTTCTTCCTTAAAGAATCCTTTACTAATATACCATTTCATTTCATGTATCTTCAGTGTCCACCGGCTGTAGTGCCTCAGTAGTAAAAGCGGGCATTAAACACCATTAAAAAAAACTTCTCTACTCGCTATTTTCGCAGAATGATAGCACCAGCCATACCTCCAATGTGATCATGACTGAAATTGTTTCTTTGTTTGCAGACTGCATCACTTCTGAAGGAATTTGGACATCAAGGTTGCCTGACAATATAGCACGAACTTTCATCTTATTACATTGCTGAAAGAGAAAGTGTATTGCAATAAACCACGGACTGCGTGCAAATGCGAGAAATCGTTCGAACGGAAAATTAGGCTCCTATGCATTGATGTTTATGACAGTTACTGTAAATACGTTATAAAATCATCATGCACAAAGGTATATTCGTATCAAATGTCACCTAGTTATGTCCATTAGTGTGAATGTTATAAAGGAAAATAAAGGGTCAAATGCAAGAGAAACAAACGAATTTTTCATGAAGAAATCTTTTTCTTGGTATCAGAGATTATTTTTTATTTGTTTGCGGATACTCTTTAACATCTCAGGTCATCAGCCTTCCTTTCAAATTAGGGGTGAAACGACAGAAAAATTTTGCTCAGAGGCCTCTTTTTTCAGGCTTGAGGTTCTTTATCGTACCGTAAATGTACGACACGGGACCCACCGTTTTACTTCCCTTCCAAAGGAAGGCATACTTAGCATTTTATCGGTCCTGGCCGGGATCGAACCCGCGATCTTGGGTTTAGGAGACAGGTATGGCACCGACATAGCAGAGATCAAAAGGAGATATCTTTTTGTTGTAATTTTATTTCAACGTTTAGCAATGTGAACGGTGCAGAAGATAACACCTCTTCAGTATTTAAATTTGCACTTATATTGCAGTTATCCTTAAAAAAAATATAATTTATAAAGAACGAATGAAATGTTAACACTTTAAAAATAGTTTGTATTATATTTGATGAAATGTAGTGTTTTTCTGATCAATGGGCTATGAACCCAACAGATATAGAAAAAATGGAACAGCAGAATTGTTGCAGCTATCTAAGCGTAAAAATGGAAAAAAATGCATACAAATGAAAGCATGAGAAGAGGATGGCAAAAGGTTCACTCTCTATAAATTAACATCTATATGCTTAAATGAATAAATAATCATACAACTTCCAGCAGCTATTTTGCAACAAAAACCAAACATGCTCTAAGTTTGCCATTTGGAGAGCTTGTTGCAAAGATTAACCTTATGTCAAAACTATGTCCTACATTAAAAATACTACATATTTTGCTATATTGTATTACTATACCTGCTTTTATTAAGCTATAAAGAACATGATGGTGAGTGGTTCTTTTAAAAAAAGCCACCCTGGTTTTCTTAAAATATTAATATCAATCTCATAAATGTAAATAGGTTGTACGTGATAGCATTTAAATAGCGGCAATATGTTTTTAATTAGATATAACATTGTTTTCACGTTAACTTCGATGATAACATTAAAACCACATACACGAAGCTCTAATCCAATAATTCAAGTGCATCATTGTTCTCGACGAACGATATATGAAATCGTAACATTCAAAATAACAAAAATTGCGCCCCTGGGAACATCAAGGTTGAGCAGCTTTTGATACCACGAGATGTAAATTAGCCTTTACAAAAGTTCTCCCAGTGGGGTAATATACCTCGTCCATGGTCCTCGTTAAACGTGTAAAACATAAAAGGCTGTGGAAAATTAAGCTCCGAAGTGCGGGCAATGTTTTGTGGTACGCGTGGTGCAAAATGTCGCTAGTTTAATATCATGCTCGCTTTAGTCCACATGTACACCATACTCGTTAACTTAAAAATTATTTCCTGAGTAGCAGTAACTGCTGGTGCGCTAGATAATGTAAGGTCGTTGTTTTAGAGCGATACGATTTGTTGCAAAGTACAAGAATTCCGTACAAATGCGCACCATGAAAAATTACAGCGTTATAAAAACATATATATTGAGGAATGCAAACAAGTAAACATCTCGTAACAGTATAACAGTCCTTATAGAAGTTTGTAACTAAATCTATAGCTAATTTGTCTGAGGACTCATAGAATAACTTAAATATGAAGGACCTCAACAAATAATGTAACAGTAAATCTTGATTACTATATATATATGTAGTATCTTTGAACCTTAGCACACTGTTCCCTGTAGAAATGATGCAATTGGCTTCCAAATGGAGTAGCAATTTATTTCGTTTGGAAAAAATGATACACCACCAAAATTCAGAGACATTTGAGAAATGTGTGTGAAGAAACAGTTGTGGATAAAAGCACTATCATTAGCTAAACAAAAAGGTTGTTTCTGTCAGATCTATGCAGTTTCACTTAGTTATCGTCCACGCCCCGGATGGCCACACACTGCAGCCATAGCCTTATTCGGGACGATAAATTATGACCAAACAACCCACTGTTTAACTTGGCTTCTCTATCGACAATATGAACACTATTATCCACCAGTTAGAATATGGAAAGATGTATGCCTTAGTACCCATCATAAAGAACAAATGAATGAATGGTGTTTAACGTCCATTTTTACTACAGAGGCACCACAGGCGATGGACACTGATGATACATGAGATGAAATGGTATATTGGGAAAGGGTTTATTTTTAAGGAAGGAATTGTTCCATTCCATGAGGAATGAGGAAAACCTGGAAAAAATCCCAGTCAGGGAGAACGGTCCTGGCGGAATTCGAACCCCAGACTTCCCGCTCACGAGTCGGCACCTTAACGATCTCGGCCACCCGTGACGGTATCATAAAGAACAGAAAGGCATAATCTATTCAGAGTTACTTGCTAGTTACAAGACTAAAAATAACAATTTCTTGTCCAGTACATGCATAGATTCAGTACTTAGGGCTGGAGACCAAAAGGGAATCTATGGAGCAGCACCACTAAACTTAAATCCAGAAGAAGAAAAATTCAAGGAAATACTGTCAGCCGGTTAAATCATGACCACGCTTTTCTGAGACTTTAAATGAACTACTCTGAATGATGTATTGCCTCGCAGTGAAAGAGCTAACTCCGAAATATTTATCCAAGCTCTTCGAAAGTTTAAGATGCTGTTCAGGCGCATCACTTTTCATAAAGGTGTAACTGACAACACAAAGCCACATACGAGAAGATATTACTAAACTTCGGCAAGTTGTTTTTCCTCACTCATCCTGAAGCCCTATTCTTGTGACTTCTTATTTCAATTTACTGAATTCTCTAAAAAAATACAGTCCGCGAGAGGAGATTTGGCGAGATGAGGAGCGAAGTATAGCAGGGCTGAGAACAGACTACGTGACGGCATATACTTTGATATCTACTTATCACAAAGCAGTGAATTAGCAAGGAGTTTAAATTGACTATACAGTTATGAATCAGTTACCGTGTAAGAATATCAGGAATTCTAATCAATGAAGCTGTCTACCACATATTTCATCTATTCCGCTTTATTACTTTCATTTTATCGACCTACGTTCAATTGTTTTATGCAAGTTCATCAAACAGCGTACTGAAATAACTTAACATCAGCGTGCACTATAAACCAATAATAAACGTGGTGGCTAATGAAAACATTTTGGCGAAACGTCAGATACACCAATTGGCATAATAAATCAAAGTTACAAGTGAGAAAATTCAAAACAAGATAGAAATAATGTGTGAAACCATGGGTCAAATGAATAAAATATAACAGTTAATGAAAGTTAGTCCTTTGCTTACACACACTTTAGATTGAACTCATGGTTGATCCATCATTAGTTACATTAATGATCTCAGCTCATAATTTAATGCACGGTAATTTCAAATGCAAATGTTTTAACAAAACTCGAACACTTTCTTAGATAACCCCCTGCACTTTAATTACATTCTATCACATATGAATGCTCTCTGGCAATGCTGAATAAAGGAAAACACATAATTTTATAGTCTGCTTAAAATGATCTTGTTACACTATATAACTTTTACATTTTTCTGCAGATGCTTTGTATATTTGTGTAACAGTATTGTTGTTTTTAATAAAAAAAGACGTGACTTTAAGCATGCAGGTAATCTAATTAAAATAATCTGTATATAACTAAGCCCTCATTTAAACCTTCAGGTAATTACAATAATGTTCTACGTTTAATATAAATATCTAAACGCCCAATTTTGTTAACATATATAATGCAACTAGATCATAATTGTATAATTGCTCACTACCAGAAGTACCTTGTTGGCAATTTAACACATATTCCATTTATAAGCCACTCCTAATCAACAGAATCCTACATGGCACCAAAATCCGTTGTTTAATTCATTAATAAACTCTTGCAGCTAGCTATCCGCAATTTACGAGATCTCTGTACAGTTAGTACAAAATCCTTCATTTAACTTCCTTCACAAAACCCCGTCTGATTAGACAACCCGTAGTTTCTTAATGAAGCGCCGTATAGCTAGATAACCCGTCCGTCACCTAACTTTTGTATAGAACCACAACCTGCTCTGGCTTAAAACCCTTGTAGCTAGACAACCCCAGTAGCCCAAAACTTCGTTTCAACTTCCTGAGTAGTTTGGCAAGTCGACGTAAAGAGTTGTGTTGCTAACAAATTCCATCCCCCATAAGGAAGTCTAAACAAAGAAATATCGTGTTCACATTAAGAGGAAAAAACTTCTGAATCGATTAGTTTTTCCAATGAGAGAAGACCCTGTAGCTAGGGAGCAAGTAGGGAGCAATTGAACATAGCTACTGGTCTACCTGAGAGAACCTTTTGTAAATAGCATCACCCGCATAACAAAAACCTTGAATTACTAGCCCAATCTCACACCAAACCCGTCCGTTTACCCAATAAGTGTTAATACTTATCAGCAAGGAAAACGTTTGAATATAGCAGAACATTTATTTAAATTATGAAGAAGACAATTCTATAATGAATTGATATAGAAATTGGAGAAACCGGGATATTTCTCTCAAAGACCTAGGCTTTGTATATGCTAAAAAGTATTAATTAAATTTGACTGGAAATAACTGCGATACATTACAAAACACGGAGACTTGAGTAAGCAATGTATGCCTGCAGAAAAAAAGGATCAGATTCTTGAAGCCTAAATATACCTAAGGCCACTTAACTAGCGCCTAGCTTCTTGTAAACATAAAAATAGCGACTGTTTATGTTCAGTAAGCTAGAGTTAATCTGCATGGTCGTTAATAATCGGCTGCAGTATGATATATAAGCTCTGGTGTATACCAGCCTATGTGTATATGGCGTAGCGAATAAAAACAAAATCGCTCTACTTTGAATCCAGCTTTTATGAGCGCGTGCCACCAACACTATTCAAAATTGGACTTTAATTCTAGAAGGGATAGCCTTTTTCTTCATAGCGGTGTATAGCTTTTAAGCGAAGACCTCAAAAATCCGAAAATACGATAATTATACTACCACAGTTCTAAATTGCTAAGATGTATTGCGAAATACTATGTACGTTAAGATTAATACATGATATTTATACTTTTTATCCCTCAAAAGTTACGGAATGATCAAGTTAGTAGCTGCTGTGCCGAACGAAAGTTCCCAGACACACAGTAAAATGTTCAATTCATTGTAAAACTTCACGGTTGCCTGTTTTCCTTTACGAGAATGTCTATGCCTATATCGCAATGAAGTTATAACCATGTGTTAGCATTGCAAAAACACCTTATTTGCTCCTTATAATGTGCATCTATCTAAATGTAAGGAGTCTGAAAACTGTTTTGATGCCTAAAGCGATGTATTCTGATGAGGTTTTGAGCATAAAATAGCATGTTAGATTTTTAATTGTTATATCACACATGCTGTTTTAATAGAGTTCAACGCCCGTTTTACTACTGAGGCACCACAGTGGTGGATACTGATGATACATGAAATGATATATTGGGATAGGAGTATGTTTTAAGGAAGGAAGCGTTTCAAGCCTAAGTTTAGCGTACGCACCCCGGCATTTGCCATTTATGAGGGCTGAGGAAAACCTGGAAAAAACCTCAGTCAGGGAGGGCAGTCCTGGTGGGAATTGAACCCTAGACCTCCCACTGACGAGTTCGCGCCTTAACAACCTCGGCCACTCGTGCTGTAAATGAAAGCTTTGAGTTATAAGAAATTTTATATTACTTTACAAAATATATAAAGAAACATTTAAATTCATTGCACAACAGTTGATGAGGCAATAACGAAAGTAAAGGAATAGAACCAATACTAATAAAAAGGAAGAAGCCCTCAAGAACAATGTCTCAAATGCAAACAGAATTTAATTTGAGTCAAATAGAACATACAGATAAGCAATGAACAGCGTACTGAAGGCATCGACTTTTTTTAGGATGGGTAGCTTCCTTCAGATTTTGCGTAAAAATTCCGGATGCTTAAACAATGACGGCCTGTACCTTGAACTTAATGTATCCTATTTTCAGTTTTTTTCTTTTTGAAATAGATTAGGAATTTGCATTAGACGACTCTCGATGCACCAGAGTACGTAATATCAAGAAACATGGAGGATATATTATAGTTTGGAACTATTTTTCATTTAGTAATATGGGTGCTCGGCTAAATATACTTGATAAGAATATGTAACACACTATTTAGTGGTCGGGGATTATTGTTTTTCAACAACGGACTCGAAACGCGCCTCCAAGTTATGCCAGAAAGTTTTGAGACACAGTCTAAAGGAGGGGAAGTAAACATAAGCGTAGCTAACTCCGTCTCCTGGCCTCAATCCGATTGAACGGTTATGGGAAGAATTGAATTTGCTGAAGGCGGAAGATGTGTCTACCTTTGGGACATTCCGCAAGACCCCGACATCTGCCTTAGAAAAACTTGTAGAGAGAATGCAAAGTGAATAAAGTGATTTTGGTAAAAGGGTTTTATCAGTAAGAAGAAAATGTAAACTATTCAATCGAAATTTGAAATGTATCATTACTCTATTAGTAATATATGATTAGGTAATAAAACTATGTCAAAAATGATACATTTCTATTTCCTTTTCTTTTCCGCCTTCTGATTTACTGTGAATGTCTCTTTTAATTCTGGAAACTTTTGACCGACACTGTTATTTTTCTATATTTTGTTCATTAGCATATCTCTATATTATAATATTGATTTTTCAGCCCAATATCTTTAATTATTTCAATGTTCTATGTCATATTGTACCTAAATCTGTTTACTCCATTCAGCATATCTTAGACTTCTCTTTTCTTCGTTTTTTTTTTTCAACAATGAATGGATTTCTACTTTTCACCTATCTAAACATGTCATTTTTTCGACTGCTTAAGTAAATATTCGTAATATTTATGCTTTACACTCTTCTCTTCTGGGATTTCTAATGACCTTCAAAAATTCATTTTCGCTCTAAATAGTAAATAATCTGAACCGATGAAGTATAAGTGAGATTTACCTTTATTCTATAGTCTTGTAAAATGAGTATAAAGGAAAATTGAGCTATATAAAATGACATATTTAAAAGTAGATTATGAAAGTTGTAGTCAAAAAAGATTGTTCTGGAGAAGAGACCGTTACCTAATCCTCAAATTTTGGTTGATGCAATCGCTACACGAAAAAAGACTTCTATTGATCCCCCTTAAGTTATATTTTTGAAATTACTTAATATGGATGGGGAAATTTTCAAGCCCCACCATAATACTGTATTCATAACCTCTTCATAATGGGATTTTCTTTAATGATAGGTGACATGTCTCTTGTCATGAACTCGCAAATTTAATTTAACCTTTTGTAGTTGTGGCCTCTCACCAAATGGCCACTATCTGTCTGCTTCACTCACGATAGCTTATAATATTTACATGAAGGAAACTCAAAATACAGCTCTCGTTCTAATGGAAAAGGATATATGGTATAGAAACTATGTACTATAAGAGGGGCGTTCAACAAGTTATCTATCTAAGTATGAAATCGAAACCTTACGGTGAAACTCATCTCATTACTTTTCACACACTTTAGTTTTACTTGACTTCCACACACTTAATCCTTTTCGCCCCCAGTGATTTAATTCCTTCGGAATTCTAGGATGTGTCTTGGTTTTCCAACCAACCCATTACCCCTCCTTCACAACATCAACGTTGGAACATTTCCGCCCATGAAAGACTTTCTTTGAGCTTGAAAGCGAAAATAATGACCAGGGAGCCAGGCATAGAGTGTAGGGTGAATGGTTAAGGCCCAAGAATCCACAATTCTTATAATAATTCTTGCATTTTTGGTGTTTGTGGCAAGAGCATTATCTTTTCCATACTATTTCTTGATGGCCTCATATAACTACTTCACTGTCGAAGCGCAGATTTTTCTAATGTTAGTAGACCTATTTTCATTAATTATATTAGCAACATCCCCTGTATTGCAAAAATGATTGCCATGATCTCTCTGGCTGACTGAAACACTTGTAACTATTTGGGGTAATGGGAGCTCTTGTGATTTCATTGAATAAATTTTGTTTGGTTTCTGAGTCATAGTGGTAAATCCATGTCTCATCTACAATAATAGTATTTGAGAAAAGTCATTAGGGATTTCTTGGAGCAAATTGAAATTCTCCTAAACGAATTCCTGGCGATATGCTTTCTGCTCTGATATCAGTATCAAGGTACCTACTGGGAATTGAACTTTGGCATCATTATATGAGTTTGAATAACTGTGAAATAGTGCCAGTTAAAATCCCTAGTTCATTATCCTTGACTCGACCATCTTGCTTAAACATAGATCCACTTTTTGACGAAGTTCTTATGAACAAGTATTCATAGAATGCTTTGTATGGGGGTTATTTTCAATGGAATCTTAGTTCTTTTTAAGAGTTTACATAGTAGTTGAGAGGTATATCACTAATGTATACAACATTATCCTCTCTTAAATTTCTTTAGGCGTCTTCCCTTCCTACAAATCCCTCAGTTTCATTGTAGACCCCGATAGCCATGCACTTGCCATCCTCTCAGTTCCAGCACTTACTGCAAACTGATTTGTAACTGACTGCTTCAAGCCAAGACGTCTCACCGGCATGTGCAGGCTCAGGTCTCCAGCTTGATATAATATACGGCGTAGATAACTTATTAAATGTCCTATATACTGTTTAGGTTTTTGTATACCTGACCGACCCAAATTTAATATCTCATGTCCCTTTCGCTTTTATCAGCGTCCTGTCAAACATGAAGAAAACTCTTCTTTATGGAAGCATAATGCTTCATTTAAAATTAAATGTCTTAACAGCCCCTTTAGGTAAATATGCAATAATTGGAAATACATTCTAAATATATAAATGTTTTATTGTTTATGCTGTTTTGGCAATTATGTAATTAGCTTCGAAAAAACATAGGAAAATAGTTGTGTATAGTTATAATGTCACGACCCTAGTTGGACATGAGAAGCTTAAGAGGTAAGGCACTAAAAGCATTTACATTATGCGTAACTAAATGTATTTGTTCAATAGAGAACAGCAGAGAACGTCCCAACCTGACTTGCAACTTACCTTAGGTCAATAGTGACTGAGCTAATTAAAGTGCTGGCTGTGGCTTCGACGTACGGTTCGTTCTCCGGTCGGCCAGAGTTCATCCTGGCAAGCCCGATACGTGATAACTTACGCTAAGCCGCCCTTATGTTTTATACCCTTTTGAAATATTCCAAACGAATGTGACAATTCCCGTCACAAGAGCTTCTAGAAGGTTCTACCGGATTTCTCTAACGGAACTCCCTTAACCAAAGTAGACGTTACTTGACATTAACGATGGTAGCCCAACAGGAAAATGTGGGCTTAACCAGAGGCTACGCTGCAAAACTACTGTGCACAAAGGCTTGGTGCAACTTCCCCAACTTATGCAATAACCCCATAGCAATACCTTCTCTAAAGTTGTACTATAATTGAAATACTGACAAATATACTGAATTGCCCTCACCCAGTTACTTAGCTCGTCACTGTATTAAAATGTAGACATCAGAGTTGACGGAAAATAAGTACTACATCTCGATTAGTCATATAATGACTTTATAAGTTTCAACTAGGGACCATTATGAGTTACTGAGATAAAATTATGTCACTGCAACTGTAAGTTAACAATATAGCTCGCGAAGGTATTCCTAAACACCTGCTTTTTTCTCACTGATACTCTCGTAAGCAATAACATGCTGCACATAATTAGAATATTTTCATTTATTTGGTAAAAAATTTGATCGCATGACGTTTGTTAGATCTAAAGTTCTCTAATAATGATTGTTTACCTTTCATCGTCGAGATGTCCCCTTATTTATCTCTCCAGACAAACGCTGCATTTGAAAACTTCTTGGCAAGTATAATACCCTTTAAACGGCAGGACTGTGTGAAACTTGTGTTTTTCAGACACCGATAGATTTTGCAAACCGAGGAGTGAGCATTTTTCTTTTTCAGAGACATAAACAGTATTAATGTTTGGGAGATGATCATTTGTCCAATTGTGCAATTCTCATGGTGTAGTTATTTATCGGATGGTTTCTGCAAGCTAGTATGAGCGTAAGCCTCTTGTGTGTCTACCACATGAACTTTTGCTATTAGATGTGCCATTATATGGGAAATCCAAATTCTTCATGTAATGCGAGTTTCAGGAAAATGTTTTAATTTTTATACTATGCAGAGAATCCACTGAAGCAATGCATTATTTTTGGGGTGAATTACAGATGATTGTTTTAATAAATTTCCTCAGATATTTTTGCAAAAGGTAAACAGCTTAGTGTTAGATTTCAGGTCGTTTGAAATAACTACCAGATTTTAAACAGAAATTATATTTGATAACGCTCCTTGGTAATATATTACGAAAGGGTGCATGGTTTAGTAATATGCCTGAATTTCCTGGATTAGGAAAGAATAGTTTTCAACTAAGTTGGATAACACAAAAAGCTGACAGGGCTATAGAGATGATTTCATGTCACCTAAGAACCTACTTTGTCCAGGCCACATAAAGAGTGAGGTAATAAATTAACAAGTTTCTCAATGAGGCAGTTGAGAAATTCTTCTGTGGGTTTCACTATGATGTCAGTTCGTCCACCACTAGGTCACTAATTCAATTAAGTTTTCTTCTAAACACTTCTACCAACCCTCTGTTATTTTTACGGATATAGGACATTCTTTACATTTCCTGAAGTAATACTTTATTTTAGAATAACATGCCATTTCTTTTAGGAGACAAATGTATGTAATGAATGAATAGTATTTAACTCCCGTTTTTGTTACAGAGGCACCACAGGCGATGGACACTGATGATACATGAGATGAAATGATATATTGGGAAAGGATTTATTTTTAAGGAAGGAATCGTTCCAGGTACCTTCCCGGCATTTGCCATTTATGAGGACTGAGGAAAACCTGGAAAAAACCTCAGTCAGGGAGGACGGTCCTGGCGGTATTCGAACCCGGACCTCCCGCTCACCAGTCTCTGCCTTAACGACCTCGGCCACCCGTGGTGGTAAAATGTATGTATATAATGCACATACACCTGAAGCGATTTTTTCAAACTTATTTTTGGTAACATCCTGCATCATGCTTTCAACAGCATCATATACCGTGGCGGGTGGCCCAGATCTTTGAGGCGCGGACTTGTGAGCGGGATTTCTGGGGTTCGAATCCCACAGGACCGAACTTCCTGATTCAGGTTTTTTCCTCAGTCCTCATAAATGGCAAATGCAGGGAAGGTACCCTAAACCTTCCTTTAAAAAAACCTTTCCCAATTTATCATTTCATCTCATACCGCCTGTGGTGCTTCAGTGGTAAAAACGGGATTTAAACACTTAAAACACCAGCATCATATTATATTTTTATTTATTTTCGAATATATTACTCCCCTTTTGTTCCTTTTATAAATAAATAATACACTGGACGTCCATGACATAATATCTGTTAACATTTTCCTGTAATTATAACGTCCTGATTTCCCGAAGGAAGTGCAACAAACTTATAACGTAAAACGTGACTATTATAACACACGAAGCTGCCACATAAAGACATTGTATGGCAAGTGTTCGGATATTCATGACTCGTATAAACTGTGACTCAAGACCGGGTGATCAAACAACATGAACATGCCTATGACGCATGTTTGGTGCAAGCTGGGTGTACTGCTACACGCGAATAATTTGTACATTATTTTACCACAGTTGCTAAAGCCAACGCAACATAAAAACGGATACCAAGGAGATAATATATGAAAATTCTTCAACATGTGCTTTTTACAAAAATAAAGAGCCTGCATTTTTAGCTATTGAAGATCAAAAAGTACATCATGTGATCAACAAATGAAAAATGCATTATTTTACTATAAACATATTTGTTCACTTAGATTTAAAATTAGCTCATTTTAAGGCTCCAACTGGATTAGAAACAAAAGATCTGAATTGTTATTTTTCAACACATATGAAACATTTTTACTATTTTTCTACTGTTGGCAGCCTTTTTGTAGGAATATTGCATATTAGTGAGAATTAAACCTTTACACATATGTAAACTGCTTATCGATCCTTAACATCTTACCGAATTTCATGAAAATCTGAGATCATTTTGTGGTGATTTGACATCGAATGACTCATACTGTTTTTATTTTGAAGAGGATGAATTACTATTAATATATATGGGAGAAGCTATAAGGCAAGAAATTGGTTCTAAATATACGTTTACTGGAGAATACCACAGCTAAATTGTTATAAATATAAATTATAGAAAGCATGAACTGGAAAAACGAACTACCATCTTTTTATTTCTTTTTATTCATTATTATACTGCAGAGTATTATTACTAACAGCACGCCATTGGCAACACTACACTGCTTTTGATTATTGTCTCTATGATGCAGAATAGCGAATTTGAACTTTACCGTGACGATCATGAACATAACGAAAAACACTGCGGCGATACGCCCGTCCAGTCTTCCATAACAAGCACCATGCAACAGAATCCAGTTCCCTCCCTCCCTATTGTTCCACAACAGCTGTTTCATACATACCCTGGCCGTTAGCCAAAAGGACCTAACCACCATCGCCACTTGCACATTACACAGCACCGGGTGTGTGAAGTTTCAAGCAACCCTATTATCGCGATGTACCAACATGAATGGGCATGTATAAACTTCGTTTATTGTCCTGCTTACAAAAAAAGAGGGGGGTTACGTATAAGGTGTGAAATGTTTTAATGTGTTTCCAAAATATTGAAAGAATTATACTGATTAATGTGAACCAGGAGACCAGAAATGGTATACTACCCAATATTTATCTTTCGAAATAAGGAAATATTCTTAAAAAACAGGCAGCGAGTTCTGCGTAGAAATACTACGCATGCTGGCAGCGCTATATACTTATTTTGCTTCAAGAACACCTTATTGAACAATATATATATGAGTATGTATGTGCAGACAACACTGACAAGATAATACACAATTTCAATTATTTTTTAGAAAAGAGTTAATATTTCAGGTATTGCAAATCAATTTACAAGCTGCTTTGGTCAATTAATTGTAAGGCACATGCTTCCAGCAGGACTCTACGACGACACATTAAACCAATATTTTTTTTACATGCGATTCACGAAGTGTTCGACCATTCAATATGACCCACTCCATTCCCCGGCGGTTATCATCTCTAAGCAAAATTAAAAATTAGCCTATGCAAATCATTATACCGTAGACGAACTGAAGAGATCAATTCCTTTTCTCAAAGAGAGATAAGAAGGATAACGGTTATTTTCATGATCCACTACCACAAATGTGTGGAAAATATAAGCAGACAGTTCCAACATTTTCTTTCTTGGTACGGGCAAGGATATAACGTTATAACGGAAAATAAATAATATTTTATCAGGCAATCATTCTAAACTCGTGAGTTTAACCACGAACTCCAGCAATTTTTCTAATTAACATATTTATATAAGTGGAATTTAACTTCGTCGGAAAAAATAAGATCAGAATTATTTTCTTCGACATACCCTCGAGTTAAAATGAATCCACAAAATCTGCTGCTAGCTGCAGGGTCACCCGGTTTATGTTTTTACACCACAGTACTTATATAGGGTTATAACTTCGTAGCCACTCGCATAGAAATTTAGGAAATTCATATATGCTGGGAAAGAAGGAATACATGTTTTTAGGGTACTTCCTGATTTTGGATTATTTATGTCAAATATCAGATAAATCAAAATTTAGGGCCACATTCTCATTTGTCTTTAACTTTTTAACCTTTCAGTA
Organism: Metallyticus violacea; assembly: GCA_030762175.1. NCBI lineage: Eukaryota > Metazoa > Arthropoda > Insecta > Mantodea > Metallyticidae > Metallyticus > Metallyticus violacea. The sequence continues at coordinate 129,075,382 of CM060833.1, read as the reverse complement.
ATAAGTTTTCAAGCTAAAGACTTTTTCATTAAGTCTTAAAGTGCACTATTATCAGTTCGTATTTAAAAAAAACAGTGCTAATATAAGCACTTTCAATGCACAATCGGTTAAGGTTTATTCATCTCTTGACCCAAGAGTCTTACTAAGCTACAATCCAATATCTCCTTAATCTAAACAAGGAACATTAAATAGCAAAGTGACCATTAAACATGAAGAAGTGAAACAATAAACGAATGCTGGGCACTAAAATTGCAATGCCCATAAGAATCATGTTAAAAAGACCCTACATTTTCTTAAAGGGAACGTTCATGACTGATCGAAAATAGAGAACAATACCAGTAGGTGTTTGAGTTTGATCTAGAGAGAATTATGACACACCGAGTGTGCGTGATGTAATTCCCATAAATTGGTATTCGTGTTCGACGAACTGTCTCTGCAGCGAAACGAATTTCAGACCAATGGATCGAGTTAGGAGAACACACACATCTAACGGATTCCAACAGCCCCCTCATCGGTTGAATTTCAATGACTAACAATGTATTTTAAATATCTTTGTCTTATTTGTATAATAAATATTGATTTATTAGCTGTCAATTTAGCTGGAAAATAAACGTTCTTAATGTTCTAATGAAACAATTAAATCAATTAAACTATTTTATAATTAACCACAGAATCCACCAACACTGATATTCCTCTGCCTGTATATGTTAAATACTTTCACAGAAGCATTTGAAACTTTGGGATCCTCGTGTGACGAGACGAATCACCTTGTCCTATACTAATTTTCTATTGTTTCATTCGATCGAAAAAAATCTATATCTGGGCTAAATTATATGCCTATTCCAACTGTTACTGGTATTGATTAATGCAAGTGTAAGAATATTTTGTTGAAAAGTTCAAAGAGGAAGAGACTGCCACAAAACGCGTAAGATTTTCTTTCTAATTAAAATAAAGAATTTTCTGGTGTAACCATATTAAGAAGAAATTAATTTGAGCGAACCTAAATTAATGGTGAATGTGAATTAGGGGCTGGATTAATTTATATGCATCAAATATTTATATAAGTACATTTTATATACTTATAAATTAACCCTAATATTGCAGTTAACGATGTAGCTTGGGTCATAAATACTCTAAAGTTTCGAGTCGCCTGTTCAGGATTAACCATCTACAACGAGACAACGTTAGAGGTGTACAATACATACTAAGAGTGGGGAGATTTGAAGTTGTACAAAAGTATTGACATGGTAAACCGAAGATGCATGGTTCGATTTTTGTCCCTCACCTCGAACCTTTCCTGTCTTACTCTGAATCCAAACTTTAGCCCAACACATGGCTTGAATAAACAATTACATTCAATGCAGCTTAATTATTTTATTATAGACTTCTTGTATACTGTGTTAAAATGATGCTATAATTGTTTTAATCATTTCATTTGCCAATAAAATTATTGTGCCTGTGTTAGTTTTTAATGAATAGTACTCTAATTGAATCTTTTCTCACGTGTGAGAACCCAACCATGACATTCTATGGCTTTATTTTAGCAAAATTCCTCATATTTCGTATTCCGTTTGCTGTTAATTGGAGGGCACCTCGTGTAAGAGGAAAGATAATTTTTTATGCGAGCGTGTAACACATACGGTGTATTATTTGTGATCTACAAAATGGTGCAAATCGAAGGGAAATAAAAAAAAATATAAGGTGGCCACCTAATGAGTCAATTGAGGTGTACTTACCATTCGTGCTTGAATATCTGCCATAACAGCAGGTGTAAGAACGGAAAGAACTTTGCTTTATTTTTGGTTTCGCAACTGATCTCGTTGTAAGCCACTTTTTCTTCAAATCGATATACAGCTTTTTGCAGGAACACCAGCAACATCTAATTTGAATGAAAAATTCTCCCAAATGATAAGCATGTACATCTTCACTATTGCAATTCTTTGTTGCAGAGAATATATTTCGCGTAGATACTTTCTCACCGCTTTCTCGTTCTGACGCAGACGTTGTAATAGTCAGCACCATTGACATTGCAATAACACAATTTCCTTCCTGTTTCTTTTCGCTCTCCGCTAGCATTCCTTCATTATCTGGTTTGCCGTGTCCGAGTCGGTATAATCAGTTTTCGAGACTCCAGAGGTCAAGAATAGGCTATACATTTAGAAAAAGATGAGAACATGCTTACTTGTGTTGTCTTATTTATTTTTAATATCTTTCCTTTATTGGAGTTTTTTCCTATAACAATTTGTTACTGAATTTTCGCTCAGTAACATAATGTGCACAAATATAAAGACTACTTCTGAGCATAACAGAAGTAATAAGTTAATCAACATTATTGGACTTACTTTGAAGAATAGCAGCTTCATTCTTTGAACACCAGGAGACAGAGTACTATTTGTTTTGTGTAAACATACCAATAACCTGGAAAACTGCAAAACACAGCTAACGTGCATTTTATTCTTAAGAACACTTCTCGCTTACATATATGTCTTTCTATTCCATTCCATCATTAACGTGGTTCTCACGCTCAGAAACACAAGACGATAATAGTTCAGCCTAAATACATATATAGCTTACATATGGCAGTATGTTTTAGTCTGCATTTTCTCTTTTCAAACTTAATAAGCTTCGTTGCACACTGTAAACGCCACTTTAAATGCTTGAAAGCTTCCTAGTATCTTATTCCACCCTCCAACTGTACAAGTGCTCAACACCATATAGTATCAAAAGACATTTGGAACTAAAAAACTGAATATAGTAGTTTTTTTGCTTTTACAAGAGTATCGTAAAACATGTATGGTAGAAAGCAATCTCTCGTGTTGCAAATATATGCAAGTAGGCACTTCAGTTTTAGCCTTTTCAATTCTTGCAAACTTCAGCATTTCCTCTCGAAATTAAACTTTTGAAAAACTTTTCAATTGAAAATAAAATGAAATTATAAATAATGAAAATATGTAGTGCGTAAGTTCATCTGAACCATCTCGAATACTTATCGAAAGTTTGGGATAAATATGTTCAGTTAAATATTTTACACATTTTTGCAAAACTTTATGTTTAAATACACGAATATGCACACACCTTTACGGTTTCAGTCAAATTTAATCTCTGCTATATATAAAACGGAGACATATACTTGTAAAGTAAGATATATAAATTAACTTGTGTGATAAGTGTTCTAACGTAAAAACAATTTGGTTTTAAGAAAAATACATCCATTAGATATGCAGCTCACAGCTTGGCATAAAATTATAGGACTATTCTGCCACCTATTCAAAAACTTTTGACAGTGTAATTAAATTACTACAAAACAAATTATTCAGAAATTAAGCGGATAGTACCAATGGTTCCACTAAAACCTTGCAGACAGAAAATGGATATCAATATACTTAATGAATAATATAAAAACATCATCACAGAAAAAAACTTTAATATTGGAGTACCACAATGGCGCCTTCTCTTCCTGATTTAACTCAATGATATTGTTTACTAATTAGTCATATACAAGTTATACATAATTACATCCAATACTTTGACACATTTAAATGTAAAATAGATACTATTTCACTTAAATCATGTAAATTTCATTGATCAATCATTATATATAAAACTGGACTAAAACTAATGTAATTAAATATGTACCTATTCAGTATTCACGTTTTAAATATTTATAGTAATTATTAACAACATACACTTTCTAGGAAAATCCCACATTTATTGGTTTAATTAATCAAAAATTCATAAATTATAAAATAAAAAATCATTTTAAAGAAATAACGCTCATATTAAGTTTGTCATGCTTTGACAACGTCAATGCAAATACTTATGAACATCAATACACAAGTGAGGGTGTGCTATATTACTCCAATTCAGTAATGACTTTTGAAATAGTATTTTAGGGACGTTTCAAGAACAATAAATATATAATTAGAATTATAATAAAGCCAAACCTAGATAACCATGTTGGCCTCTTTTCAAAAAACTACAAATTCTGCCCATATCTGTGAATATATTTATTTATTAACAAATTCCTTCTATGTAGCAGTGAAAAATGTCCAATTATTAGTATGACATATCATTATTGGTCAAATTGATTGTGATGCGCTGTCATAAAATATTGATTGCTGTCAAAAAGCGATACATTATACAGCCATAATATACTCAGTAGACTACCTATGAACATTAAAAGACTAAAAATACAACATTAAACACTCTGGTAAAGATTTGAAGAGGTATTAATTTCTGACATGTTCTGTTTTGTGGGTAAATGCTAAACAAGTTACTATAATGCATACATTTTTTTCTGCACTGTAAAGATTGGAATATGTTTAAAGGAATTTTTGTTTAAGGATGATATTTATATAACATTAATATATATAAATTTTAACGTTCTCCATATTCTATTTGAAAATATTCTTATGATATCACAAAATGTAAATATTGCAAGAAAAGTAAAAACAAGGTCATTTCAAATGAAATATGAGTATATTTCATATATTATTCTCCTACTGTGGAAAACAATTAAAACTAATAGGTTTCAAATCAGCATGTGTCATTAGAATGAAAATACTATCTTTTAACCTGCCGACGTTGCTGCGGCTACTGACACTCTGGTCACGGATGCACCGCCTCACCATGCTGCCACTCTGTGGTACAGCGGCGCTCAAATCAGAGTGCACGCGGCACGACCTGGCCCGCCTTCGCAGATACGGTGCCGGGCCTCTTGCCCACTGCAACCAAGAGCACACCACTCCTACACGAGCTCTCAGGACCAGTCACCCATCATCAGCACAGTTCAGCGCCATCCTGCTCTTCCTCCACCCACAAGCTCTGCTACGGATGGAACACACCTTGAACAATTAGCGTTCTCTCTAAGTGCAGCCTTCATTAATGCCACAACAACCCTCACCACACTGATCAAGGCACTACAGCAAAACCTCCTACAACATTTAGACCTAATCAGCCTGAATCTCCTACGATACTCAGACACAATCAACCAGCACTCACAACAATACTGGACACAACCGCCTCACGCCTCGACCGTTAGGAGGAGGCATTTACCAAGCTCCAGACCATGTGCACTCAAACCTTTGACAGCATCAATAGAAGAATACATGACTCCAAACTCACGACAGAACATACTGGACATACACAACTGAACTGGCCAGCTAGAAGAATACACAAACCGAGCATCTCAACTTCTCAAGACAGATACAGTATATGAAGACTTTGTAAGTTAGCAGATCGCCACTACGATATCTGCGCAGCTCACCCGACCTACACTTGTCCGACTGGACTACACCCGTAAGCCGGGGCTACAACTGACCACCGTCGCAGCCTCAACACTGACCACGACCCCGCAATCAAAGAAGTCAATACATGTACACTACTCACAATAATAAACAATAATTCAGAAATGATGATTAAAGAAAACATCCCACTCCACACTGCACAAAATCTTTCCCTTTACTTGTCCCAGGTGCTACCCAGGGACATGTTTGGCACCTGGGAACCTACCCAACACCCGCTCCTGGCCAATGACCAGCAGCTTCTACGTTACTTTTACTATCGAGGGAGTTTACGCGGGACCTCGCAAACCTCTCGTACACACCCACTACTCTACTTTCATGCAAGAATAAAATGATTGTTCCAATCATTCAGGTAAAATAAAGTTTATATGACCCGTAATATAGATATCGTCCAATATGTAAGTAAATGCAAATGAAAAATATGGACGTCCCGTTTGAATGGAGTGTTCGAAGGAATCACCCCATTGTTTACTCCTTGATATTCCTTTAATCCTTTATTCTTGCAGCAGTCGCTGACGATGTGCGCAAATCTCCTGGGATGCTACAGTATGTGCGACAGTCCATGAGGCGTCGCTGTGAAGTTTGTCGTGATAATGGTGGTCGACATATTGAACATTAATCTTAAACAGTGTAATTTGATTTTTCATGCCATTTTTTGTAATGTTTAATAATTGCAAATGTCAGATGATGAGTAGTTGATTATTTGTTAACGGACCATAATGTAAACACGCTCTACAGCAGTCAAATGTGTTTTGTTTGGAAACAATCATATTAAGAGTAATATATACAAAGATGTTATACACAAACAAGTTATTAGAACGAAAACAATGAAACTATCCTGTAATTAGCTACCGGAGATCATGGGTTTCTCATATCAAAACACTCAGAAAAGCTCCCTAAACAACTTGTGAAAGTTTGTCGGTAGAGTTCGGACTCATTCTATATACTTAAATATTTTCAAGATTAATATTAATTTGTAAAAACAATAACTTAAAAACAAATAGCAGAAAGGAAAGTGAAAAGCATTCAAATACTTTATTAGTTACACAGTAAAATTGAACAAATACAAAATATTACAGCTTATTTTATATAAATATATTAATTTAGTAATAAAAGTATTCATAAAGTGATAAAATAAGTTACAAAAAATCACTAGGGAAATAATCAAAGTCATCAAAGAAAGTGTAGGGAAAAATTAAAACCCAAATGCAATTTTGTCCCATTATTTGAGCAATTGCTTTGCGGCTTAAAAATACGAATGACGTAATTATTTTAAGCAAGTTCTTTGTATCCATTGATAAAATTTACACGGTTCTTTTTGTAACGGATTTTTTTTTGTATACGAACTTCATGTAATCCTATTTACTTATTAGCTGTTGAAGTTCAGCATTGTAAAATGTAGTTAATATTGATTACTTATTAACGTTTGCAGAAGCTCAGAAGCGTGTTTTCTTACAAGCTAATGTATAAAGTAGCGAGATGCCGCCGAGTCCTTAATAAAGCATTTGTTAAAAATATACCAACAAACAGCACTCGTTTTACTATAAAATTACAACAGGGAAGATTACACATTCTAATAACAAAATATTACTATAACAACTGAACTTAAGCTCATAATACTGGGTGAGCGGGTTATCTATGAAACGTGAGTGCAGTGCAATTCCAGCGGTGGTTGACTTGGCCTTAGTTAACATTTCAGGTATAAGAGAGTCCTGCCAAATAGCCTGGGAGTATACACGTACGGTGAAGTATGCATGTCTTGCGAGATTGAACATGTGGCATGTGTTACATAATGCTACGATAAATCACATGGAAAATAAAGTTTTACTATGTTCCTCAAGGAGTGTTAATTCATGAATTACACGTTCATACAGAATTCGTACTGCCAGGAAACGATCTCGGGGTAACTTATAACTTTATTTATACATTTCGTGAAACGGAAAGTGTTAAATATAAGAAGCGAAGAAGACCACAGAATCCTTCGAGAAGCAACTCTATATGACATTGGATGCCACCTGAAGGAGTGCCCGACGTCTTTCCCACTCTTTCCCACTCTTCGATAGGGGCGGCTACAAAGTAACTTAAGGTAAAACCAAACAAAATTGCTGTGACATAAGCTTAAACCGAGCGATCTTAAGTAGATTTTGTGAAGGGATTTTGACTCAAGTGCTTGACGAAGAATTTGATCCTAATATCATTCTGTTTTGTAGCGAAGCTTGGTTCCACTTACGTAGATAATCTAATTTGCAAAACAATCGTTAGCTAGAGTTACGGAAAACATAATGTATTCTATGAGGGACCTCTTCAAGACCAAAAAATAGGTGTATGTTATGTACTTAGGGGTGATCAAACAATAGGTTAAATTTTATCCTCGAGGAAATAATTAATATGCAGGCTATACCCTTATAAGGTATGTGCAAATATCTCACAAACTTTTCTTTACCCAGCATGACGGCATATATAACAAGTTATTCTCTGCAGGCAATTCATTTAAGTGTTCGACAGAGCTATGAATAAAATCATGGCCCGCTTGATCATCCGCCATACCCCTATATAGGTATTATGTCTGGGAAACATTAAATATAGTTGTATAGGGCCAATCCGCATATGAGGGGCGTTCTTAAAGTTCTCGGTCTGATGAATAAAATATAAGATTTAAGTTTTTTTTTCAACATAGTCACCTTATAAATCAATTCAACACATTTAGTACAACGACTTTCCAAAAATTTAACACCTTCAGTAAAATAAGATTTGTCCAACTGTGAAAAATAAGCATTTGTATCAGTTTCAATCTCATCGTTTGATGTGAATCTTCGTCCACCCAGACATTTCTGAGGTTTGGGAAGAAAATGTAATCGCTGGAAGCCAAATCCGGCGAATATGGAGAATGTGAAAACACTTGAAAGCAAAGGTCATGCAGTTTTGCAAACAATTCATGATGGTGTGAAGACGCATTATCGTGATGAAAGCGAACTTTCTTTTTCGCAAGGTGTAGACGTTTAGTCTGAATAGCATCCTTCAGTTCGTCCAATAGAGAAGCGCAATACTCACCGGTGACGATTATGTCCTTCTGAAGGTAGTCTATGAACTCCACACCATGCAGATTCCAGAAAACCGTAGCCATAACTTTTTCTGTAGATGGAACCATTTTTGCTTTCTTTGGTGCACTTCTCTTGTTGCCACCCACTGTTTGGACTGCTCCTTCGTCTCTGGCATGAAGTGTGACCCATGTTTCATCTACTGTTATGAAACGTCGGGAAAAAATCATTGGAATTGTGTTTAAATACGTCTAAATACTCTTGAGAAATGTTCGTTCAAATGCGTTTTTGGTCTATTGTTAACAAACTCGTCACGCGTCGAACGGAAAAAAGTTTCATACCCAAAACTTCGTGCAAAATGTAGCAGATACAGATTATCAAGGTCTTTGCAATATCAACCAGCCAATTCGCGTATCTTTATTCGGCGATCATTGAGTACGGCCTTGTGAATTTTTGTCACAATCTCGTTGATCGTAGCAGTTTTGGGATGCTCTGAGAGCTCATCACCTTGAATGGGTGTCCGACCACGCGTAAATTAGTAACCATTTACCTTCAAAAATGAAGGGGAGAATCCTTTGATGTGGAATCTAACTCCTTTTGTATTCCTGTTGGAATTAAAACCTTTTAAAACGAAGTACTTTATCAAAGCTCGTATTTCAATTTTTATCCATTATGTAGAAAATGTTTACCTTAGTTTATTTACACGATCTTCACAACAATTGACTACACTTACGCGTCTGAAAATATATGTCACGCAATCTAAAATATCATAGTAATTTGGCCATCTTCACGATAATGTAGAATCAAGGAGGGTAATCGGAATTTACTAAGTAGAATTCAGAAAATTCAGAAAATGTGGAAATGTGGAAAATCAAGACATCTTCTTACGTGACATGAGGAATACGTTACTTTATAAGTACAAATAAATAGTATTTTATTGCATAGTCCCTCTAATATTCTGAGTTTAACTACAAACTCTTGTGTATTACGGCCAACAATAAGCGTATTGTTGCTGCTAATGTCTTTAAATATTTGAACTGCTTCATTGCATATAGGAAGCATAAAATATTATGAAAATGTCTGTAGAGAAATTTAAAATGTTCTGCGCCAATTGCTGGCACTATCTCACTATTACACTGGGCCTTCGGGTAGGATTTAGGAAGAGGAATTGAAATAGCTTTGTAATATATGTAATTGGGCCAACCGAAAGAGCTCAGTAAGTTCGTCCCATAAATTAAATGCTACGAAGGATTTCCCCAACAAAAGAGCAAACATATGGAACATATCAAAAGGTGTAAGCCGCAAAAAATAAACTGAATGTCACGCTGACACATCACAATACGAGTTTATTTGCTTCTGGGATATAGACATTGCTTAATTCATTTACGAACGAATGTAGTTAGAAAAAAGAAACTTAAATGCTCCCTTTTCTTAAGATCACAGAACCTTTCTCAAGTTTAGTGGCGTAAACAGGTAAACTTTGCTTAATAAAGGGTCCGACACTACAGTTGACTCTGCTTGTTGAAGCTCCACGAAATGTTATTTTAACGACTTAGCATATGAACCGGCAAGCTAATGGGATGCAAAAGAGAAAGTTGCTTCGTTAGTTCATCCACTTAACGAAAGATAGCAGGAAAACATTACATAACATAAAGCCCTCTATTATACAAGTATGGACACGCTTTGGGGCGGAATTTGCCGACAACCGGGCTCCGTGATTGGTTCGCCAGCATCAGCCGCCATTTGGAGACTGATATTTGTGTGTTGTGCTATATGCTTATATGGAGAACCTTTTTAAAATTTTATTTTAATTTAGTTAATATGCCTAGGTACTGTGAATTTGGTTGTGCAACTCAAGGAAAGAAAGGCGTGACGTTATATCGCATTCAGAATTTAATATGACATTGCACTTGTATTCAAAATAACTTATGTAATGAAATATTTGTCAACATGGCTATGTCGTAATTAGCAGTGACTATTACTAAGTGTATTATCCTTGCATTATTATTAGTGTATTACAGTATACTCTGCTCTGATTCTGGAATACTTTAGCTATAGGCTTTCAAAAATTAGATGAAAACATGAAATTTGTGAAGATGTTTTGAATATTTTTACCTAAATAATAGTTTTCCACAGTCATGTAGTTGATTTGCCATGCCACTATTGCAGAAAAAATAATTTAAAAAATACAACCTCTTACCGTAAGATAACTAAATGCACGTTCATAATTGGAAATAAAAAATGCAAATTTATGGATTATGAATAGTTTAAATTTTCAGGCATATCGTTTAGTTTATTTATCTCTTACACCAATTAAAAATATAGGTTTCTAGTTGTCATAGCCATTCTCATTGGCCCAATTTAGAACAGATAAATGTTAAACTATATAAAGTTTTTGTTCTAAATTGAATTTGGTAGGAAGCCCTCTAAGCCCTATAATTCTTATAATTAATTCTTAACTGACAGGTTAACTGTAGGACTTAATAGAGTTTGTATCAAAACTGATATAATAAATGCATTACAACAAATAATTTAAATAATGAATAGCAAAATAAAATGAGAAATTCTTATTTTAAGTTTCACGTGTTAAAAGCATAGATTTAATAAGGTCTACGTTTAATATTGCGAATTCTGTTTTAACCGATGTCAGTCTTTTACTCTGCCTGCAAATGACCCGTCATTGGCCGCTGAGTTCGGATGCGGTACTACGCGAAAGTGCCGTCACTACAATTGATATAGTCTCGAAAGTATGCATTTTCTGTCTGACCTAGGTATTCTAATGCAAAAAGAGGAACATGAGCAGATGCAGAAGGTGTCATTCAACAGTATAACAGAAACATTCTAAGAACTAACTGCATGACACGGAAACCTAACACATAATCTTATGGGAGTTAGAGACGGTCAGGCCCAAAATGGAGCGTATTCATACTTATATAATAGAGGACTTTAACATAACACACGTCCAGAATGTTAGCGTTCAAAGATTCTTCACCTACTTTTTTCATAGTTCCTGATATGCTACCCAAAACAGGAAAGTCGTTTATCTTGATTAAAAAGCCTGAAAGAAGCCCATAGTTCAGTGTTGTAGGCTGATGTCTTTGTAACATTCCATCTCAAGCGTATTTTTATAAGAGGGTTTAAGCCACTCTTTCGAGAGTCGGTTTTGTTAGTCTAATGGTAACCAGACTTGTCTCATAGATCCAAGATCGCGAGTTCAAAGCCGGCCAGGGTCGATGAAATTTTTAGATCCTAAGTATAGTTTCCTTTGAAAGGGAAGTAAAGATGTAGATTTACCCCACGTAAAAGAGCCTCAAGTCAGAAAGAAGAGGCCTTTCAGCAAAATTTATCGGCCATTTCACGCCCTGAACTGAATGGGATGCTAATGGCCAGAGGTGTTAAAGAAGGTGCACAAAATAAAAGAAACTTTCATGGTTTACCATCTCAATCCTATACCCAGTACTGTTTGAGGCTTTTTTTTTTTTTTTTTTTTTTAGTAGTTTAACGCCCGTTTTCACTACTGAGGCACCACAGGCGGTGGGCACTGATGATACATGAGATGAAATGATAAATTGGGAAAGGATATTTTTTTTTTAAGGAAGGAAGCGTTCCAAGCCTAAGTTTAGGTACCTTCCCGGCATTTGCCAATTATGAAGACTGAGGAAAACCTGGAAAAAACCCCAGTCAGGGAGGACGGTCCTGGCGGGATTCGAACCGCAGACCTCCCGCTCACGAGTCCGTGCCTTAACGACCTCGGCCACCCGTGGCGGTCTGTTTGAGGCTGATCCAGTATTTCCAAGTATATTGCGACATAGTTGGTATCGTTTTGAACAGTGCCTTTCATAAGACAGATCCAGAGGCGGATTCAGTGTGATTTAATAATTATAATACTTATCTCACTTTAGGGTACAAAAATGTTCCTTGCAATCGCCACAGAGACATTGTGACAATTGAGTGGTATGATCCTCGGAATAGTTCGTAAAACATATCCGCTTCACTGATGGAAGAACACCATGGCTTTAATTAATAATTTATTTGTTTTTGTGGTCAAAGGTAATGAAAACTCTGAAATAAAATTCAGTATGGAGACAGTTAAATTAGGGGTGTATAAATGGGTTAAAAGATTTAAAAACGGAAGACAAAGCAGTATAAGTGCTGAATACTGGAGTGGAAGACTAGTATGATCCAGTAGAATGTATATTTATTGAATAGACCACGGTAAGCAAACCCGGAAACAACATTCTTCTAGGTCAAAGCCGACCATGAAAGCGTAAACAACATTTTGGGTTGTAACAGCGAATCCGCCTTGATTCAACTATCTTAAAATTCAAAATGAGTCACGGTTCTAGGTACAATAATATCTAAGATAATTTGGAGTGTAGGATTGTATTCGTCAGGTGAGTTCCAAGGCAGCTGTCCGGTGCTCACAAGTGTGCACAATAGATTTGTCAGGAGCACTTGGACCGTCCTGTTCTCTATCGAAGTTTAAAAGGAGACGTGCCCTTAATGCACACTGAATAACAGACAATCGATGCAGTGGAAGAACCCATCGTATGCGGTAAAAAGAATTTGGCTTAAATTAAGGCGACTGTTGAAAGTCATGATGACGCTATTGGTGGAAAAGAAAGGAACGCATTGTACTATTGCTCGAATACATGGCATTCTGTTGAATAAACTGATGCTCAAACGCTGTAAATATCTCTCAAAAGAACTATAGTTACTTCGCAAAAACGCCCGCTCGTTTACGGGTGTCTACAGTAAATTATCTGAAATTTGATGCGAACTTATCGTTATCGGATTTTCACTTGTTTGGAACTCCTGCATGGAAATTTACTGGGTCAGAATTGTTAGCCTGGAATTTGTTTTTGAAGTTTACACCTTAAAGTTTTTTATTTTGAAGGCATTACATTGTGAGCTTGTTAGCAGATGAGCCAAATATGTCGATAAATGAAGCACAGATAGTGTAAGAGTACCCTTGCATACAATAATTATAAGACTGCTGATATTTAATTAGTTTCCCTCGTATATGCCAACTGATGCGTTTTTTCTTAGTAATAAGGCAAAGATAAAGCAAAAGATCAAGTTTGTATTCTTGTTTGAAAGCAAGCTTCCTCAAAGGCTTTCTCTGAGCAGAGCATCACTAAATTGTAATCGGTATTCTGAAGTACGAGATTTTGGAAAATTAGCTCTAGAATTAAATATATCTGAATCTCTAAAATAGGCAGAACATTATAAATACAAAACGGTTGTTTGGAATGAATTTTTAATTCGTTAAGAAATAATAAAAAGATTTTAGTTTGAAAGCTGGTTGATCCTGATAAAAGGATAGAATGTGTCGAGGTTTTATGTTGAAAGTTAAAGTTTGGATTAATTTTTGTTCCTTTTTAAGTGCAATATTGATCTATGTGAATAATTATAAACAATTCTATTAATATAATGAACATATTTTATTTTATAAATAATATAATATGATAAAATATTCATATTGTTATACAATTGAAACAGTATTGCTCTTACAGTATACACACAATATTTTAAGGTTATCCCAGCCAAAGATTAGGTTGGAAGAATTTTGGTATTGTAATGCTTCTGAAACAGTATAAAAGTATCATCAGTTGTAAATAAGTTCTCCATTGTTAATTTTAAATGCCTTCAGTATGTTCTGTAAGTATATAAATAATGCAGCTAAATTAAAAAAACTAGAGGTGCAGAATAGACAAATCACGTAACAGTAACACAAATGTCGCAGTAATTAGAACCACTTGTATTCTTCTTTAAAGACAGAAAACAACCCAATAAATAATGTATATATATTAGTGTATTATTAAAAATGTGACTCGAAATATTTCTTTTGTTTCTTATATTTTACTAAATATTCATATTTATGTTTATATTAATATATTTATTTATATTTACTGAAAGCACAAAGTTCACAAATATTACAATATGACCTGGTTCTATTCCTGGCCAATCAATATTTTAAATCACTCTGATACAAAAATTTTCATTAACATGCTAATTTTTACCATTCAACTAAGTAAATTTTACAGACCTCAGACCTCTGTTCATCAGTAGCTTCCTACTGGAATATCCAGAGGACTTTGGCTCAGCCCCTTCTAATAAAAAAAAGAAACACTCTAAATATTTTCTACAATTCAATAATTATCCAAAATTAACAATAAATCTATCCTTATTTGTAGAACCCATTTCCTTAACTAACTTGCACCCATATACATATCCGCTTTACATAATCACAATACCAGTACCAACCAATGACACAAGGCAGACACAAACTGGTGCTCTTTCTTCACTGTTCATAACCATTAACTCTATACAGCTATTCCCCATGATTCCTAATTTGTCTTTGGCCACCAAATATTTTCTTTGCTGCATTTTAAGTTCACCTATTTGCCATATATTGCTCGTTGTCTCCATTCACTTGTTCCTGAGCATTAAAACAAAATATGTTCTACATTTTGCAAATTTCCATATATAGGGCAAACTCCATGCTCTCATTAACACAAATAATCTCTCCCCCTCTTTCCTGCTTATTACACTTACTAATGTATATATCTCTTTTACCATTTCCTTTTATCCCCTGACAGAACACTAGTGGCTTCTTCCCCCACTTTATAGAATGTAATATCTATCCGTCTGTATCTAAATCTAAAATGTTTCCAAAAACATCGCTCCAAATGACCATATCATACCTTGTTAATTCTTCTTCAACTTTGTTTACCCAATAGAAACCCCCCTACCTCAGACTCCTGAAATTTTAAACATTCATTTAACAAAGATACCTCCGACCACTGTTGTATATTAAATCAATACTTCATTACCCATCCTCTCACATAACCCTCCACATTTCCAACAATGCCCCTACCTTTGCAGCATTTGTGAAATTCTCATCACATTCTTATGAAACCTACTGAGTATCCTATCAATCAATTTCCAAATTTCCTCTATCCCCCATATTTCAATGTCATATGCCCACCTTGACCCTGCCAGTGCCCTATATATTCTTTCCAACCAAATTACCACCTCTGGGGTAACAAATGTACATTGCTTAATTAGCTTAAAAGATAATAAATCCTTGGTTAATGCTGATTTCTTTTGTTTCTCCCATTGACCTGAGCTCAGAACCATTCCCTCATAATCTGTTTTCCCACCCCAACATAAACCACTTCTTATCCCTTCTCAGCTTATTTCCCTTTTTAAACACTATTATTTTATTTTACCAATAGAACAAAAGTATCGTGTATTATTTATCCAATACAATGCGTTAAATAGGGTAGACATAAAGCAGTGAACTAATAAATAGTGAAAGTAGCCGCATTAATTTACTAGACATACATGTTATATAATTAGGCTGGGCAGAAAATGTTTCCTATAAAGGACTCTTCATTTGTCTCTGAGTTACTAGGCACTGGATCACTTGTTTATATTTGCTGAAGATATCATTTTAAAGATCAGCTGAAGAGGAGTTTAAATATATTTATTACATTATACTGCATCCTTCTGGAAAAATCACTAAGTGCAAAATTGCGTTTTAGAGATATAATTATTTTATTATTTTTATTTATTTGGTTTATTTGCAGACGCTCTTTAACATCCCAGGTCATCGGCATACCATTCAATTCAGGGCGTGAAACGGCCAATAAATTTTGCTCAGAGACCCATTATTTCATACTTGCGGTTGTTTTAAGTGCCGTAAATCTACGACATTGAATCCATGCTTACTTTCCTTCCGAAGGTAGCCTTACTTACGATTATAGTGATTTCTGCTTGACTAAAAGATGTAAAAACTTGACTTAATGACAATACAAGGTATACTTTATATAGAAACATATGGAGTTGATAAATTGTCCTTTTATTGGTGCTTAATCTTAACATTTCAAAACACTTCATTTTATACTTAGTGAGTTCTGCCGGAATTCATGTTCAGTATATGTTCTCTAATCCAACAGAAAATGTGAGAGCACAAAATTGAAGCTCTCGTTTTCCTTAGAATTTTTTGGAGAAAATATTTCAGTGCTTAGTCAGTAACCGAAGAAATATGACAAGTAGTAAGTGAGGAAGGTTAAGTACAGCATCGAAATGGTCCAATGATGGGGAGATAAGTCACGATCTGGACAGCCTTCATCCATAGAAAACGAAATTCTGTGCACTGCTCTCGAATAAGAACATTTGCCAGTACTCGTGAATTGTTTGGTGTCTCCAAAACTACAGTAGCAATGCATCTGCACCACCTCGACATAATGTATAAAAGTCGGAAAAAACTTACAAAAGTGGAGGTCCAAAATGAGTTGATATTTGTAAATAACTTCTTAAAATTCCATATACGACCGATTCTGGAAAGTAATGAAAAATGGCTTTTGTTCCATATTGTGAGAAAATCAAGCAGTGGCTATCCCATGGGAAGAAAACCTCAGTCAGTGTTCCCCAGAGTCGTTTCGTGTTGCTTTGCGTTTGATGGAATTTCTCCAATTGTTGTGAACTTGATGCGACGTTGTACTGTGAGTTAATGAAGTTTAAAGACCATACTACCCGACTTAATAGCGGACGTAAAAATCCTAAGTATGGCTTCCTTCGGAAGGGAAGTAAAGCCGTGGGCCCCGTGTCGTACATTTACGGCACGATAAAGAACCTCAAGCCTGAAAGAGAGGCCTCTGAGCAAAATTTGTCAGCCGTTTCACGCCCTGAGTTGAATGGGACGCTGATGACCTGAGATGTTAAAGAGCGTCCGTAAATAAATCAATAAAAAAAAATCGACTTTAATAGTAGGTATGCTACACTGCAACCAGACGCTGCTTCTGCCTGTCGATCAAGATTGACTCCCAAAAAATCCAGGAATTAAAATAAATGGAATTATTGCCTCACTTAGCATACAATCTGGGTGTTGCACCTTCTAATTATGGTCTGTCGCGATCTATGACAATATTTCTTCGGTTCGGTAATCTTAAAGATGCCCTAAACACAAATTGAAAGGTTTTTGCCTCTAAATTCAAATTTGAATGCATGATACTCTTTGAAAATTATGGTATATTTTTTTTTAAGAATAATAAATTGTTGTTGTTATGATATTAAAGGTACCAGTCATAGGAAAAACCGTTTCTGGTATACCTTCATTTTAAAACAAATTGACATCGACATTACATTGATGTTCTCTATCACTGTTTTAGTTTTATTAAAATATTTCAAAGAAAGAGTGTTCATCAGTAACTCTTCTTTTACTGAATAAATAAAGCGATTAGATTCTCAATTACTTTTTGTACCAGTTTAAATTTATAATTTACAGTTATATGTGAATTATTCTATACTTCACATTTCTTTTCTTGAGGATGTAAGGACTGTTTAGAAATGAATAGCTAAATTCAGTTTAGCGTTAATTAATAGCTAAAATTATTAATAAACTAAGGCAAATTATCCAACGGCAAATACACAAAAACAACAATTTTGATTTACGTGCTTCTATCGCTTGAATGTAACGCTGGCCTTGTGCTTCTGCTGATGTAAATCTGAGGCCTTATAACACAAACAAATGTTCGCAAATGGAACGTACGGTCAATATTCCCATTACTCTTGTTTAAACTCTGAAGTAGGTTACTACAAAGAGATAGGGACTACACAACATTAAGCGCCAAAGGGGGCATTCTGACGGGAGCCATGATCTTTGTTTTGCTAGCTCCAACATGTACTATACAAAGCAGTGTATCAGCTTTCTTCTTAGATTTGATTGTCATCGGGCTAATGAGGCTAATATCTGAACTGAATATTTATAAAATACGTGTACTACTGTACCATTATTAACGGGTTAAAGGATACTTAGAAAGCGCGTAAGTAATTCTCATAACAAAATTCTTAGTACAAATTATACAATTTCTCTTTTAAAATAACTGGCACATATTTGGTGATGTATTTGGGAGTTTTATAAACATGTCAGTACAACATGACAAATAAAATATTTCAGAAAGAATTTTTATTTGGTAATGACACATTTGTTGCATCTTTTAGGACTCTCGAGTATGATATCCATTGCGTGAAATTTGAGACCCTGAACAAGGAATTGAAGATGTGTAACCTTTGGTGCCTCAGAAAAATGTCTGATGTGTATAGACACTTGGATGAGAAGAACGTGAGTTGTTATTGAAAATAAGAAGAGATCCTTCAGTCAAAAATATAAATACTTTGTAGTTATACTGTAATTAGCTATTTTTAAACTAGAATTTGTTGGAAGTGTTGTCATTAATAAATTCATTTATGTGGATATCATGCCGATTTCGTGAAAACAAGTTGGTTTTGTTTGTCAAAAGTTACTATATATATAACATCCTTTGATATCCTTTGATATATAAATCAAAGGATGTTATAAACATTTTAATATCAACTTTTTACTAGGAATATACAAGTTGAATCGGGATTCTATATAGATCTATAACGAGGAACTTTTTTGTTAAATAATGTACGTTCTCTGATGTTCGTTGGACCCCAGTTTATTTGTATGTACTGGTGCCAACGTTCAAATACACGACGCTGCCTGTCTTCATCCTCTACCTCTGTGCGGTTAAACGCAAGCATCCACAACTTTACTTTCCCTGAGTTGACCGACATGAAACGCCCCTAGGCATTTTTTCTTTGGGCGCATGAAGGGAGTGCCGTGTACATGAACCTCAGTTGACATAAGACACGAACTGATTGCACGAATATTCGTTGCTTTTGATCAAATGCTACACAGGTCTAAAATGTTTGCTCGAGTACCACAGGCAAACTAGGACGGTGTAGAATGTAATCGGGTTCAGGACTTGAACACCCTCTGTAAGCTGTGTCACTGGTACTTGCAGAATAAATTAATAATATCACATCATAATTGTTAAATGTCCCTAAAATCTGTGCTTCCTTCAATGATGTATGCCCTCTGAATGGTATACATCATTGAAGGAATTTGTCGCAGATGTCCTGACAAAACCCACTGTTTCACATTACAAACTTCTAAATTGCGGCGGACAGTTTTCTTTATGTTTTATTTTTCTTTATTTTATTTATGGTCATTCAGTATGTAAAAATATAATTGAAATAACAAAATAATAAACGATAGAAAAGTAAAATAATATATACAAAACTTCATCAAATGTTAGAGAGGGGTGAGGATTAAAGTATGTCCTCTCCACACTTTCAAAAATCCTTGAGATATTCTTCAATTAAGTGTATCATGGCTTTATTTTATTTTGCTCGAATATTGTAAGAGTTTATTTGAAATATGCTCGCATCGGCAGGTGAATATGGCGCAAATTACTTCACTCACTCGGCCAATCAGGATGTCTTTTGGTTTATAAAATTTCAATCAGTGTTGCGTGCTTAGTCATTAAAAGTAGCATTGGGATTGCAAGCTTAAGGAAACTGACTACTAGTTGAAAGCATTTAAGATGTACGAGGGCTGTACAATAAAAATGATCATTTTGACAACATACCTTCACTCATCCTCATAATTTTTATGATGTTTTTCAAAGTGTCGGCTGCAATGCATATGTCATATCTTTTCTGCCAGTATTCAAAGACATAATGCAAACGCAGCCCTTATCACTGCTACTGATGATGAAAAATGCCTCCCAGAACGTGTTCCTTCAAATCGGAGAGAAGGAAAAAGTCACATAGGGCTAAGTCAGGACTATAGGGAGGGTGAGGGATACACCTTCACATTGTTTTTGTGAGGTATTCAGCAGAAATGTCTGCGATGTTCAGTCGTGGAGTATCGTGATGCAGCATCCAGCTTGTTGCATGGAAATGTGGCCTTTTGCACACTTTTCAGGACATCTCTGTAGTACTGTCTAGTTACACAGTGTGCAGATACGAAATGCTAGCAAAGAATTCCTGAGAAAGCCATAAATTTCTTAGCAGAAGTGACCACTTTTCCTTTTTTTGGTGTTGATGATGATGGAGCCTTCCACACAGAGCTTTGCTGTTTGCATTCAGGATCGAAATTGTGTATCCAAATTTCATCAGCAGTGATTATCTTCGAAAGAAACTCCACATCTTCCTATAACATCGTCTTCAACTGCAAGATAACCTGCAAATCAGCAGTTTTGGAACCTACACGTCTAATGTGCAATTTTTAGGTTATGTTATTCGACAATTCTCTCTCACGATGGCATCAGTGGTGTTGTTTTCTTCTGTTAGAGTACAAATTGGAGGACCTGGTCCACCATCCTTTGAAATTGATATCCTTCCCTCTTTAAACATTTTAAACCATCTTCGAGCTGTGTTTTAGGGTAGAACAAACTTTCCATAGGCCTCAACTGATACGAACATAGAATTTCAGAGCAGCATATTGTTCTCGCATGTCATCTCCATGTTGTTGAAGGCAACACAATGAGGTGTGCAAGTCGATAAACGGAAGTGACAACAATGAAACCAATATTACTTGTACATTGCGCATTAAACTAGCACAGCATTGCAAAGTTAAATTTTAGTGCGAGATATTATTCCTGTAAAATTATGATCATTCTTTATTGAACAGCCCTAGTACCAAACTAATTGGATACTATATTAAATCGTCTATTGTATCTTGTGCAGTTGGCGCAGTAGCCACGCATACGATGTTTGGGAGGAAGCTGAAGGCAAAATTAGGTTGCAACCATGTCAGCTTCATTAATTACATGCCTCCTTCACTATGTTTCGTTGTAAGCGATACTCAAGAAAGGGAAACGCCGCATTTATATAAAGTCACCACAGTAGAAAAGTGGATCAGAATCTTTCAGTTCATAATTCAGTACTTCGTTTTAGTTACATCGCGTCAGTGACTTAGTAGTTCAAGATGTGCATAATCGAATTTGGCACCTAGTGGTACTTACGACATATTTTGTACTTAGTTGAGGGCTGAAAACTCTTTCTGATGGTTGCTGCCCCTCTATTACTTTTTCCCCTAATTCTTTAACATTAATGGCACTGCAAAATTTCATCGCTTTAGTTTCACGGCGCCTACTAATACCCAATCAGTATAGTTCGAACTTTTCACGCTCGCAACCGTTTTTTAAGACAAGATTATTATTTTTCTACAGCTTTAAGTTTTTATGTTTGACAATATTCTTGGTTAAAACGAAAAATTCCGTACATTAAAGAGCTTCTATATTAAGACAAGTTACTCTTTCTTTTGTTTCAGGTAAGTTGGAAAAACAGCAGTGTTTATGATGTCTACATGCACCTTTACGTAAGTAAATTACAAAATCTCTAGGCACATTAAAGGTTATTATAACATGAAAATATATTTATTTTATTTAATATTACGTACATATAAATAATGATACATATTACATGGTAGTAAGAATTGAAGAGTTAAAATGGGTTAAAAGTTCCATTGAATCTCTCTCATACGTGTCCTAACAGGTTATTTTATCTTTATTTCTGAATCAAAATGAACTACACTATTAATGAGTTTATGTTATTAATTTAAATATTTGTACTTGAGGAGATAGATTGCATTAAAAATATTTAAGAGATGATTCTATTGAAATTATATTTGAGTTGTTGAAGCGCATTTAATTTTCTGAATATTATTAAAATGTTAATTTAAAAGTATGACGAACGTTTCCGGTAAGACTGATTTTAACGAAATTCAAGACCACAATATACCTTCTCACTGCTATTAGCCACCATATTGCAAACGCTGTCTTTTGGCAGTAAAATTTGCTGTTATCGGGCAGCAGTTGTTACTAACAAAGTTTTGAAAGTTTCATTATCAACCTGCATAGTTTAAATGTTATATTTTTTAGTTTTATATTGTCTTCTAGAAGTGAGTGAATACTATTTCACCAGCTAAATTCATCCAGTCATTCGTCAGTTTTGAAACATTGAAAGCAATAGTTTAAAAATGTTATCCATCCCATTCCAAATCAAATGTAATCTGTGAGATTTGTTTTAAAGTTCAAGTACTTGGCTGAAAAATCATGCACTTTTGAACAACTTCAAATGCTTTATTTTCCGCTTCCCCTTAAAAAAAAACTGTTCTTGGGTAACAATACCTCCTCCAAAAATTGTGAACATGTACTTAATTTGGTCTACAATTGTTCTTGAAGGCTTTAAACTAACCAGAAACATGCGCTCTAAAATTCTTTTCACCCTCTTGTTTGAGATGCAAAGGTTTACTTTTCACTGAATGAGAAAGATATTCATAAATATATGAATCTTCCTCGGCAAGGAAATATGTGCAGTAACTAAATTATATAAAATGGCATTTGCAAAAGATAGTCGTTTATTTTAATATTAACGTGGGATAAGCTAATTAATAAACGCAAGTATCTGAATTGTGAGAACTAAAACTATTTTGTGAAGGGAAGAATTCATTACCTAAACCTGTAACAGCAATAAAATATGAATTCCAAATAATAATTCAATATTATACAATACAAACATGGACATTACTCTCAGTAATCTGATACTTTAATAAACAACATAGGAATCTTATGAAACGGCGATCCTAGTCAGTGTTAAATTCATTAATTCAAATTGTGATTTAAATTGTAATAAAAATGTGCAACAAGGTTAGAATTATTTACTTGTTATTTAATTTGTTCTATTTTGAATTAAATTATTAAAATATACAGGAAAATAATTATTCAAATAATAGTATACCATAAATAAATAAATAAATACTTTTCAAATTTACAATTCCATTTGATGAAATAAACACGGGACACTTGGAAAACCAAAATATAAAGCAAAAATTCAAGTGAGGCATACAGACGTTTCACTCACTCTCGGCCACCTATTTTCCTTTATACCTGGTATTACATTGATAAATCATAATATGATGACCCCTTAGCCAGGTATGCCTGCAAATGTCGCTTCATGTTACAGAATTTGTTCATCAATACATTAGAAGTCACAACCTAGATTTCCCGCGGATATTTTCTTGAAGGTCCAGGAAAGCCCATGGCCTGTTTCACCTTGTCTCACTAAGAAATCTGCTGGAGTAAGGTCGGGAGACATTTCTGGCCAATACCCTTATCCTCAAAGATGGAAACAATTTTATTTTAACCATGCTGACAGAAGTATGACAGGTGGCATATCCTGCTGAGAACAATCAATACTTTGTCCACCTGATTTATGAACTGCTGAAATATTTTCTTGCATACGGCAATACTGCTGGAAAAGATGGAGCAACAATGCGAAGCTGCCGAGCTGTTGCACTTATTGCTCTTATTGCTCCTAACACAAATAACCAATGATGGATGACAATCATATAACAACAGCATTACGAAATGCGTCACATTGCTGTAGGGAGAACAAACTACGTTCGCCCTTTAAGGGCATGCAATGGACACGAGCTAGAGAGTAAAACTGTTGCTCGTACGTAAATAGGCTTTTAAGGAATGTCCGTTGTTGTATTTCACTAACTAGATTACACCGACTGGGATGCAAGGTGAAATTCGGCATTTCAGCCACACGAATGGCCGTTTGTGTCTGCGTCTCCTGGGAAGAAGGGATGAACCGGGCGGCTGGCGAAGTGCGGGCGTAGACATCGTTTCCAGATTGAGCATCCTAACTCTGGTGGAGTTACCGACACTATGGAATCCAAGCCCTCTCAGAAAGGCAGCTTCCATTCTAAATTTCAGAGCAGAAACCTTTTCAAAGCAACCGCACGATGTACAGAGCAACCCCGCCTCGTGGCACTTAAGACTCTGCAACAGAACCGACGAATGAAAAGAGGTGAAATGGGAAAACGGGAAACGCTTGGAATGGAAATATATCCATCTCGGGGGGGGGGGGGGAATAATAAACTAAAATAACCTATAGTTTAGATGGCCGGACCCAAGGGATTTGAACCCGGGAACTCTCAAATGCTATTCCCAAACGTTACCGCCTTACTCAATCCTTTTGGTAATTTTCACTGAAGTACTTGAATTGAGTTGAAAAATCAGGAGTCGAGAGCGAGCGAAACATGCAACATTTTTCAATAGTTATGAAATTTTCATGAACCTTGCAGAAAGCATATTAGGCTTTGAATTAAGATGGGAGTTTATGTAGAATATACTATCCTAAAACTAAGATCTGATACCTATGCTCTCAGATCAACATTTAATTCCAGATCTACACTAAATGTTTTATTATGCTTAGTTATATTTAGTTATGAAGTATGTATTCATATTTTGGGATCATCCTTTTGATATTAAGTGAGTTTTGTACTACAGACTAGGAAAATTGGAATAATTTTGATGCTAACACAAGACTTTATGTAAGAACCTATTACAAAAAATTAATATTTTAATATTTTCTTGTGAATATATTTTTTGATTTTGATTTTTTCTTTAAAATCAAAAATACACTATGAAAAATGTGCAAGATGTAATATAAACAAAAAATAAACATTCATAGAACAATTGCTAAATTATCTTGATATCAAAAGGGAGTTCAATTTGAATGCATAATAATATTTCATGCTTTCTCAAAACAGTTTCATATCATATTTAGAAATGAAAATTTTGGAACACGGCCGGTATTCGAACCACGGATTTTCAGCTTTCCGGGCTAACGTACTAACCAAATGAGCTACCGTGTCCTCCTCCAAACAAGAAACCACGAACCCCATCTTAGTCTGTACGCCTCTGGGACCCCCCTAAGATTTCTCCACTGTAAGAGATTTATTCTTTAAGTGATAACTCTAGCCTCAGTAGAAAACACGGGCTTAAAATATTAACAAAAATTACCTTTGAATACCAATTATTGTATTTAGGATACCACAGATTATAATTACTGCAATGACCTCCTTCTTAACAAATGTGTGTATATAACTGATGGTTAAACTAGAAGCCTGTATCATAAGTAAAGGCATCATTACAAGGAATTAATTTCTCATAGTAGAATGCTTCCAGCTATACAGAGAGTTTCATAGTTCTGTTCTCGGAGGAGATCACGTTAGTGTGGCAGGCTGAAGATGGTGCGGATTCCAACCATGAACCGAATTTTTCATCCCCTTATGTCTTACACAGGGTTAGTGAGAAAGAATAATTTGTGTATATAAATTTCATATAATAATAATAATAATAATAATTATTATTATTATTATTATTATTATTATTATTATTATTGTTGTTGTTGTTGTTCTCTGAGGAAGGATAAAATTATTTCGCTCTTTCATAACATTATATAACAAGGTCTGCCACTTTGTAGAAGAATTTATAAATCAATAATTATTTTTTCTTTAGTAATATATCAGCTAGCAAAATATATTTGATATATTTTGAAAAGATGCTGGATACGATCTACTAAATATGACAAAATTCATGCACCGAAAGAAGCCCTGCATAATATGCATACGTAATTAATTATATTACGCAACGAGTTTTTTTTTTAACTATTTTCATCATATATGTAATGTAATGCAAAACTTTACTTGTTCTATATATAAAGTGCTTCTTTACTGAAACACTTGAATTATAAATACGAGTAAGTATTATTTTTATATTTTTATTAATTTATTAAAAATACCTCGAAGCTTGCACTACATTTTACTTAGATATACGATTTCCTCGAGGTTTGAATGACACAAAGAAGTTTAAATTCGAGTTAAAGTATTACCATATTGCGAGATATTTTAATAGGTAATGTGCTAAGATGATGTCAGGAAAATGCAGAGACTGTGTGTTGGCACTTTACTCATGCCTCTTTATACAGTCAAGTTTGTAAGCAGTTAACAAGAAATTTTAAGCCTGAATTCGTGACGAGTTTTTGTTAAACTTTAGCCATTAAGTACACCACTCGTGTTGACTTGCTAAGTTTCTTGTAGCAACATGGCGAGAACACATCTGATGCCGGATAGTTTGCCCAAACACACCTCTTTATCGCTTGCCTAGCACCAGCAGATCAATGTGAGATAGAGAAAAAACTGCTTCTACACCGACTACGTTGATATTTCTGAATTAAAGCGGACATTATTAGGAAATAAAACTCATTTAGGCCTTAAAACGTTTATTTCCTATTGTTATTATTAATAGTTTATACAAAAAATACATCCTAATTGCGCTTTATGGCGCTAGATATTTATTAAACTGGAGACTACTTCAGTTTTTTACGAAAATATTCCAATTGAAACATTTGGGGCATGTAACACGTGAATGTGTGTGCGATGCAGAAAAAAAATGTGTAAAAAAAGCAACATAATACTGAGTACCATTTAAACAGAGAGTGCCAAAAAATGTATACACACTTCAAGCAAAGAAAAAAAAAACTGTGTTAACATCATAAAACTGAATTCACACAAACAGAAAATGATGAGCACTAATAATCTTACACTTTTACAGTTGCAACAGTTGCTCAAAATGCTCACCATCGACATCGATACACTTCTGCGTACGTTGATTGAGCAACGTTTGCGAAAGTGTCCTCGGCGATTGCAGCATTTGCCGTTTTCAATTTCTTCCCGAAGTGCTGCCAGTGTAGCTGGTTTTCTACGGTATACAACATCCTTAAGAGTTCCCCATAGGTAGAAGTTCAACGGAGTTAGATTCGAAGAACGCGTTGGAAACTCAATTGTACCTGTTTGTCCTATCCAGTGCCTTAGATAGTGCCTTGGATACAGTGCGCGGGGCTTTTTGTTGTGTGAGGCCTGCCCAGATCTGTCTTTGTGAATATCACCATGAGTCTCAAATTTGTCTCGAATGCGTGCAATTGTTACTCGCGTTGGCGGTTCTGTTCTGTACTCACGTTTCCATTGCCTTTGAACTTCAACAACATTCTCGGTTTTCCAATACCACTTCAAAATTGCTTTCCGGTGTCAAACGATAATCTTGGCTGCATTGTGTTGTAGCAACCCTAGCATAATGTAATGTGAGTCACAGCCGTTTACAGAACATCATACGATAATCTTAGCTTCATTTGTTCATTGTTGATTTACCTATCACGTAGCAGCTCCATCATAATGTAAACGAGTCACATCTGTTTACAGAACATCATATTACATATTACTGTTGTTTTGCTGTCCAACTTTGAAATTGATTAGATATCTACTGTGAAAGTTTGCATACTTTTTGACACCCTCGGTATATATATTTGCAATTTCAAATAAGTTTTCATTGAAACTTTGAACCAATGAAGAGCACATCAACTTCTTCTAACCTTTCAGACGAAATCAAAATGATAAAATAAAATGTTTAATAATGTTGCGAACATTTTACCGTCTCGTATCCAAAGATTAAATCTTTTTTATTTATCATTCAATAATACCATTTAGTCCAAAGTTTAACTATGGAGCAGCAATGAGCTGAAAACTGAAAACTGTGGGCAGACGGATGAAAAATCAAATAATTAGAAACGTTTCAAAAAAGAAAATACAAGTGAAAATACTAACCAGCCTATGCTGAGATAATTTCAATTTCAGTTTTAGTTACCAGTGTTGTAAAATATTTAAAAGAGAATATTTTAAATATTTGGTATTTTTATCTATAGAATTTGATATAAAGTTCTTAGTTTGGCTATTTTAATTGAGTTTATTTTTTAGGAAATGGACAATTCTAATGTTTTAAATTATTGATGAGACCCAAAAATGGACATTTAATGTTAAAATATTGATGTATTTATTACGTTATCATTCATCCTGATGCTCTTTCACATTTGAAAGATGTCCTTTATTTAGTAAAATG
Organism: Metallyticus violacea; assembly: GCA_030762175.1. NCBI lineage: Eukaryota > Metazoa > Arthropoda > Insecta > Mantodea > Metallyticidae > Metallyticus > Metallyticus violacea. The sequence continues at coordinate 129,047,413 of CM060833.1, read as the reverse complement.
AAAGATTACCTATAATCTCAAACAGCGCATTGTGTATTAATTCTATTAATTTTTCGTTACGATAGCTCAAATATTCATGATCGGTGATTTGTTTTATTTACGGACGTTCTTTAACTTCTCAGGTCATCAGCGTCTTATTCAATTCAGGGCGTGAAACGATGTCTTTTTTTCAGACTTGAGGTTCTTTTACGTGCCAGAAATCTACGACAAGGAACCCATGAATTTACTTCCCCTACGGAGGAAACCATTCTTAAGAGTTTTACGTCCGAAAAAAATCCATCTGCCCTGACCGGAATTGAACCCGTGATCATGAGTCAAATATTGGTCATGGCATATAGGCAATCATGAAAAGTAATGATATTCATAATCTGTAATGCAAGAGACCAGACATTTTTACATACACGTTTTAGGTTATAGAAAAACACTGTATAAACCTTTAACCAAATAAATTTATTTTAAATACTTGATTAACACTCACTTGGATCTGCATAATTAGGATTTTTAAAACGGGAGAAATGTATATTAGTTTCTTGATTTTTTCTGTCATTGTCTCATCCCCTGCTTTTGACTAAAACAAAACGAGTATTAGTAGTAATAGTAGTAGTAGTAGTAGCAGCAGCAGTAGTAGTAGCAGTAGTAGTAGTAGTACTAGTAGTAGTAGTAGTAATACTAGTAGTAGTAATAGTAGTAGTAATAGTAGCAGTAATAGCAGTAGTAGTAGTAGCAGCAGTAGTAGTAGTAGTAAATTAATAAAAGTAACAACTTCAATTAACTTGTTTTCCTCACTTTTCTTGAGGATTTTAAATATTTTAAAAGTGACATAACTGTTCGGTTCTTTACAGCTGGAATACATGCCCTATTCCATTGCACATAAGCTCCCGAGAATCTAAACCTACAGTGCGATCAGTTTGTTTTCCCTTGGATTGTTTTGCCTAAGGGCAAACCACGCTAGTCGTGGTGATTAGTTGGGTAAAACAATAAAACGAACCAATAATACAACAACGCATAAACCAGCTTAAGACACTCTTACTTGCCACATATCAAAGGAGATGTTGGAACTGATCGCCTTCATTCTGCACACATTTTTGGCATCACTTTAGGAAATTATTCATCACTCGCTGTAGTTCATTTTGAGAAATGTGAACAATTTCTTGACGAACATTATCTTTGAGTTCTTGTATGGTGTGCGGGTTCATCTTGTACATTACATTTTGTAATTTATTCCAGAAATAATAATCCCAGGCTATTAAATCAGGGGACCGAGGGGGCCACAAACTCCTCTGTTTTGTGGAAAAACAGTGTGAATTGCTATCATGGAATTATTCGCAGTGTGAGCAGAGTCCTGTAAAAAGGTATAAATAAAAAAAAAAAAAATTAACTCTCTCTGTCGGTTAATGCTATGTAAAAAGGGTTAGTATAGTATTCACATAAATGACAGAATCAACTTTATTCTAAAAGTAAAATGATCCTATGATTATTTCACGATAGAGTTAACACATATGAATCATATTTAAACCGCGCTGTGTCGCTGTAAACACACGAGGCATAACACAGTATACTGTCGAATTAAGAACCAAACAGCACATCACACGCCCGGGATCAGCTGCGCTACGACTGCGGTGCCGCGGGGGAAAACACCACTGACCATGCGTACAAAGCTGCGTGGCATTCGCTCTGTATGTTGAAGAGAATCTCTAAATAAAATCTCAACCAGAGAAATCTCTCCCAAAGAAATTTGAATCAGTGATATTCGTTGTTAGCTTCACGACGACACCTCTCGACTTGTGAACGGGAGCTCTGTGGTTCGAATTCTGAGACGGCCATTCTCTCTGACTGAGTTTTTTTCTAAACTTTCATCAGCCTCATTACTTATAAATGCCGGAAAGATGTCCCAACTTAGACCTTCAGCGATTTCTTCCAAAAGTTCATTTTTCAGTTAATCATTTCATTTCATGTGAACATCAGTGTCCACTGCCAACGATGCCTCAATAGTTATAACGAAAGAGTAATGTAGTAAACTGTAAACAACTGAACCACATAAATGATCTCCTATAATTACGACCAAAAAAAAAAAAAACAAATATGTCCAATGCTATACGATTAGAGGCAACAAGTGCACAAAATAAAAATAAAACACGGCGTGCTATAAATTAATAACATAAAGCGCATTTGCAAAGTTACATTGTGTAAAACGCTTATAAAAGAACAGTCCAAGCGCTGTGTGCTATTAGTTTCAGTAAGATATTGCTGACGCACACTACATTTTAATGCTGCGTTGCAAATTACATGTATGCGCGTGCACACATACGTGACACGCTGACCGTAATCCCTACTCCCACCCGCTGAGAAGAGGTCACGTAGTGAGGGATCAAGTGCTTTAAGCTTAGCGACGCCATTAACTAAGAGCAATGGCGCCAGTACTGTCTCGATATTCCACGACCGCCAATGTTAATTAAGGGATAAAAGAAAAACAAGTCAACCGCATCGTTACCTCTTTTATTATCTTTAGCACTGTTTCTATGAAATAAATACGTACCAGTAAATTTGTGATATACCAGCTTGAGTAAATACCTCTGTGAAAAATGGTGATGACCACAAAGACCTATAGTTCCGCACAGATACCTACAGATGGCAAACCTACATCCAGCGCCAATTTTGTACCTTTCTTAGCAACGGCTCCGGAACTAAAGATTGTCGGCGAATGTATATGTAGATACCTATATTTCCTTGATTACAGCAGGATAAGTGAACTTTTTCTGACATTTCTAGGAGAAAAAATCATTGGTTGGCTCACTGAGAAAGGAATCCCGTTTGAACATGATATACTTAAACGGGAACTTCTGTTTATTATGTCTAGATATAAAGACAGGCGCGATAAATGCATTGTTGGAATGCCAAAGTCAGTGGGAAGCGTCAAGTTCTTCGTTTGTCACCATATTCCACCGAAATGGTATGAAAAACTACATACGTATCATTCAGACAACTAGAAATGAAGCGATCGATCTCAGAAGCATACGAAACATCACACCTCAATATTGGGCGAATTATGTGGACAAAATATAAAAGGTTGAAAGTGAAATTTGGATATTCGATGAGATCCAAGTTGATATAGTCGTTTCCTTAATGTTTCATTTTGTTGTCGCCGTCGTTAACAAGAACCGCCCCCTAAGAATCACCACCATGTGCCAGAACCCTATACAACCAAGACGAAATGGAAGGAATCGCACCATTGTCAGAGGAGAGTGACGAGGTTTAAAGGTAACTAGCACGATTTATTAAATCTTTTAGCATCTTACATCATATTTGGTTGATAATATATTTTGCTATGCCTGTAAAATGGAATTTCAAAGTATTTTAAAATACAAAAATGCATAAAACTATAGGTGTTAGAATAGCCTTAAATAGCAGTGCAGATATTTCACTTTGTGGTGATGTATTGTACACAAGACGACATTAAATTTGTAGACCGATAGCAGCTGCACGCTTTAGTTGCGGGTATATATGGCAACATTTCGCCGCCTTTAACTTGTACTGTCTTAGCGTGAGACGCGTATTAGTAGCGAAGTATGTAAAGTTTTTCAGCTCGAGCAGATGAGGGGCTACGAAGAAAAAATTGTATTCTGCCTTTCCTTGAACAGAACCCAGATTTAAATGGCGTCTTTTCCCTTCTATCGGAGATATTGCTCTTTCATTTATGTCTGTTCTAACAATGCTTATATAAGGATTAGATGCAAATTTTGAATTTGGTTTAAAAAAAGATTATTGCTTTATCTGCTTTAAAACATTGTATAAGGCCTGCACATTCTAAACATCTGTGATTTGAATTTTATATATATCTTTTTATTTTCTGGTTTTAAGAATTTCTTAAAAGTTTTCAGTTTTTTCTTCAGTCATTTTCAGATTACCTTTTTTTGAATAAATGTGTGATTCCTAATTGCGATTTAGCAAAGGAATTCTGTATTATTTATTGTTGCGTTCAATTAAGTACTAGCGAGGAATTCAGTTTCAAACATTATTCATAATGTGAAGTCATAATACAAGAGTTCCGGAAATATCAAAACAAACAGAGTCTCACCCGTATCGTTGATTTTACAACAGTAAAAACGTTTGGCTTCTTGAAATATTTTAATGTAATATTTATACATTATAAACATAAACAATCTCAGAAAAAACGTTATACTACAATTGTACTGACTTTTAATTGTTTAACTCACTATGCTAAAGCCACTTCTTTGTTTTGATTGACTAATCATTGTAGTCCAGCAAACGGGAGTTTTAATTTCCGTTCTGTCTAACAATGAGTCAAAACAAGATTCATGAATACGAATAAGATACCAGTAATTAAGCAAAGCGCGCGCTCAACAAACCGTAGATTTCAATACAAAGTATCCTGGGAGAAATCGTCATTTATTTAATTTGACCATCAAAGGATAAGTGTGTTCACAATGATGTATTGCAATGCTGAATAATGTAGGGATTTTTATACAAATTTACTAGGTTACTATAATATCATGTTTAAACCTCCGTTTTTAAAATAATTTCAAAGTAAATTAATGATATATGAACGAACTGCTAGAGTTCGATAATTAATCAATGCTTTGTGGAATATTTAAACAAAAAAAAAAACATAGATAAGATTTTGTTTTTATCAGATCAATTTAGAGACATTTGATAGGTAATTTTTCAATCTTTTATTACACAAGAAAAATTTTGGTCCTGTTATGAGGGGTTGGTTAAAAAGAAACTTCAGAAACGGAGGATATCTTGCCATGTCCATGCTGACCGACTCAAGTTTTAAACTTGGTTTTCCTCCAAATACTGGATGATTTTTATACTTTTAGCCTCCAGAGTCAACATAACTCAAAATAGACTCCAAGGAACCTTCTTTATTAACACATACAACGTACCTGAATGTTCATAGTGAGAAACTGCTGATTAATAAAATACTAAGTAATAGTAAGTAGTAAATAATCGATTTGTTGAACTGCTATTTTTCAAGTTTGAAGTAACATGCATTCATGACTTTGAAGTGATAATATTTTCAATGCTGCATCACTTTTATTCTTTATTAATATAACATCTATTTTAGTATATCTTGCAAATTACCGGTACATCACTCTAACTGGGCTCCTCGTTTTTCCGTATAACTTTCAAACAATGAACATAATTCATTGGCAATAGACACAGATGTATCTAGGTGCATGAGAATCAATTATGACAGAACACGGTGCTGAAGTGAGGGACAAACCCTAGCAACCTCGCCCCATCTCACTGACTTCTGATTGTGTAGTGCTAGACGTATCGCTTACATCAAAATAGTAAAATATTGCCACAAGATATCTGGAAATTCTTCAGTGTTGTCCATGTTACTTCCATACACCATACACCAAAGATTCTTAAGATTCTTAAGATTTCTTGTTTCTGATATTATTAAAATACCTGAAAGTGTCTTAATTAATAACTAACGAATAAATATCACATCCGTAGCCTATCTTTGATAGCAGTAAACATATACTGAAAGAGATTCCGGAAATGTGGTAACGTTGTTTTCCTGAGCGAAATCTGATACACACATTCTTTATGCGCATTATGTCATCGTAACATAAAGAAACAGCTGGGATACTGTAATCTCTCTCACGTGAAAGTCCGTTGAGACAACCAATTGCATGTGTTGTTCTCTGTGGGATTATCAATAGTCAAGGCATATGTTACGAGCAATACAATACGTATAGTACAGTATGAACCGATAACAGCTAAACATTCCGTGTTTATTGTTCATACCTGTTGGGAAACTAAGCAGTGTCAAAAACAATTTTCTGCACATTCAAGGGTTCGGAAATCATTGGCAAAATTTTCATTAAGACCCTGCTGAAGAAACTGTAAACCACGAAATTTGTCGGATATCCACTAAGAAAGACATCTAAAACTCCTAGAAGCAGAAGATGAAAAATCAACTGCAGTTCTCTCCATAAAATGCCCTTGTATAAATGTCGCAGGAAATAGGGGTTTTCGCAAGCACATGCTAATGTCAACCAGCTGTTAAAAAGTTGCATGTATACTGTATTACTGCTGAGCAAGAATTGTAACCTCCCGACTCTATAAAAGTACAGACTCAAATACCATAATCATTTTCAGTGGTTTGTCAGTACATAGACTTCATGTAGCTCTCTGACGAGACATGGGATGTCAATTTTCATGTCACCCTTGTTTGGCGAGTGAAATTCTCACGCCATGCATGAGAAATCTTTTCCGATAAGCAAATTCTGTTACAGCTTCGCATTATTGGCCTCGTATTATTCCACAAATCAGTGGATACCGCAGTCTACATGAGAATCTCCCATGAGTTTGTGAATCATTTGAACTCCGCACTGGTTATTTTCAGTGGACTGGTTCCATCTGCCACACCTCCAATGTCAACATGGCTGTAATGGTTTTCTTTTTTGAATATCGTGTCATTTCTAAAGAACTTTGGCCTTCCCTTTCCCTGTCGCTAGAAGTTACAAATTTGCGGGAAATTCAAGTTAACGTTCAGGCGATAAATTGAGACTGTGACTCCCATTGTATTTTACAGTATAAGCAGACATATGCACACATAATGCTAATGGTATTCTCTTTCAACAAGTGCTATGAGATCACGCTTTTCATATGTTATGACACGTCTGCATTAAGTATTGTTAAACTAGTTTGAAAGTTATGAGGTAAATCAGAGACGGTAGACTAGTGAAAACATTCCTATCTATATATGCAATCGGGAAATAAAGTTGCAAATCAGTCTCTATAAAACTTCACTTTCTTTTATATACAATGCAAGAGTTATAAAACGAAAATATGAAAACAATTTAAACTACAGAAATTGTTTTCTTCATTATTGCTTCTAGTTAGAAGAAACAAAAGATGAAATCGAATGAATAGTAAATCTATATAATGAATGTAGTAAACGAAAACCCAGAACGACCAGACATGCCATATAAAAGATAAAATTGAAATAAAGAATGAAGTAAGTGAAGGATACCGATAATCAGATGCGGAAACAAAATCATTTTAATAAAATAGATCATTACTTCTTGAGGAGAACTGTAGGGTCATCAAAACATCGACTCTTAATTACTTTTTTTAATACACGCCATATGCTAAACTTTTACCATGCCGCGAAACCTATGTGTGTACCGCCACTGGTGGCCGAGGTTGTAAAAGCGCGGACTCGTGAGCGGGAGGTCCGGAGTTCGAGTCCAGGGAGTATGCTCCCTGACTGGGGTTTTATCTAGATTTTCCTCAATCCTCATAAAAGGCAAATGCCGGGGAGGTGCCCTAAACTTAGGCCTGGAACGTTTCCTTCCTTAAAAAATATTCTTTCCCCATTTATCATTTCATCTCATATATCACCAGTGTCCATCGCATGTGGTGCCTCAGCAGTAAAATGGACATTAAACACTATTAAAAAAAATATGTCAGAAGTTACGAAATCGATTTGTAATTTAGCAGTTAAAGGCAGCCCAGAGTCATAAATCAGAATATGTGGCAATTTGTTTTCAAGAAGTATATTCTGTATCATATATAAAAGTGAGATGTGTGTATTCGGAAGGTATATAGTGAACATTTTACAACTTCCCTATTTCTTTGAACGAACGCATTCAGAGACATCTATATTGGGAGTTTCCTTTACATTTAAGTTACATCCTGAAATTCTACTTTTTTCTCTCTCTCTCAGAAAAGATTCTCTGCTTATTCAAATAAGAATATTTTTACCAGTGAAACTGCCGGTCTTTTATTCTCCTAAAATATGCGCCTCGAGCGTAGCGTTTAACAATACCTTCTCACTTCCTGCAGCGGACATAAAACTCTCTTCATGGCTACAATCATCCGTGTACATAAATCCTGAGGTTAAACACGCTGTTCCCTTGTGCAATTGTAGGAATTTTGGTGGATGTAGTGAGCCAGTAAACTGGCTCAGAGCCAACGCAGTCGCTTGTTCGCTACGCAGGACATAGGACACCTGAGATCTGCAGTATCGTTAGTGAATAGAAATCAGACTTTCAAGGAAGGACCCTGATATATTGTCGCGTAAATTATATTGCTATGGTGCATTTAATAGAGAAACACAATATATGTATCCACTACATAAATTTAAAAGCTGCTTCGAAGTTATGATGAAAATAATATGACTATTGAGAAGCGATGTGGATTATTATTAATCAAATGCATTATTTGGAACGAATCGTCAATAATGCGTACGCATTTCTCGCAGTGTGCACATTGATCACAATTCGCTCGGAAACATTCTCCCGTTAATTCTCCTTCTAAACAATACTCCCAGGGTTTTTGAAGTGCTGCAGTAACTACAAATTTTCATTAAGTCAGAAAGCCTTGCTGCCGCGAACTGGAAATAAACAAAAAATCGAAGGCGAATTAACTGGTCTCTGTGGCATATGTTAATGTCATTGTCAGAAGACACCATAATTGTATCAGAAATAAATTGAACGAAAGGTTGTATGGACGGAAAAAGAAAATGTCAGGTTATATAATGGCTGTTCATTGTACTAGAATCAATTTAGTGATGAACTCGACACTTTCAGAAACTGTAGACTTTTAATTGTCCAGGAGTCAATCAACAGAGAGATTTTATTATTATCTAGAAAGACTTTTTAATCCCTCTTGGCCACATTAGCACAATTGCTTGCAAACGCTTTAATCTTCGGTAAACTTATACTCATATTTGCGGGAAAATGACTAGTGGGCTCCAATACGACATACAAATGGGTAGCTGCGTACCATCCATCACAATACCTTGCATTATCACGTAAGAGTATGTGGTTACCGCTATGGATTCAACCGTATCAGAGATCTACTTGCTTCCCTTTACTGAGAAAGTTCGCCCAGATCGCAACTCATAATTATTTAATCTGGTGAGAGACTTGATTTCTATTACGAATTCATGATTTCAGTCAATCGCTTACTGACTTTGTAAGTTAAACGATCATATCATTCCGTTTAAACTTTTTAACCACGATTTCAAAGCTTCAAACAGCAGTAAATTGAGAGAGTCAATTATCTTCTTAATTTTTATTGCCCAGGTTCCCAAAGTAGGACTATGTATTATTACGTTTTCCTGTCCGTTTGCAATAAAATATTCACGCACTTTACAGTTAATCATATCCTGGATGTTGTATGGGTCGGGGCACATTTTTTAAGCGTGGTTTTGAATTTTTGTAACCGTCTACTTTTTATTTTTATATTCTGTGCCAAAACTTTGTAGCTTCAGGCATGGTATCACATCAATTGCTAATCCAGGACGATGCAAATGAGAAGAATAAAAACTTTCATCCCTTTCCCTTGGTAATTCAGTGAATATTTTGTATGCATCAGCTAGATATCCTTCCGGAGGCTTAATTTTTGTTTTTCTCGGAGGTGATAGCTGATAAGATGAATTGCTGCTTCACTGGATATCCGCCATGTGACGTTGTTTTATCCCTCGCGACACTATCACTTTCTCCATCTGATGCATCTTCATCCAATAAAGTGTAGCTTTCTTCAAAAATATGTTTTTATTTGCACGCTCTTCCCCTGTAGGCATACCTTCCAAAATATCAAATTAATGCACCAAAAGTCCCACAATTGCCATCTGCCTCGTTGTAGAAAAACACAGTACTGTGCAAAACGACCAACTCTGTAAGCACTCTTCTACTATTGCACAAAGACATATGATCCACCCTAGCAATACAACACACAGATAATTTTGTTCTATTCTCCGAAACAATTGCTGCGACTCTTCCTAATAAAACGATTGTAATTGGCTCGAATTTGTACATATTAAATTTTGTTATGCTGCTATACAAACACGTCTCAAAGATCTCGTATCTTCGCTTTACTGTACTATTTTTATACCATTAAAATGCAATTTTTGCTGCAGTAACTGTTAAAACCTTCATTTCTCACTCTTTTCCACTTTCATCAGTGATCGCGGCTAAAACATAGGTTGTGTTTTTTTTTTTTTTTTTTTTTTGGAACAAAAAGCTGCTTACAAAATAATACCCTTATAAGGCCAATAGAATTTGCCATCATTTCTTGTTCCCTTGATAATTATGTGACTTTTTGTATTTTTTACATTTTTTTTTCACATTAGTCATATCTGAATATGCAATTCATGCCAAATTGCATAATCATCCAATAACTTTTCTGGATAGTTCTTTTTTATGTAAAGTGGGGTTATTTCTGTTAGCAAGTGAAACAACCTCTGTTTGATAACTTTGCGATAGGAACTTCACAAGATTGTGAAGGTAGGCAACATAAATTTGCAGTCACTCGCGCATTGAGGGATTTCAAGTTCATTAGAGTATGTGAACGCGTATTGCACTGAATGATCTGCTATTTCAAATGGTCCTATGGATTTTCTTTAGGATTTAAATGGGGACTAAGCGATTCACTTGGGTTGTTACGGAATACTCGTCAGCAGCATCCACTTACAGTGGTATCACGGAGATGTTACTTAAAGAGTAATGATTAGTCAGAGTGCTGAGGAATCCATACTGAATTCTGCGAGAGAATCTAGTTGATGGCATAAAAACACCTCCAGGACATCATAGAACTGCTTGAACAACACAGTGTGGATGCAGTACATTGGATATAGTGCACTCTTTCCTTTACATAATTCATTTACAAACATAAACAGATTTACCAGGCCATATTACACGTTTTCAGTCCCTCAGAGAGAAGTTTTGGTGTCGTCAAGTCCATGGCAAATGTGCTGCTTGCCTTTTCCGTCGTAATCTGCCCCAAATGCCCATAGCTCGCAGTTCACTTTCCGAAATCGACCTTCTATGGCTTATTGAATAATTTCTATCGGGTTTGAAACCTATTTGCATCGACTTCACTTGGTGAGAATAATTTTCCGCCCACTGCTATGACGGCGGTTCAGATTCATGTTAGTCAGTCCTGGTGGTGTAGTGGTTACTTGCCTCCTACACCCAAGATCGCGGGTTCGAACCCGGCCAGGAGCGATGGATTTTTTCGGGGCGTAAAAATAATAAGTATGGCTTCCTTCGGAAGGGAAGTAAAGCCGTGGGTCCCGTGTCGTACATTTAAGGCACGAAAAAGAACCTCAAGCCTGAAAGAGAGGCCTCTGAGCAAAATTTGTCGGCCGTTTCACGCCCTGAGTTAAATGGGATGCTGATGACCTGAGCTGTAAAAGAGCGTCCATAAATAAATAAATAAAAAAAAAAAGATTCATGTTGAGATACATTACTCTTTGTGCGCCCAATTCACATGTGCGTTAACACACCGACAAACTGAATCACTTTATTCATTTTGGTCTATTGGCACACTGAAACTTGATGATGCTTTTCTTGCCACCCTGTCACTGTGCATTGCAACACTTTTGACTGGCTAGCTTTTCAAGCGAAGTTCATGCACAGTTTACCGTACTACATTCTCCGTCTTCGAATACTTCGCTTGACAGACCTAAGCCTTCGGGGTCTACTCATAAACCTTATGCTACAAATGGAATGTGTGGTTCGGCGGTACAATATTAAATTGTGTGTTTCGAGGATTTACATACAGAACAAATGCATCACGAAATAAAAAAGAATAAGAATGAGTTTCGGGAAAGATATTTTTCATAACCTGCATAAGAATGTTGGGGAATACATTCAAACTTGCCGAAAATGCTATAAGGAATACTTAGAAAGGGCAACTTACTTATTGATTTGCACACTGAATGACAAAAGTATCCATAGACTGGGCTTGGGAACAAATAGCCGGAGAGGAGTGAATACAAAATATATCAAATATTCAGCGTGAAAACCCAAGCGACAGGTTTGAGACAAGATAAAAGTCCCAATGCCACACTATTGCAAAATCGAAGATGAAAATAGCAGATTTGGTAGAGAATATGGCATTTGGGTTACTGATGTCAATACAGTACAGGAACTGTAAAATGTGTTGTAATAAAATATGTGAAATATATTTACAGTACAAAAATAACAACAAGAGCTTATTTTATCACAGGGATTACGACTATGAATACTGTTGTTTTTTAATCCGTTTGAACTCATAACATGATATCACAAACACTTGATACATGAGAGGAAACGGGAAATTTGGAAAGGAAATTTGGGAAGGAAGTGTTCCAGCCCTAAGCATTTGCCAGTAATGAGGACTTAGAAAAAGCTCGAAATAACCTCAGTAGGGAAAGGAGGCCCTGATAGATTCGAACTGCAAACCTTCCTATCAAAAATCTCTCCCTTAGTAACTTCGGCTACTCGTGACAGCTTCGATACTGCTGAATATTCAAGGACAGGATACTATCTGACAGCCTTGCGGGGCGTATTTAAATTGCGTTCCAATTAGAGTTGCGAAATACTGGAAAAAGTTGAAAACTATCCGTTATTTTCCTTTAAAGGCAGGAATGTTTAAGTTTTATTCAGAAAGAGTCATATGCAATATAAAGCATAAATATTCATTTAAGCAAACTAACTTGTGAACTCTTTTTATATATAAACGATAAAAATGTAAACACCAAATTTCTGAACACAGCGATAAAAGCATTTCGGGCATAATTATTGTAAAATGACGTCAAAAACCACTGTTGCTCTTTCTGTGTATTTTAGTAAATAATAGTTTTCGAAATTCATTTAATTCATATTGGCAGAATTTAGTTGTTTATCGATAAATTGTAACACTGCAAGCAATAGTAAGGGATGACTATAAAGAGTTTTGCCTATAGTCATAGTTTCTTTCTCTCGGGATGTTGTTTAGCAATGAGGAGGTGTATTATATCCAAGAAGGTCCGGAAGACAAAAGTCTTCTTCATACCCTGTATTTAATCTGTCTAAACAGGGAGATTAAATACTAATTCATTAAAGTTTTCCTTTGCATGAAATCTTCGTATTTCATTTACGGTTCCAAACAAGAATTAAACTCTGACTTTGAAAATGTATATAAGAGTATAAAGCAGAATACTTCCGCTAGTTCACCCTTTTCACCATTTGTGTACTCTCGGTTTACCTCTTTGGAGAATGAAATACACTTCTTGTGCTACAAATAGAGGACCGGAGTAGTGTGTGCCCCGAAATAGACACTCTTTATTGCAGGTTGCTGCATCACAAACCTCCAGAAGCAGGTAGTTGTATTACCGATTTTAATATCTGCATTCTCACTTTGGTACTTGCATTTACGACCTTAAGGGGTACATTGTGCAATCCCGTGGCAAAGATAATCAGTAGGGGCCATTTTATTGATTATATAAATTATTAATTACAAAATAGATTATACAAACTATTAATCACAAAGTGGCGGGCAGTTAATGCTTATTGTACATATTTTACAATGGTTAAAACTGTGAGATATATAAATAAACAATTGATTATACACATTCATTGCAAAATGGCTGTTTGTTATTAAACACAATGGGCAAAAACACTCCACGAGCACAAAAAAGTATTAAACGTTTCCCCGTAAAAAATGATTTTAAAGTTTGTAGTATATGCCATTTTGGTAAACATTATACCAGCACTATCCTCACTGCCTTAGTCGTTGCTGCTCTCGTTTCAATCCTCGAAAGGTACAGTGACACAGGGGAATAGCATATGCGAAAAGTTATTGTTAAGATGTTCCTGGGTCGACAGAATGGAAATGGGAACGATGAAATCGCCGATGGGAGCAGTGGAGAAGCACCTTGTAGTTTAGGACTTGCGTCTTGTTGGCGGTACCGAGGTAGATGGTACAGCAGGCATCTATTCCGTGGAGTACTTTTGAAGGTATGCATCTGACTTCCAAAACGTCAGCGTTGTTGACGGGAGTTTGACGGTGACTGTTTTGTTCTTGCCAAGGAAGGAAATTTCGGTCAAGATCAACTTGATGTTTGCTGGATACTCCCCGTTTTAACATTGTGACCGTTATAAGCGAGTTTGAAAATGAGATTGTTGCCGATGACCACATTGTCTGTTTGGCACGCCATGTGTTATGTGGGTGTAAATTTCACAACGTGCCTCCGGTAGCCGTTCCTAAGAACCTTCTTTCCTTTGTATACAATGTAAAAGGCAAGAGCTGCGTTGGTTGACGAGCTCTGCAGGAAGGTTGTTGAATCGTATGGTTAGAATTACCTTTTTCCCATTCTCAAAGCATTCTAGGTCCGTTCTTGGCAGAGATGACCCGGGCGCCTTGCAGAATGTAAAGAACGTTCTGCTGTAGCGTAGACATGGTAATAAAATCAAAGTTACGCAACACTTCTGCTAGTTTGCGTAGTGCGTCGAGGGTTATATTCTTGCTCCTCTAGTTTCTCAGTACTGACGTTGGTGGTGCAAATCGGACAGTTTTTTGTAAGAGGGGGTTGTCCGTCAATGTGATTGGTAAAGGAGGAGAAGCTGTATGCTGGTTGCAGTGACGATAAGATCCGTAAGTACTTTTTGCTTCCTGTGTAAGTTTCAGTTATACAGCATTCATATTTACAGGTGAATGATGTGTAAAGATGGCGTTCCCTCCTACGGCTAGTAAATGGTGTTCTTTGGGCTCCATCATGGCGAGAGGAAGGCCATTTTTCAGAAACCTAATCACAATTTCCATGTTCGGCGAGCACCCTACAACACATGTTGTAAACACATTCACCTCGCTCAAGGTTTTATGGGCATAAGGGGAAAAACCAAGCTCATTGGAGGAAAACTAATCTTGTAACACCGCTAGAGGTGAGGAAGAGTGTGAAAAACTGTCCAAAACCTGTTCGTGACGTCATTAGGGGGCTGGCTCATGGTGTCATAGATGTTTATAAAATGCTTTATCTCCAAGTACATTCTAAAGGAGACACAACAAATGTACTTTATGTATTCAGTGTAATTAATTTTCCCAAACAGCTCCCCACAAGTTTGGGTGTGAAGAAAGTACTTTCGATTGGGCATTATCTGATTTTACACCTATTCTGCTCTTTCTTCTCGTGATAGATTATGTCGGTGACCATTCGCTGTAGGTTGCCTAGTGTCTCTCATTACTCCAGCGTCATTACTCATGCAGCGTCCAACCATTTTGATGATAATGTTTAGAGAACCAAATACATGCTTTAAAAGTACGGATAGTTGACTGCTTAGCTGCCCCTCTTTTAGTTGACGAGTCAAGCTCTTATTTGCTCTACAAGTTTCTGCCACTCTGTCGAACTCAGAACTATCACGTTGCGTCGCCCACATTTAACTACGGTTATCACAACCTTGTGCAACGGCATATGTACACCTAAGCACACAGAGTTGGTCTGATCGCGATGCTAGAAGAACATATCCGATAGAGGTCCAGGTTGCACCGATTCGCCCCTTAGCTGTGACGCATAGCCCTCACATGTGTCGTCCTGAACTGCTTTGTCCATCCTCAAAGACACTGCAATCAAGATTGGTCGATTTGTAGTCCAGTATTCTTTGCAAAGCAGCACATGCACACACATGATGATGACGACTTCCCTATTCACTTCTCTGAGAGCAACTGACAGAGCGGAGCGTAGAAAAAGTGTCTTTTCTATGCTGTCATAAATGCCTCCTAAAAATGAAAATAACAGAATTAACAACATAAATGCAACTGAGGATATTCATCGAGAAAAAGGTATCAATGCTAACTGTTAACGATTTGCGGCTCTGATGTGTATTTTCGAGCACTTGCTAAAAGATAATCCTTGCAGACCTTCTGAATGACGTCATCATTGTGTTTAAAATCGCTTATGCTGAATTTTGAAAAGAACTTCTCTTTGCACAAATAGCGACAACGACGAGATAGGTAATCAATGATGTAATCACCACAAGTAGTGCTGTTGCCTTGCAACCTTCTAGCGTTGTAAGTTAGAAATTGAGGCGAAAGAGGACCAATTCCGTAGCTATCGAAATAGTCTCTCAGCCCGTTCTTTGCAACAAAAATGCAGACACAATGTTTGCCTGGTTTCGTGCTAGGATCGTTTTGCAGACTACTGCTACGAGAAGCTGTCTATTGTGTAAGTTTACCGAAGACAATGGATCACAAGTATACGCCCCTAAATAGTATGAGCGCGTAGAGGGGCACTTAGACCGCAAAAGACGCATTTGCAATGTATTCATGATACCAAAATGGTTCTATTACCATCAATTTCTATAGTGCAATGAATCTCTGCCAGTACCAACAGGTTAATAGTTCTGAAGTTTTTTTTATTTAAAACATATACTTATAGACACGGTGCCGTGATTCCTCCTGAAATATAAGACTAGTTGGCATTCATATCTGCTGTTAGATAAAAGAGCATAATGGTATAGCCGTGAGAATATTGATGTCTGGAAAAGGAACGTCCTTTGTCCCTAAAGAAAATCCCCAGCCCATCTTGAAGAGTTTGAAAACATTGGAGAAAATGACCGTCATGTAAATCAGAATGTAGGGTTTGTGAGGGAAAAGGCCGTCCCTTCACATACATTTGAAGGGAATTCTTTTTAAACTGTTATAAATTGTACGGAATTTAATTAATGTTGTATGTCTCATAGGTGACCATGCCAACCACCTTTCTGGGGATTTGATCTATAAAAACGTCGTTGAAAGTCAATGGACAAACTTCCTTTGGAACGTTAAGAGCGTGAAATCCGACATCTTTCGGGTGATACTAGGTATTATTCTTTGCTATAACTCCCCGATGTGCAAACTTGATGGTTGGCGAGCGTATCACACATTTCCAAAAATGTCTAGTAGACTGAATTTCCGTGTAGTCGTTAACGTCATTTATCTCCGAAAAGAGATGAAAATTGAGCAAAGAACGGAGAGTTTAATTGTGATGCTCACATTATTCAGGGGCAGATTTTCCTGATTAAAGAGTGCATTGGAAAGATTTCCTATTAGCTGTACAGCTTTGCTTCCTTTGGAATAGCCGTCACGCCACTTAATTCCTTGAATTGCTCGAATACGAGTTCACAAATCTTCCCTTGTGCTTTCTGCAGAGCAAGAAATTTTGTCTGGTTTCATGACATCTTTCGAATAATTGGCAGCGCTTCAATGTACGTTCTATAGGGGTAGCCTGCCTGAGGCATGGAAACGGTAACATTGTTGAGTGGAACTTCTACCTGCTGAAACAACAGATTTATAGTATTTTGCCAAAGGTAACGTGGTCGTCTTCTTTCAGAACTTATCCTCGGCGTCGACTATTCGAATGAACAGCTCTAGCACTGCATAAGTCGTCAAGGTAATCGTCTGCATTGCCAGGATAATAAAACGTGATGGGGACATTTTTCATAAGAGTATTTTGGGGAATTAGAGATATATAAAATTACTCCTTCGCGTTCATTTCGACGGGCAAGTCTTGAAGGTGTCTAGCTCTGAACTCACGTACAGCACCGATTTATGGGAATCTTTGTTTAGCATTACGAAATAACGTATTGCATCCTTCGTCTTGAGCATTTAGTCTTTGGCTGTTTGCTCTGCTTTCCTTTCCGACACTTTAATAGGCATTTGTTTACAAACCATATTATAGTCTATATTTATGTCCGCTGTCCTATTCAAATTAGATTCCGCCTCCTTCAATCTGGTCTTTAACTACTCCTTTGGGGAAATTCCCGAACCAGTCACATCCGCAAGCACATGTGCCC
The DNA here is from genome assembly GCA_030762175.1 of Metallyticus violacea. NCBI lineage: Eukaryota > Metazoa > Arthropoda > Insecta > Mantodea > Metallyticidae > Metallyticus > Metallyticus violacea. The sequence continues at coordinate 129,029,852 of CM060833.1, read as the reverse complement.
ATTTTCAACGCCTGTTTACCGATGGCTTTTACACCGCTCGTAAAAATTGCAAGATGTTTCTGAAAAGCCCTCCAAGAGCAGAAAACTATCCGCTAGCTTTTTGATATCGTTTGCCTTTGTACAAAAGAAAATATCAATGTCTAATGCTCTTCCAGGCTGATTTCATTAATATAGGGCGATAATATGCAGCTCCATTATGCATTTTTCGTATGAAATGATAGAACTATAGTAGAGGAAAGCCAGTCTACAAATTTTCAGGATTCGCAGTAACCGTCCCTTAAATCTACGTTTAGAATCCTAAAAATCCTGTTGCCTGAAAGGCACCCAGTTAAGGGAAAATAAGACATTTTCAACCGTCATGCAGGTGTTGTCTCGTTTTTCATGCTCTACAGAGACGCTTTCAATGACTTGTACAGACGTGTTGCCCACTACTTGTGGCACTATCAGATTGCAATAAATGAATCTCGTAAGGGAACCCCATGTACGGATCTACAAGATGTTTAACGGTTTCCTGTTCCACACTGTTGGTATGCGGTTCTAATCCCATCAAATGGTGACAAAACCAAAATATGTACGAGATGTCTTTTTTCATTCGTAGTCATTTCTGTAGAAGTGGTGGAGAATGTGGCTTTGCTTAGGTATACTTGTTGGCAATATAGGAGAATTTCTAGAACCAGGCTTGAACTTTAGCGTTTTGTTCACAATTTACCTTTCCGTCACTCTTCTCTGTTTTCTAGAAGGCGGAACATTTTCTACATAGTCCACAAATTGGGTATCGGGAATATGGGTGGACTGTGTGACTTTGGTGTTAATAATGGCAGTATTTTTGCTCTCGTTATAAAGAAAAAATATCTTTGACTTGTATATACAAGCCTGCGTATGATAAAGCATAATCTTTCCCTGATTATGAATAATTGACATTATATCGAGGTCTATGCTAAATAAATATATACTTTTTTGTAAATGATAACTCAGCGCATAAATGTTATATGAATTTAGTTCAGTATGTGCTCCGTTTGTTTCAGAAATTGCCAACGGAAACTCACAGTGTGGTAGTGGTGATGTTTACTATCTTGTTAAACCAGTGGCCATGTTTGAAATTCCTGTAATTGAGGTGCACGTAAAATTCCAACATGTCCTGGTAAACCTTAGCCGTAATGCTGAACCCAATGAAAAAGAAATGTTCAAGAATCATGTTGTGCATTAAGTCACACCAAACATTTACTTTTGGGCTGTCCTTTACGAGCGGAAACATGAAGTGTGGGTTTTCTGTCTCCCAGATCCGGATATTATGCTTGTTTACTTTCCCAGAGGTGAGAAAAGTTGCTTCGTCAGTAAAACAATCTTTTTTAAGGTAGTCATTATCTGCATCGATTTGTTCCAACGTGTCTAACAAACTCAGCATGTCTGGGATCAAAACTTGCAGGGGTTGCACTTTGTAGGCACGGAAATGCAGTCGTTTGTTTAAAATCCTCACTGCAGTGCCCTACCATGTGTTGCTTTCTCTGGAGGCAACGTCGGGTCGATTTCTGCGGACTACGTTGAAAAGCTGTACACACGGTATCAACTGTTTTGTCATTCACTGCAGGTCTACCAATTCTTGTCTTGTCACCAACACTGCCAGTCTCTTTAAATTTTACATACCTCCTTTGATTTTCTTCGCATCTGGCGGATTTCGGCCATACATAATTCGGAACTGTCGCTGAACTGTAATAGGAGACCGAAATTCATGAAACCACAGAACAAACTGCGCTTTCTGCGTAGATATTGTGACAGTAGCAGCACCTCTAAATTACACTAATAAAACATATACCGAGGGTGCTAAAAAGTATACACACTTTTACAGAAGATGCCTATTTAATATATTTCAAAGTTGGACCGAAATAACAATAATGTATAGTATGGTGTTCTGTAAACAGATGTGACTCATATGCATTATAGCGTTGCTATGTGGCAGGTAAATCAACAATGAACAAATGAAGCCAAGATTATCGTATAATGTTCTGTAAACAGATGTGACTCACATTACATTATGTCAGCGTTGGTACAACAAAATGGAGCCAAGATTATCGTTGGAACAGTGGAAAGCAATTTTCAAGTGGTATTGAAAAACCGAGAAGGTTGTTGAAGTTCATAGGCGATGGAAAAGTGTGTAAAGAAGAGAACCGCCAACGCGAGTAACAATTGAGCGCATTCGAGACAAATTTGAGACCCATGGTACCGTATGCGATGTTCACAGGGGCAGATCTGGAGGACCTAGCACAACAACAATCCCCGCGTCCTCGGCTATGGTTTTGGAACGTTTTAAGCACTCGCCGCAGAAATCTACAAAGCAATGTGCACGTAAGACTGGAATTAGAAGAACCAGCGTAGGTCGTATTATTAAAACAGCAAAGTTGAAAGTTTTCATCCCAAGACTTTTGCATTCTTAAATGAAGATGACCCTGATCGGAGAATGCAGTATTGTGAGTCGTTTCGGAGCATGATGCAAAAGGGTGAGGCCTTCGTAGTGAAAGTGTTTGTTCCGATGGGGCACAATTTAAGTTGAATTGAACTATTATCCGGCATAACTGTGTCTACCGGTGTGCAAACAATTCACATTTTATTTTGGAAAAGGCTGTTATTAATGCTTGGTGTGGGTTATCATCTAGGGGTCTAATTGGACCATTCTTTTTTGAAGGAACAGTAACTGGCCCACTGTACCTGAACATGATACGCACATCCTTCTTACCCGCCATTCATACACTATATGGAAATGAGAAATTTTACTTCCAACGGGATGATGCACCACCACATTATCTAGAGATGTATGTGCGTACCTTAATGATAATCTTCCAAGGCATTAGATACGACGAAGAAGTCCGATTAAGTTTCCACCGCATTCTCCGGATCTAACTCCGTTGGACTTCTACCTATGGGGAACTCTTAAGGATATTCGTTGAAAACCAGCTACACTGCCAGATTTCTGGAAGAAATTGAAAAGGCATGTGATGCAATCGCTGAGGACAGTTTTACAAATTCCTCAATCAGTAGTTCAACGTACTCAGAAGTGTATTGACGCCAATGGTAGGCATTTTGAAAAAGTCTAAGATGATTAGTGCTCATCATTTTCTGTTATATGAATTCAGTTTTGTTGTGTTAACACAGTTTTTTTCTTTGACTGAAGTGTGTATACATTTTGGATCCCTCTGCATATATATATATATATATATATATATATATATATATACAAATGATAATATATAAAAATAAATGAAAGAATAAACGAGACCAAAATAAACAAATGGAAACAAAAACTCGATGAATGCACGACTTAGTGCCGTAGGATTTATTTGTCTATCTACAATAGATATTGACATATAATTAACCATAATCAGGGAAAGACTTTGTGCTCATCCTGTATAATTTTCTTATTTATAAGAAATGTTGATGCTAAGGTGTTTAAAATGTTACCTTGTACAGCAATGGCAAATAAGAACTCTTATTAAAATTTTCTGTTGTTGTACAAAGTAAACCAAAAATATTAAACAATGTGGATAGCAAGCTATACCCTTGTCTTAGCCCTTTTGCTAATATCTCTGATTTTTGCTTGATAATTCATGTATCTTTATTGATTTATTTAGACACAGCTGTTTAATACCATTCACAGTATTATATGGGTATCCATTCCTCACCAAATAATCCATAATTTATTTCTGTTCAGGATCCATTCTCCTTTTCGTAGTCTTAAGTAGGCTATATGTGCCTTCAGATTATATTCCCGTTTTTATCTTAATATTTGTTTAATAACAATATCACTATCAGTGCATGAGCAATCTTTTTTGCAACCCCTAGGAGGTATTCTGATAATGTTCTATCTTGTATTTACTATTTGTGTAAAGGTTTTGTATCCTGTATTCATATACAAAATATCTGTATAAGTAGCATATTCATTCCTAATGCCTGCTTATAAAGGTTTAATCATATTCTTTTTCCTTTACATTGGGGAATTTGCATTTTTGTCAGCATTTATTAAAACGTTTTTAATCCCATACTATTCATTTTTGATGAACATTTCATAAATATTTATTCTATCCTCTACCCTAACTTGTTCTATCATTTCGTATAGATAGGTTAAGTTTTATATTGTCTATTTTTTCTTGAACTTCATATTTGTTTCCTTTTTCGTCGTAGAGCAACGAATTATACAGTATTTCCGTTTATTTTCCTTCATTACTTCTATGTTTGTTATATTTTTTTTCTTATATTAGCACTCCATTATTTTATAGGCTACTACTTGCTAGCATGAACATCGTTCTCTATTCCTAGAACTTTTCCTAAATATCTGTCTAGCTATATTTCTTTTTATTTGTATTATTCGTAAGTTTGTTTAGTTATTTTAAAACATATAGTGTATATTTTTTCCTACTTTTTTCTTGGTCGATTTCATGTTTCGCTTTCTTAGGTCTTTCCTATATCTTATTTTATTTTTCTTGCCTAATTCCTTATTTTCTGGTTAAATTAATATATTTTTCAAGTTTTCCCAATATATGTAGCAACTTTTTCGAGCTTCTATATGCTTTAAATACTTCTTTTCTGTTTGGGGTTTTTTTTTTCCATCTATATAGAAGATAAATTTTTGCTATTACAATTGTCTTTATCAGCAACGCAGTGTTAATTTTGAACTTACTAGGTCCAGTATTAATAAATAGATATACCTCCCTAACTCCGGCACGTTAATCAAGTGATTAACGATCCGAATTCCACGCAGTAATCGAGCACTTCAGCAGACGAGAGTTGATTTGAGAAGTACGCATTGATGAAAGCAAATATTAATTCGTAATTCTCTAGAGCCTACGAAAGATAAGTGCGGGGGCAGGCGCGCTGTGGACTACTCAGTTCATTAATCATTAGGAAGTGATTTCGAATGGGACTTGGGAAGGTAGGAAAACTCGATGTTAATTATGCATAGCCTGACTGCGGCAATAGCCCTCCCTTTCTTCCCTTTTCTCCTGGGAATGGGTTCGGCTCCGTAAAGATTTCACAAACATGTCATAATCCCCGTTTCGTACGCTGCAGCATGCGCATGCGTACACCGATGCTCTTATTTTTCCGCAGTTGGTTGTGTAAGATATCAGCGTCTCGTTTTCATGGGTTTTAAAATGAAAATTATAGTATTAAAACCATTACATACAAGTAAATATACCTACTAAATGTGTTTGAAAAATGTTTAGTAAAACCAATATGTAGGCAGGAGCAGTGAAGAACATCCACATAGATATTCGTTTAAATCGTAAATATTTATATTATTCTTTAACACAATTTCAGGGAATTCGTTATTGATTAAGCCTCCTAGGTTTGTATATACTCAGGAAGGTTAGAGTTTTTTTATACTTTTTAGATGCTGGTCATATAGATATATAAGAATAAAATAATAATCTCAGAATTTAATTAAAGCTTTTTTATTAAATTAAAGAATAAAAGTTTACTGAAATAACTTATACACGGAAAAAGGAAAAGCTGTGGTCGTATATCAAAAGTTATTTTTTGAAACTCAAGGGAAAAGGCATACACTTGTTCCGCAAACAGTGTCCCCGCCTAAAATGTTGAAGCGTTGTCTTTGTGCCGTTCAGGCCTTCATAAGGTGATAAGTCGTAAAACAAAGTATTGTTCGCTTTATTTCTGTGTTAGTGTTGTCATATTTATACACTTTTGAACACACAATGTTTACGAATGATTTATAACTGAAAACAAACTCTTGCAGAAAAGTGAAACAGCGATTTATAAGAAAATAATCAGATGTTCCTTCACTTCACAGATTGCAAGATTCATTTTATTAATTATCTTAATTATAACCAATTTACAATCAAAATTAATTGAAGATCGAGGATAAATTCCCTTTGTACTGTTTTTAATCTTGTGAATAGATCTGGGGAAGCGGTTCTCGATAAGAAACCGAAAGTAAACCGCAGGGTGCTTACGAGGAGAGATTGAATGAAAATGAAGAAGGAATAAAACGGAATTCAAAGACATCTTTACAAAGACGAACAGGAGATAGGAATTTTACAAACCTTGGCTTTGAATGCCACCAAACTTTTAAAATTAAAATCATATAAGATAACTGTTGTTCAAGAATCCAGCCAGATAAATGAAAGCACAGTAAATTTCTGCTACTGGGTTTTGGATAATGCTAGAAATCATTTATTGACTCACATTTAATTTTTTTTCCACGAATGAATGGTCAAGTAGCTACACAGAACAAGGGTTTTGGATAATAATAGAAATTATTTATTGACTCACCTTTATTTATTTATTTATTTATTCCACGAACGAATGGCCAAGTAGCTACACAGAACAAGTACCGGCGTGTAGATGAATCCGATCGCCATTGTATGATAGAAAACTTAGTGTATGTGCACAGTGAATGCTTACAGAAGTATAGAGTCTACATTTTATGAAATATCGGGAGTGAACAGAGATACGAAGATACAAAAGTTAACATAATAATTGTTCTTCAAAAATTATTGAAATTGAATGTAGAAATGCATATTTTTCAATAAGACTTCGTTATAGACCATACAGCTGACCTCTCATTGACTTAAGGAAAATGTTGAGGATAGATTCATTAGTAAGGGATTGTGGACAGCGTGATTCCCAGATCTTACCGTATGCGATTTCTATTTATGGCGGATATCGAAATATACCGCATGCAATGGAAAAACTTGAAAGACCTATAATAAGAATAATTACAATGTCTCCAAAAGAAGAACAAATGCTTGTGAATGCAAACTTACTTAAAATATGTGAGAATGCGTAGTGGCACAAATACACCGCCGATACTTTCCTCCTTACTTAGTTTTTTGCAGGCTTTCCTCAGTCCTAATAATTGACAATTACCGGGGAGGTACCCAAAAATTATGTCTGGAACGTTTCCTTCCTTAAAAAAAATACCTTCCCAATGTATCACTTCATTTCATGTATCATCAGTGATAATGCCTGTGATGCCTCAGTAGTAAAAATGGACGTTGAACACTATTAAAAAAATGCTGACTCCGTCTATAGACAGTTTGCCTCCAACCACCATATGGGCCGCGCTCTCACAATGAACTTGCATTTGAAAAAGCACTCGAATGTGGAAAAATATCTTTGGTATATGATCACATATTCCCCATAGGTAAACTAGCTATTTCGGCATTCCTTTGCTGTTTAATTTAATAAAAAGATTCTTTAATCCATTTTTCATATTTTAATTTTATCGTATTTTATCTGAAAGTGTGTGGCCAGCGATACTTTTTAAGAATTTCATTTTTATTCAATGTTCAATTTTAAACGGTACTTTCTTTTTTAAATTATTACATCAATTTTAACCCTCA